>OU426922.1:2402500-3090811 GCA_911387795.2 Apamea monoglypha | reverse complement strand
ATTTGCCTATGTATCGTAGTAGCTTTTGGAGAAAATTTAATCAAAATGGACTATTATTAAATAATAGTCCATTTTGATTAAATTTCGATAAATTCTAAAGTAAATCTGTCTGTTTGTTACCTTTTCAAATCTAAACCACTCAACGGATTTCGATAAAATTTGGCAAGAAGATAGATTGTATCCTGGGCTACTTTTTGTCTCGGTGGCACGTTCCCATGGGATAATTTCCAACATCCACGCGGGCGAAACCGCGGACAGAAGTTAGTTATATGTTTCCAAGCATACACTTGTGTGTGTGCCTTTAAAAAAGAGAAACAAATGCGTTCAGTTTCAAACAAGGCTCTGAATACAATTAAGACAACCATTGCAATCGATGTTATTTGGAGGTATTCTATTCAAAGCACTGGTTTCAACGGCACTTGACCGAACTGAACCGAACCGACCGAACACCTGAGTTGCGGCAAAATTAAGCAAAAAACGTTCAAAAACTGGTTTTTGAGCTCTAAACGTTGGCTTGTAGTGTAACAATTTGACTTTTGTAACAAACAACATTGATATTTAAAAATAAGTTACAAGTTTGTGTCCCTATAAAATTACTTTAAAACAACTGTATCTCTTACTTACCATAAAATTTTGATTACCACAGCACTCTCTGAAATACAATACAGCATACATTTTAGTTACATCATCTGTTTACGAGCGGAAACTATGTGAGAATTCTCCGTAACGAATCAACATAGCAACAAATAGAAGTATGTACAGTCAACAAAACAAATAAGTATGCAGTGTGTGCGGCCTCTTTAGGCGCTTTACTTCGTGTAAATTATTTCATCACCACTCCTCTCAAAACGTTGAACGACAACATCGTGAGGAAGCCGGCATGTCCTAGAATAAAAAAATCGAAGACATGTGACATCTACCAACCCGCACTGGGCCCGCGTGGTGGACGGTCCACTTCCTCTAACCAAGACCTCCCCCCAGACAGCCAACTCGGTCAGTTTTATAATTAACCCATGTTAATTTAGGCTTCAACACCGCTCGTCTGAAGTTGGCAGTAACAGTTGAAGTAGGAATCGTTTAAAGTAAGTAGGTAGCTAAGTTTTAATAGAAAATGTTCCTACGAAGGGTGAATCAAATCAAAACGTAATGAACTAATAAAGTATTTGCCCGTGAGCCAAACACCAGTAGACAAACAACAGTAACCTGAGTTATATCTCTGGACCCAAGATTAAGGAGGAAGGATTCTAGGTAATAATTACCTTTGTAGTGCAAAAATCTTTATTTATTCCGTAGATACCTAACTGTTATGCTAACTGTACTCGAGAACAACTGACCCGGTGAAGACAAAGTATGTGCTCAGACGGTATTACGGAGATGTGAGCGCTACGTAGTGAAATTCTTAAGCTTTTTGCATGCAGTACCCAGCTCATAGATTTTTATAGGTAAATGAATTGAACACATTTTTTAATAAGGGGAATAAAAATAATAATATGATTTGCGAAAGTGAAGTGTCATCTTCAACTGACACTGTCTTCATTAATTACACAAAAGACTTAAGGTACATTCAAATTACCTACTTAATAAAAAAAAATCGTATCGCAGTATTTGTATAAAAAATAAAATAAAATTCGTTTAATTCAGACTATTTAAATGAATATTTTGTTAGAATTACATTATCTTAAAACTATGTTAGTGTATTGTGTGTGTGTAAATTAATGTATTTAAGTAGGTAACATAACAATCGAAACAAATGATTGAATATAAGTTAAAATTATATTTAAATAAATAATTAAATTAAATGAAATTGAAACAAATAATTTAAAGTAAATAAAAAATTAAATTTAAAATAAATAATTTAAAATGGACTAAATTGAAATAAATTATTAAAGAATCAGGTGACATGCAGCCTGATGAGCCTTCCCACAGCTGCCGAATCTGGTCTGTCTGCAATCATCCGTAGGATTCCGTTGCCACTCCCTCGAATTTGGCGAATCAGTGAGTCTGAGTGTTGCTCTTGTTTGCTAAAAGCATCAGCAAACAAGATATAATATTAAGATTATTATTTTAAATTATAACTAGCTGCACCCCGCAGTTTCATCCGCATAAGTGGAAATATCGGCATAAAAAGTATGCTATTTCTTAATCCAGACCATGACACCCATGTCCCAATTTTTTTCAATTTCATCCAAGTTCGTTCAGCCATTTTAGCGTGAAAGCATAACAAACGAACATGTACGAAAAATCAAATCTTTTGTCTTTATAATATTAGTTTAGATTAACTATCCATTAATTATTGTTGCGTGTCTCCTGGGGAGCCAACGCGCACAACTTAGGAATACTTACACCGTAGGCCTCCCCCAAGCACCTCCACTGTGACCGGTTCTATGCTTCTCACATCCAATGTATTCCTGATAGAGAGAGAGAGAGAGAGAGAGGTAGAAACCTTGTACTTGAGATGGAGTCAGAAAATCTGAATTCAGACAGATAAAAGAAATCATAGAACCATAAAAATAAATCACTAAAAAGTTTGTCTAGGCCAATCATGAAGATAATAAAAGTAAGTTAGCTAGCAAAAATATTTATTATAGACCGGTTAATATTGCACGTTAGGCGTGATTCTTTTTCGATAGCCTTTTTCAGTCTCCTATTAGAAGGAAACTCTTTCAATATAGGAAAATCTTTCCATGAAAAACCGATGCCTACCAATTTTTTTATTGGTTCTCCAACAGATGCTACACAATTAAATGCATGTTTACAAAAAACAGGGATAAATACAAGTGTGTGCTGCCAATTATAGGAGCCACATCATTCACTTATTAGCTATACATTTCCAGTATAAGCTGACTTCTTATTATACGATAAGCCCAAATAATGCGAGGTCAGCTAAAACTGGAAATGTATAGCTCGATGTGTACATTAAGTTTGACAAAGACGAAAACATTCGTAACCGACATAGCGAAAAAACTTTACCATTTTACCAAAAACAAAGTTAAAATGAACCAAAGAATATTAATATAACAGGGTGTCTAACAAGCAACAAAATACCAATAAGCGATGGCTCCGTAAAACGCGAACATTTATTTACCTCATTACGATACTGCGAAGCTGACGCCCGCGCCGCAACGATTTATTATTGTTTGCTTTACTCAATTAATTTCTTCAATTCCGGGGCTTGGTACCAACGGGACGGGGCCTGGATATAGAGAGAGTGGATGTGACTAGGAACTGGAAATGTATGAAAACTACAGCAAATTCCCACAACTAAAGACAGGAAGAAAGAAAAAGTATTTATTGGGACTCGTACAGGAAGATCACAAACTAATCTAAACACAGTCAAACATAAAAAACGAATTGTAACATACAGAAAAAATAAACAGAAAATACTATACGAGGCCAAAAGGCTCCTTCCTATATCAGCATGATGCTGAGACGTTTAAAAAATAAATGTCGCAGCGCTGGTATTCTGATAGGGCCAGCTGGGATGTCACGGCACAACGTGCGTGCGTGTATGACCAGCTGGGCCCTAATTCACTAAGACTGCTCAATGATTCCTTACTTCGAAACCACATCTATACTTTAGCAAATCATGCCAATCTTGCGTTCATTTCACGCGGTTTCGTTCTTTATGTCCTATAGAATACGGTCCCTGGTCTATTCTGTATTATTATTGTATTACCGTGAAAACTGAGGTGAAGTGAGCTTGAAGGGAAGTGTCATTCCATCTGTTGCTAGGGATCGACATTATTGATTTCAAGCTCACTTCAGCTAAGTTTTCACTGTGAGAGTTTTACAGAATTAATCTGCAGCTGTATGAACTTAAACGCAGCAAAATGAGTACACAATTTGTAACTGAATTGATGCACATTACCTATGGAAGTATTTTTTTCAGAATTGTTTACCGAATAGATTTCTGTCATTTTTAATATAGGTAGTTTTTTTATCGTTTGGCGCAGTAGTTAAGCGATTGACTGCTGCGATGCGTGTCGCAGGTTCGATTCCCGCACGGAACAAATATTTGTATGACAAGTAGTTGTTGCGGGTCTCGTTGTTTGTGTATGTGAGTTTAATGTTTGTAAACACACCCACGACACACGAGAAATTGAGGCAATGTTTTTTGAAGAAACAAAAAACAAAAAAATGAAAGCTACGTAAATTACGTCACACTTCCGCTGTACAGTCATAACAAACCAAAATGGACAAAGTACTTACTAAGCTAGACCCTTATACGTGTGCGACTGTGCGCGTGCGTAGATTTGTAATGTGACCACAGTTTTCTTTCACAATCAGAATAACTAATTTACTTAAAAACAATGTTTTATAAATAACAGTAAAAATTCAGTGTATGTATTATGATTATGAGATGATATTCTAATTGGGATGTTTGATAGTGTGCGTTAATTTCGGACAAATTGTATAAGGATCCAAAAATCTCGAAGACATGTGACATTTACCAACCCTCACTCCCTCTCAAAGAGAGGAGGCCTGTGTCCCAGCAGTGGGAACATTATAGGCTGATTATCCTATTATACTATATTGAAAGAAGGCGTAAGTGCATGTATGTAAAACAAAGTTGTTAGTCAGGTGTCTACCAAAAACAACTTTGTCTTATCAAGCGCACAACATAATAAAACAAAATTGTGTGCAGTATCTAACAACTTTGTTGTTTTTCTTTGTGAAGGTGCTCAATTGAGAAAGTACTAACCTACCATCATACCTATCTCTGCCGTCAAGTAGCGATGCTGTCGAGTGCCGGTATAATTTCTGGCAAACATGAGACATTGCAGTTTTGCCTTTATGATGGTAACACATCTGCTATATCTGTGGTAGTGCAAATGTCCGTAGTCGACGATGACTATGACTAGCGAATTACATATCACACTGACGTCACGCCAAATCCTGCATCGCGCAAGCAGAATTTACCGTGCGACTAATATAATAATATTACTCGTATATACGATGCCCCGACATCAATCGTCGGACAGTAACCCACCAGACGCAGCACCCCCGTCTGGTCAGAGGATCCTGCCTTTTCTATGGCGGATGAGTGAACTTTACACCCTGTTCCTCTTACCTCTATAACAATTTCCTGGTACAGGTATACCTCCTTTTACTTAAAAGGAGGTCCCTATATAAGATTTACAAGTTTCTGCAATAAACCTTTTATTTGTTTATTTAATTTACCTTCTGGTGGGCAGTAATGTAGGTACTTATTTTTTTAGAGATACATTTTCAGTAGTCTCTAGAAGTTTACAGGTTAATGTCTGTGTGAAATAATTTGATGTGTGTAGTGATGAAAAAAACAACAGGCTTTGTTCGATTCCTATGGTAGGTACGGTGATTTGGTAATTTTCCCATAAATTCCAGGCACGCAAAATCGCTCCTTTTGCGCTATCCAGGCACCTATTCATCTTTACATCCGGGTCACGAGCGAACGCAACTTAATATTTGCATAATCTCTTTGATTTGCAAAATAATAAATCGGTAGAGTTAGTGCTTTTAATAATGTACCGTAATATTACGTAATAAAGGGTATTCGTGAATCTTTGGGGCTTAATCGGTTGTTATTGCACAGTTTTGGACGCTTTTCTGACGATTTTGCGAGGGAGGAGTTGACTGGGTAAAGTTTAAGCTGCTTGGGAATGAAAGATAAACATTAATTATGTTTTCTTCATTATATTGGCTTCGTAGTTTAAGCTGGGATTCATTTAGACAGGTTTCACATAAAGTTCCCATGATCCCCGGTCCAAGTGAAAGAACGGGAACACCGGGGTGGTTTTTAGTCAGTAAGAGTCGACATCCATGAGGATATTCCACCCCCAAACAAAAAAAAAAGCAGGTATCACATCTCTGCCGCGAAACAGAAACGAAAACCTGCCTGTTCTAACGCACAGATATGATTATGATTATATCTCTTTCACGCGTGATTTCGCCGATCAGCTCGGAAGACAGTAATACCTCCGCGCTCAGCTATTTTGTTGCTGTGCCGCGATTTTGTCAGACATATCCGTGGTAGTCGACAAATTTACGAAACGATTTTTTTTTTTTTAATGTACGGTGATTTTACGGAAAACTATTCTAAGAGGTTCCTATACTATGTTTACTAAGTCAAAAGCGACGACATTTTGTTCCAATTGCTACAATTCAACTGAATTTCATGATGTTCTGCTACTCGAATCGCGACATAATGCAGTAATGTCTCTTAGCGGAATTTGTCAAGCGATTTTCCATATTTTTTTACGTGGCGGAGGTGTGTTAAGGCCCCTATTTAGCGGTTCCTTGTTCAGATCTAAAATGTATAGAAAAATTTGGTCTAGTGGGCGCAAACGCAACTTTGTCTATGATCTCCATGCTGGGGCAAGGTTTGTTGGGTTTTTCAATAGAGATTCCTCAGTAGCAGCAGCAGTCGATTTGTATGGATTCTAGAGTGCCATGGCAAGTGTTCATGGCAATGAACTCGCCCCCTATTACATGGGACTTAAACATAACTGGCGCACTGTGTGTACTCTACCCTTCGGGGTCCCTAACTCTTCGGGGACTAAAGGCATGAATGGTATGTTTGTAGTTTTCGGCTCGATAGTTTAGAAAACGTATACTTACGCGGGTATACGCTTGCTCCATAAATTTAAACAAGAAGAAACAATCCTTGTATCCATTATATTGAGCTAACGCAAACCGTTTAGTTAAAATTCGCCGTGTTTGGAGAGCGGAACGTAATTTGGTAGTAAACTACGAAGTGGACGGTAGCCGGTTGTGTTTTGTTTACGTTACCTTATATACCTCGATTTTGTAGAAGAGGGCTTACTGGGTAATAGGTAACTCTACGTCCCCCACCGAGTGTGTCTCCACGTTGTCGTCGTGGTGGGGCTTGCGTGTTTCAATGATCTTGGGGGCTTTGCCGGTAGAGTCACTCATGCCGGAAGGCCTCAAGTGAGAGACCAGACTAAGAGAGACACGGGGCGAAGTCTATAACATCTGACTTCTGCGAGGGGCGCACCGTCTGAGGACTTCAACAGTTGTTGGTGTTCTTGGACGGTGCGCGATTATTCCGGGGCAATAGGTATAAGTACTCGTATATAGGTTTAGATAGAGGACTCCACCTCTTAAAAAAAAAAAAAAAAACTATGAAGGCGAATTGTAAAAATACACTACCCCAGGAGGGTACCGGTTGCTCTGCAGCCGGAGAATCCCTCACCGAACCTTCGGTCAGCCCCTCGTATTCTGGGGGGGGCAACAACCGCCAACAACCAATCCAAAAAACTTCAGTCGAAGCAAAGAGCCAGGGTGGCTCACGTCTCCGAGGCGTGGAGTCGTTGGATGTATCCAACACGTCCGCATCTCAGGGACCAAAACAGCGGACGCAGAGCGTCGCAGAGACACTTCCAGTGTCAGAAGGGAGGGTAACCAGGTCTCGCTTCAAGCGGCCGGCTACACCAGTGCGTGGGATGATGAGCGACAGCGGTGATTCCGACTGCTCGCAAATGTCGCTCGCCTCCAAGGCGTCATCGAGCAAGCGAACACGAAAGGCGACAGTAACGGAGCGAGTGGCGTCAGGGGACAGTGGTCTGCTTGTTTCGGATGGGGCCATATTTGAGAGGCTGGAGAGAGAGAACGCGGACCTGCGTTCGCAACTCGCTAGCCTCACAGCAACGGTTGCACGAATGGCGGAGCAACTCAGCCTCATCTGTAAGGGGCAGATGAGCCCCAGCGTTGATGGGTCCATAGCGATGCCAGGACTAGCACCGGAAGCAGAGGCCCAGCTTCGGCGTTCCATCGCCATAGAAATTGGGGGGATGATGGACGCCAAGTTGGCTGCCATTGCGAGCAGGTTGCCTCCAGAAAAGCCACTACGTCCGCCTCTTGCATCCGACGCAAAAAGGGGTGTGGCTCTATTGTCAGTTGCGCAGGATCCCAGCGTGATGCCTAATTCCAACAAGAGAAAAAAGGGAAAGGGAAAAGGGAAAAATGGAAAGGTGAAATCGGTGGCTCCGGTGATGGAGCTGCCCGCTGTACCTGCAGCAACCGCACAGCCCTTACAGCCCGCGTTAACGGTTGAGGCGGTTGCTTGGTCGACTGTGGCAAAAAGGGCAAAGACTCCCCAGTCCAATGCCACAGCCGGTGCACCAGCCGCTCAATCCGCGTCGTATACCCCTGCAAAGGGGAAAAAGCAGCCGATCAAACTGCCTCGTGTTCCCGCTTCGGCAGCGATTACCATCACGGTAAGGGAAGGATCATCCGCCACTCTCGCAGAAGTTCTGTTGGCAGCAAGGCAGCAGATTCGGTTGGCCGATCTCGGCATCGATACTGTTGGCCAGAAGAGGGCTGCGGATGGCGGAATAGTTCTTTCCATCTTTGGTGCAGACTGTTCCACCAAGGCTGACAGCCTCGCAAACCGTATGAGGGAGGTCCTTGCCGAATATGACGTGCATATTGCACGTCCGATGAAAATGGCTGAGGCTAGGATCATGGACCTCGACGACGCTGTCACGCCAGTAGATGTGGCGAAAGCTATTGCCGAGGCGGGTGGTTGTTCTTCCGGGGACGTAAAGGTGGGTGAAATCCGACGCCTGCCTACTTCTCTGGGGCATGTCTGGGTTCGTGGTCCGCTGGCGGCGGTAAAGAAGCTGGCGTCCAACAAGCACATGCGGATAGGATGGACGTCGGTAAGAGTCGAGGTGTTGGAGGCACGTCGCATGATGTGCTTCCGTTGCCTCGAGCCCGGACACGTCCGTCGCCTGTGTACTAGTGCGGTTGACCGGAGCACTCAGTGCTACTCTTGCGGAGGACCCCACAAAGCAAGAGAGTGCACGTCGCCGACTGTGCGGTGTCCGCTGTGTGCGGACCAAGGTCGTCCAGCTGACCACAGGTTGGGAGGCAAGAAATGCGCTCCGCGCAAGAAGAGGGCCTCGCTTGCCCCGGCCACATTGCAGAGATCGGCGCCGGCACCATTGGATGCGGGCCCACTGGAGGAGATGGATACATCATTTTCCCAGCCCTGAAAGTCCTCCAGTGCAACCTGAACCACTGCCGCAATGCGCAAAATCTTTTTCTGCAAACTATTGCGGAGTGGTCGGTTGCCTTGGCGGTGGTAGCAGAGCCCTACGGTCTCCAGGATCATCCTCGCTGGTTCCGGGACACCTTGGACTCTGTTGCTGTTTACTGGGCTGGTGGAGGCAGTGGGCCTCACTGCTCTCTACTCGATAGGGGGCAGGGATATGTCGCAGTCGAATGGGGACATCTGGCCGTAGTGGGCTGCTACGTGTCTCCCAATATTTCCCTCGCCCAATTTGAGGGATACCTGGATGGGGTTGCGAACTGCATTCGAAGCAAATGCTCACCCCGTCCAGTGCTTGTCCTGGGTGACTTCAATGCTCACTCCAGAGCATGGGGTAATACCCGGGATAGGCCGAGGGGACACGTAGTGCAGGACTGGGCGGCTTCGCTTGACATTCGACTATTGAATCGGGGGTCCGTTGCCACATGCGTTCGATGGCAGGGGGAGTCAATCGTAGATCTTTCATGGGCGACTCCTTCTGTAGCCCGCATGGTGTCGGAATGGAGAGTAGCGGAGGAGATGGTCACACTTTCTGACCATCGCCACATCGTTTTTGATGTGGCATTCCGTCCTTCCGGCGGCCCGAGCCGTCCAGGCTCAAGTCCACCGGCGCGTCGTTGGGCCCTCAAACAGCTCAATCGAGATTTGCTCGTCGCAGCTGCCAACGTCGCGGCGTGGCCAGATGATGGTGGATCCCAGGGGATTTCGCTCGATCCAGAAGAGGAGGCGACCTGGTTCCGGGAAA
The DNA here is from genome assembly GCA_911387795.2 of Apamea monoglypha. Lineage (NCBI taxonomy): Eukaryota > Metazoa > Arthropoda > Insecta > Lepidoptera > Noctuidae > Apamea > Apamea monoglypha. Next base: position 3,081,014 of record OU426922.1, on the reverse strand, counting down.
CAATGACGTCAATTTGTGACGCTGCCATGCCCCGGGTCAGGTGCGCCCCGCGTCCTGGTGCGGTTTACTGGTGGTCGGAAGACATCGCGCAGTTGCGGACTGTATGTCTTAGAACCCGGCGCCAGTTTCAGCGCACTCGACGCAGAAGGCAGCAGAGAGCTACGGAGGAGGAGATAGCCAGAGTATACAGAGCTTACCGAGAAGCGACTATGGCGCTGCAACACGCTATCGCTGATGCCAGGTCTCGGTCCTGGAGTGAGCTTCTCAAGGGGCTGGACAGGGATCCGTGGGGGAAACCTTATAGGATGGTCATGGGCAAATTACGCCCATGGGTCTCCCCCATCACGGAGACCATGGATCCGGGTCTGCTGGAGAGAGTCGTAAACACACTCTTTCCAGTAGCCAGGGACAGTCCCTCGCCGCCCCCGTCATTGTCAGACTGGTCTGACGAGTTAGGGGTGACTGAAGGGGAGCTCAACCGAGCCGTGAAGCGCTTGGAGGCTCGCAACACCGCGCCAGGTCCAGATGGTATCCCTGGCCGGGCGTGGGTTCTAACTCTGGCTGCTCTGGGTGACCGCCTGAGACGGCTATTTAATAGCTGTCTCCGTGCAGGCGTGTTTCCCTCCGGTTGGAAGGAAGCTGGATTGGTTTTATTGAAGAAGGAAGGCAGGGCCGCAGAGTCTCCCTCTGCATACCGTCCCATATGCCTGCTTGACGAGTCTTCCAAGCTCTTTGAAAGAGTGGTTGCTGAAAGGCTCGTCGAGCACTTGTCGCGAGTTGGTCCCGACCTTGCTGATAGCCAGTATGGCTTCCGGCAGCGGCGTTCTACCATAGATGCGATTCTTCGCGTCCGCGCGCTGTCGAACCAGGTGGTGTCCCGGGGTGGGGTGGCGTTGGCGATAAGTTTGGACATCGTCAACGCCTTCAACTCTTTACCCTGGGCTGCAATTAGGGAGGCACTGGTACATCATGAAGTGCCTCCCTACCTGCAAGGCATTGTCGGGGCATATCTACGTGACCGGCACATTCGCTATGTGGGCCGGGACGGTAGCGTTCAGCGGAGGGAGATTACGTGTGGGGTTCCGCAGGGGTCGGTTTTAGGTCCCCTCTTGTGGAACCTAGCATATGACGCGGTCCTGCGTGTCGATCTCCCTGTCGGCGTTAATATCGTGTGCTATGCAGACGATACTCTGGTGTTGGCCGGCGGGGACACCTTCGAGGAGACCATCCAGCTTTCTGAGCTCGGGGTGGCAAAAGTCGTGGCGTCAATCCGCGCGCTGGGTCTGGAGATAGCGCCTCAGAAAACTGAGGCGCTGTGGTTCCATAAACTGCCGAAGAGCAGGGAACCACCCAGCTCGTTGGTCCATGTCGGAGATGCGCAAGTCCAGGTGGGGCGATACATAAAGTATCTTGGCCTCACCCTGGACGGTCGGTGGGGCTTCGAAGAGCACTTCGAGCGCCTGGTTCCCCGGATCGAAAAGGCAGTGGGTGCTTTGCATAGACTGCTGCCCAATCTCGGGGGCCCTCGGGAAGAAGTTCGCCGCCTCTATGCGGGTGTCGTGCGATCGATGGTCCTTTACGGGGCGCCTGTTTGGTCAGGTAGACTGTCAGGCGTCAGACGCTGCAGGACTAAAGTCAATAGACTGCAGCGGAAAATGGCCATTCGTATCGCACGAGGATACCGAACGATATCCTTTGAGGCGGCAACTCTCCTGGCGCGCTTTCCGCCGCTGGACATCCTGGCGGATATGGACGCGAAGGTCTACGACCAAATTCGCGATATCCGCCAAAGCGGGAATAGTGTGCCAGGAAGCGTATTCGTAAGGCTGAGGCGGCAGGAACGGCGACACGCGCTCGAGCGGTGGCGCGAGCGGCTACAGCAGCCGCAATATTCGCGCAAGCGCGTTGTCGAAGCCGTTTTGCCGCACTTCGAAGCCTGGCTGAAAAGAGGGGAGCGCATCTCCTTCAGGCTCACCCAGGTACTCACCGGACATGGTTGCTTCGGTGAGTACCTGAACAGAATTGGGCGAGAGGCCACGGCAAATTGCCACCACTGTGGAGGCAGCCTGGATTCCGCACAACACACGCTCGAGGAGTGCCCTGCTTGGGCCTCCGAGCGGCGGGTCCTGGTTGCCAGGATCGGGCGAGACCTATCTCTGCCGGCAGTAGTGAGGGCTATGCTGGCAGAGACAGAGAATTGGACGGAAGTAGCCTCCTTCTGTGAGACCGTTATGGTCAAGAAGGAGGCCGCTGAGCGGAATCGGGAGAGGGCTGATCCTGCTCGGAGAAGGAGGCGTCGGGGAGGCAACCGCCTTGGCGCCTAATACGCCGAAACCCGCTTACCAAATAAGGTAAGTGGGACCTTTGGGGTCGTGGGCGCATAGAGTGGGGACTCTGTCCGCCTACTAAGCGACCCCAGGGAAGACGGTGGCACAGTGGTCACGTGCTGCCGTGCATAGCGAGACTTAGGGGAGGCCCCTTTACAGTCTCCCCAGAGATGTGCCTTACAGGCGTTGCGCAGGGGTGGTTCCGGAATTGGTCTTTTAAGAGGAACCGGGACTACCCCTATGTGCGGATGGTGATCACCGGGGTGGTTTTAGTGAGGTAAAAATCCCACACTCCCCGACCTCATTCCCCAGAGGTCGGGTGCCTTTTGAAGGTTTCCCCCCGAAAACAAAAAAAAAACAAAAAAAAAAAAAAAAAAAAAAGGTAACTCTACGTCAATGCGTGTATTTTGCGCACGGGTGAGAAAATCAATTAACAGATCCACCCCAGCTCCTCAAGAAAAGCCAGCAATTCCTTGATGTTACTGACCATCTCACGGATACTTTGCCCTGTATTTGGCGACCACCGGGCAGTTTAGATTCATATGAGCTGCTGTCTCGTCGTCCTCCATGGAAGCTCTGCACAGCGGATTTTCTGTGACTCCTATGACAAAGAGGTATTTATTAAATGCCCCCTGGCTAGTTAAAGCTGTAGTAACTGTACGAAGCTATTGTTTAGTTATTCGGAGAACCTGTTTTGTGAGGTGACCATCAATTATAGGAGTGTGTCCTTAGCCTGCTTGCAGTCACTAGAAAAGGGCTTATTATTATATTAATCTTTCCAGCATTTTTTTTTTTTCTCAGAGTTACGTAGAACTTTAGGTTCAAGACGTAGTACTACGGGTATTGGCTCTGAAATGGACAGGACAGTTGGCTAGACGTGGTGATGGCAGGTGGAGGAGAGCCCTAACGGAACGGTTTTTTTTTTTCTCTGGTGGGAAATCATCAAATGACCCCTCCCGCTCTGGGTGGAGCGGAAGGGAGTGTCAGACTCTTACTGACTAAAACCCACACATGTTCCTTCCTTTGCCCTTTATGTTCCGAGGTAGCGATAAGCCTTTCGGACAATCCCGCTGAAACGGAACGGTTGCCGAGAAACGGAGCGATGGCCGTTTTGCGTCGATGTGTGTTGATCCACAACCCAGTTACTGGGTAATAGGATACCCCTTGATATTTAACACCAAACGCCAAATTAAACTAACCTTAAAATCATAACATAAAAAGTTAATCTCATCCAACCCTCAACGATGTTTACCAAAACAGCTAAATGAAAACTGTTGACGCCGACAGCGACTGTGGAGCAGTTGATGGTAGAACTTGGCGGGGGCGCGGGCGCCGATAGCGAACCGAACTGTAAAACAATCAAGACGCCGCGAAACGCTCCAGGCGTTTTCCATGTAGCTTCAGTGTGGGGCTAGGAAAACTGCGGAAACCAACGATTACTCACCGATAAGAACCATTTACAAAATTAGCCAGAGAATCAACACTTTTTATTCGTAAAAATTTGCAAAAATCGCCGTTAATACCCCGAATTTCAATACGTCCTGGTTCCTTGTGTCTTTATGATACGAGTATATTAGGTATAAAAATAAAGCTGTATTTAAAATCATTAATTGGCGTCGGTTGTTATAAATATGAATGTTGTTGTAAATAGTAACTGCGAGACAAAATCCAAACAAAAGCAAATATTATAAAATTAAGCGCCAGCTAAAAATGGACATAATTTGACTAGATTTATTAAACAGTTCTCGTATTTGCTATTGAAAGGTACCCAATAAAGAGTAAAAAAAATAAAAGAACCAAATTTAAAAAAAAAACCCCGTATTACTTGTTAATAAAAATAACTAAAAAGTTGTAAATAATTTCATCATCATCATCATTTCAGCCGATAGACGTCCACTGCTGGACATAGGCCTCCCCCAAGTGTCGCCACATTGACCGGTCCCGTGCGACTCGCATCCAGCGGATTCCCGCAACCTTCACCAGGTCATCGGTCCACCTAGTGGGAGGCCTTCCAACGCAACGTCTTCCGGTTCGCGGTCGCCACTCCAGAACTTTTCGGCCCCATCGGCCATCCGTTCTGCGAGCAATGTGCCCTGCCCACTGCCACTTAAGTTTGGCAATTCTTCGGGCTACGTCGGTAACCTTGGTTCTCTTGCGGATGTCCTCATTTCTGATTCGATCACGCAAGGAAACTCCGAGCATAGCCCTCTCCATTGCCCTTTGAGTGACTTTAAGCCTTCTGATGAGGCCCATTGTGAGCGACCACGTTTCAGTCCCGTATGTGATCACTGGCAACACACACTGGTCATAGACTTTCGTCTTGAGACACTGTGGTAAGTTGGACGAGAAGATACCGCGCAGCCTCCCGAACGCCGCCCAGCCGAGTTGGATTCGACGATTGACCTCTTTCTCGAAGTTAGACCTACCTAACTGGACCGTTTGTCCCAGGTACACATAATCGTCTACAACTTCGAGTGTTGAGTCTCCGATCTTGATAGGAGTGGGTGTGACATGGGCATTCAGCATGATCTTGGTTTTGTCCATGTTCATTTTAAGACCCACTCTTCCGGAAGCTCTGCTGAGGTCATCGAGCATTATACTGAGGTCCTCCATGGTCTCAGCCATGATAATAAAAAAATAATTTAAACCTGATCAATAAAAGCATTTACATTATAATTGCAAAAGAAAAATAATGCTAAATGTTCTTTAATGTTCCATCAAAATGTAACACGCTTTAATTTATTTCTTAGCAGGTTTAAATTATTTTTAACTTTTTATTTCTTTTTAATAACAAGGAATTAATTATTTTTTTTCTTTAAATTTTATTTTTAACTTTTTAGTATTTTTGATGCGAGATTGACTACGGCGTAGTTCGCAGCGCGTAGCAGTGTTTTCCCGTTATATGCGTTTACTTCACTTAAGCTACTTGTACATCATCAGACCCTGGTTACCATCTAGCACCAAAGTACTCGTCAAGATGAATCATACGCGCCCAAACTCGATTGAGGTTGGGTCGTTTAATTACAGAGTTCCTATGGCCATCTTCCGGTTCCATCATCATATAAATGCTTGTAAAAAAAAACGCTAAAATGAATGCAAGTATCGAAATATTTTACACCAATAATCAAGAATACAAAATGTAATTAAACCTCACTTCTCGCGGCCCCACATCACGTTGAACCTTGCCGACACCGCTCATATTAACTCCGGACAGGCAATGATGGCCGACAATTTGTTAGCGACGTTGTGTTGCAAAGAAAATTACGACCTGCACTGAACCTTAATTATCTGCCGTTTTTCACAAATGAAAGGGATCTCTAAAGCTGGGTGTTCAAAGGTTAAACGTATGTATCTTTCTTAGTATTTTACACCACACATGGATTTCTTTTTAGAAATGGACACAGCAAGTTGATTTTTTTGAACCACAGTTATTTTTTAGTTATTCCATGGCAAACATGCCGACAGTGACCACCTGATGGTCACCACTGCATGGAATCTGCATGAATCTCCGTTTCCTCAGACCTTACAAGTGCGCAAGGTCAGAGTTATTTATTTTATTCATTGCTATCCCAGAGACAAAATACCTGCCGATCTGTTCTGTAGAAATCTCACGGTGAAAACTTAGGTGAAGTGAGCTGTAATTCTACCTGATGCTAGGGATTAATACTATTGATAGTTCACTTTACTTAAGTTTTCACTATGAGATATTGCAGAATAGACCGGCTGATCTTGTTGTTAAGTGTTGTTATTGAGTAGTTTATTCCATTCGTGAATTTTATGCTTGTCTGCTTGTCTTCTTGTCTTCAAGAGAAACTACAAATTTTTATTCATATACTCGTAGGTTAACAGAAGAATGGTTTCTTCTACCTACCTGTGAAAAGATGAAGCTTTATTAAAACTGACGACGAGTCGTACTTTATATTTATCATCGTCAATTAGCCGAGAGACGTCAATTGGTGGACATTGACCTTTCCCAATCAACGCGACATCGTACTAATCTCAAAATTATCTTAACTCTCTCTCTCTCTCTTTCTCTCTCTCTCTCTCTCTCTCTCTCTTTTCTCTCTCTCTCTCTCTTTCTTTTCTTATATTTTTATTATCTTATCATTGAACTCGTTCTTCTCAATAAAATCGACAGGTCTTAATAAAGAATATATTTATATTTGTGATACAGAAAGTAATACATAATGTTTTAAATTATTATTTATAATTCTGTAAATAGATCTTTCTTACGGTCGCGAATCATATTTTGATCAACATGAAACTAGTTAACTTTACTTATTTTCATAATCTCTTAACTATTTACATTAGGTACTAAATTAAAAGACTAACTAACTAACTAACTATATAAAGGGCCAGCTTTTACCTTGGCCAGAGGCTAAGCATTGCCATACAACGTGGCAATGCCGCCATTGGGTACATTACCAGTCGACAGCGATGCGGACGAATTTTTCGACGCTATATGTTAGTTTCTAAATAGTTTTAGTTAAGCTAGGATTTATACAACCTGACACTGACTTGCAAATTGCAAAAAAAACATATGTATTAGAAATGACAAACCCACAGTGCCAACTTTTCTTAAACCAACTTCAACGAAAATATTGGGCAAACAGACATCCTAATTCAGTACCCTAAAACAATAGATTTATGGGTTTCTTTGTCCTTGCCAACAAAGTGACCTTCATTTTGCAGACTAGCTGTTTTCAGCATGAATATTAAATAACCACTCGACGACCATTGTATTATTCTATGCTAAAAAAATAAATATGAATATTTTCTTGAACATAATAGATGGGCGAACAGATGGATACGATGAGAAGTCGTTACTTAAGCGCAGGCCACAGCGCGAGATGGCGGGCGGGCGGGATATACAGACTTTTGCACTTGAGAAAAAGTTGGTATATTATCTTATTTGATAATTTATCGGCCATCGGTGACTTACGAATTGTAGGTGGGTCGTCGTGAGAAAACCGGCATGTCCTAGAACCAAAAATTCGAACCCTCTCCCTCTCACGGAGAAGAGGATTATAGTCACATAATACATCGGTGATTTCACCGCTTTCACCCAAATAATGAAGAATCCATAATTAATAATATTACAAATGCGAAAACAGCGGATTGTCTATTACCTTTTCACTCCTTATCAGCTGAACAGATTTCGATGAAGGTCGGCACACAGGTAGAAAATTACCTGGGTTAGGACATTGGATGCTTATGCCGGTCGTATGTTCAGGCGAAGCCGGGGCACATCCTAGTATAATATACATAATAGCCTATAAATCATATTATACAAAGTAACACTTTGGCCGACCACAGAATCAGGAGTCGACGCTCAACTTAAACTCATAACCCTAGAACCTACATTTTCTCCTAATATAAACAATAGCTTCACATATACGCCCCTTGCTTATTTTTCCAAATCTTACCTATATAAAAAAAAAACTCAATTCACTTCATAAAATCAGGTGAACAATATATGCAAAAAGGGAAAACAACGGAAAACCATTTTCCTAACACAATTTACACTCAACGTAGAGTTTTTTTTTATTAAAAACCCCAGGCGAGCCGTAAAGACAAGGGGGGATGAAGAAAATTTATTCATTTCGGGACATAATTCTGAGCATATTTTAATAAAAATGTTACTTGAGTACCGGTACCGAGTTCGGGAATTTGAATTCTGATGTAGCAGTTCCTTATTTCATTTCTCGGAGCCATCGGTAATGTTCGGGACATGCGGACGTTCCGGGATACATTTTGATTTTTGAGATTCATTGGTATACTGGGTACTTGAGTAGACTGCTATGTTTAAACAGTTATGGCTGTTAGTGTGCGCTTTTATCATTTCTAAAGCGACAGTATTATCTTGAACGTCCAGGGCATCACGATCATCGGAAAATAAAATGTATGGAAATACGTACACGTTAAAGTTATCTAGATTTTAAAAGCATCTTCATATATTTCCATACGTTTAACTTCACTGTGTTTCCGTGGACATCCACGATAATTATACCGTCACGTTAGAAATTATAAAAGCGCACAGTGGTTTGTAATTTTAAGATTAAACGTAAGTTAGTCTTCTTGTAATTTTCATAAAGAATGTGAATCGAGTACTTCGGAGTTATTCACATACACAACAAATAATATCTCAATCAACCTACACATTCTAAACATCAGCATATTCTCCGTACTCGCTAAAAACAAAACCTCCTAAGAAAATGAGCTCTTAAAAGTAAAAAAAAAAACACAGCCTAAAAAGATCGCATCACATAACACTATATCAGTTTGTGGGAGAGCGGGAACATTAAAATGCAAAGAGTGACTTAACTCGATACTATCTCTGAAGAAATAGGATAAATCTTAGCGAGCGTTTTATTTACTTACAAAAGCCAGGGAGAGAATGTTTGTTTTTTTAGACTTTTAGAATGGGATGTCAGAAATCAGAAATATGTATTTGTAAATCATGATGAAGTGAGTGAGTGAGTGAGTGAGTGAGTGAGTGAGTGAGTGAGTGAGTGAGTGAGTGAGTGAGTGAGTGAGTGAGTGAGTGAGTGAGTGAGTGTTTGTGAGTGGTCTTACATAATCAGCCTATAATGTTCCCACTGCTGGGACACAGGCCTCCTCTCTGTGAGAGGCAGTGGGCCATAATCCACCACGCGGGCCCAGTGCCTGCCTGGGTTCGAACTCACGACCTACAACTCGTAAGTCGGGTCCATTACCACTGGGCCACCACTGCTCTACTACTGCTCTCTGTGGTTGTCTAATGTTTTTTTCTTGTATTCTTCGAATAGATTAATTATTAGAATATTGTTCTATTCAGGTACCGATAGAACTGAAAAAAATAAAGAAAGAAAATACATTTATTTAGCATAGATTAAAAGTCACACCAGATACATACATCGGTAAGCAACAAATTAAAGTCAAATAAAAAGTGTAAAGTCCGATGTAAGTAAATAGCAGGAAAGTATACCTCACGGCTGCCCCAAAAAGGCACAGTTTACCAAATGCCAGACAACTATGCTGGATGCTGGTTTTAAACTGGACCTGACTGGTACTGTTCCTGGTTCTGGAGTGGCATAAAATCAACCTTATTTAAATGACCCAAAACTCTTTTTTACTCTCCTCTCCGAGCCGGTCTGTGTGAATGGACACATACAGGACTCGTCCTAGTTCGGCTACAGATGCTCCCATATTATATATTCCCAAGTACTAGCCTCTAAGTGTGTGTAACACTTTGTATTATATTTGGTAAAATAAATAAATTAATAGATATTAAATGATTGTTTATTTAGTTTTAGTGTCTTAAGAAAAATCTTGTGCAAGCAAAAAGAGAAAAGAACATTCTAGAACATGTTTATGTGTGTTCTGTTCACATATTTCAGTATGCCAATAAAAAAATAATAGGGGTAGTTTTTGTAGTAGACATTTTTACAAGAGAAACCAAAATATCACGTTACAAAAAGTCGCATGTGTTCTCCTACTCACCAATCACGTTGCCCGTTCAAGTTTATTACATATTCAATATATTATTTTTCCGACACCCGCGTTTATCAAAACAAACTTTTTTTCTCTGATATTTTCTAAGAAAACTTCATTTCAGGCTAAATTATTTTCTTTTATTTCTTAATTTATTCAATTCATTTATTTCAGACAATGTCCATAGTCCTTAACTATTACAAAATTAAAATAAAATAAAATAAATAAAGAAACAAAAATTAGACAAAGACATCATTAAAAATAATCAAATATACATAAAAATAATCCACATTACTGATTATGTGTAATGTGGATTATTTTTATGTATATTTGATTATTTTATTTTTTATTGAATATACAGTATGTCTAATTTTGTATTTGATTAACTACAAAATTAGATATACACGATATAAACATACACACAATGTCAAATAATATGAGGAGAGGCGCTATCATGAAGCTGCATCCACCTCTGTATCAGGGACAGGGTTTTAAACAAGTCAAGAATTCGTGTCTAAAACCATCTTTGGCTGTCTCTGATGTTTGCTTTCAGTGTTTTTAAAGAAGCTAAATCGTTTGCTTATTCTAATTTTTGTAATAAAAAACTACAACGTCATTATCATGAGCCACAAGGTTGGGTGTGAGCGGCAGAAAAGATCCAGTAGAATTAGTACGTTAAGTTTTCACTATAATTTTTTTTTTTATATTATAATATATATTTATTGTATAACCTTTCAAACAAACACGCACTGTAAAAGTAGCGTTGGTACAAAAATTTTGAGTAAATTGATATTTCTTTACCTAATTAAAAGAGCCTTTAGGCATTTAGCTTTTTTTAAGAACGTGTTTACTCTGTGCTTGTAGTTGCAGAAGACGTTTAAAAAGTAGGCACTTGTCTGACAACGATCACCATTATATTTCGAAGACAAGGATGATATCACCAGCAAAAAACAGCTAAAAACTGCATTTAAAACTCTATTATCAATGGGTATCCACCTTAGCACACTTCAAAGTTCCCTCCTCGAACCTAAACTTCTGCAACATTCTTTCAGCGGTCATTATATAGCGGGGGAAAGTGGATACTGTATAATATTCGCATTATATCCCCCTTTACTGGCGTTTCTATCGGCTATCAGCCGTTGCTCAGCATCTTTGCGGGACTCCAAATGATGTCATTAATGTTTGATGCCCATTTTTACCCACCCTCCCCTTTCGGAGATAGTTTGTTGAATATGTGATGTTGTTATTGATTTTGGAAACAACACGACTTTAGTATACAACATGTATCAGAAGAAATATTAAGCAGTGGTAGCCTAGTGGCAACGGCCACGACTTTACGAGTTTTAGGCCGTGGGTTCGAACCCAGCCAGGCTCTGTATTTTGTGTAATTAATGACATCACACACGGATCGCAGAACGGTGAAGGATAACATCATCAAGAAATCAGCATGTCCTAAACCCAGAAATTCAAAGACTTGTGACATCTATCAACTCTCACTGAGAACGCGTCTACCACGCGTACCCAGTGTGGGTCCCAGCACTAGATTTTTTTTTTTATTCTGCGTCGGAAATCATCATATGATTTCACCCGTTCTGGGCGGAGCGGGAAGGGCGTGTCAGACTTTTACTGACTAAAACCCGTGTTCCTTCAAATGCCTATGCCACGGTATCTATTTCGAACAACCCGCGGCCCTGGCGGCATCGGCCCTAGCGGACCCCGTTAGTTGGTACTGACATCTTTTTGAGGCGCGCATGGAACACAACGCTCCGTCGACCCGGGCCTAGCCCTTGCCGGGCGGCGAGCTGCCCATTGCTCGCCGCCCACAAGCCCGCGCCTACGGTGGCCGGGAGTCAGCTGGTGACTCCCGACGTCCAGGGCATCTTCTGCTGCGTGGGGGCGTGAGGGTGCAGAGATTGCCTCTCTCTCACGCGCTCCGCCTCCTCCTTTGCGAGCATTAGTGCTTTGCAGAAGGAGGTGATGGCTTCCCATGCACTCTCGCTCCGTACCATTGCCTGGACCAGGGCCAGAAGCGAGAGATCGCCGTCGCCGATCGCCGCTGCGAGGACGCAGTGGTGCTCCGCCCAAGCCGGGCAGACCTCCACCGTATGCTCTACCGTGTCCTCCGGGCCATCCACACAGTGGTGACACCCTGGCGTTTCCTCCCAGGAACAGGAACCTCCCGAAACAACCGTGTCCGGTGAGGACCTGCGTCAGGCGGAAAATGAGGGCGCAGTGGCGCCTCTCCAGCCACTCCTCAAAGAGGGGACTTATCCCCCCAGTCCCAGCACTCCAGAAGTGGAAACATTATGGGCTGATTATGTTGTAGGTATCAAAAAGGTGTAGTCAAATTTAAGGGTGTGGTACAGACCATCAAACTGAACAGCTTTCTCCATGGGACCGACATCGTGTTCGCGAAAAAATACTCAGCTGTCCCATCTATTGATAATTTTTCGCGACTACGATATTGGTCCCATGGATACACCTTTCTGATACGTGCTGTATACAGGGTGACGGGGAAACTTAACGTATTCCTTGAAAGGAGTCATACTAGAGGTCATTTTGTCAAGTTAACTAGGGTTCAAAACTGGATGGTTACCGAGCTGTGTCGGTTCTTCGATTTTTTTTTAATTTTCTGACTGGTTACCAAAAAACAATTAATTATGAGAAACAACTATTCTACTCCAAACATTTAATTGATACTTTTCTGAAAGTTGAAAAACGAGTTATCATTTTTTTTAAATGCTTGCAAAACTTACGTAATCTCAGAAATAAAAGGTCTTTAGTAGCAAAATGTGTATTTTTTAACCATCCAGTTTTGACTCCTAGTTCACTGGACTTAATTTGTTGCTAATATATAATCCCTTATTTAAATATATGTCTTTTTAGAAATAGCATCGGACCTTGTGGTGTCAAGGCAGGAATAACTTATGAGCCAGTATTTTTAAGAGAGAACCTTATTTATATTAATTTTATTCCCATCGGGGGATGAAAGGGCATAGTTTATTCGATGCTTGTTCGTGCAAAATGTCTACTGATAAAGGTTGGTTACGAAAAAGGTCAGGAGTTTAGGACCATATTTTTTAATAAACTTCGTTGTTTAATCAAGGAAGTATGAAGGGAGGGGCAAGACTTACATTTGGAAAGGTATTCAAATGAAATGTACATAAATAACCACTTATATTAAAACTTTTGGGGTGTTTGTTTTTCGCGCTAATCTCTGAAGCCTAATTCTTGATAGTCTAATTCTTGAGATAGGCTTTAGGCTATTTAACATCTCGCTACAACCCTTAGGACCCGAGTAAAAAGAAAAAACTCATAAAATGAAGTAACAGCGTGGGCGGGCAATAGGATGCGACGCGGTGGGTGGGGGCCGAAGTTTTACGCGGATGAAGTCGCGCACAAAAGCTAGTAACTAATAAAAATATCAATTTACTATCCTAACTAAACTAAAACTATTAATAGAATAGAATAGAATAGAATACTCTTTATTGTACACCATACAATTTATAAAACATAAATATACAAAATTTTTAAAAAGGGTGACACAATGGGCGGTCTTATCGCTAAGAGCGATCTTTTAAAGACAACCTTTGGATGAATTAAAATTAAAGAGAGACAAATATGGTAGGTAGTCTGTGGTGTACCATTTACATTATACAATCAATATATACATAAAGTATATTTTACTCGTCTAAATAAATATATACATACAATAATAGACATGAAACAAGAGCAAAAAAAAGAAAGAAAATATAATAATAATAATAAATAATAATAATGATGATGTTTAAAGAGAGAGGAAGTGCTATTAACATACTAAAATATCATCATCATCATCATTTCAGCCGAAAGACGTCCACTGCTGGACATAGGCCTCCCCAAGCACCTCCACTTCGACCAGTCCATGCTTCTCGCATCAAACGGGTTCCCGCGGCCATCACAAGGTCATCGGTCCACCTTGTGGACTAACTAAACTAACTAAAATATGTCGTCGAAAAATTCATCCGCATCGCTATCGACCGGTAATGTACCCAAGTTACCTATTGGTTTTTAATACGAAAACGATTATGACGTACTTTTAAACTGAAGATTAAAAGAAATATCCGAATTCGTTTTGAAATTTCGGCTAGTACCTATGAGTAAACTCACTTCAAAAGAAACTCACAAATTGAGATCCGCCACCTTTTTGAAGTCGGTGAAACTTTTCTTTTAGGCTTAGGGCTACAATGGAGAATAACTTATGTTCCCAACAAGATGTATAAGATCGCAACCAGTACTTAAATATTAACAAAATATCATATTTACTGTGAGTCCCACAATGGTGACCAGCTAATCTCACCATGAAAACTCAAACTCGAAGCATTAATTTCAATTAAACTATTTATAGGCACTTTTGAATTGTCAAAAACAAATAGTCGGTCAGTTAGTCAGAAAGTTAAAGCTGAAAGTTAATGGAGAAGAACAAGCAGAAGCTCTAATGACACTCTTTTAAATCAAGAAACGGTGAAGTGTGCTTCACGGGAGTCGTCAAAAGTGTTAATCAGGTGGAATGAGAGCTCACTTCACCTACGTTTTCACAGTGTGAGTTTTACAGAATAGCTCAGCTGCTGCTGTAATTATAGCTCACTTCAATCTTGCTTCAAGATCACTTCACCAAAATATTTTCACAGTGAGATTTTTACAGAATAGTCCGGCAATTCAAGTCAACAAGCCATTACATTTTTTTCCCTTCATAAAAGCCATCGAAATTAATTAAAAACATATCTTCTATCTCAAATGGACTATAATTACATCTCTTTCCCCATTTAGAGGCAGTAAGTGCCGTATTACCATTTAAATTAATCATATTTTTTTTTTCATAAACACTTAGCAGACAACCACTGACACAGAAAGGCACAGTGGTCAGTTTCACTTAAAAACGGAGCTCAGAATCATGCACTGTGTAAAATTGAGTGACTTGTTGGAAAACGTCGTAAGATAATTTTTCAATTAACAAAGTAAATATTTATTTATTCAGACGCCACAGACGGTGGGGGGAGGGTAATTTGAATGAAATTAATTTATTAAAGGCCATCTCGATGGCTGTGGCGCCAAATGGGATATATTTTGTTTGCCTGCAGAGGATATAATAAAGAATTTCGAGGTGGTTTTCCGTGGAGCTAAATGCAAATTATGTGACTCTTGCCTTGGTAAATAGTTGAGAACGAATACAATGTATTTTGAAGAAAAATTTCATTTTATTTATGAAAATAATCTTTGTTATTTATATTTCTTGCCTTTGCTGCGGTTTTAAAAAGTGGTCTTGTTATATACCTAGGTATATTGCTATAGGTAGCATAAGCAGAATCAGCCTATAACGTTCCCACTGCTGGGACCAACGACGTTAGGTCATTATTGGCTGCTCGCATAGCATAACCACCATAGAAACGGGTCGACCGAAGAATAGACAAAATTACAGATATAGTAGACACAATGACAGATAGAATAGACAAAATGACAGATAGAATAGACAAAATGACAAATAGAACAGACAAAATGACAGATAGAATAGCCAATTTTACAGATTTCTTTAGAAATGTATATTCAATCTGTCGAATCTGTCATTTTGTATACCCGATTATATGGTGGCTATGCTACGCGTGTTGGGACACAGTTATAACCTAATCACCATAAATTCGACCATATCTGTGCCTTCCTCGTTTTACATTCACAGCACTGCTCAAAACCTAATAAAATACAGAGCTCGACTACTAAAGGCAAAAATCACAATAGCAAAAACACTCGCTCATCTAACATCCACCAATAGTGTACGAATCAAATCATCCAATCGATTAGGCACACCCAGCCAACATCCTCTGCGGGGCTAATTCGGGGAAGCTCTCTGTTCCACATTTATTTGTTCAGCCCACAAAATCGAGTACAGTTTCACGCGTTTAACATACCTCTAACACTCTCGAAGTTTGGTGTTAAATGACCTTTATGAGATACGATAGAAACGGGTTTTTGTCGACGGAGGAATAGACAAAATAACTGATTTATGAGACCTTTATGAGATACGATTAAAACAGTTTATGTTTGGTTAGCTCAATATCTATATTAGTAATATGTGCGCCCCGCGGTTTCTCCCGCATAAGAGCCGATCCCGTAAGAATATCGGGATGCAAAGTATTCTGTGCGTTATACTGATGTATAAACTATATCACTGTAAAGTTTTATCAAAATCCGTTCGGTAGTTTTTGCGTGAAAGAGTAACAAACATTCATTCATCCTCACAAACTTTCACGTTTATAATATTATTAGTAGATTAGGATACGATAAAACCAAGTCACTTTCGTGTCTCTATGTACCCCTGGTTCTTCTAAACTGCACAATGGATTTTGATATGGTTTGGACTATCAGGTAAAATTCATTCCGGAAGGTTTATGTATGTTTTTAATACTTAATTTAGGTATAGCAGAGATACTTACAAACAGTGCCGTCCAAAAGTTAGTTGATTTTTTTTCCATTGTGAAAAAAATGTCAACTCGCTTTACAGTCCACATCACATCTTAGATTTAAAATTATCTACGGTGTATCAAAACAAGAAAAATACACTTTTAAAAATTACAACACAGCAACGTTTTCCATCATTTTAGAAGCAACGAAAAATAATGGTTTCGTTTCTAAAATTGAGACACACAGTTATTGCTGTGAAAAGTTTTCTTGTGTTTTATGGCTTGATGTTATTATTATGAATGTGTGCTCTCCGAAAATCTGGAGGAAATATGTTGGCTATTGTATACCTACATATTGCCAGCTACTTAATTCTCTGTATTAGGACGCGAGACTACCGTTATAGCGGGCACAAACCCAGATTCCGGGTTAGTACTGAGAAATTTCCAATGAAAAACTGAATAGCGTAAGTGCCATCAACTTTTTCGAGCGCGACAGCTAAGCAGGTATGAGGTCCTCCTTGGGTTAAGACGAAAATGAAGGCAGGTGGGTCGTTACAGGTACAACTTAGTCATGTGAGGGTACTGCGACGAGCCATAGTGCGACACTGTGGAGCCACATCACAAACGATGCCTTACCTCTTGACGTGCCCTCTGTGCAAAAACACCTGCACCGTGGAAGTCCTTTCAGAGGCCAATGCTAATGCTGTTGAAGCTTATACAGCATGAAATCGAATAGGTGGGCCACATTATAATATCTGTCAAATTATATTATAGAGGTATGAAGAACAGGGTGTAAAGTTCACTCCTCCTCCATAGAAAAGGGAGGATCCTTCGACCAGACGGGTGTTGTGTCTGGCGGGCAACTGCCCAACGATTGATGTTGGGAAATTGTATCTATGCTTATTGCGCGGTAAACTCTGCTTGCGAGATGCAGGATTTGCGTGACGTCAGTATGACGCGTTATTCGCATGTGGCGTTGTAGATACCGCTACAATATCAATCAATGTGGGCGAAATTCCCAACCCTTGGATGTCACTAAATCGTCGTAGTCTTATGTTAAAGTTGGGGCTGTGTCTGTGTACTGATTGTGGATAAAACGTGGCCTGGTGTCGTGAGAAATATTCAGATCAGCGCCCAATGGTAACGGAATGCCTGTTCTGACCTGGTGGAATGAATGAAGAT
The DNA here is from genome assembly GCA_911387795.2 of Apamea monoglypha. Classification (NCBI taxonomy): domain Eukaryota; kingdom Metazoa; phylum Arthropoda; class Insecta; order Lepidoptera; family Noctuidae; genus Apamea; species Apamea monoglypha. The sequence goes on along the minus strand of OU426922.1, from coordinate 3,063,598 downwards.
AACTGTGAGTATGTACATTATGTTACAATTCAAAGAAAATTATGAGCGTGTCATTGCATCGACGCTTTCCTTTAATCGTTTTACGAGGGCGACACTGAAAGTTTTTAGAACTGGCCACTTGTAAACGATATAATAAAAGAATAAGTTCAAATTTTTAAAATGGAACTTTTTGCCAATGTTATTGTGTGTGTATTTTATTAATTTGTCATTTGTTTACAATTTGGCGGCAAATTGAAAATTGTCTGCGTCACGTCAGCATGAATTTAACGCGAAAAAATTTTCGTACAATGATTTTTTATGACTTTAGATGTCATTTAAGTCAACAAGAAAGTTAAGATAGACTTCAATTGGCCTTTCACGATGAAGCCCCATCTCGTGCCACTGTTTACTACTGGTTTAATGAGTTTAAACGTGGTCCCACTAATCTCACCGATGATCTGCGTGAGGGACGGCCTTCTAAGGCGACGACTGGAGATAACATAAGTGTTGTGCCGCGTATGATAGAGACTAACAAAAGAGTGACTTATCAGCGGATTCGGACAAGCTTAGGCATCGGTATGAGTCAAGTGCAAAAAATCCTCCATGGACATTTAGCGGTCAGGAAGCTTTGTGCAGGAAGAATAAGGTATCCCAGGTTCAAAGAATTAACGGAGGTGACTCAAATGCTGTGTTCTTACGGATGACGAAAGCTGGATTCATTGTTATGATCCTGAAACTAAGAGACAGTCTGCTGTCTGTGTGTTTCATTCCGAAGAGTTGCCAACTAAAGTGAAGAGAGGTCGAAGCGTGGGAAAATCATGGTGGCGTCGTCCATTGGAAGGCCAGGTCATTACGCAACAATTGTTTTAGAGGATCGAAAAACGGTTACTACAGAGTAGTACACTAACAATTGTTTGCCACTTGTCTTGAAAAAAGTTCGGGAGAAACGACCTCGCAGTAGGATCCTCCTTTACCACGACAACGCCTCGTCGCACACCGCCAAGCAAACAATCGACTACTTGGCGACGTCAGACGTGGAATTACTGGGTCACCCGGCCATAGCCCCGACCTCGCACCTTGCGGTTTTTATTTATTTCCGAAAATAAAAGAAAAACTTCGAGGAAAACGTTTTATGGACGCCGAGGAAGCAGTGGCTGCGTTTCAAAATGCCGTCGAAGAGACCCCTAAGGACAAGTGGGCAAAGGGCCTTCCCTTAGTGGTTCCATCGGATGCAGCGATGTGTTGATGTAAATGGACACTATTTTGAAAAGATTTAATAAAACTAATAACTTTCTAGTTTGTTCAGTTTTTTATTTTCTAAGAACCTTCGAGAATTTTATATATTTATGTTCTATAATTTGTATGGTGTACAATAAAGAGTATTCTATTGTATTCTATTCTATTCAGTGTCACCTTCGTATCCTGTATGAAACTAATAAAGGAATGTAGGATATCGATACGACGAAGAAGAAAAAGACCCCGGAAAAAGTAAATTAGTTTTGGATGTCCGTGTTGGGTACACGGACATCCAAAACTAATTTGCTTTTTCCATCCTTTTAATTACCAACTAATCCAAATCGTGTCGTGATCGTCACGTATCTTACAAAAGCCTTGTGTTAATATCCTTTGGATTAAGTCAAAGTAATGAGGTGTAAAACCCTCTTGTTTAGTGAACTAGTTTCAGCTCATGTTATGGCATTTATAGCTGTGCAGGTAGCCATAATGACCCTTAAATTGTGAACTCTAAGGCCTAGATTAGCGTGTAGTTAATGGGTATTGGAAATGCTTTTAATGGGACATAAACAATGGAAAGTTTTGAAGCAGCTGGTGGTCTTAAGGGGGTAAATCATAATATATAGGTACTTACCTATACACACAAGTTTACCGACTGCTATTAAAGGCTTCTATGCAAGACCTACATATTTTTAGTTTTAGCAGTGAACGAGTCTAAGCAAAAATAACACTGTTTTCCCCGAAGGAGTCGTCAGAGGTGTATAGTGTGCCTTAGTTCGCCTATTATATTTTGTATTGTATTATATTTTATTTATTATATTTTTAAACTAATCTATACAATCAGTGATAACATTTCGATTAACAATGTTTTAGATGCCCTTTGTACACGGCACGATTTCTTTATGGTACGGAAAAAACGTGTCCGTCAACAAGCTTCCATTACATAGTGATCCATACAAAACTGACGACCGTCTAGACACTGCGAAAAAACCGTAGTTTGTCACGGCAAGAAAAACGTGTTTTATAAAGGCCCTAACGGATATTATCCCTATTGACAGCTTCTTCTTCAATAATTTTGCCATTTCAGAGGTTCCCGAAAAGGTGTACGCAGCCACCTATCCTTGAAACAAGATCAAAAGAAAGCTTGGTATGGTTGGATGGATGTTAATTTAATGGTGACCGGCTGGTGACAAGGCCCTTTATTGATCGAAGGCTGATAATAGGTGGGAACTTTCATTTTCTGGTGCGGTGAAGTGCCAACACATCAAGCTACAAAAATCTGTCAAATTTCTTTATTAAATTTTCAACTTTATCGCTAAAGGATTAAGGTTCAAGGTTGATTGGGAAAAATTTAGTTTCGGGTAGCTTTGTCTGTACCTGGTTTTGTGCAAGGATATTGCCTGTTAATCATTATCATAAAAATTCTGTTCTCCTTTTTAGGGTTCCGTACCCTAAGGGTACCAAGGAACCCTATTACTAAGCCTCCGCTTTCCGCCCGTCTGTCTGTCAGCGGGTTGTATCTCATGAACTGTATTAGGTAGACAGTTACTTTGGTGTGTAAAGTGTCTTATACGAATACTAACATTATTTTTACACTACTGCCCAAAAGAGGAATGTTATGTTTGTGTATTCCATTAATGTTCATATTCGTGTGAAATGCATATTTGCTTAAACGAATATGAACATTATGTGCAAAGAATATGCTTCATATTCCAATGAAACGCCCACTTTCCTTATTTTACACAAAGTGCGTTCCGTGAATCTTGCCCTTAGACCGCTCTTTCTATTTTTTTTTTTTTGTTAGCCTTTTTTGTGTCCCACTGCCAGCAAGGGACTGGACAACTGGGACACAAAATACAGACACTCGCTTTGATTAGTTAAAATTATTGGTAAATGTACCAATTAGTAGGTACTCCCACATTAATTGGTGGCCCAGTGGAATCGGCCCCGACTTACGAGTTTTACTTTGTGTATTTCATTTCATCACCACTGTTCCCAAAACATGATGCAAGACATTTGTGAGAAAACAAGCATGTCCTAGAACCAAAAAATTTGAAGACATGTACCATCTACCAACCCGCACTGACCCCGGTGGATTACACGGCCCATTCCCTCTCATAGAAAGGAGGCCGGTATCCCAGCAGTGGGAACATTATAGGCTGATTATATTCACTTTCACTGATCTACCTATGGCTCCCTGATAGTTTTGCAGAGTTTATTTAAACACCACAAACATGAAACCCAAATAACAATGTTACAGCTAAAATTGATTAATAACACAACCTTGTTCTGCGGTTAAAAGCATTAAATAACAATCGCATTAACTTTGTAGCGGGGTTCATAAAGTACGTACATAATACAGCGGTAGTTAGCGAGGTAATGCACGTCCGGTCCCAAACAGGAAGTGATGTAATTGAGCCAACATTGCTGAATAATTTCAATACACTGCGCTATCTATGTGGTGGAATTATGTAGGTAGGTTCTATGTTACGGGTTTGGTTTCCGCACTTAGTTCTTCAGGTGGACCATTGTACGTGGGCCATGGCGGCCGTCGATGGTTATTCCAACCAGCCCACCTACCTCCAGAAGCTTATTAGGTCTCCTGGTCTGTTGAGAACATCTGTGTAAGATCTGGGTGTCCCGAGGGTTTCCGACCTATCTGGGTGACGCTTGTGCACTCAAAGAGCACATGCGCGACGGTTTCATCAGCCTCCATGCAGGCTCTGCATAGGAGGCTGTCCGTTATTCCTATCGTGTGAAAATGTTTGTTTAGTGAGCAGTGCCCCGTGATGATCCCCGTCATCAGGCGCAGGCCTTTCCTATCCAGGCATAGCAATCTTTTGGTCAGTTTGCCATCTAGTAATAGCTTGGCCTCCTTGGACTGCCTGCAGCCCGGTGACGAGGACATGTAGGTAGGTGTATTTTATGCTGATTTACAGTTCGCATCAATTTCAACTGCTGGACAAGGGTATTCAGGTATTGGGTGCCTAACCGATGGAGGATGGTCAAGTTTTCTGCCCGTTCTTCAACCTTATGTAGTGCAGGCTGGCTATAATTTAGCGCGGGTTCCATTCGAATATTCAAGCAGGTTTAGAAAGGGGTGACAAAATTTTATTAGCTTTTTCTATGTTTAGGAAAATACAGTGCTAGTTTAGTCGGCAATATGTAAAGACGCTCAGTCAATATAAACGTAAAGAAATCGTATCGTTGTTTGATTTCTTTCAAGGGCTCATCAGCCCTTCACAGTCCCTAGCGCTTTGGAATAAGCAACTAACTTCATCATTCAGACATGACAATTCAAAAGTCAATCTGTAATTGGTTTATTTGAAATGTTTGAGTTTGAGGATGCTGGGGTATTTATGGAAGCATAGTAGCTAGACAAAGTACCCAACATTCTAATAGTGATAATTATGATGGAAAAGGAAAAAATGTATTGAATTGACATAAGCTAGGTACCGAAAAACTTATGTCAATCGTGTGGAAACTCGTTGTAGAAATACGAACACACAGACAGTTTGAAGGCTTTGGTTTGCCACTTGTCTAGGCCCCCTGGACGCCTATCGTAAGAACTGAATTGAGGGGATGCAAAGTGCCGAAAGAGTACCCGGGAAAACTTCTGGAGACCCAGCCATAGGACAGAACAGGCTATTATAAAATAACAACAACTTCCGTCGTATGACAGAACGAGTTCTAACTCTATTTGAAGCATAGCTAGTTATTGTATTTTGAAATTTATTCCGAACAAATAAAATTCTTAATACAAAATTGACAACTGGGTCTCGGTTTTAATGTCAGTTTTTGTAATTAGAACTTTTAAACTGTCGGAATAAAGTTCAAAATTCAAAAATAACCCGAAACTTTGGTCTAAAAATAAATTATGTTTTGTAATAAGACAGTTTATATTTCCTTTAAAAGCGATGTTCATCTGACTAACACAAATCGTATTGCGTGAGTATACTCGTTATCGATGGACAGATGAATGGCTCCTTCCACTCATTGGACATAATCCCTTATTCTCTCTTACAAAGCCCTTACGATAAGATTGGGTAGCTAATTCTGTAGCGGAAAAACCATACGACTAAAATTAGTGAAGTGGGTAACATGGAAGTTTATTAAAATAGAACATTATTTATTAAAATAATATGAGAAGACTAGCTGCGCCCCGCGGTTTCACCCGCATAAGTTTCGATCCCGTGGGAATATCGGGATAAAAAGTATTCTATACGTTAATCCTGGTTATAAACCACCTGTGTGCCAAATTTCATTCAAATCCGGTCAGTAGATTTTGCGTGAAAGAGTAACAAACATTCATCCATCCATCCATACAAACTTTCACGTTTATAATATTAGTAGGAAGCAGGATGTAGGGAGCAATGGTGGCCAAGTGGTAACGGCCGCGACTTAGGTACAGGTACGTAGTGCTCGCAGTCGCAACCGGCGAGCGTGTATGACTAGATGTATGAACGTAAACGAAGCTAAAGGAGTATTTACGGATCGTAGCAAGTGGCGCTCTGGCTTCTGACGACCCGTAACGACTGTTAAAGGTCCACGAATGACAGCCGAGACCTTTTTTTTTTTTTTTTTTTTAACGTGGAGAAATGCTCATGCATACTGCGCTACCACGGGAAGATAGTGCAGTTATGTGGGACTCTAACCCACTAAAACTCCACGGTGTCCTCCTCTGCCGCTTACGGCGGGAACACGGGCACGCCTTAGCACTCATCCGTGAACCCGCCGCGGCCGTCCGCCACCGGACCCTCCTCTGGGGATTACTCCCCATCACCGGCGCACCAGCACACATGGCACGCCGTGACCACCCCAAGGACCAAACCAACACATGGGCGCCAGACGACCCCGTGTCTGGGCACCCTTGGTCCCCCTGCGACGGGTCAGATCATTGGCCCCGCCGCCTGCCAATTTTCGGCCGCAGAGGATAGGGAGAGCGGCCAACGTAATACCAACACTCCTCTTCCCCTGCGGCCCCACCGCGTCCGCCATCAGACGGTGGCGACCCCGTCAAGGCCGCGGAAGGTAGGGAGAGCGGCGCACCGCAATACCGGCACTCCTCCCCCGCCGCGGCCTCCAACCCTCAGCCGTGATGCCTCCCATACCACATCACGGCCCGCCTCAGTTGCGATGTCGCCCAAACGGCACCGCAACCTACTTTTTGGCCGCTACGTCGCGTCGTCGGCTTACAGGCAAAGCCCTGACGAGCGGCCCCTCCTCGGGTTCCTCTTAGCTTCACCGTGGTTGTCCAAGCCACGGCTACTGAGCCCCCCCGCCTCGACAATGCGGGAACCCACTGGGGGGGCGGGAACCCACTGGGGGGGGACAGCCGAGACCTAACCTAACCTACTCCGAAGTGGTATCGGCTGAACGTTCGGCCGTTTCCTGCTACGAAGTTACTATTTGGTTCGGTCGGTCCTGATCCTACACTCCTACACTCTTTCGAATATTGACTATGGTCCCGATCCAACTGAGCCGATCCGAACTTTTTTCGCATTTTTCAATAATATTCGGTTCGGCCATGTGTCGGTCCGATCCGATCATTCGCACTTTGCACTTCGTAGTAGACCCCCAGATACGCGACAAGCGTGAATTCCCGTCGTATCCTCAGTTGGTTGTACCCAACCAAAAGAGCTTTTGTGTTACAAAAACGCGCAATTCGCACAATAATCCGTATCCCGCAAAGAGAGAGTTGCCGTGAACATTTTATAAAACTGAATATACTTACAGTGCCGAGCATTTATGTATTTGTACTTCTAAGTAACATGGCCAAATATATGCATGAATATGAAACAGCAGAAGAACGACAGATTAGAGAAGGCACACGGAGACATGACATTATACGGTACAAGGTACAGCCTAATTTGAATATTGTGAGGCACAGTCCCAGATATCAATCGGTTATATTATTCAATAAGTTGCCTCTACATATAAAAAGCGCTATCTACTCAAGCTCCTTTAAAAAACAACTGAAAAGTTTCCTATTGAATAAGTGTCTTTATGCTGTTGAAGATCTATAATGAAATTCTTATAAAATTATGTGGTATTTTGTTGTTGTATTTAAATGTATGCTTGTTGTAAAATTGTAATTTTAATTTTAATTTTCTATGTAATTTCAGACACAATTTATTGTGCATGAATAAATGACTAATGACTAATGACTAACCATACCGAGCACAAACAGAGTAGGGTACATCAACGGGTAAAACGGATATACCCCATATAGTTTCTTGTACAAGTGGCGCGTGAACTTGTTCTGTACGCGTTCCAGCGTTACCGAGTACTTAGCGCGGAGCCCATATGACAGCACTATGTTCCAGATGACTCCTGACTAGTGCGTCATACAGGACTCTAACTGTTTCGATTGTGAAGTGATCGTTAGTGAAGTGCCTTGTCTGTCTCAGAACAAATCCCAAGTTTCTGAACTCCCCTTATACAGATCCCCGTAAGATGATCGCGAAACGATATATATATACGTAATGAGAAGGCCCGAAGAACACATGACTAAGCAAGTTCTTTACATGAATTCAGGTCCAAAGAAACGAGGTAGACCCCTTTCCACTTGGATGTCTGTAGTCAACAACGACTTGAAGCAAGCCCAAGTGAATGACTCAACGAACCGAAACATCTGACGAAGAATGACGAGGAGAGCCGACCCCAAATGAAATGGGATAACGCTAGGCAAAGATAGAGAGAGAAACACTGAAAATCTTTCGATCAATACTTATTGCATTGATCGAAAGATTTTTAGTCTTTCTTCTTTTTAGTGTGATGAAATTGACAATATACAGCTTACATGAAGACAGAGGAAAATTCTTAATATTTATAAGCCTCATAATCAGCCTATAATGGGACACAGGCCTTCTCTCGGTGAGAAGGAGTGGGCCGTAATCCACCACGCGGGCCCAGTGCGGATTGGTAGACGTCACATTTCTTCGAATTTTTGTTTCTAGGACATGCCGGTTTCCTCACAATGTTTTCTTTCACCGTTTTGAGAACAGTGGTGACGAAATTATTCACACAAAGTAAAGCGCCTGTCTGAGTTCGAACCTACGACTTACAACTCGTAAGTCGCGGCCATTATCACTGGGGCACCCCTGGTCGGGCTGGGCCACTACTGCTCGAACTGGGCCACCACTGCTGGGGGATCAATGCAATTGACTATATACAGCTTACATGAAGACAGAGGAAAATCCTATCCTACTTCCTACTATCCAAAAAGATTAAATAAATAAATAAATAAAGTTTGTATGGATGGATGGTTGGATGTTTGTTACTCTTTCACGCAAAAACTACTGAACGGATTTGGATTAAATTTGGCACACAGATGGTTTATAACCAGGATTAATATATAGGATACTTTTTATCCCGATATTCCCGAAACCGCGGGGCGCAGCTAGTTCTTAATATTTGTAAGGCCCATAACATAACATAACTTTCACCCTTTCAGATAAGTTTGATTATTCCGGAATCAAACTAAAGAAAGCTATTTCGCCCGAACCGACTCCCAAACAAGTTTAGAACCGGAATCGTAAACGGAAACTGCTTTCAACTCTGAAAGTTGATAATTCTGTTATCACTGAAACTTTCTGCATAATTATCATAAAGATAAAGATATGGAATTATTGTCTAACCTAGTTCCTTACACAGCGAGTTGACCTAAATCTTCAGTAAATCTTTACATGGATCTTTATGGATGGTGTCTTTGGATGGTGTTTGGTAGATTTATGTTAATTAATAATGGTTCTTATTTGTTTGAAGAAGCGTAAGCGTTAATAAAGCTTTTAATTGTTCTGAATAACTGGCATAGGTCCTGTGATAGGGTTAATAAATTTATTTATTAATTTTATTATATTTTTATAATTTTATTTTTATTGCTTATTAGTCTGTTAGGCTAGATTGTAATAAATTACTAGGAACACTAGTTCTTATTAATAAAAAAAAAAAAAAAAAAAAAAAAAATTATTAATTTAAGATTACATGCACAACATTGCAAAATTGAATACCAAGAGCAATTTACAAACTAAAAAGTGACTCAAAAACATACTTAATTTAGTAGGCTAGGTAAAATAGATTTCAACAAAAGAAAATTGCAAAAATAACGAACAAAAAACAACACACTTGTAAAATACACAAAATGTAATCAAGTGACGAAAAAAATAAAAACAATATTTATGCTTATCTTATCTTTCATTCATCTTCTCACAAAATCTTAAGCATTCTCGACACACACAAGTTGTATTTTACAACATGGAATAATCATGCTTTTTTTTTTTTTTGGGATGGGCAATCATCAAATGACCCCTCCCGCTCTGGGTGGAGCGGAAGGGAGTGTCAGACTCTTACTGACTAAAACCCACCCATGTTCCTTCCTTCGCCCTTTATGTTCCGGGGCAGCGGTAACCCTTTCGGACAATCCCGCTGACCCGGCAGGCTTCGGCCCTAAGGGGGCCCCTCTGATTATGCTGACATCTCTTTGAGGCGCGCGTGGAACACTTACGTGCCGTCCGGCACGGGCCTGGTCCTGATCGGGCGGTGAGCTACCCATTGCTCTCCGCCCGCAGGCCCGCGCCTACGGTGGCCGGTAGTCGTCGCTCGACTCCCGACGCCCGGGGCGTCTCCCGCGGCGGCTGGGACGGGAGGCTCTCTCCCTCATCCGTCCCGCCACCTCCTTCGCTAGCATGACTGCTTCGCAGAAGGAGGCGACTGCCTCCCACTCCCTCTCGCTCCGGACCATGGCTTGCACCAGGTCCGGGCGCGAGAGGCCGCCGCCGCTGCCGATCGCCTCTACGAGGACACGGCGGTGCTCCGCCCAAGCGGGGCAGACCTCCACCGTGTGCTCCACCGTGTCCTCTGGGCGATCCTGGCAATGGTGACACCCGGGCGTTTCCTCCCGCCTGATGATGTGCAGGAACCTCCCGAAACTTCCGTGTCCGGTGAGGACCTGCGTCAGGCGGTAGGTGAGGGCGCCGTGGCGCCTCTCTAGCCACTCCTCAAAGAGGGGTCTTATCGCCGCTATCGCGGCGTGCCCTGCGCTGGGTTGCGACAGTCGCTCTTTCCATGTCGCCATGAGATCGAGCCGGAGGTCCGTCCGCTCCGCAGCAATTTGCCGCGGGAGCGGACTTTCCCCCCGGCGCACAGTGGACGGAAAAACAAGCTTCCCTTTCGTAGGATTTTTGAAAAATAAAATGGTTTATTTGATAGTTTCAAGTATACAGTTTTGTCGAGTACATTAAAACATTGAATAAATTAGTAATTACGGGTTTTTTTTTAAAATCTATACCATAAAAAAATGACTTTTTAGTTTTCAAATGTATGAAAATGGAATTTGTTTTCCTCATAACTTTTTTGTGTCTTGAATTGTAAAGCTGAAACTTTTAGGTATTGTTACCGAGCCTATACCAAAGCCACCTGACCTTTGACCTTGACCCCGAACTTCCCCGTTCAAAAGATATGAATGAATTTAAAATGCATATTTGGACGATGTTGTAATACGCGGTTATGTACCTCAAATATATGTATATATATATTTTTTTTACCCAGTATTGATACCTGAAAGACAACAAACCTATATGACTATCGATCTTGGCGGAAAGCGTACTTATTCATAACGTATGAATAGATTAATAATTCAATTTATACAACAAATAATAATAATAATTTATTTCAGATTCATTACATCCATATTTGTTAGTACAATTACGAGCTTACAAAATAGTGTTAGTAATAATTCATAAAAATTGATTGACCTATAATAATAATTTAATTAAATAAGTAATAGTAATATTTTTATAATAAAAGTACCTAATTAAAGTAATTATAATAAAATAATATTTTTTGGAAAACATCGTGAGGAAACCGGCATGTGCTAGAACCCAAAATTTGAAGACATGTGACGTCTGCCAACGCGCACTGGGCCCGCATGGTAGATCATAGCCCACTCATTCTTGAAGAGAGGAGGCCTGTACCTGTACCCGCACTGACCCCACGTGGTGGATTACGGCCTCTTACCGAGAGGAGGGCTGTGTCCCAGTAGTGGGAACGTTATAGGGTGGTTATGACCTATTTTATTTATCACTATACCACCTAATCCCGTACCTACAACGTAACGTTTCCGTATTATTAAAATTAGATCAAACTATGCATACGTAACCTGCCAAAATCTGAAGGCCAATTCTCGTAATTTAAAACGTGCAAAATCTAGTTGCAGTCTCAGTGACAAACAAATGTCAAAAACTGTCAAAATGTAAGGAAATTAGAGGTATTTTTGACAGATTGTGACTGAGATCAGACTGTGAACGTGCTTAAAATACGAGAATTGCCCCTCTGTTGTTGTTTCATACATAGCAACTTGTACCTAACCCTAATAAAACAAAAGAATAATAAATAAAAAAACAAATCAAAATAAACAAAAGACGACCGCCATCCATTTTCAAATAATCACGGGCTGTCTCTATCTGTCATGGCGGCTCGCGTCTCGCGTTCTCAGCTAATTCGAGTTCATCACAAATGCAGCCGCGCTTATCTGTCCCTCTCACCACCCAACTTATAATTTAATGTCCTAAAGGATTTACGACGGAATTATAACTTCACAACTTTGACTTGTTAACCCTTACTATGATTGGTTACGGTAAAAATCGAGTAGTTAAAGGATGAGAAGAATTAGAGAGCTTCCTCACTGAGTAGTTTCGATAAGATTCTTTACCGAGCGCATACACATGTCTCTGTACCGAGTACTACCGAACCATTCGACTCGCCTGTCCCGTCACTCCCGTCCCACCCCGCAATTCACTCACACGCAGCGCTAGACCCATAACAAATGGAATACCGAGTAAATCAAGAAGTGGTTCTCGGTAAAGAATCTGTACAGATTCGGTACAGAAACGAAAATGTGCCGATCCAGTGAAGCAGGCGCCTTATTGTACAGTTTCTTGCTGGGTCTTCTCGATAGGACATGACCGCCTGGAACCGTGCACCTAGCTTCTGACCTAAGTAAGTGACTATTTTCTTTATTGTATTCGGGAAACGTACAGTTAATGTACACAGCGTTCTTAAACAATATGAAATTAAAGGTAATTTACAAGTTTCCACTGATAAATACTAAAAATAAAAACGAAATGAAAGGTAGGTTTATGTGAAATAAAAGAATTTCAGTACGCCGATTCCAATAAGGACACACCATTGCTTTTTTTGGTTATAACAATAGAATACCCGAAAACCCCGAAAATAATTAAACGGTTTTACTTTTTCTTACTGCAGATGCACCTGCTTAAGGGTAGGTAACTAAAGTATGCCAGTAGGAAAATCCAACTAAAAAAAAAACCTATATATTTATCAAATCAAATCATTTATAACTGGTACAGTATCCATAATAAAATATTTTTGTGCTTAAAAAAACACATATTGAAACTTACACTGTTTCACAATATTTTTTTTTTTCATTATTTCTATATTATCCCACCGCTGGGCAAAGGCCTCCCCATATTCCTTCAGCTTTCTTTGTGCTGTGCCTTCTCCATCCAATCGGTTAGGAACGAGTCCAAATTTTCACGCCAGTGTTTCTTTTTAACCATTTAATTTAAATAAATAAATAAATAAAAAACAATTGGAATAATCAAACTCAAATCATGTGTGGTTTTATTAAATCATCGTCTCAACCGATCATCACAGGCAACAGTTTGAATTAAGTCACATTTTTTCAATAGTAATTTATTTTCTCTTTTAAAGTCAAGTCAAATCAAAATATTTTATTTCACATAAACCTACATAGGTACTTATGAAACGTCACAAGCTAGGTACCAATTGGTCGTTTCCTATGGAGAAGAGCCGGTTAGAAACTCCACGGTTACTCTTTTAAAAATATTTGGCTTTTACAGTGTCTTCAAATTACACCAGTACCTGTAGTCTCAGGTACTTGATAAAATAAAAAAATGGTATTCAGATCTAAAGTCTACAAGGCCTACAAAGTCTTCACATTTACAAAATATAAAAGAATCTATCAGAAATAAATAAAAACCTATTAATATACCAAGTGATATCGTTGCCATTACAACCACTAAGGCTAACACAGTCCCCAAGTATTTATTGACGAATACTACATAGAGGAAACACATACGAGCAAATATTTCAAATTCGCGAACAATTAGTAGTTCCCGTATCCGACAACGCTATGAAATATTGAGTTAGACTCTCCATCCTTCTTGTGCGGACAACATCCTCTTATAACGTATATTGTAAGGTTCATTTTAGTGCAATTTGGAGTTTTAAGACTTTGTAAGTTTGCTTTGCTGACAGTTGTTTTGAGTAACTTCACAAGCTAGATGTTCAGTTGTTTGTTTTGTTTGATACATCATCATTTCCCTTCATCACCATGTTTGGTGATAACTCAAACAAAATGTTTGTTTCAAAATAACGGCATCAGTTCAAAATGTTTTGTTGCCATTTTCGTAGCCATTCCATGGTTATTTGAGATGAAAGTTTTGGAAACTTTGTATGGCGTTTGCACTAATTATGAACAAAGAAAGAAACATTAGTATTAACGAGTCCGTTTTTTTATTTCGTTAGTCTACAATATGTAACAAAAACCCTGTCCGATCCTTAAGAGTATTATTCGGCATCGTACTGCGTACACATATGCGTAATCATTTAATGGATTTGAGATTATTATTTTTCCCCAGTGAATATCATTAAATTAAAATAAAAAATAAAAACTGACCAAAGGCAACACTGATCGCTCGACAAAGTTCACGTCTTACTACCTACAGTTTTGTGTCAAAGAAGCCGCCCGTGTCATTAACCGCGCTTTGTCGCGTGCCGCCAAACATACCTACATTACGCGCGGTGCGCGTAGGTATCAGCTGATATTGTTTTGTAGGCATAGTAATCCGGATTTCAGATACTCTCTGTATTTTGTGTTTTTGACTTAATTCTGTTTATCAAGAAACAATTAATTGAATTAAATGTAGCCCTGATAAGGGCTTTTTTTTAAATGTGATGTGCTTCTGGCAATGTACTTACCGACTCCAGGTGTTAGTTTATTAAAACGTTCACTTGTTGTTGTTGCATACTTCGGCGATCATGCTCCACATGTCCACCTCCAACACTAATACACATTCAACACCTTTTTGCTAAATTTACAAAAAAAACACACACAAACACATTTACAAAATTCCATTCTTGGTTCGTAATCAGTGGGCAGAAGGGATTGAACCCGCCGGTAGTGATAAGGGTGCTGACCATCTCCCTTCAGCACACTCCAAACCGCACTGTGGTTTGTGTCTAATCGTCGCGCAACAGAGCGTGTGCTTTGCGTGGGGTCCGCGGCAAACATATCCAGCACTTGTTCCTCAATTTCCTCGTTGCGCTCTCGTGGTCTTCCAGCATCAGTGGCTTGCGACTCGTGCCCATGAACACTGCCTGTGGTGTATACACCGTTATGCAGGCGTTGGAACGCACGCTCCGACGGTACTGTCACACCTGGTCTATTAGCGAAACGCACCTCGTACCTACGTATTACGCGCAGCTGCATAATTGCAGTCGGTCTTGCCTAAGCACATCAACATATTAAAATATTCCTGATTAGAATACGACATTGTTCGCGAAACGACAGCGCTTGATACGTACGGACGTCAGATCGAAAGCTATCTCCACGAAAGACTAGCAACAAGTATCGCGTCGGTAGGTAACTAGGCGGCGATATCAAAAGAGTCGGCGACTAGTTGAAAGAGTGTCTACGACGCGGTAGTGTAGGGCGGTGTTCTTTGAAATAAAAATAGGTAAAAATAAAAAGATTTTGCCGGCGGGTGGAGTGTTGTCAACTTATGAAAATTTGCCATATTCAGTGTTAAATTTCGCATGGATTATAAAAATTAAAAATCAATAACTTTTGGTTTTTATGAGTTACATTTTTATAACGATTTTTTCTAGTACGTATGTTGACCCAGGAATACGCCTTTATTGGATCGGACAGGGTTTTTGTTACAGCCTGTATATTGTGTCCCACTGCCGGGCAAAGCCCCCACTTTTTCCTTCCAAACCTCCCTGTCTTGAGCGATCTCTGACCGGTTCCCTATCTATTTGCATAAAATTTTAAGACCTAATATAACTTGCCATACTTTTGTTTATATTTAATTATATTTACGCGTAACATTATTTTCGCATGACAACGTACGCATCATTTTTAAGCATAATTTCTCTAATCATAATAATGTTTAAGCATAACATTCTAAAGCATAAATTTATTTACGCATAATGATATTAAAACATAATTTTTATAGGCATAACAAATACGCATAATAATTAACTCCTAAAATGTTAGACACTAATACACAATTTTATACACACAATAAGAAGAATAAGAATAATTTATTTTGCCAGAAACATGGTTACAGGTTGTTACGTTACATTATACATTGTAGAAGTTCAGCATATCATACTGTTATAACCTCATCTAACCCAAATGATTCACCAACATAGAGGGGATCCGGCGCTCAGCGGCCGCCACCGCGGCACGCTCGCTACGCTCGCTCGCCTTCGCGCGTTAATGTTCACTGTTCTAGCCTTATTACCTAACTCATATGATTCAATAACAGTGGATGGAATCTGACGCAGGTATATGTAAGGTAAATTATATTAAACGTTACTTATAGATTTTGAATATTATAGTAACGGAATATTATACTAATTGAATATTAATTCAAACATGCATTGTAGAAAATGTCAATTAAACTATGGTTTAATTGACATTTTCTACAATGCATGTTTTTAATTTTATATGTAAAATTAGGCAAAATGTAATTATTTCAATAATTCATTATACAGGGTGGCCGGAACATTGACGTCCAAAAATAAAATTTAGGTCCCTCGTATCGTGGGGTATCCGAATCACCCCCATGTATGTTCCGCGACTTTTCATAGTTTTCGAGTTACGAATTCTTTTCTGATTTTTTGAGAATGATCGACCTGACCAATCTAAAAAATGGCTTTGTCGAGATTTCTTTTTTTGCAACTGAATCTTCGTGAGTAGTACTTTTATGCATAAAATAATCAGCTTCGTAACTGTGTTGAAAGTTATGAAAAAGTTGGTTTTGATTCCCTTGCGAGTGTCAAAATATGCGACAAAAACTGAGCATAAAAGGCCCAATCTTTTGATCGCGTTGACTTAGATGTTTGATTTTTTCACTGCTGCAAGGGGCCACAGTCTTGAATATTTGATATTAATTTCAGCTTGATACCTCCACGTGTTCCTGAGAAAAAGGGTCTTGACAGACGGACGGACAGACAAACGGACAACGAAGTGATCCTATTAGGGTACCGTTTTGGTACGGAGTACGGAACCCTAAAAATAATGAGGAAGAATACCATCGACACGAAAAGAAGAAGAATGTAAACCTATAAGGGGCACTTATGAAACGTCAGAAGCTAGGTGCACGATTCCAATTGGTTGTTTCTTAGGGAGAAGAGCCGACAAGAAACTCCACGACTACTCTTTTAAAAATATTGGCGTTTACAATGTTTTCAAATTACGGTAGGTATGGGAGAATAGCGAGGCCTGTCCACAAGTAGCAGGTACTTAAAGTCTAAAAGACCTACAAAGTCCTCACATTTACAAAATATAAAAGAATCTATCAAAAGGTTAAATGAAAATAAAATATTAAAACCAAATTATATGATTGAATGATATGATTATGTTGATATCTCAGGGTCCCTGAGCCAAATAGTCGAATCCCGACTCTCATCGCCAAACTTGTACTAAATGAGCACCTAGCTGAACAAAAGATGATGCACAGCTTTACCCCTGGTTATGCCCCTTTTATATTTTGGTTATATTACCCAGGTACCTTTCTTTTACGATGTTTTACCCGAGAAAGTAAAACATTTTTCTAAGGAGCTGGAAGACTATAAAATTTACTTTTATTTATGTTCACAACCGTTTTTATAGCTAGGAAAAATAGTGAAATAGTGTGTGTTTTCACTGAAATTATGAACATTGTTAAGATTATTATATTTTGATATTTAAATAAATGTTTGTCCTCTTTGTTTTAAGTTGTGCACAATGAAGAAGCTGATTTATGTACACAATAAATATAGATACTTTTCTTTGTCATATCTGGTAGATGCCTATATTTTATGGGAAATGTAAACAAAGTATGTTGCATGTAAAACCCATGTATTACTATAAAACGCGAAGTATGATGCTTATCCTACTCCTATTAATATTATAGAAGCGAAAGTTTGTGAGGATGGATGGATGGATGTTTGTGACTCTTTCATGCAAAAACTACTGCACGGATTTTGATGAAACTTTACAGTAATATAGCTTATGCATTATAATAACACATAGGATACTTTTTATCCCGATATTCCCACGGGATCGGTACTTATGCGGGTGAAACCGCAATGTGCTGCCAGTACTTATAATAAATTAAAAACACATCGCAACGTTATCCAAACGTTTAACGTTGTTATAAGCTCCTTTCTGTTAGATACGGCTACAAACAAATACACAGGCATATTCTTCTCTCATACTGGAGAAAGCTTATCCATATAAATTTACACATACCATAAAACGAAATAATCAAAATAATCCCACCCTTATTCGGCCAAATATCTCAAATAAACACAACACAGACACATTAAAAGAACATAAACCGATTGCGACACAACGTACCAACATAATTATATGCAAAAACGCCACTTCAACAGGTCTTCATAAAGCCCTGGTTTATGTTGTATCAACAAAACAACATGATGAGTAAAGCGGGTTGTTCATGCTACGATTTTGAGAACAGGAAATATGAATGTGCAGAGTTTTGCGTTTAAGATGCCAAAGTCGTTTGTTACTTGCAGTCTGGAACATGCTTCGGGGTCAAACGTTTGAATCTTGTGTTAGTGTCGTGTGTGTTATTTGGCAGTTACTATAGAAAATGATACGACATTAGTTTTGCTCTTGGCGTATGGACAGGAGTTACAACATAAAAAAAAAAAAATTGAGCATCAGGTGTACAATGACACTAGTAGGTAATATTGCACTACAAATTATGTTACCAAAAGAACAATAATTAAAACTAGCGTATTTTGAACTCTGATACCCAAAGTAAGATTTAACTTGTGTCAGTTGTGGGTTACCATTGTTCTAGTAAACGCACAGAGGTAAAGGTACTCATTTCCACGAGAGATGGCAGGCGTAGGGGTGCGGTTTAGAGTCACAAAACAAATCAAAAGTAAAAAAAAAATAAAAAAAAAATGTTAAATTAACCATAAAATAAAACAAAATATAAACAAAACAAAATAGAAAAGTAAATAGAGGGAACAAGATATGTATATGATGGTGTATGTTTGAGGATGTGTGTGAAAGTATGTGTTTGTGATTAAGATGAATGAATGGGACATCGTGTATGTGTTTGAGTGAGCGCCTAAGAGGTTATTTTAAGCTAATGTTCAGTGTCGTCGTAATTTAAATCTCAAATCTCAAATCGTTTATTGCAATCCATGATGTACAATTACAGGTGGTAAATAAAATAAAAATAATAGATACAATTATGGACCCTGTCGGGCACAGCAAATTTTTAAATAAGTAGAGAGAGGAAGAGCGCTTTATTAATTCCCTTTGTTATTTAGTTATAATTATTTTATATCCTATTAATTATTTTATACCTATGTATTTATATTTCCATTCATTCGCTTATTCTATTAATATTTTATATGCTGGTCTAATCTATTCATTTATGTAATTATATTTAATATTGCTTATTTCTTTACTCGCTTAAACATTTTTCATTATTATAAATGTAGCACAATTACCAAGTATTGGGTTATATTTTTTTTTCTACTAGAATTATTTTATATCCTATTATCTATGTATTTAAATTTTCATTCATTTACTTAGTCTATTAATATTGCATATACAGGTCTATCTATGTATTTATTATTTCTTTAATTATATTTAATGTCATTTAGTTTTTGTAGCCATGCTTGAATACGTTTCTTGCATGCGAACCTGGTCATTGGATAGATGTTGCAGTTTTTATTTAAGACATTGTATAGGTGGCTGCTAATTATAGTGTAATAGTGTTGGGCAAGAGACGTTTTGCAGTATTGGGTGGAAAAAATTTGAAACTTTCTACGTTTTTCAGTGTAGCTTGTGACAAATGGGATTGTTGAATGTTTGCGTAGAACTGTTTGTGGGGTAAATAGTTGACGCACTGTAAGAATCTGCCAATCTTCATAGAGTTGGGCTGTCGGATATTTTTGGGGTTTGAGGGTCATGACCTTTAAAACGGCTTTTTGTGCTCGTTCCAAATGTAAGAAATAAGTTTTGACAGCCCCACCCCAGGCGGTAATGCAGTATGTCAGGATTCACTGTCAAAGTGCATAGTAAACATTCTTCAGTGTAGTAATGGCAGCAGAATATCCAAGCCTTTTCATTATAGCAATAAGTTTACGCACTCGCGCAGTCAAAGTGGTTTTCTTGATCAGCCGAACTGAACTTGGTGGTACAAAAACCTGTCGCATCAAGGGGACTCTAATCCTGCAGCATCTTTCTCTGTGGTAAGCTTATTTTGACTGGCGATGATACAGTAAACCACCTGAAGAGTTTTTAGAGGTATAAGGAACAAGGTGTAAATTCCACTCATCCTCCATAGAAAAGGGAGGATACTCCGACCAGACGGGTGTAGTGTCTGGTGGGCAACTGCCCGACGATTGATGTCAGGGCGTTGTATATACACATATACTAGTTGCGCGGTAAACTCTGCTTGCGCGATGCAGGATTTTGCGTGATGTGAGTTCTACGTAGGTCGCATTTGGTGATTTAGATTGTAAAATTGCCACTCATGGTGTTTCCCATTTGAAGCACATGCCTCACGATGTCCCTACCTACAGGTCCTCAGATACCTACATCGCTGTATAGGTGTTCCTTCTTCGTGATAAGAGATTTGACACTATACAAATACACGCTTTTGACAAGACTTCGAAAATCTAGATTTAAAGCACAACTGTTGTAGGAATTAATGTCGTCTTCCAAAATCTTTACTTCCAGTGCTTACTCACGCAAAACCTTCATTAATTATAAGATCTACAAAATCAAAAATAACTGTCGGAAAGTCGCACGTGTATGTCCATCTTTAAACACTAAAACTCAGTCAACTTAAACCTGTTCGAGGACTTTATTAGCTACTGAAAACACACATAAAAATTTTACTGAACCTTGAATTCTGTTGTGAGCTTAATTTGACGTACGCGCGATTTTACCATCACATTATGTAGCTGACATTGTTATAGATTCAAGGAAATTTATCATGGCATCTTACATAAATATTCCCGTGTCATTGCCTTTGTGTTATAAACTGTCAAAGTATGATCATCATTTCAGCCGATAGACGTCCACTGCTTACATAGCCTATGTATTGTATTAAAACTATTGTGGTGTTTGTTTGTACGCTCTCATCTCTGAAACTGCCAGGCGGATTTTGAAAAAATATTTTTGTATTTGTTAGCCTAATTCTTGAGAAAGGCTATTTACCCGAGCAAAAAGAAAAAAAACTCAAAAAATTAAGTAACAGCGCGGGCGGTAGGATGCGACGCGGTAGGTGGGGGCCAAAATTTTGCGCGGATGAAGTCTCGCACAAAAGCTAGTAACTAATAAAAATATAAATTTATTATCCTAACTAAACTAAAACTATTAACAAACTAAAATATCATCATCATCATCATTTCAGCCGAAAGAAGTCCACTGCTGGACATAGGCCTCCCCCAAGCACCTCCACTTCGACCGGTTCTGTGTTTCTCGCATCCAACGGGTTCCTGCGGCCTTCACAAGGTCGGCGGTCCACCTTGTGGGAGACCTTCCAACGCTACGTCTTCCGGTACGCGGTTGCCACTCCAGAACCTTTCGGCCCCATCGGCCATCGGTTCTGCGAGTAACGTGTCAAAGTACGACTGTGATTATTTGAATAGCATAATGAGTCTATAATGTTCTCACAGCTGGGACACAGGCCTCCTCTCTATGAGAGGGCCGTAATCCACTACGCGAGTCTAGTGTGGTTGGTAAATGTCACACTTCTTCGATTTTTTTTTCGAAAACCAAATCTGGTAATCGAAATGTGTCATTTTCTACACGATAGCCTGTCGAATGGTTGCCAATAGCATAGCTAATGTCCATGACTACCTACTACGAAGAGGTTCGCCGGCTTGTTTAACAGATAAAATACATTTTCAACTAACTTGTATTCACGTCAAATTCATACTCTGCAAGATATTTTCAAATGAACACGGAACAGTCGCATACACTTTAATTTGCTTCTGAAATGACAAAATTCGCAGTACGTGGTCACATTAATGAACTCAAAGGAAATACCGTTGTAATTACGACTATGTTATTATGCTCCGAACAGTCCTCTCAAATTGCAATTTCCAGGAAATTTCGTGTGTGCAATTACTAAAATCTAATATTACGGACTTCAACTTTTTGTATGTTTTGTTACCAGCAAACTATATTTCAATAATGACATGATATTATTGATGAGAGCAGTGGTGGCCCAGGGGTCACAGCCGCGACTTACAAGTTGTAGGTCGTAGGTTCGAACCCAGTCAGGCGCTTTACATTGTGTAAATTATTACATCACCACTGCTCTCAAAACGGTGAAGGAAAACATCGTGAGAAAACCGAAAATGTTCTAGAACCAAAAATTCAAAGACATGTGACATCTACTAACCCGCACTAGGCCCGCGTGATGGATTACGGCCCACTCCCTCTCACAGAGAGAAGGCCTGTGTCCCAGCAGTGGACACTTATAGGCTGAGTATGTAATAATGATGTACAGGCCAGCACCCAAATTGCGTATCACACGTTTAATCATTTTGAAAGATATTGCTAATCCATTGCTTGAAAAATGTTACTGCTTAACAACGTAATATGAGATACGTGGTACACGCCGGGTACCTGAATTTTGATACCGCTACTTGTTAGGTGTAGTACCGGTACGTCTGGAACCGGTACCCAGGCACCGAAATGGAAAGAATCGCTAAGTACTGGTGCACAACCCGTACTTTTGGTACCGGTTCCAAGCTCTGCCATCTTTACATCATCTGCCTAGCCTTTTCCCAACTATGTTGGGGTCGGCTTCCAGTCTAAGCGGATAAGCTCAGCCTTTACATGATAAATAATATTATTTTATTTCTGTAAATTGGCTGTAAAAAACACTTAATTTTTTAACAACATGAGGTCGGTGTTTCTAACGTAAAACTACTCAATGAAGAAACACAAAAACAAACTCGGAGGTCACAGTCTCTTTTAAAGTCCAGGCATTATCTTGGTCCAATCATGCAAAAACCACGCAGATTAGTGCCTGAGATGGTCTTTTGAGTGGAGAAGAGTGAAGAACCACACAGATTTGAGTGGACCAATACAATTTTGTTTGCCGTACGAGGTTGTCGTCACATAAGCCTAGAACTTTTAATGACGCAAGTTTCACATAACCTTTGACCTGTACCTACATCAAAATAACCGCACAGGCAAACTTTCAATCATAAACCCTATTCACAAACTATAAGGTTTTCCACGACCTTTTCACCCGACTCCATATTTTATCAAATAAGTCAACATTAATACTAACGACCAATTTGTACGATGATATCAATTCCTTTTTTAGGAACCCTTGGGGGTTCGTTTCTTGTACTGATAAGTAAGGGACAGATGTATGGAGAATAATTAATGATAATAAAAGGGTTTGGACCCACATATATCATGGTGTGGTCGCGACCCCAGCGACAAGAAATCACGAATTAACGGATTTATGCGCGGTGGTTTGGACAATGATTGGGAGGTAAATTATTGTAATGTGTACGAGTGCTGACATAGCTGGAGCGGGTTTTCATTCTAAATTATTCAGAACCTTTTTTGTGTGATCTTGTTTTCTTTATTGGATAAGGGTAAACTTCCGAAAATGTCAATCAAACCAAACATTAAAAACTGTTAAGCTTTCGAATCAATCAACTGAGCCTATTGCAGTCCACTGCTGGACATAGGCCTCTCCCAGGCTGCGCCACAACACCCTGTCCCCGACTTCCGCATCACGTCTATCCCAGCCACTTTCTTAAAGTCGTCGGGCAATCTAGCTGAGGGGCGTCACACGCTACGCTTGCCGTTACGCAGTCTCCACACCATTCCTTTGTTGGGTGCAGGCAATATCGTAGGTACTGTAAGCCTTTTCGAGCTCGCGGTACCATGATGAATAAATTAAACGAGGGTTTGTCGAATAACTTCCATAATTAATCCTAAGAACGGTTCTACTTTTAATACATTTTTTTTAATATTTTTCTATAATATGACTTCGCTTGTCAGATTAATCTGACTGCTACTCACTGACCTCTATTATATAAGTACGATGACAGTTGTTTTTTGTGCCGATTCAAAGTGCTCGAGCGTCTCAGGAACTAAAATTGATACATTGTTGCAAATAGCCGTCGTGTTGTTTTGGTACGACTCTAATGATTTAGGTCTAAATCGTTGAATAAGACTCTTTACGTGTTTTTTCTGTTATTCTTTTAATAAGTAAATTAATGTTTGTTTCGTATTTTTGCCATTAACTTTTAACGGACTTGTGGCGGTTGCATGTAAGCATCAAATATGTATAACCTCCTTATAAGTGCCTTATAATATATCCGCGGCAAGTGAAGCATAACGTCACAGCTACAGAGCGTGAATTTCATTGAGATCCGACCCGACCCGACCCGACCCGTGTGCCCGATGGGATTTCCCATCGACAAAATTGACGAACTTTGATACAAACTTTCATCCCCTATTTAACCCTGTATGAATTTTCAAAAATCCTTCAAATTTTGTACAAGTGTAATTTGCCACTTGTACAAAATGTAATGTTTATATATGCCCAGTGAATAAGGCTGTGCGTTTGTTGAGTTTCCATTGAGAAACCACAAGCATACAAAATAATCAATAATAACCTTGTATAAAATACTATATCATTTTTATTACATCAAAATATTCAAAGGGGGAGACGCAGAAAAACGTCTGAAGTCCTTTTTTCAATAAAAGAACAAGTCAAACGAATAAATCATGAAATTCTCGTGAAAGTTTGCGTTGGACGAGAAATAAAGCGGTCTGTGTTTGATAAGCGAAGCGAGACGGAGTGCTTCAGCGATTTGAAAAGATAAAAGAAATGTAGTTTCGTGATTTCCAGAGGTTTTTTTTCTTTTCATTTAATTGGACAGGTGGTTCTTCGGGGAATGTCTGTGTAAAGGTGAATTTGTTTTCTTTTTTTATAACGGTTTCTTTCTTTAGCCTCTTTAGCAGTGTACTAATAATAATAATAGTCCTCCAGACCGTATTTCGACCATGGCGGCCAATCTCAACGGAGACAAGCCTTCGGCGCGGGAGTACCTACTCGTATTATAGTGCACAAGTGTGTGCGCAAACACAGGTAAACTCCCTCTTCCCTCACTCTAACAGTCCGATGGGACGGCAATCCGACACGATCGGAGAGTGATCAGGTGCAGAACCAACAGCTTAACGTGCTTTCCAAGGCACGGGGGTATCACACCGCCAATTTCCAAACTCCGGGTTGCAGTAGTTTGCTAGTCATGTATATTATCCACATGGCACGCGCGCATTGCACAGATCAGCAGCTTTCCGTCGCCTTGCATAAATATATATTTTTTTGTAAATAAAAACGTTAAATTTTAGTAGGTATAACGCGACAGTACACAATCAGCGTTCATCATCAGTACTTTTTTACACAACATTCATAATTCATTAGTTACGTGGCAGTTAAAACTATTCAATAAATCAGATCATCTTGGGCCATCAAAGACTATAATTTCAAGCTGACATCCAAAGAGTTTCAAGCATGCATGTCAATAATGTCCAGACATAATGTTACTTGGAGCAACGCCTGATTTTGGCTATCCTTCGCAAAATCTGTGTGGGTACGTGTTTCTGCAGAATTATGATGATGAACAGACAGTTAATTTAACAGAAATACGTATCCATAGGGATATAAAATAAGTTAACCCGCTCCGCCTCTCTCCGACATCCCCTACAATTTCACAATTTCAGTGCAGTCCATGAACTATCGAGACTGGCTAATTTGTTCTGTAAAGAGTGGGTTAACTATTGTTAATTTATGGTGCACAAAATGGCCGCGGTGGACCGTAGTTATGAAACTGTAGCTGTAATGTTTTCTCTGCTCCCGACAAGTTTCCCGGCGATTAGCTTTATTTACTTTTTGTTGAGTGAAACTGTATGGCAAGGTAATAAAGTAAGGTATTTCGTGGAGTTTGGGATTGTTAGTTCCTGTTGTAAGGGAGTTTTGTGATGCAGCTGCTTGTATAGAATAAATAAGGCTCTGGTCTGAGGAGAATCCCGCGCAGGATACGGGATAAAATCCGCTCGCGCCGGTTATGTTAACTAATTTAGGGCGAGTTGTTTCACGTCCACTTGACGCACGCATTTACGTCAAAAATGGCGCTTACTATCGTCAAACCAAAAAAAGCGTTGTTTCAAATTAAAATTACAAAATTATGACCTAAATTATGACCTTGCCGTACGTCAATAACAACGAGTACGTAATCGTTATTATTTGACGTTCATACGTTTACGTTAACCAACCGTTCGACTCCTAATGATTAAAACAAATGACGCGCACAGTCGCGTCCCGCGCGGTTTTCATCTCGGTTTGTTCATCGGCAATTCTCAATATTGCATCTAACATGGTTTGCCTCTGCATCATGCAAGTGTATCGCTTGGTAGAAAATTTCAAAGGAATCCGTCTATTTACAAAGCAATTTTTTTTATTCCTCTTCCACAGAGGCGTCTTGTAACTATAACGATTAGGTACAAGATCTGATAAATCATATGTGGGAGACTGGTCTGCAATAGTCACATACATACAGCCGCGCGCTGTTCTATTGGAGTGATTGGGGTCATGCGCCTGGTAAATTTAAAAATATCTTTTTTTGGGAAAGTTATTTGTTATGATGAGTACAATCATGTGTTCAAGCATTGGCCACTCATTACCGATGACATCAGTCATCGGGCAGTAGCCCACCAGACACAACACCTTTCTGGTCGGAGGATCCTCCCTTTTCTATGGAGGATGAGTGAACTTTACACCCCGTCTTGTTAGGCTACTGTCTAGACATGAAGACGCCTCCACGGTCATTAAAGTACCACAAACAAATATATAATCGACTATAACATTGGAGTCAGACCACCTGTGTCTTTAGAAGTAATAAGAGGTGAACATTATCGGCAATTTATGTTCATTGAAGATTTTAAGACCATGCAAGAGTTACACCCTTTTTTTCCTGAATAACCCTTTTTTTCATGAATAAGAAAGGAGTATTAACAACATTTATGTTCATGGAAGCTAGAGAAGTGGTTTGTGGCTAAATAATAACAGCCGCACCGGTCGATCGATCAGGTTAAGCTACACTTGCCGCGGTTAGTCCGTGGATAGGTGACCATCTTCACATACCAAGACCCCTCCGTGCCTCGGAAAGCACATTAAGCCGTCGGTCCCGGCTGTCATTCGTGGATCTTTGACAGCCGTTACGGGTCTTACCGAGGGGTATCGTATTACCCAGTAACTGGGTTGTGGAGGTCAGATAGGCAGTCGTTTTGTGTAAAATACTGGTACTCAGGCGCGTTTTAGGCGCGCAGGTTGGACTGGAAGTCGACCCCAACATATTTGGAAGCAAAGACTAGGCAGATATGTATGTTCCTGGAAGCTTTGCAAGGCATGCAAGAGACACACGGTTTCTTAAAAGCTGATCAACGCAATTACTAACAGGTTGTCAAACTGATGTTAAATGCTGATGTCAAAAGCCTTTTGACTGGCTGTTACGATATTTTTTTATTTAAACAATTGGATGCTTTTTGTCATAATGGTTAAAATTTGCTCTGTGTAATTTAGCTCAAAGGTCCACTGCTAAACTTTAAGTGGCAAATTTAATAGTAAACTATGTACAAATAAATCAATCAACTACATGACTACGTGAGCCAGGTGGCCCAGTGGTAAAGGCCCCGACTTACGAGTTGTAGGCCGTGAGTTCGATCCCAGCCAGGCGCTTTTCTTTGTGTAAAACATTTCACCACCACTGCTCTCAAAACGGTGAAGGAAACATCGTGAGGAAACCGGCTTTTCCTAGAACCAACAATTCGAAGACATGTGGCCAACCCGCACTGGGCCCGTCTGGTAAATTATAGCCCATTCACTCTCGAAGAGAGGAAGACTGTTTCCCAGCAGTGGGACCAACACTATAGGCTGATTATGCATGACTACTTAATTATTTAATCAGAGATATTGAGATATTTCATTATCATCATAAACATTCTTGAAGACACCGTAGTCATGATCACCCTAACACAGACAAATATTCATCTTCAAACATTTAAAAATTCAAATTACTTACTCGTATGAATACAAGACACGTAATTAGCGTTACATTTACGCTACACGATGTAATTACTGTTACTCGAAGACATTACAGCGAAAGCGTCGCAATTATTTCCAACTCCGAAAATTCTAGAGCATATAAGACTATTAAAATGTATAATTAACACATTAATCACACGAAGAGTCTGACATTTGTCGTTGAAATTACGAAACGATGTCGCCAGTAACAGATTACAAATTATATCAAAAGCTAACACTGCTCTGAGATAAACTACAGCTATATTTCAAAGAGAAGTCGCGGTTCTTGGGTTAAGTTTCAACCCTCACCCAAGGGATTGGGGGTCTGAGTGAGGGGTGATAGCGATTGGTAATATTCCGAAAAAAATGCTCCATTTTCATTCTCAGGCACTATACCCTGTTCATTAGGTAAACCGTTTTTTGACAGATGAAACTAGTGATTGCAGCAATACTCGTACACAATACATTGATTGAGACACGTACGGTTTTATAATGTATGTAAGAAGCCAAAAATAAGATAATTCAATAAGATAAGGCAGTTTATATATTTATTTTATAACGAATTTTAAAGTTAACTTTTACGTAATATGTACGTTCTAAGACAGCTGTCAAAAAGCGGTTAAGCTAATGCACAGGGTATAGTCGAAGTACTCCTATGCCTGAGTGGGGTTAGTGTGACACAGGATTGAGGCAGTTCTGTCAAGATACTGGTAAAACTACGACTGACATGGTTGTATGGATTGTCAATGGACGAACTGTTGGAAGTCGACCATAGTTTTTTTTTAATTAAAAACAATTGCCGTGCGTTAATCTCGCAAAAGCTCGAAAATATCTCGACTGCTTGTGATGAAATTTTTGGTACGTTGTTGTGTCCGCGACGGAGAAAGTTCCTAACAAAAAAATAATTAAAAAAGCATTGCATCGCATCGGCATTAGATAGTTTTAAATAAACATTAGGTTCATTGAACTACAACTTATGTGTATGCGTGAATACCATGGATAGAAGATTGCATAATGATTCGATATTATTTTAATGAGTAAATCATGAGGTACGAGTGTATACATATATGACTTTAAATTACTTAAACAGGAATAACTTTTAACCAGAGCGCAAACTATAACCATGAATTCAGCATTATGATTCTAGACCCCCTATTGTAGAATTTTTTTGTACATCTTCAAAAAAAGAATCAGCTGTCTCAAAGAAAAGTTCAATACCTACGCGCTCAAAATATATGGCAGAGCTATTTTTTTTTTTTTAATAACCGACGAAAAATTTCAACGCATGTTTCAGAATTGTGTACTGAATTCATGATTACAGTTTGCGCACTGGTTAAAAACTTACCCCGTATATTTATCAACGACTGCATCGTCTCCTACCTCGTATTTTTTCCTAGTCAGGGCAAACTGCCTCAAACGTGTAATAGCAATATGAACTAGTGCAGTGTCTTAGGACGACCGGGGTTCTTCTATTTCATTACCAATATTTCAAGTAAAGCTCGCCAACGCACCTAACTTGGGTCAGTTTAGTTTTAGGCCTATTTCGGGGCAATGGTAGTTTGTCAGGTCCCGATTAAACAAGCCTCGAGGACGTTTCTTTACACTTACACACACAAATAGACAAAACACACACATTGCTAAAGGGTCACCGCATCTTTGGGCCTTAGCAGACCTGATACTTTCTGTTTCAGCGATCGGCGATTACACGAATTCATCAAGACTGTAATGCGTCTTGATGCCTTAAATGTATTTGAGTAAGGATCAAAATTGCGTCTTCTCTATCAGTCACTGTATTGAGCTTCGAAAAGCGATTACGTCTCTGATTAATGATCGATGCTATGGTATCCGCGGTTTAGAGCTCAAATGCTGTATCTAGTAATTGAAAAGCGACTGAATCGCTGATCGCTGATGCTTGAAGCAGCATGTCTGCTAACTCCTTTATGTCGCAGAGGTGGGTCAACTGTATGGCGACTATCCGCCAGTAACAGTTGTGGTGATCCTGTATCGAGATGAAACATTTATGCGTCGTCACCTTTCACAGATGACAACAAGTTAAAAAAAAATTGAATAATGTGTCTGCTCAACAACGTAAATTACCGCAATTAATGTTGTTGAACTGTCAAAATGAAACCTATTTCTACTATTAGTGTGTTACGTAATTAACCCGCTGTTAAACCACGTTAAATATTGATGATTATAAAAAACATAACCCTAAAGAAAAAAAAAAAAAATGTATAATATCTTATGTTCGCACTGCTGGGACCTGCTCTCGGTGTTAATTGTATTTACTTATAGAGTTGTAGGTATAAATAAATTCTGAGATATTTGAAAAGTCACTTTTTTATAGGTTTGCCCCTAATCGATAGGGTTCGTCGTAAAGGTCATATCTCCCTAATATTTGCCTATTATCGTTTCAGCCGAAAAACGTCCACTGCTGGACATAGAACAAACCCAAGAACCTCCACTTCGACCGGTTCTGTGCTTCTCGCATCCAAAGGGTTCTTGCGGCCTTCACAAGGTCGTCGGTCCGGTCGGGCCTTCCAACGGTCTTCCAGTACGTGGTCGCCACTCTAGAACCTTTCCGCCTCATCGGCCATGTGTTCTGCGAACAATGTGCCCTGCTCACTGCCACTTAAGTTTGGCAATTCTTCGGGCTGTGTCGGTTACCTTGGTTCTCCTGCGGATCTCTATGTTTCTGATGCGATCACGCAGAGAAACTCCAAGCATAGCCCTCTTCATATTTTCATATTTGCCTATACATGTAAATAATGTATTGTCTTTATTTTCCATCCCATATATCCGCGTCTAACTTACGCCATCTTCAATATTCCGAGGTTTGTATCTCAGCTGAGTGTAGTTCAACGTTTGATGAAATTTCACGTTTCGCTGACGATTCTTTGTGCGGTGTCAAGTATTGGTATCTCGTTTCATGAAGACTTGTCAATGGTTAGCGTTCATTACGAACAATGCTTTGAAGTTGGTTCGGTTTCCTTTCAATTATTCAAGCCGTAATTGGTGGAAATTAACTGTTTGTAATTGGAGTTTTAGTTAATGTTGCTATTTTGTAGTTCACTCTACCATAGTGTAAATGAGAGGTAAAGCTCTGGCTAAACTGGGGGTTTAAACTGTCTAAACTTCCTTCCTTCAACGAAGATACGGCCTCGTTTCAAAGGAGTTGATAATACAAAACAGATGTCAAATTCAATTTTTCGGACAAGCATAAACACATCCGCGGGCGTATGGACAACACTGTCAAATCAGGTTTTCATTCATTCTTAGTTCGGAAACTGAACTAATCTTATGTTCGTCAGTGATACGGAGTAGGATACTCCCGTAAATTAGGCTGAAACTACAGACTTCTTGCTTAAGGAGTAGACTCCCTGATGCGAATCCCGTGCGGGATGCGGGACGTAATTTTCTCGCGCCGTTTGTGTCAACTAACTTATATGGAGGTATAAAACCCGGTGCAATTAGTCTTGAGATTTCTTTAAAGAAGTCTAATCAAACCAATCGGTCCGAATCGACGACGTCAGGATTCGCCTCCGTGTGACCACAGCTTTATAGATACTGTCGAATACATTAAATTACTGTTTATCGAACTAAAACACGTCGAAAGTCCAAATGGATCGAACATTCATTAATTTTAATTAAGTAGAGCTGACTCCAGCTATTAATGCTCTAAATGCTCCTCTAAATTGTTTATTATGTTGATGTTAACAGCGTTAAGTAATTACAAGAAATAACCATAACAATTTTATTGCTTAGATGAGAATGTAGCTACACATGCAAACTACTCATCATAATGACGTCACGCAAAATCCTGCATCTCGCAAGCAGAGTTTACCACGCGACTGGTATATATACAACGTCCCGACAATCTTCTCTCGTCTCGTCTCGTCTGGTCGGAGGATCCTCAAAAAACCGGAGAACCCAAAGATCTAAGTTACCGACATAGCTTGCAGAGTAAGCAAGCTGAAGTGACAGTGGACTGGTCATGTTTGTCGAAAGACCGAAAGCCGGTGGAGCAGACGAATCCTGGAGTGGAGACCGCGTATTGGCAAGCGTGGTGTGGGAAGCCCCCCAGCTAGATGGACAGACGACCTCCAAAATGTGACTGGGACAGACTGGATGTGGAAGGGACAGGATGTTGTGGCGCAGAAGGGGAGAGGCCTATGTCCAGCATTAGACTCTAATAGGCTGAGCTGATTGAATCGAAGTAGTTAAAATCTTGTTATGAATGCGTTCAATATTTCCTCCATTGTTTGTTCGATAACAAACAGTGAAACTTCTGTCGAGCTCTTCTCCAATAATACATCACCAGACATAATACATTATAACAATATTCTGTCCGATCCTTGTTCCTAATCCTCGTCTTAACCGGTCTTCTAAGCCGGTTGTCGGACTTCCGGGCACCTGACTAGCCATATGTACATTATATCCGACGGTTAAGCTACTACCCGGGGAGCAAGTGGTCCCCATGTTCAATGTGTTAATGGACCTAAATGCAGGCAAACACCAGAGGGGTAATTCTCGTAATTTTAAGAACGTTCACAGTCTGATCTCAGTCTCAATCTGTCAAAAATACCTCTAATTTCCCTACATTTTGACAAGTTTTTGACATTTGTATCGCCGAGATTAGACTGCGACTAGATTTTGAACGTTTTAAACTACGAGAATTGGCCTTCTGATACCTTCGTAGGTAGAACAACCCACGCGGTTGGTTTAAAGTCCCTCATAAAAATACAGTATTCTATTTTTGCAAAATTAATATGAAAATTGCCAACTGACCCCTTAATCCTGTCACAACACATGACGATATTTGGAACGTTCCAATCCGCTATTCGGCTCATTTACCTACATTTTAATATTACATCAAGCGCCGGAACCCTTAGGGATGGACCCAAAACGTTTTTGTGGTCAAGACCACGACATAGATGGGTATCGTGCCTATTTTAGGGGTAAATTAAATCTTTACTGGCCCAGTTATAGGTTCGGTTTAATGTAGTCAGGGACATTTTTGGGATTATTTAGGTAGATCTAATAAAGATTTTCTCGTCATTTAATTCGGTCGAAATTGAAATTAAACTAACCAAAAGTGAGTTAGTTGTTTCATTACAATTTGTATGTATATTTCGTGTCTGGAATGGCAACGCATTTGCGATGGCTCTAGTATTGTAGATGACCATAGATGGCGGTGACTACTCATCATCAGAAAGGAGGTATACTTCTGCCTTAGGCATAAGCATGATCAGCCTATAATGTTCCCACTGCTGGGAAAACGGCGTCCTGTGAGAGGGAGTGGGCCATAATCCATCACTCGGGCTCAGTGCGGGTTGGCAGATGTCACGTCACGTCTTCGAATTTTTGGTTCTAGGACATACCGGTTTCCTCACGATGTTTTCCTTCACAGGTTTAAGAGCAGTCATGGTGATGAAATTATTTACACAAATGATAGAATCATACACTCGAATACTTGTACAAATCACTTTATTGATACTCAACACAGTAAAGTAGTAATTGTTACTCAGGAACACTTTCATTGTCTCTAGCTGAGAATGCAAGACCGCTTTTCCTGCCCTTTTTCTTTAAAAGTCATCTATGGGTTGCCATAAATCAAAAGCATAAAATGTTTAAAAATTACAATGTTGCCACACACAAATAATATTAGTTAATGTTCGATCATTATGTATGCTAACGTAAAAAAGTAAATTGCCTGCTTAGTAAAGTAAATCACATACTTTACACATAGGTCCGCTGCTGTTGCCACTGGGCAACCACTGCTCTTTCTTATAGGGGCTGGCAGAACCTGCAACGGTCCTTGCATACTCCTTTTGCTTCGTTCACGTTGACACACCTAAAGGTCCATTCCTGTAAATAGAAACGTTAAAAAATAGTTGCAGTCTCATCTCAGCGACAATCAATGTCAAAAACTTGTCAAAATGTAAGTAGGCACTGATCTCTAATAAACAAGTACGCTGGAAATAATATACTATACGAAATTGTTGTTGTTTTTTGAGCCGATTCAAAGCACTCGAGCGTCTCAAGAACTAAAATTGATACATTGTTGCTAATGGCCGTCGTGTTGTTTTGGTACGTCTCTGATGATTTAGGTCTAAATCGTGTAATAAGACTTTTTTGAGTATTTTGTGTTTATTACGAGATATTTATAACATTTTTATCATGAGTATGCATGGTATGCGTATTTTATAAAACTCATTATCAAAACTATTAGTTCCACGGACGCTCACGTAGCTGTCAGCGCCAAAATGGCGAAAATCAAATGTCTTCATTTTGTCATTGATAGTATGATGTCTGGCGTACTTTTATAACATAGGTCAGTTTAAGTAGATTAAAGTTATTTTAAAGAAAAAGAAACAAAGAAAAAGTATTTATTGTGACTCGCACAGGAAGATTACAAACTAAACTAAACACAATCATGAACAGACAAAACACATTCCGTGTTATTACAAAACGAAACCTAACTTTAATTCTAGCTTTAACTATTGAGCCAGTACTTGTATTTCGAACTTTATTTCGATTTAGGCAAAGTTCTTAATACTAAAATGACAACTTAGCACCGAACTAAGCTGTCAGTTTTGTATAAAGAACTGCATTTCTATAACAGTTGGGTTTTTTATTCACTAACTGGGTCAGTGGTTTAAACCTGATCGAAAGAAAAACCTTGTTTTGTAATAAGGGGGTATAAGTCAGATTAGAAAGCGACCGTTCATAAAAAATACTGGTACTAAAACTGTGGACTAAGTTAAGTTACCGTTTACGAGTACTACGCATCTCACTTTTCTGAAGAATAACCTTTAAATTTCTGTTTGCCATCCAATAACATACTAGAAATACAAGAGCGATATAAAATGCATCTCCAACTCCTGGTCCTCATTAAGCCGCTACCCGTCACAATCAAACACGGCAGTCAGCAATATCTTCCAGCGCTGGGGACGAGTCAATCTTACGTAAGTGATACAGTCTGAGGCTCCAAATAAATTGGCGGTCGGGTGGCGGCCTGGCTCGAGTTCCTGGCTGCAGACGTGGAAGTAGGCAGAAACGGACTTGGAGACTCAAGTAAACGTGGTTGATTTAAGTCAACGGCATTAGCATCTGTGCTAAAATATATGCCTTCTAAGGCCCTTCATCTTCTAAACCAATATGAGCTCCATATCAGTTTGAGATACAGGCAGAAATCCTATATTTTTTATTAGTTTAATTGATGTGCCAGAAGCACATCAATTTAAAGAAAGATTACAAAAAGAAAAATACATGAGATACACACATACAAAGTAGCCAAAAGCTTCGTACTCAATCAGGAAAAGGTTGGCAATTTAGTAAATGTCTTAATGTCAGGGCCAGGGACCAGAGACAATACGCATTCATCTGCGTTGCGACACTGGCAAAAAATAAACAACAATTATTAAAACAAATACAAAATGCCGATTGCAGTAGATACGTACTGTATGTCTTATCTGCGGACGAAAACCATCCTTAATCTATGAAGGGGGAAAGCTGTATTGATAAATTGAGCAATCGACTGGGACGAAGACGGGGGTACTGCAAGCGACATAATAATTTCTGCGGCCGCCGGGAAGATGAGAAATTCAATCTCGGACTATTCAAGCGTGTTTCTATTTTTTCGGTTCCTATTTCGAATCGATTTTTTAATTATCGTTCTGAGTTTTTAATATCTGTGCCAGGCAGTCTGGTCTAACGTGTATTCTTCGTCGACCAATTAATTGGCTGAGATCGGGAGTAAGGATTCTATTATTGTGGACGTGGTCTTTTCTTCAATTAATATTTATTACCAATCTACAATGTACGGACGCCAGCACATCAAGCTACTACAATCTGTTAAATTTCTTTAATAGATTTTCAACTTTATCTCTAAAGTATTAAGGTTCAAGGTTGATTTGGAAAATTTGACAGTTTCGGGTAGCTTGGCCTGCTGGCGTCTGTACACATACAGGTGGGAAACGATTTTGGCAAAATTTAAATAAGTAGGAGAGAGGAAGAAGATCGTGGTTTTGGTTTTTTTATTGCTATATAATTTTATTTTATTCATAAAAGGATTGTTTTCAACTTTGTCCGCTTTTATATATTATAACTTTATTTTAATATTTGATTTTTTATTAAACAAATATGTGTTTACCAAGGCGCAGCATTATAAGCCACCTATTCCTCGTATTTTTCAATCCAATCCAATCTAAGCTTGAATTTTTTTTCTGTAAATTAAGAAGTAATTAAGAATAAAATAAGCTTTTAAAAAATACAGTCTGCCTAATTAAAAAACTGTACACGCTAGTTAGTATTCAAACCACTTTAATTACTTTCCAACAACTAAACTAAAATATTTTAAAAAGAATTGCTCATTTAACGAGTATTAACTCCCACACAATTCACAAAAACAAAAACAGTTACAAAATTACATGCAAAAGAAAATTCTAGCAGAGCGCTTTAAACCGGTTCCATCCAGTTTTATCTGGTAAATTGCAGTTAGCACTCGGCATGACTAGACAACATCTAGCTGTGACAATGCAAATGTACTGTGAAATTGAAAATGTTAAATTGATTGCGAAGGAAGAAAACTTGTAGGAAAATTAGCTTTGTTTGTGCGAATTGTTAGATAAAGGAATTTGTGTAATGCATTTTCGGTTAGAACTTATTTATTATTTGTGAACAAAATAATAGTATAGTGCATATTGTTTTCTCCATTATCAAATCAAAAGTCATTTATTCAAATTAGGCTGAGAATCAGCACTTTTCAAACGTCAACATTACAAAAGACAGTCCCCCAAAAACACCAGGCGGGCTGGTGTTTTTGGGGGACTGTCTTTTGTAATTTTGACCACTTCCTAGTGCTATCGCTGGGAAGAAGAAGTGGTGCAACAAACTCCCCAGCAGCACAGCTGTCTGTTCAGTTATAAAATACTTGATTGTATGCAATAATAGGTATGTCAAGTAATTAACAATACAAGACATAGAACATTAAATTAAATTATTTGCCATATATTAGCTAGCCACGCCAATATACCAACAAATATAATAAAAACTACGCGGGAAAAAAAAGCGCGCGCTACGTGGTGGATTATGGCCCACTCCCTGAGAGGGAGTGGGCCAGCTTCTACTAACCCGCACTTTGAGTGCGTATAGTTTAAGTATTTTAATTTTTGCTGATATTCTTTATTTTCTCGATTTTCTTTGTCCTGTTGGTATTTTTTTGTTATGACTTTCGAAATATTATCTTTGCAAGAAATAATTATTTTATAGAAAGTTAAGAGTTATTAGTTCATTGTTATCAGTTATAAGTTTATTAGTACCTAGATTTTGCCTATGACCTACATGCATATTGAAAACTATACTTTTCGCAGAAACAAGCAAAATGAACTGAACGCAAACTACTACCCTGGAGTGGATCAACAGCACGAATGGAAACCGTATTCATTTCCATATGCATACAAAAAGTATTAAAAAATGGAAAAAAATAAAGGCGATTTTTTACCACCGTTCCTTTCTGGCAGTCATTATTTATTTATTTTATTACTAGCTGCGCCCCGCGGTTTCACCAGCATAATGTGCGATCCCGTGTGGTAATATTGGGATAAAAAGTATCCTATATGTTAATCCTGGTTATAAACTATATGTGTGCCAAATTTCATCCAAATCCGTTTAGTAGTTTTTGCGTGAAAGAGTAACAAACATCCATCCATCCATCCATCCATACAAACTTTCACTTCTATCATATTAGTAGGATATTTATTATAATTATATTTATAGTAGGATAGTAGGCTGTACACACAGTAAAATGGATACATATGAGACGTATTAGTAATGAGTACAAACGTTCCGGTTTTACGAAAAATAATAGCCAAATTCCCTATTTCAGTTTAACTGTCCACACGGCTACACATCACCAGCAATACAGAGAATTGTAGGAAAGGGACTGGCCAATCACAGCACTTGCTGCGTTGCGCCTACGCATACAGATGCGCTTTTTTGGCAAAAACATTCGCTAGTTTCACTCGTATTCAATTCAGTGTTCTATGCCAGTCAGTTCCTAAACGTCGCCCAGGATTCACGACTATTAAGTTACGTTAAGTTAAGGAAACTAATTAGATTAATTTGTTCATTGTTTCCAAATTTTTGTTTTCTTATCTGTGTTGATTTCTATTACTCATTTAGGAGTTTAAATTTTAAACTATTGTTAACTATTTTTTTTGATAATTGTTTTATTTGTTATTATTTTTGGCTCCCGAAGTAACTCAAAGCTGTTAAATTTGATAGTAGTCTGTTATCTAAGAATAATATTTTATTGTTTTAAATGTTAATAGTTTACTTTTTTTTTTAAGTGGATTCAGCTTCTTTTCAAGTAGTGTGAGGATATTTCTTATACCTTTTTTTTTATTAGTATCATAAACCAATAAACCATATCAAGTTTTATTTGCCATAGTTGATTATAGAGGGTTGTCA
Source organism: Apamea monoglypha (assembly GCA_911387795.2). Taxonomy (NCBI): domain Eukaryota; kingdom Metazoa; phylum Arthropoda; class Insecta; order Lepidoptera; family Noctuidae; genus Apamea; species Apamea monoglypha. The sequence continues at coordinate 3,025,475 of OU426922.1, read as the reverse complement.
CTGGATGATTTTTTTTTAACTGTGTTGTTTTTATGTTCATTGTTGATTTAGATTTTTAACTATTGTTGAGGTAATTTGTAGTTATGTTTAGATTATGATAGTTATTCCGCGCCTTTCAAGCGTTAAATAATTAGACAAAATTAATAATGAATCATTACATTAGGTATTAACTATTGTTACGCGGTCAGCCGACGTGGACGCGCCCGCACGGAGCTTTGTGAATTGAAGTATATTTAAATTGTTAATTCATTTTGAGCTTTATTCGACACATTGATGATATACCTATGCAATGCATGTGATGCTAGCTTAGGCAACATGTATAAAGGCCTATTCGCTCGGCTCAACACCGAGTTTAAAAAACATTGCGCGATAAAATCTCGCTGCGATATTTTTACGTCGTCCTTGCGAACGTGAGCTTACAGGCAAACAAACATACATTTTAATATTTTCCAGGCTTCCAACTACTCTGTGCAGAATCACGTATCAAGGGGCAAACAGTTTAAAATGTATGATAAATATTATGATTATTTAGAAATAAAATAATGTTTCAGTGATTTTATAAAAGCAGTGCAGCAGTGGTGGTAAAAAAGGGGTTGAAAGTTTGTATGAAAATCCGTCGTTTTGAAGTTAGATCTATCAAAATTCGTATTTGTTTTTTTTATTTGACAGTAAAGTAAGTCTCAGTCTTCTATCAATTACTGTGTGCTTCGTCTGAAATAAATATTTTATTTTTCAATTCAATTTCAATTCAATACGTGTTTCAATGTTTTTGTTATAAAAATCTAATGAAATGGAATGGTTGGGTGGCGGTGTTGGATGAAAGTTTGAATGAAAATCCGACAGGATGTAGACTTCTGAAGTACCTACACGCATGTGGACCGCAAGCTCGAAATATAATATAATAATATACTTTAATGATAATAATAAATATCTAATGGCAATGGATGTGTTAGTGCAAAGTGTGCAAACTCATATAAACAAATATTATAAAGCTGAAGAGTTTGTTTGTTTGGTTGGTTGAACGCGCTAATCTCAGGAACTACTGGTTCGAAATAAATTTTTTTTTTTTTTTGTTGGATAGTCCTTTTATCGAGGAAGGCTTTAGATTATATAACATCACGCTGCGACTAATAGGAGCGGAGCATCAATGGACAATGTTGCAAAAACCGGAAAAGTGATTCCTTTTTGAGAGCGTCCGTTGCGTGCGCTGCGTAAACGGTTTAAGTTACGTAAAAATCACGTATGAAGGAATTGTTCCTCTTTAAAGTTCTAAAATAAAGTTCGTGACAGCATATGTCTATCTTTTAAGATTGACTCACTATAGCCTTTTTTATGATAATCAAATTTGTTTGAAATTAATGCATTATTTGCGAAGGTGTTTTATCAACATGATATTAATCTTTATCCAAATAAATAAGTTGTTCATCACAAGTATTTAATTATGAACAAAATTTCCCTAAACATCACTTGATTTCAATCAACATCTTAGGAGATATCATAATTTTAAAATAACTCCGCAACAAAATAGGTATGATAACGTTCGGATCGGTTCAACATCACGCTCTAGGTCAAAATGAATACAGTCAGAAAGAGAACTAAGCGAAAACGAGAAGCGAGCGATGCGATGCGACGGGGTGGGGCGGGGGAACACGAATTTCACGCGGACGAAGTCGCGGGCAGAAGCTAGTATTATAATACGAGCTCAACTTGTTTACAAAATAATATACATGATACGCATCTATCTATGCACGTTGATGTTGGTGCCACGCGCTCCCGCGCAGTCCTGCGACGTGCGTGAGTGAGACGAAAAAACAAAAACATGTCGCACCCTCTCGCACGATTCGCAGCGTTCAACTTCTAGTAGTCCAAAGTCCAAACAGTCTAGGTTGATGTGTAGCCGTGTGTATTTATGCACTTTTTAAACAATTTTTTATGCCTTAAATTCCACGTGCGACCAAAAAAACCAACCGCTTATATTCACTATCATTCTAATCTATGTTCCAACAAAAAAAAAAAACATTTTTAAATACTAGTCCATTTCTCTCATAAATCGCCGGCACCGCTCACCCAGTTTTAACCGGAGATTACCGAGTGCTTTGCGGCTTTCAACCGGACAATATTTTTAGCCGGCTTCTCTGTAGGCTTGCGGCGGAACGGTGCGGATCGGGCACGAACCGCCTTTGTTTACTTACGATTCCGTGCCTCGTATGGATTGTTATTTTCGACTGTATATTGGATTTTGTATTTGGGTTATTGAAATTGTTATCGTGGAATAAAATACGGAAACAATAATAAGTAAGCATGAAAAATAAAAACTGCCAGATTTCAAAGACAAAGACATTTATTTGTTGGATATAGTAGGTATAAAGTTGGTTGGTATATGTATATGGAAAAGTTCAGTACACATCCGCCGCTAATACGAATATTTACAATATAATTAGGGCTACGTGGGTATAAAACCTAACCTATATAACATATATACTACTTATACTTATACTTTCCAAAGTACAGACGCCAGCAGGCCTAGCTACCCGAAACTGTATAAAATTCCCAATCAACCTTGAACCTAATACTTTAGCGATAAAGTTGAAAATCTATTAAAGAAATTTGACAGATTGCAGTTGCTTAATGTGTTGGCATCTGTACCTACCTACCTCTTAATACTTACCTATACCTAAATCGAGAGGCTTTAACTTATTGTAATTATAAGTTTGAGTTTCCTTGACAGTTCATGACTTTCGTGGGTGCCGAACAATTTTTTAGGGGTCTTCGTTTTATTTACTGTCAGATACAGCAAATACAACGAAGACCTCTAAAAAAATTGCATTAAAAAAAAAGAAGGAAAGTAAAGCTAAACCATGCAGTACGCGCGAGTATGTGAGTTAGAGTGAGGGTGTGTATCATCATCTGCCTTGCCGGGTACGTATTGCAATATCTAAAATTAAAAGAACTAACGTAAAATAACCTACGTTCAAAATCCCTAAAATCTAAATAACTAATGTTTTTAAATACCTAAGCAACTAACACCTGCCTTACCTAAGTTTGAAGTACTGATTGGACTAAATATCTATCATTCAAAAATATGTTTCTTTCGTTGTGTGGTCACAGTTCTAACCTAACCTAACCTAGCTGTTTCGATTTAAAAAAGATATATGCGTGTTACGCATGCGGGTACAGAAACATATGACGGTGAGGGGAACTTTGTAAATACGAATTTCAAGTTTTAGCTTTATGAACTTCAGTAACATATCCATTTGATATTTTAAGCTTTCGGTATTTTGAATATAAGTGAAACAATCATTAGGTATTTAGATTTTAGGGATTTTGAACGTAGGTTATTTTAAGTTAGTTCTTTATTGCAATACGTACCCGCCTAGCCTTTTCCCAACTATGTTGGGGTCGGCTTCCAGTCTAACAGGATGCAGCTGAATACCAGTATTAAGGGTGAGGGTGTGTAATATTCTATTAAAAGATGAGTACCAATTTATCTACAAATGGCGATAATGACCTCATCATCATCATTTCAGGAATCACACACTGCTGGGTATAAGCCTACCCTTTCTTCTGCCATACTTCCGGGATCTGTGCGTCTCTCATCCAGGTGTTCCCTGCGACTTTGACGACATCGTCAACCCAGCGCGCTGTTGGACGGCCCTGGGGGTCTACTACGAAGTGCAAAGTGCGAATGATCGGATCGGACCGACACATGGCCGAACCGAATATTATTGAAAAATTCGAAAAAAGTTCGGATCGGCTCAGTTGGGTCCGGACCATAGTCAATATTCGAAAGAGTGTAGGAGTGTAGGATCGCGACCGACCGAACCAAATAGTAACTTCGTAGCAGGAAACGGCCGAACATTCGGCCAATACCACTTCGGAGTAGACCCCCAGGTTTCTTTGGCCGGACGTTGGTCACCATTCGGTCACAGCTTTACTCCATCTGCCATCTCTTCTAGCATGACGATAACCTATGCCAATTAATTATACATCTATTTAACCCTTCGAATGTGGATCCACGCGAGACACATTTTTTTCTGTAAATTTAAAGGCACGTAAACAGAGGAGGCAGGCGGGGGTATCTATATTGGTACCTCTGCGAAACACGACTAGAATATCTTCCTAAAATACCTCAATAGACATTAATTAAACAAAGAATTAATCAAATAACTCCTTACTCCAAAATTTAATTAAAACATACAAATTGTAACAATTCAAAATGTAGGTATCAATAGATTGTAACGTAAACAATTCTCTTGTATTCAATAATATAATTTGGGCCTTGCGTCACCTACAAAATTCAAATATGTCAAATACGATAATTTACTGATTTTGTGTTCTACATTGAAAATTACCACAGGTCGATTGATCAGGTTAAGCTACGCTTGCCGCGGTTGGTCCGTGGATGGGTGAACATCTTTACATACCGAGACCCCTTCGTACCTCGGATAGTACGTTATGCGGTTGGTCCCGGCTGTCATTCGTGGATCTTTGACAGTCGTTGCGGGTAATCAGAAGCCCGAAACTCTGACAACCAGTCTTACCAACGGGTTTCTTATTATCCAGTAACTAGGTTGTGGAGGTCAGATAGGCAGTCGCTCCATGTAAAATACTGGTATACAGCCTGTGCGGCTGTTATTATTTAGCCACGGGCCCCTTAAATATATACAATAATAATCATAAAACAAGTGCTTTGAATTTGGCCCCAAATGTTCAAAGATTTAAATGAAATAAAAACAAAACCACATTGACATCGTTTAATACCCGCCATTGAATTTGTTTGTTATTTAAAGTACAAGCAATTACTTGAGCTGCCATTACACAGGATTCCATTCAGAAGAAAAATTAAACGAACCCATTGGAATCCAATCGGACGTGGCGAATGAACATGGAAATAGACGGAACGGAATTTTCCTATTAAACTTAAGCTTTAATAAATTCAAGTGTAAAATGTGATCGGGTTCCTTTATTGGTTGGAAAGCCTAGCTGTGTGCAAGATGCGACGATAGATTCTGGATTAGTGCCAACGAATATTAAGTAATAAAAACGAAAACTATACCCTGTCCATTAAGGTTAACCGTTTATTGACAGCTGTCTTAGAACGTACATATTCCAGATTACGTAAAAGTTAACTTTAAAATGCATAATAAAATAAATATACAAACTGCCTTTTCTTATTGAATTATTTTATTTATGGCTTCTTACAGACATTATAATACCGTACGTGTGTCAATCCAATGCCAATCGATGTATTGTGTGCTGTTGCAATCACTAGTTGCATCTGTCAAAAACGGTTTACCATTCACATAGGTTTCACACATGGCCGCCATTTTGAAAAAAAACAACAAAATGGCGCAAGAATAGGTATGCCAGGCTCTATTTAAAAATCTTCATCCCCTTACATCCCCCCCTTCATCTTGTTTGTTACCACGTACGCATAAACGACTGAACCGGTTTTGGATAGGATTTTTTCACATAGATAAACTATGTGCGGGATTTACACATGGCTTCATTTTATCCGGGTACAGGAAGTATCGTATTATCCAATAACCGGGTTATGGAGGTCAGATAGGCAGTCGCTCCATGTAGAATACTGGTATTCAGCTGCATGGTTGGACTGGAATCCGACCCCAACATATTTGGGAAAAGGCTAAACAAATGATGACAAGAAATGATTTCTCGAGAAAAAAAAAATTCTCATTGTATGTAGCGTAACCTACGCGAAACTCAACTTTATCGAAACAAAACTTACGACATTTGCATGCTTCAACTACCAGTTTTAACGATTCCTTCACATTCCGTCAAAAATAACGTACCTACGACAAAATAGTCGCAGTTTGCGCTGTAACCTGTAACCGTTAGTATTTATTCATGCACTCATGTCTAACGGCGGGTGTACACTAACGCATATATGCGCTCATCAATTATTACCGACACTTAATGCGCTCTCAGGCCGACGGGCGCCCTATACATAATGGACGGTCAGACGAAACACCTGACGCTTTTAAACGTCATAAAAACGGAAAGCTTCGGCTGATACATTGTTTTACAAGTATGGTGTTTTCGCTAAAATGATTGTTATTTTTTCAGTCGATGATACAAACGATTTGTCAATATATTATTTTGAGGATCATGAAGCTATAGTAGTAAAATACTATTTACTATTAACACTACTACTTTACTATTTACACTACACACACACTACTACACTACTCACACTACACTACTTACTTACACTACTTTACAATTTTTTTATTTATTTATTATTTGCTATTTGCTATTTTACTGTTACGCTAGCCTGCATCATATCACTGCTGGGCAGAGGCCTGTCCCCGTGACTTCCAGCTCGGTCTGTGTGGACCACTGGTCGTTTGTTTGCTCCAGCTCGTCCCACCATCTTCTACGGGGGCTGCCGCGACGCCTTCTGACTGTCAGGGTCCACGTAGTGGTTATCGCACGCACAGTCGCACATATACATAATTTTTCTCTTGAGTGACAAAGGAAGGTTTCCTTACTTTAGTAAATAAAGTTAATTCGATCGTTAATATTAATAAGATTGATAAATTTTCTCCAACTCCCAAAACCAGAATAAATTGTACATAATTTAATTAAAATAGTAAGCAATCTAATAGAATAAAGTGGCCACCATCACAAACAACAAAATTGGACAAAACCACACATGCTAACTCGTTACATCTCTACTAATTCCAGCCATCTTATCTTCCATCCCAAGGGATTTCAGGCTGAACCCGTCTCAACCCGGTTCAAATACTCGACCCTCATTCAAAGCCCGATTGTTTTCCGAGGTGCACAATAACAATATGAACAAACAGCCGGCCAGTTTCAAAACATCAAACAGTGATTTTGTTAACAAACTAATTTTGTAACTCTAATTAAATTGTTTACGTTTTCCCAAGTATTCGGGGATTGAGTTAAAAGTGTTGTTAGTTGACAATCTCGTTTTAATTACTTTATAAGTCGATTTCGTCGTGCTGTCGGTGATAACGACTGTTTGTCTAGTCTTGATAAGTCCTCAGTTACTTGGTCTTATCGAGCTAGTTTCATGATTGGCTTTGAGCCGTCAATCCTTTGCTCCAGGTTACGTTTATTCTGAAAACAAATTGAGGAATTGTGAACCTTGGGCATAAAACTGAGTTTAGGCTCTGCATGCGGTTGTTATGTTTTAATGCTGACTAAGTCAGTACTGCTTATCATAACAGCATTATCCTCTATCTATATCTCTACTAAGAAAAAAGCTAAAGAGATCGTTTGTTTGATTGCGCTAATCTCTGGAGCTTCCAGTCGGATTTGAAAAATTCTTTTTTACATTGGTAGCCCAATTCTTGGGGCTATGGGCCATTTAACATGACGCTAGGACACTAAAACCCGATCTTAAAGAAAAAAACTAAGAAAGAATGCTAAGCGAAAACGAATTAATAGCAGGTGATGCTATGCGACGGGGTGGGTCAGGAAACAACAATTTTCACGCGCGAAAAAGTTGCGGGCAAAAGCTAGTCAACCATAATTATCTTATAATCATTTGCCTCTTAATCACCACACCTAGAAATTGCCAGAATCACCGCGCATGGCAAACGGAATGGTGATTACTCGTAGGTTTTAGCAAACAACAGGGCAATAATTAGCCCATCTTTTTGATCATTTATCCAAAGTACTTATCCAATCCAGGTAGGTGCTTTACTTTGTATAAATAAGTGCATCACCACTGCTCTCAAAACGGTGAAGGAAAGCATCGTTTAGAAACCGGGATGTCCCAGAACCAAAAATTCGATAAATGATTTTATTTTATAAGTAGGTTTGTAAACACTTTTACACGTCATTAACCTGATTATACTGCTCCAAACCGCACCTATATGCATTTAACAAACCTTATCTGTGACTAATATTGTCTGAAGCCAAAATAAAGTAGTCAAATACATAGTTATAAACTCAACTCTGATACGCAATCCTCATAATACCAAAATCTCATTTGTTCCAAAAGAGAAGCAATCGTTAGCGACACATAAATAAACAATTCAATTGGATCCTGACAGGTCAATCTCCCATCAATTCGACTTGCGTATTTCCCTATCTTTTATTTACGAAATAAAGCCTCACATTATAAGAAACAAAATCAGGACTGTTGTTTTCTTAAAGTGTTTAGGGTTGATCCTTTCCAGTGCTGAAGACGAGAAGAGTATCATCATCAACTGCCTAGCTGTTTGCCAACAGTAACTATGTTGGGGTCGGCTTCCAGTTTTTTTTTTTTTTTTTTGTTTTTTTTTTTTTTTTTAAAAAAACGTTGCCCCACACTAGGAATTTCTCCTGTATCGTGGGTGCGTTTACAAACATTTAAACTCACATACACAAACAGCCAGACCCGGAACAACTACTTGTAGGTCATACAAATATTTGTTCCGTGCGGGAATCGAACCCGCGACACGCAGCGCAGCAGTCAATCGCTTAACCACTGCACCAACCGTGCCGTCCGAGTTTAACGGATACCGCAGAATACCAGTATTTTACATGGACCATCTGCCAGTCTAACCTTCACAACCCGGCTACTTGGTAGCTCGACACCCCTTGGTAAGACTGGTTGTCAGAATTTCGGGCTTCTGACCCGTAACGACAGTCAAAGACCTACGAATAACGGCCAGGATCAACGGCTTGACGTGTCAAGACACGGAGGGGTCTCGGTAGATAAAAATGGTCATCCATTCACGGACCGAACCCGGCAAGTTTAGCTTAACCTGATCGATAAACCCATGCGGCTGTTATTGCTTAGCCACGAGCCCCTCTGATATTAATTACAGATGATCGGAACAGATTCATCTGTTCAGTGTAAGGTAATCTTAAGAAATTACACTTATTCTACCTTTATCTGTATAAGCAGCCCTACTCGTCCCAGTTTTTGTTCCATCACTAATGCTATCCAATAAGGTTCTGTATCCTCCGATTTGTTCTTGCCATATTTTTTCAGTGACGTCAGAGTGCGAAATGATAAATGATCGTGTTCGAACCATCTGAGGGACGGATGCTTCAAATTTAATGACGAAATGAAGCTGGCGGTGCAATTTATGGCAATGTGGCGGTGCTGATGTAGTTTTTTGGGGAGTAGTGAATAAAAAGGTCTAACAGTGCGGCTGACGAGAGACTGCGTTCCTGATACCTGTCTATGTAACAATTCTAGTAGCTAATAAAGATCAAATTCATAAAACACGTATTTGTTTGTATTGAAAATGACAGGTGTCAAGAACATATTCTCTCGACGGCCAGACTGCAGGAGCGGACCTTTTCACTTTCTTATGAGTAAAGAAGTAATATCCTGATATATTTTTCTAACACTGGCAAAATTCAAAATAAAAAAATTAAACTGAGAACCAGTAGTTCATGATTGTTATAAGTTACAAAACACGAGCCCCCAAAATGCCCATTTCCGTTTTTAACTACTTTTCTATGATCGCAATGCCTTTGGGACGTTGTACAGACGCCAGCAAGTCAAGCTACCCGAAACTGTCAAATTTTCCCTATCAACCTTGAACCTTAATGCTTTAGCGATAAAGTTGAAAATCTATTAAAGAAATTTGACAGATTGTGGTATCCTGATGTGCTGGCGTCTGTATGTGTGAACCCAAAGCAACAAAAATTCATGAGATTTTCCACAATCATCACGTTTTCCAAAAGAATTGGTGATCCCAGTTTCATAATCAGCCTATGTTTCCACTGCTGGGACTCAAGCTTCCTCTCTTCGAGAGAAAAAAAACCGTCTGGGCTCGAACCCACGAATTACAACTCGTAAATCAGGGTCGTTGCCACTGGGCCAGCACTGCTCATAAAAAAATCCCAGTAAAAGTACCCAAAACCTCTTGCCGTATTCCCACATCGTGATGCATATAAAGAAACATTGCAGTCGCCTCTAACCGCTTATTACTTAAATAGTGGCATAACTGAAAAACGATTTGTTTCGCTGTATCGGAATAATTCGCCATTTTGTTTTGTTTTTATTTACGTCAATCGAAGCAATACGTTAAATTTTTATACAAGTTTCTTTTAATATTCTGGCTATAGGGATGCAAAATATTAGAGGGGCTCGTGGCTAAATAATAACAGCCGCACGGGTCGATTGCTGCGATCGGTCCGTGGATGGATGACCAATTTTACATACCGAAACCCCTCCGTGCTTCGGACCGTACTAATGATGGGTACGCGTACGTACTTGGGCTTAGATAGATACATATACATATGGTATATGTATCTATCTAAGCCCAAGTGCGCACGACCGATTTTATAACGCGACAATTTTTTTTTCCATTTATTTCAGGCATTAAAATGCCCGTATGAATACATACAATACAATATTAATATAACTTAAAAATACTATTACATACAACACTATAATTACACTAACAAACTAACTAACGCACATGAAGTGTCTCGTATCATAGACACTTCGTGTGCGTTAGTTAGATTTTTTAGCACTGGATTTTCAACTCTCGGTGGTGTAGCACATCATTGAAAATCCATTAGAGAGCATTCCAGAGCATCAAACAATACACTGTTAGGATACGTACGCACTGACAGGTAGCTTGCTTAGCGCCTAGAGCCTAGTGACTTAACATCCTTCGATACACGCTAGCGAAGGCGCACGCTAGGTCAAGCGCGCAGTGCGGCCGGTTGCGAAAATTCTAGAGCGTTCGTTTCACTTCGCTACTTGCAAAGTGACTCGCTAGGCCCTAGGTGCCAAGCAAGCCATCTGTCAGTACATACTGCAGCATTGGCTAATGCTACATTATAATTTTATCGCGAACAACCTTCTTTTTTAACTAATTCAACCCTATTTTTAACCAGAAAGTTTTTTTCTTCATATTGGTTTTGAATTTTGAATTAAAAAATGTCTTTTCTCTTACCGAGACTTTTCATTTGAAGTATTTTTTGGTAATTTAAATTATTATCATGCTTCTTAATATCGAATTTACTTGGTGCCAATTACCCATTAGGTCATCCTCGTATTTAACAGTTACGTAAGTTTAGGAACGTTTGCAAACGTATCTTAATCGACGTGTAACAAGAATACGTAAAATTTATTAAAGAGTCGAATAGCAAAAACATCCGCTTCGGCGTCACGACATCATTTTTTTTTCAATATTATTCATTCTGTGTTTTGTCTTATGCTTCTATATTTTCGTGTTTGAATATTTTTTATTTTTTTTAATCAAATTAAAGCGTGTACAAGTGTTAATTTCGCTACAGTACGTAGCCTTACATTTTCAACTCTCGGTGCTAGACAGTGTGTTGAAAATCCAGTACGCGGTAAAAAAAAATCGCCCGTAGACACAAAGACTAACTTATAGTTCAAACTGCTTGCAAACGATTCTTCACCCAGTACCTAATCCGATCAAGTGGCTAGTTCACATGTCGAGTTCTCACAACAATACAATACAATACTATGACGTCATACAGCTGATCTGTCTGACGATAAGAATAGAAGGTGAAAAGGTTTCAAAGTTACGTTTAGAGACTTCATGGTTATCGGAGACGGTAGATTAGGCAGAAGAACTATAAAAGTGGTGGTCATGGTCATGGGCTTTTTAAGGAAATTTCAAAACGACTGGTTAACACTTCCCATGACCCAAGGGCTGGCTTTTACCTTGGCCAGAGGCTAAGCATTGCCATACAACGTGGCAATGCCGCCAGTCTCTTGGGTACATTACTAGTCGACAGCGATGCGGATGAATTTTTCGCTATATTTTAGTTTGTGAATAGTTTTAGTTCAGTTACTATTTACATTGGCAAATTATTGAAGAATAAGAAATGCTTGGAAGACTAGTATTCATACACAATAAAGACAATACGAAAAATAAATGAAAACACTGATAATACTAATGCATAGAATTATTTTGAAACTATAAAAAAAATCCTATCTTCGAAATAAAAAAAACTGACTTTTTCAAACAAACTAAATAGTAGTGATGGGCCGACTATGGGTTTTGACAATCTTTGAATAGCTACATACAGTGAGTAAGCTGTTAGATATATCGGGTTTATTTTTTGTATGCGGACTGGGAACGTCATTAGATGTACTCGTATGAAGTTTAATTTATTGTCGTCTCCTACCAGTTTTTTTTTTTTTTTTTTTCGGGTGGAAACCTTCCAATGGCACCCGACCTCAGGGGAGTGAGGTCGGGGAGTGTGGGATTTTTACCTCACTAAAACCACCCCGGTGATCACCATCCGCACATAGGGGTGGTCCCAGTTCCTCTTAAAAGACCAATTTTAACACAACAATAATTACGTGATATGACACTGAATTATTACAATTCATGATCAGTAACTTTTGGCATTAACCGTGCACTAGGTTAATTGTTTTTTGACAGATCAAACTAGTGAGCAATTATATATTTTTTGTCGAATTTGGTACACGTACGGTATTATAATGTCTGTAATAAGTCATAAAGAAGATAATGTAATAAGATTAGGCAGTTTAATTACGCATTTAATCATATATAGTATAATTTGTTTTATTACGCATTCTAAAGTTAATTTTTACGTAATCTGGAATATGTACGTTCTAAGACAGCTGTCAAAAAACGGATAACCTAATGGACAGGGTATAAAAAAAAACTACAACCTCGTTACACTAAAATATTCCCATTCCCATAAAATGCACTAAAGTTCCACAATTTAGTTATCGATAGTAGCTGATTTACTCCCGCTCTTAGGGAGGTAATGGCAACTCCCATGAAATGACTATGGGTGCTGCCCGCAATTTAGTGGGGAATTTCCGACATTACCCTTAACGGTTGTGGTCCAATTGGATATGAAGCGTTATTGAAGCGTGAAACATTTATAGCTAGGTATAAGTTACTATTTGTGTCTTTGAACCTTGTTTTCAAAAATACATAAAACCATATACGAAAATCGGAAGTCACTCACGTACCTTTGTGACTACTCTTTCTAAAGCTCAATGAGCCATATTTACGGTCGAATTATAATCTGAAATGGGATTGGGCAGGCCAAGTCTACATGCAGCCGCTGGGCAACAGTCTCCACACGGTGGGTGCCTGAGGATGGACGGTGCTGCCGAGACCGGCCCAGGCCTCCCCAGGAAGAGGTGACAAGATGACCTAGACGCTGGTTGGGTCGAGGTGGCCTCGGAAAAGGAAGCTGAAAGGACTTGGACAGTGTTGGCTAACTAAAAAAAAAACTTTTAGTGATGTAAATATACTTAATAGGTATTGAAATGGCCCTATATTCAACGTTCCAAATACCTTGGCTAGAAAGGGTTTTGTTACATTCTCCTTTCAATCAACAAACAATCAACTTTATAAATCAACTTTTATTTACTCATCAGGAATTTACACCAGGTCGATTTTAGTCACCAGTCTCTAAATGGCAATTCGGCTAGGCCGCATGTGACTAAAATCGCAAATTCCAAAGTAGAGTAGGTTTCGACTTTTGTCGTGCGGCGACAGGTCGCATGCGGCTGGTGACTAAAATCGACCGTGATATGCTCAGTCGCAGGTGATCGCCCGCCTCATTTAGGTCGACATTTTGATGCAAAATGAACTAGTCACTTGCGATTATCGACCTGTGTAAATGGGAAGGCGATTCGCACAGCGAAAATCGACCTAGTGTAAATTCCCCCTGCCAGACGCAATATAGCTTGAAACAAACCACCCCTTTTTCCCTCTCTTGCTTAGACAAAACTTACTCAAACGTACGTATATCACACACTTTTCCCTACAAGTTCCCCAACTTGAAGTTGAAGCCAAAAGTCTTCTACATGATCAAAAGTCACGTACACCTATTGACTTAAAGTTTTCAATGTACTGAAACTTAGTGTCATATCTAGGGAACTTGCTGCAACTGTTTGGTGTAGATAGATAGCGTTATCGGTATTCATAAGTCGGAAATTATAGGGATATCAGGTAACAGGAACATCGTCATCATTACAAATGGATTATAGAGCAATATTCCCTTATGATAATGTAGCATCATATAAGTTGCAACTCGGAAATTGAATTCCTGATCAATAATGTAAACAAAGAAATGACATTATCAAAGTGACGTTTCAGGGGTAGTCAACATTTCCCTAGTCATTATAATTATTTGATTTTATTATATTTTTTGCTTTTGAAAGCACGCTGAAGCGGCGTCTCAAAATTAAACATATTATAGCCTAAGTTCTCGTCGTATACTAAGGAAAATAAGAGATCCATATTCTTATAAACAACTTGCCCATGTTTATTTATTTGATATAATTTACTGTCACTGCAGAAATGCCCAAAATTTCGGCAGCTTTATTGGTGCAATCACCTAAAGACCAATATTGCTCTCCAGACACACACGCAAAGTGCGTTCTCTTTTTAGGTCGTAATAGAATATAATTTTTGGTCGACGACCCTGGCTGAGCACCCAACGTACGTCTATTTTATTACGCGTAAACACGATTTACGCGTCAGCAAAATAAACAAAAATGTAAAATACAACAAATAAAAACTCAACAACAAATTATAACTCACAAGGGACACAATCAATCACGACAAACTTCAGAAACCGAATGACTCCGAATGACCAAAAGAAAATGGCGACCAGCAGGTACGCCCACTTGGATCGATTATTAGGATAACTTAATATTATTTACATTTTTTTAACGATTCTCTTGTTTAGAAGGAAACCCATTTAATAAATCGAACTAACAAATGAAAGTGAAATGTCTAGAGCTTCTGCCTTATTGTGAGTATCATTAAAATAATTTGCACGATTTTATTTCAAACAGTTATATTTTATTCTTGCACCATAATTTACGTCACTGTAAAGCTGAAAACTGTGTGCAATATTACATGTTACCTGTTTAAGATATGCCTACAATTTTAGCACTATATTATAGTACTTTTCGACAAATTAAACCATTAAGGTTACTATTTCAAATTGGCAACACTTATGTTTGCATTTTTGATTCGAATTCCATTTCCGAGAGTATGTAGATTGCGATCAACCGATGACACCGTTCAAGTCAATCTAATACCACATTGAATGGCATGGCCGGTTAACTTTCTTCGATCAACCATCGATTATATTTGGAGGCTATTAATATTGACTGGTCGACGGCGATCGACAGAAAAACATTGAATCTGGCAGAATGTATCGGTACTCGTCACTTACTGAAATGACTCGCCAACTGACCTCGTGTCCGGAGCCCATTATACTAGCAAACAAATAAAGCGCATAAAACACAAGGTATGGTTATCTTTCGCAGTGGAATACAATCTCAAACCACTGACCCCACATTTTCTTAGATTTACTATTGGGTTTAATCTAAAAAGTTCCCCGTTTGACGTGGTTTACTTTCATGCCTGAATAAATATTCAATGTTTACGTGTTATTTTGCCGTTTTGTGTCCAATGTATGTTGTTACAAAATACGGGAGGGCACAATGAAAAAGACTGCGAAAAATACTACCCTGTTGTAGGCACAAATATTGAATTAATAATATATGTATTAAGCCAAATATAAAGAGTGCAGAAATATTCATAAATACAATTTTTTTGTCTGTAACTTCTATTGTAGGTAAAATGTCTCCTCTTTGGGTTCGTATTTGTCGTTTGTCATTTATGTATACTTTACGACCGTATCCAGCCAACTTTGCAAGTTGATTTATAAGTAAGTAGACACCGAAAAGCTCATAATTATTAAATATTTTATATTTTTTAGTGTTTAATAGGTACAGCACTATAAAAACCTATGAACCGATTAGGGCCGAAGATAATACAACGTGTTGTGTCGTGTCGTGTCGTGTCAGGTGTGTCGTGGTGACATTATTTAAACACACGGGTAGGGCTAGTAGTCATAGGAATTATAACAACATAAAATAATTCGTAATTTGAAAACTACGCCTGCACCGCTCGCTGACATACGGCTTTCTCCCTTTCTTTCAATTCCCCTACTCATTGCACGTTATTCGTTTTCATTTCATTGATGCGATGTTATGTCCCGGGACCCCGGCAAATGACCCCTGCGCTACAGCCGACCGATTCTGTAAAAATCTCACCGTGAAAAGTTAGGTGAAGTGAGCTAAGAGTAGGCTGTCAATAGTGTCAATCCCTAGCATTAGTTGGAATGAAAGCTCCACTCCACGCTCACTTCACCTAAGTTGAGATGGTTACAGAATCGCACTGCAGTTCTTTAGGCTTAAATCACACCGAGATGGCAGCGGCCGGCAGCGAAGCGGCGAGCAGTTTCAGTGTCATATAATTTTAAACTTTATATACATAATTAAAAGACCAGTGTCCCTTGAAAAGGTCACGCGGCCACGCGCGTCCGCCCGCGGCCACGCGCGGCCAAACGAACATCATTATATAGTGCATTCTGGCGTCGCTGCCGGCCGCTGCCGTTCCGGTTTGAATCGGCCCCTAAGTGCAGGTCGCTCCAAGATGCTATTTTAGACAATTGTGAATAAATAATAACGTTTAATGAAATTAAAAGTTATGTTCATAAATGTCGCCATGACCAGAGGGTTGGGTCGTTCTTTGGTCAAAGAATTATCATTGCCATTCAACGTGTCAATGCTGCCAGTCTTCTGGGCACGCTTCTGGATGACAGAGATGTGGACGAGTACTTCAACGCCTAAATATCCTTTTGTTTTCGTATTTATTTATATAGTTAGTTAGTTAGTATATTAATTTAGTGCCTAGTGTAAATAGTTTGTCATAACTGTAATTTAAATAAACACATGTTGTTATTAAAGCGGCACTCTGTATAATTTGATGTAAAGCCAAAACCGCAGTCCTACAATACCATAGTGCTGTTTACCAAAGGAACCACTGTTGACCTGCTTCATTAACTTCCTTGGCAAGATACCTACCAACGTGATACTAAACAACGCAGTAATTAATCTCCTTCAGGTTAACTAATGAATGCACCTTGAGGCGAGAGATAAAGGTGGTTATTTGCTTACCCATGTTTGTTTAAACCTACATTAACATAAGACTATGCAGAAGGAAATTCAGGAAATGAGCTAGGGTAAACCACCAGACCAGTCACCGGACCAGTCTTGCCAAGGCGTATCGTGTTGTGGAGGTCAGAGGCAGTCGCTCCATGTAAAATTCTGGTATTCAGCTGCATCTGGTTAGATTGGAAGCCGACCCCAGCATAGTTAGGAAAATACTACGCAGATGGTGATGAACAAGGATAATGGCGATGTTGATTTGATATCCTATCACATTAATAAGTAGTACTAACTGGATACGTCCCGATGCGCCTGCTGTAGGTTCAGTATACCCGATCGGTGCTTGATAGCCAGCCCGGGCGGCTCGCGTTCCCGTACAGTTCGATACTGTTCCCGTAATATCGCGACCTGACCGCGAGTTTCCTACCGACTGCGCCAAATAAGTACGACGGCGCAGGAGATTGCAAAAAAAAAAACAAATTTACTTAAATTAATTTAATATAAAACTTAATATTCTAATTGAAATGCCAATTGTTCTACGATAGATACAAAAGTGAATGTTGAAATCTTAAACTAATTACATTTCCTTCGTTCGGGCGTTTTATGCTGACGATGCGGTACGTGTAAGAGCGGACTTTGTTAGTATGTCATCGCTTCACGCTATTCGGAGCTACGTAGGCGATCAGCAGAGTGTGTAGTCACATAACATGTTTGTTAACAAAATCAGCTGTTCTATAAACTGTGGTAGGTATATGAAAAAACAGATTACGAGGGCATGCCTAAGAAAAACATGTTTATTCTTAAACGTAGCGACACAACTGCCGGAAATTACACGACAGCAATCATGCTATGCTTTTAGTTTGTATTTTAACGAAATCACTAATATTGATGAATTTAGAAGTATTTTATTGTAGAGTAACTAAATATTCCAATACCAATACGTTTGCTAAACGTAGCGACAAGTCGTTTTCACTGTATATATTGTAAATATGGTGTAGGTACGCACGGCTACACATCAAGCTGTAGCTGGTATACATAACCAGTATAAGCCAGTATAACCTATACAATACGAGGTCAGCTAAAACTGGAAACTAGCTCGATTTCTAGCCCTGTCTAGAGTCTCAATAACAAAACTTAGCCCCATCACTTCATCAAAATCCCCCTAATCTCAATTACAACACATGTACATCGTGTCGTCAATCACTCACAAGTACACACAGCGTACCTGTGTGTACATTTGAGTACACTGAGGTGCACAAATGCGAGTATTACAGCAAGTAACAAAAGGACACAACTTCTCTCATTTCGCGCTGCGTGTCGTGAAAATCCTGCGAACTTTTTATCCGTTATTTCCAAGCTTATGTCGGTTAAGATGTGAACTTTCGGCGGATATTTCTGATCCGAGGCCCGGGAACACGCGATGTAAATGAAAAGAAAATCTGAACGATTTCTGAATAGGAAATACAATTACTATCCTATAGCATTTCGGTTTAAATTTTTGTGACGAGCAATATATTAAAAAAGACTTAAAACTAAGTCAATATCATGTGCGGAACGGTTATTTTCAATTTTAAAATCGTTCCACTTTACGTTACGCCCGTTCGTGATAGAGCCACTGACCAAAATCCGTACCGTTACAGCCTCAAAATCGATCGAACTAAATGAAATAGTTGAATCTCAATAGTCTGATCGTCTAGCGTATGAGCACGCATCCAATCAGACCGATGGGTTATTCCGTTTATCCATCCCATAAATACACCATAAGGAGGATACGCGGAAATGCATGTCCGAGAATCCACCCAAGGCCTAGTTGGATAAACATTTTTTTTCCTCTCTTTATTTAATTAGGAACTTTTGTACAGAAATACATGGCAGTCCGATTGTACCTTATATCTTAAACTTATACACTAAATGTAACAAATATAATCTTAATATCTATTTAACAAAACCGATACCGATCAGACCAGATCGGACGTCTATTCAAAATCTCTAAATATAGCCTTTAAATGGATTGATTGCTCTTATAAATAGACTTACGTTGGTTGGCGGGCGTTCTTACCACATAAAACGGTAGCTTATAAGGTGTACCTGAAATGAACAAATCACTATCTCATAACATCATTTCATTATCTTAAGTGATGGGTTCGTCTTTGGTCTACACAATAATAACTATTTCTTCTAACTGAACAGACAGGTGTGCTGCTGGGAGTTTGTTGCGCCACTTCTTTTTCTCAGCTAAGGCACTAGAAAGTGGTGAAGGGCAGGGGACTGTCTTATGTAATTTTGACGTTCAAAAAGTTATGATTCTCAGCCAAGTTTGAATAAATTACTTCAGATTTTATTTGATTAAAACACCCTCACCGCTATCACCCATCCTTTCCGCCGTAAAATAACGAATGTTTGCACAAATATTTGCCCTAAGCTGATGGAAACGGTTCCGAACTTTCCATTCTCTACTTTTCCATTATATCGTACAAGTTTACACACAAAAAGCCTCCCTGTATCGTTGGCTCCAATGCTGGTGTCCAATATTTGCATACGGTAAGACAACATCCATGTATTGTACGTACATTATATTAATTAATGCAAATAAGTCTTGTTAGAGTAATGGATTGTATAATATAAACATTTATATTGTAGCACTCGGGAATATCAAATACGTTAATGTTCATCTGCTTGGAATGGAACATTCTAGGCGCGTCTAGGTTTGTGAATTATGTTTGGAACTGTCTTTGCATTTTAAATGAAGAAGAATCACGACTCCCGACTTGTTTAGTTATTAGATTATGTCGTGCTGAATGATGGTTGTGTTTTGTAATAGCGTTGTACCTGGAATATTCAAAATGTATACCTATATTGACTGTCACTAAGCCGATAGGCTGGGATGGTTCGGTGTCCGTAAGAGTTCAGTTCGCCGAGCAGAAACATTGGTTAAACAATGCCTGTGAATCCTATGTAGACACTGGACTGGGAAAGGGAAATCCGGGCAAATCCTTAAGGATTTCAATATATTGGCAATCCTGTGTGTTATGAAGCCCAATATACGCTTACTTGCACAAAAGTCGGTTTTCAAAACTATCGACTCCTCCAATTTATATTAACTCATTTTTAAGTCGTCAATAAGTCACTTGTTGTTTCTGTCAGTTGTATTGTTGCGACAGAAATACTTGTAAGATATTGAATTTTAGTGAGAATTAAGGCAGGTGTCATGTCATCTGCCTAGCCTTTTCCCAACTAGTGTTGGGGTTGGCTTCCAGTCTAACCGGATGCAGCTGATTATTTTACATGAAGCGACTGCCTATCTGACGTCCACAACCCAGTTACTGGATAATACGACACCCCTTTTTAAGACCGTTTGCCAGACTTAAGGCAGGAGTATATCATGCAAAATGGCCGATATTTAAGTATTAATTTCCATTACTTCTTCCAGAAATATAATTAAGCATCCAATCCTTAAGTGAGTAACAGTCCATTGTCATCGTGTTCTTCTAAAGCTGTAGCCACGATCATGTCGCAAGGGAAATAAACGTTATGATACTTGTACAAATGAATCGTTCCTTTTTTTATAAAAAGTAATTAATGCTTCGTCTTAATGCAAGGAGATAAAAGGTTTTTTTAAGCTCTAGAGTACGCTTTTATAGCTAGATAAACATTGAACAGTAGATGGGTGATAAAAAAGGCAGTTTCAGCACTCTGTAGGTTTGTTATGATCTACTTATTTGGCATCGGAGTTAAATTATTTAACACAACTGAAGCAAATTCGTCTTTCTCGTTGGTCTAGTGCTCTCTCAAGCGCTATTGCTGAGCATGAGGTCCCAGGATCTCATCCTAGGTAAGGTAAAGTGTTATTCAGTTTTTCCAACTGGAAATTCTCAGTAGCAGCCCAACAACACAGCAAAAGGTACACACTTATACTTAAAATAATATATTAACTTCACACCTGTAACTTTCCCAACATCATAACACCACAATATGCTCCCATACAATCAGCATCAATTCGCAGTTTACGCGGAAAACGACTTACATTGCAGGTCACACCTGTCGGGTTATACAAGCCGACGAAGTAAGCCGTCAATAAAGCACACACATAACAAACTTCAGCCTAGATGACAGCCCAAGTAGCACACGAGGCTGCTTATCAGCAAAATAACAGATTCCCATCATGCTTAAAGCTGAATAAAAAAGCTGCGTAAGGGCTGTATAGGGGGTTATACAGCTCTTTTAACTCTTAAATGGGCACAAATTATTCAGCCTTAAGTTCACGTAGCTGCTTAGGAGCTGTGTAGCAGCAATTTAACAGTGTTATAAAGGGTAACGACAGTACTATGCGCTGAATATCGATTGACTAAGAGATCACAAGTTACTCTTTATTCAGTAAATATGTCACATCTACGCTCTTAATAGATGTTTTATACCGGGAAAGGCTGCTTGCGGCCAGTTTAAAAGTGAACATATTTGATGTAGCAAACATATAGAAGCAAATATAACCCTAGCTGCCAATTGAACATTTGTTTCGTGGGGTGAATTATACTTGGATAATATTCATATTCCCTGGTAAGTACACTGTTTTGCATATTAATAAAAGAAAAACGATTGGGAATGTAATTTCACTGACATTATACATATATATTGTCTAAGAAAATTTTAGTGCGCCACGAAAATATTCTGTTTTTAATTAGTTTTGTGACATAAATAAGCCGTGATGAAAACTTGAATAAACAATTTTTAGTGCTTTGAAAAGAATTATAAGATAAAAAGTTATTATTATGTTATCAGGAAATAAAATTATTGCAATACATTCCTAATTCATACACAAAACATCATAAAAGTTGAAAAATTAATTAGTATATTTATAGGTTATACAATACAATGTTAAACAGCGACGTAAATAGTTAAAACTCTTATATGTTGCAAAAGGCTGTCTAATAGTTCACAAGCTCTACCGTTAGCCATAATGTGAACAATTAAACAGTTGTTATACAGACTCTTTAGGGATCCGTAGTATTATATCTAAACCCACCGCATGGATAACTTCTAGAAAAAAAAAATATTATATTAATTTAAAATTACAGAATTCGACCTACTAGTGTTGCCGTAACATTTTTTGCTCAGAATATCACCAGCAATTCATAGTTAAAATTGCTGTCGGGTTGCTCGGGCCCATGGTGGACATGTGTATATATGAGTATAATATATGTGTATACATATATTTATATGAACGGTTTATTTCATTTATATGTTTTTTTTTTCAGACGGACACCAACTCCATACCCAGAAACATAACAAATACGTCCATCAATAATACGCCTAATACTGGAGAAGTAATTTTACAAGTTTGTGAAGACCAGAATATGCTTTCGGACAAAATTGATACGATGGTTATTATGATTCATAATCAAAATAAGATTATATAAAATATGGTGAACAAAATCTGCATAATGTCTGTTCAATTAGAGGACATATCAGAAAAATTGAACCAGCCAAGAAACGAACAACATGTACAAGTGACTTTATTGAAAGATGTCCGTCAAGATGAAGCCGAGAGCTTTTGCTTTAATATAATTGAAGACCAACGTTAGTTGGATGCGTTAGAAGTTAAACTAGCAGATAAATCCGAATACAAGAAACTTAAGAAACATTTATCATTTTTATGCTCGCCTTCCACTGGAGATGGTAAAACATTTGCTTATCGATTACTTGACACATTGCTTTCTCGGGAATTTATCTTTCTGTGTTCGTGGTCTGGTGGAAGCCGAGGAGAAAAATCGAAAATTGCTTTGAAAAACTACAAATTATTAAGGAAGTTTTTTTTTTTTAATGATTCATTCTTGGGACGCAGCATTTACAGTAGAAGCTTCGGAAATATTTTTCAAGACTGCTTTATAAAATTCCGGAAAGAGAAAATTGATGAAAGACCTAAGAGCGTCAGTGACGAAACGACGAAAAAATAAAAATCCTGCAAAAAAAAAATAATGACTCTACTACAAAACAAGGCGAAAATCATATACAACGAGAACAATACTCGTTAGAGACGGAGGACAATCAAGAAGTTAGAGATGGAGTCATAGAGAATATTACAAGTAATAACAGTTCACTAGAAAAGGATCAGAACGATGTGGGCTCATTGTACTTTTGTTTTATGTTCAGGTTTCAAATACTTTGTTAATAAGTGATTTACTGTAATGCAGGTTTTATTAGTTGCATGAAAGTCTAGGTAAAAGATATGATACAATAGAGATATCAATGTTTTGTTAATTTGTTCTTGTTATCTTTTACTTTTCTGTGACAATGTAGGTACATTGACAGAGTACCAATTGATGTGAGCTAAATGAATCAATAAATATGTATAAGTTTAATCATTTATTTTGTTTTATTTACAAAGTATGTAATAATGTAATAAAATACTGGCATTCTTTATGTTTAATACATACTAATTTGCATTTTATTTCCCGAAGATCTAAAATAACGGCAGCGTTAGCACATTCATCCGAACTTGTAGCTTTGTATATGCCAAAGCGTGGTGACTTCACCGGGTACGTGAAGATGTCATTTTTATTTTGTATTTTAGTACCATGTACCCAAACATCCAATTCATCGATTATAAACTTAATTTCAATAATTATATTCTTTCATATATAGAATTTTCCTACCGTTTTTACTTGTCTTTACAAACGGATACTTAGAGTTGTTTTGTGCTATATTCTTATTCACATCAATCAAATTCAGTTCGGCTAATCTTTTGGCCACTTGTGATAGTGGATTTCGGCCAACTCTTAACATTTTTTTGATCATGTACAACTCGTTTTCGAAGGGATACGCATTGAAACTTTGCAGTGGCCCATACATCGTTACTTCAGCAGTCACATGAATTAAATTATGCACGTTGCTTGTGACTTAATCGGCTCCATAAAAGTCTCTATAATGTCTTACAAAATGTTTCAAAAGCTTATCAGCAAGTGGCAACATATTCTGGTAAGCTTCGCTTGAACAAATTACAATACCACAATATAGTGTTAAGAAATGTGAATATGCAGTTGATTTTAGCACTTCAGGCAAAATAATGATACTGAAATAATAAAAGAATAATCGGAATTCGGATGCCTTCCAGTAAGCCAGAGTATCCAGGGCTCGTACCGCTCTATGAATTTCTGATAGTAACTTACATCTCCTTAAAAAAAACTGATACCGTTTCAATGTCACTGGCACGCCATTTTATGATATATTTACCAAAATTCCCGTCACGCCAACCGACTAATAAACGTTTCATTATACCCAAGTCCAGTAGGTGTAGTGAATCGCCAACAGGGAAATCTTTTACCATGTCTATAGGTAGACCAAGTAATGGGGAATCAGTTTTGTGAAGGGGTCCATAAAGCTTGTTCCGAAATCCTTCATTTGTTCTCTCTGCACAGTCAATACCAGAGAAAGTAACTGTGTGGAAATTGTGTGAGTACTCTCCAATGGTAACACACTTCAAACAACCGTGTTTACTATTAAAGTTGCAAACACCTGAAAAATACAAAATAATGAAATAAATCAACATGTATCTTCCTTCATTCAGGTATTTAAATTGGCATTGCAATAATTTAAACAGGTAAAATAAAAAATTATTACCTTTTATGTAGGCTCTAGCTGGCGAGTCACATATAAAGCATCGAATCTTTACAGTAATAGTCTTTTCAAAATTATGAATACCTTCATCCAAATTTTTTTTCATGTCGTTAATAAAATCTTCTAAGTAACTGTCCAAGTTTTTTGGTTTTCCAACTCCAAAGTAAATACCTACCAATAATAAATGGCTTTATACCAGTATTCTCGTGGATTTTGCATAAAATTGGCCAAAATTCATGTTTAGAACTTTTAAATATTGGCAATCCATCAAAATTAATATTTAATGAAATTTCGTCTGGAGCTTCATCCCAACTATTCAATATTTTAATCACAGAATTGGCTATTCCGTTGTGCCAATATTCGCCACCTTCGATTTTTTTATGTTGACATTTCGAGGAGTTGCTAAAATTGTCCTTGGATCAGTTGGTAATATTTGCGGAATCAAGTCGTTGATAATTGCTGCCAGATCTTTTAAAGCAACATGGTTAATACTCTTTTCTACAGCCCACGTTCTAATTTTTTCCATAAACAGTGAGTGCTTTACATCATCGCTATAGTTGCCGTCGTCATCATCTTCAGAACTCGATATTTTTTCTGAGTTATAATTGCCGGTGTTTAGAATTTAACAATTAATATTATCACCGAGGTTACTTGAAGAAGAACTTGGACACACATAATTTGTTGAATGTGCAACATCTTCTGAGCTATTGCGACTAATATTTTGTACGGAACCATCCTGTTTCAAACTATTTATCACGCTTTGCGTTACTTCCCGACTTGAAGGTTTTATTTCTTGTCTTCATAATTCTTTTGTACTCTTTCGATAATTTTCTTCTAATGCAGGGGGCGTTCTAGCTTTTATTTTCCACGAATTAGTCGAATTCATATTCATAAAGCAATAAAATGTATACGTCAGTATATAATCGCCATCTGCATCAACTAGTTACACTGACTTATTACAGTACCACATGTTACTTTTATTCAGATAAAGTCTGATTAAAGGTACTTTTGTGAACCACTATAAAGTAAAACCCGTTAATTCGATACACTAGTGAGTCTCTAAGCAGCTGCGAGGCATCTAGTGAATGTTTAAACAGCCGCTACGCAGACACTATCAATGGCAGTATAAAGGCTGATTAGCGGTAGACATATTCAGCAATAAGCTTTAATGTGGGCCACAAATCATCCATTATACAGCTATTAACATCATAATAGTTCACACGTGCCCCTTTAATAAGTCAGTGTAATAGGAGTTCACAAATACCCTCTTATACAGCATTTGGCGTAATTTCATCTACTAAACAGCCCTTACTACGGTTAAGGCATTAGAAAAGGTTAAAAGCTGAATAGAGTCGTTGAAAATATACCTTTATAGCACTCTTAGCGTATTAATGGTAGTTTTGTCGGTCTTAATCAGCCTTAATGCAGCTCTTAATCAACCTAAGCTGTTTAAATATCACTGACAGCTATTATGCAGCTGTAGGATCACCAGTGTACTCTTAAAAGAGTCTTAATACGCATATAGTTTCAAATAGGTCTAAAAGTGAGTAATTAAAAAGCTATCTGTGCTACTTGGGAGATCTGCTACACAATTCCATTTTGGCAAAAATGAAACCCGCAGAGTGTTGAAATGAGTAGAGCATGGCTAAGTCGCCGCAGTATGATCAAAATGATCATATTGCTATTTTATTTTTAAGCTTGCGGCCAATAACCTTTGACCAAGCTTGTGACTGCCTCGTCAGTATAGTGACCAAGAGTGTGACTGTTGAACATGGACCCTGAGTTTGATTCCCAGGTCAGGAATTTTTTTATTGAGATTTTCTCAGTACTAGCCTGGAGTCTGGATTCATGCCCAATAACATGAAACTTTAACAGAGTCGGTTCTTTCGTCACCATATATAGTCTACAGTTCACTGGTTACCTATATTTTAATTCCCAGAGCCATCACATATTCACATCGCCATTTTTTTCTATAATCTGAGATGAATGGCAACGCAGCGGCTAGTGGGTCTCGCTGCATGAATAAATGAGATGGCCAGTGATTGTGCCTGAATTATTCAGTAGGGTACTCTTTTTTTCTCCCACCGTCGAAATACTCATTCGCTATTCAATATTGTAATCTTCCACTGTTGAATTTAATATAGACCACCGCGCTTGATTCAGAATTCGTCTCTAAAAAATGGGAATGGGTTTTTGTTTGGGTTCTTAAGTCCTTTTTCATGTTGCGGGCGGATTTGAACGAATATTTTTTTGTTGGTTTGTTATGAAATGTGTATTATTTAAAAGATGTGAATGGAATAATCGGGTCAGACCGCTGGAAATAGTATTTTTTTTTAACTCGTAGAATATAACGGATATGTAATCAGCCTATAACGTTCCCACTGCTGAGAGAGAGTGGGCCGTAATCCACCACGCGGGCCCAGTACGGGTTGTTGGATGTCACGTGTCTTCGATTTTTTTGTTCTAGGACATGTCGGTTTCTTTACGATGTTTGCCTTCACCGTTTTGAGAGCAGTGGTGATGAAATAATTTACACAAAGTAAAGCGCCTGTCCGGGTTCGAACTTACGACCCACAAACTCGTAAGTCGCAGCATTTACCACTGGGCCACCACTGCTCTTGAATATGTTTATTAACAAAGAACTTAGGTATAATGGTACGGTTATATATTTTAGTCCGCTACTCAATAAAAAAATCACTTTAATTACAAGTTTTGATGTATAAACTACCTGCATTGTAAACCATTTCCTGTACCATAGTTCATCTATATTCGACTAACTCACAAAAAGTGCTACGTGATACGATGCTACGCGCTACGCCGCTACGAGATCGCTACGCCATAACAAATTATGAAGACAAAGTTTAAATGCATTCAGGGGCGCCGTAATTCCCATTTTGCTGCTACCATACATGTTTATATACATACTATGTATCTGTACATTATATATGTGTGTATATTCAAGTTGTTTACATAGATATAAACAGTTCGATAACGTTACGAGGCTTAGTCGCGTTACTAATTGAATTCTATGATTTATGGATCGTGTTCCACCTCTATTTGTATTATAGAGATGTGCAATAATGTATGGAGCAACTGAACGTCTGTGTTGAGTTTATAGTGATTTAGTGTAAACTAACTGCTGCCCGCGACTTCGTTCGCGTGATATTTTAATACCTTTTGATATTCTTTCTATTTCTGAAATAAAAGTAGCATTAGTTACTCCTTATAACATGTGAGGGGCAATCTCGTAATTTTATGAACGTTCACGGTCTGATCTCAGTCACAGTCTGTCAAAAATACCTCTGATTTCCCTACATTTTGACAATTTTTTGACATTTGTTTGTCACCGAGATGAGACTGCGATTAGATTTTGAACGTTTTAAATTACGAGAATTCGCCTTAACCTATCTGTCAGTGAAAGTTCCGTCAAAATCTCCTGCCGTTTTGGAGATTATCCAGAATTTGAATTTTATCAGAAGAAATTGTTTTTTTGCTAGAAGTACCGTATACATACTTTCATATGCATTAAGTAAAAAGCTGTTATTTTGACATTATAAATAGACGCTTCAATTTTATTTATTTCTATGTATAAATTATGGAATGGCTGTTAAATATTTATGGCTTTCTTCAGTGTGAGTGGTGTTATATTCACAAGCTTCTGTTAACTGGCTTCGTTCGTTTGTTTCTCATGTTAGAAATCAGTAATCTATTTTTCAAATACTTTTTATGCTAGGCATTGGATGGCTACCAACTGTTGATGGTCACTGCTGCCTATGGACATAATTATGCAACATCACATCAAAGTTGAAATGTCTCATGTAAAATTACACCGGTTCACAGCAACACCCGTCAAACCGGTACACTCTTACGCTCGTTGTCCACGACGCTACAAAAAGTAAAAAAAAGAAAGAAAGAAAAGTATTTATTGTGACTCGCGCAGAAAGATCACAAACTAAACTAAACACAATCATAAAAATAAAAAAAAATAAAAAAAATATATAAAAATAAAGTAAAAAAAAAAACAGAAAGTCGTGTATGAGATCAAAATGCTCCAAACACTCAAGGCACTAAAACAAAAAAATAAAAGTACAAGGCTCAAAGTACTCAGTCATAGACTGAAATCAATGAGCAGCCAGAATGTCACAGCACTAGTATTTCAATGGCGGTCCAGACATGACACAACCACAATCACCAACTATTTAACAAAACGTTAGAACCTTGTGTCGTGGATGATGGCCCTTAGAGTCTAAGTACAAACACCACCACTCTCTCTCATAAAACACTTAGCGAATACATCACGCGACTTCCTCCACCAACAAAGGCGGACCCTTGCAGTGCTTGACCGCTTTCTATCGCTTCCTGTCGCTGGCCGTAAATCAGCTTACGTTCACCATTCATCGCTTTTTGCTGGAAGGAATGTGTGTCACGCTTCATTTGTTTTCTGGTAGGGTTGACCACAACTACAGCTTAAAGCTGAATACTGACCTTTTATTCCTGACTTTTTCTGGTCTGTTAGTTAGGATTTAACTTTGTGTTGATACGAGACAAACTTATATAATACAAATGAGATTTGTGTTGCCATAAAAAGCCGAAATATTGGTATTTTAAGAGAATATGTTGTTTGTCAGAGTGGTAAAACTTACTTTTTTCGATCATCAATATCATCATGGCTCAGACCGTATAATTATAACGTATTTTTTTATTAATTGATTTTGAACATTCCCTTTTGATTGTAAACATTTATCGATAGGTACTTCTATTACTAAATCAGTCAAAAAAAAAAATCTTGTAAGTTGTTGTGTGTTGTTGTTAAATTCAGCACATGATTCTAGATACCTACCGTACAAATTTTTTGGTAACTAATTAGCTGTTACACGGTCAATATGTACGGAACAGTTATTTTTTTTTAATAACCGACAAAAAAATTCAGCTCAAGGGGCTTCAGAAGTCAGCGGGATTGTCCGAAAGGGTTACCGCTACCCCGGAACATAAAGGGCAAAGGATGGAACATGGGTGGGTTTTAGTCAGTAAGAGTCTGACACTCCCTTCCGCTCCACCCAGAGCGGGAGGCATTTGATGATTTCCCATCCGGAAAAAAAAAGGAGCTTCAGAATCATGTACTGTACATGTGTGTGTGTGTGTGTTCGTGTACTGTCCAGGGTAACAAGTTGCGCGACGATGTCCCTGACATATATATGGAATAATATGGAAAAAGGTATGTACCTACGAGTATAGTAATAGACTACAAGACAAATAAACTTAAGTCATATTTCTAGCCATTTGCCATCCCTTCAGCATAAAACTCGTTGGTTTTTCTTCTGGATAACCTCTTAGAACTTGCAAACTTATACGTTTTCCTTCCTTCGCATAAATCACAGTTCTCAGTTCAACGCTTTTTGCTTCAGAAAACGAAATCTGAATGAGGTTTTTTAATACGGACGCTGGGACTGTGTGCTTGTGAATTCCTTATATCAACTTTAATAGTAGTTTTGTAATACTTTTTCAGGTTTACAAAGATGTTCTTCTTGTATCGGATATTTATTTGGATTTTACATACACTCACGCCTTCTTCCCCTGGGGGGTTGGCAGAAACTACAGAACACCACCTGATACGATCCTTTTGCCTCGTTCATAAATCTGGTCATAAACACATGCCAGTTACGAGTACTACGCAACTAACATTTCTAAAAAACATCACCAATAAGGTCACTATTGTATGTCCTCCCTTATCCTTATTTGGATTTTTCTGTAAAAAAAATGCTAGTTTAGTATTCGTATTTCGTTGTAGCCCGAAGAATTGCCAAACTTTAAAAACAAATAATTAAAACTATAAACGGAGATAAATGACAAGCAACCAATCTTCTTTTTCTACTATCTTTTTTTTTTCTTATCAAACATTTTTTGTTTTAAGTTTTTCTAAAAAGTAATGTAAGTAATATTGTATTGTATTGTAATTTTATTGTGTTCTTTAATTGGAAATATCTGGCGTTAGTCCGTTCGCATGTATTATACATATATCCCAGTTATACAGGGAAACCTATAATTGGCCATAATAACTGTAACACGCATATTTTGTATAATATTTTTATGTATCGCTGTTGGTTACCTAAATAAATAAAATAAACTTAAGTGGCTGTGGGCAGGGCACATTGCTCGCAGAACAGATGGCCGATGGGGCCGAAAGGTTCTGGAGTGGTGACCGAGTACCGGACGTAGCGTTGGAACGCCTCCCAAAAGGTGGACCGACGACCTTGTAAAGGCCGCAGGAACTCGTTGGCGGAGGTGCTTGGGAGAGGCCTATGTCCAGCAGTGGACGTCTTTCGGCTGAAATGATGATGATGATGATGATGTTGATGGATTACCCAAACTTATTAAAGTGTGTCGTCAGTTTTGTAGGTATCCACTATCACTATGGAAGCTTGTTGACAGACACGATTTTTTCTACGGCGCGGTTTATACGCCGTACCGTAAAGAAACCGTGCCGTGTACGGACGCCAGCACATCAAGTTACTACAATCTGTCAAATGTCTTTAATAGATTTTCAACTTTATCGCCAAAGCATTAAGGTTCAAGGTTGATTGGGAAAATTTGACAGTTTCGGGTAGCTTGACCTGCAGGCTGGCGTCTGTACAAAGGGCCTTGTCACTGCTGCACTACTGTCAAACTACAAGTGCAAGATTTATTTACTAACTCAACATCACTATCATTACGGGAATTTCCTAATTCAATTGTGTGGCCATAATTACAGTTTTATTATTTACAATAACATATTCTGTACATCGTGTTTTTTTGTGAACTCACTCAGAGAACCAGTAAAAAGATCTATGCTGTCCTACTACTGGGCACCGCCAATAGACGTGACTGAAGATATAGAGATAAGAAAACGTCTGAGCCAAAGATTATAGTTGTGCTAGTAATGTTTATAGATCTCGGCCTTAGATTAAGAGTAGGTTTGGCAGCTACGTCAAATCTAAAATTGCTCAAGTGCCGGGCGTGGTTTAATTTCGCCTTGTACAGACGCCAGCACATCAAGCTACTACAATCTGTCAAATTTCTTTAATAGATTTTCAACTTTATCGCTAAAGCATTAAGATTCAAGGTTGATTGGGAAAATTTGACAGTTTCGGGTAGCTTGACCTGCTGGCGTCTGTACACTAAAAATAAATAAAAAGCCCTAAACTAAGCGATGAATTTCGGGATTTCGATTAAAAATCTCATTTTCGTTATATCTTCAAGGCGTTCGGCGTCCGGTACCGGGTGACACCATAAAACCGGCCATTTTACGTCCACGGTCCGGCTGTATCACTTGACTCGTAAATACATCGATGGGAGCTTAACCTTTAATTTGAAGAACTATTCTGAAGTGTTAAAAGTCCAACAAAAATTCCTCCTGGGTATCCAAGTACGTTGAAGAAAATATAGTGCACAAGTGTGTGTGACACAGATGCACCCTTTTTCCTCACTCTCATAGTCTGATGGGATGTGTAGAAAACGTACAACGGTAATTCAATCTTAAATTGAGGAATACAGGATTGTAATTACATGGTCATGGAGCCAATGGTCGCCCAGTGATAACAGCTGCTCCTTACGAGTTATAGTTCGTAGATTTTACCCGGTCAGGCGCTTTTCTTTAGTGTAAATTATTTCATCACCACTAGTATCAAAACGAAGAAGGAATATATGAGGAAATGTCCTAGAATCAAAAATTCAAAGACATGGGACATCTACCAACTCGCACTGGGCCTGCATGGTGGATTACGGCCCACTCCCTCTCACTGAGAGGACACCTTATTCCAAGCTTTAGTCACTGATCTATTTACCTAACATAGATTATTTTGCGACTGTTTCATGGACTATATTCAGAAGTAATACTAACTTCCTAACTATAATAATGTTATAAATGCAAAAGTGAGTTTGTTTGTTTGTTACGCTTTCACGCAAAAACAGCTTAACCTATTTGGATGAAATTTGGCAGATAGGTGGCCTGAGACCTGGAGAAGGACATACGCTAGTTTTCATCCTGGATCGTAAACGAAGTCGCGGACAACAGCAAGTTTTCAATAAAACAGCACTCCTTAAATCATATATCCGGAATAAGTCTTCAAAACTGCATAGCTATAAAAGCACATGGGTTTACTACCAACGTGACGTTACATGTACGAGGTACGGCCCGTTCCCGGCCCGTTCCCGGCGGGTTACCGGACGTTTTACTGCAGGTAGTTGAAGTGCGAAGCACGTATTTATTTGTCTTATTCAATTCTTTTGTGACCTAAAAGCTTCCACTATTTTACTTCGTGCTGAATTCTGTAAAATTACAGGCACATAAAGGTTTTTGAGGATGGTTACTCTGGGAGCTACACATTCTATCAGATGACCTAATATAACTTGTTCAAAACAAAGTAGACAGAAGAAAATGAACTAATTTTATTTTATTTATTTATAAAGGTTTACCAACAGCTTCTGTATGATACTTATTTCTAAATAATATTATAAAATGGCTGAACGGATTTGAATGAAGCACATGGGTAGACCACGGCCTGGGTTAGACAAAGGATATTTTTTATCCTGGTAGTAGGTTCCCGTAGCAGCTGCATCCGGTTAGACTGGAAGCCGATGATGATAAGTACGTTCCCGTAGCATAATTTCATACCTCCACGCGGACGAAGCCGCGGGAAAAAGCTAGTATATTATAAGTACAGGTAACAACTAGTCTTTGGCCAGTAACAAGTTACCGCGCATTCTCAAAAAAAAAGTGTTAACACAGAAAAATAATAGAAGAGAAAAAGTACTAAATAGGACGAGACAAGAAAATATTTCGTAGCATTTGTAAGTCCCAAAATCACGTCCGAACTCAATGATATAAGAAAATTAAAGCGGCCGTCCCCATATTGCTGACACTAATTAACTTCTTCATTACCTACAGACTAACACCGCTCAGTGTTCTGTAATACACGTAATATTGTACTACCTCATTACCTATTCAATAAGGGAACCTGTTGATTAAAGCATATTACTTTCAGGAGTAAATACAACAGAGCTACGTGAGATGGTTAGCAAGCATATTAAAACATCGCCACCAGATACCATGTACAGTTGCTGTATATAATACAGCTTATCAGCACATTTTGAATCATAATGATGATTTCCATCCATCCATCAATGATGATCCAGCTGATTTCTGCTGTCTTCACAATGTCATCCAGTTCTAGTTTGTGGGAGGTCTTCCCACGCTACGTCTTTCGGCGCTATCAGCCGTTTGTTCTGCGAGCAATGTACCCTGCCCAAAACACATTTTGAATACTAAAATATTTTTGACTTGTATTAAAAGAGCCTGTAAATCGAATCTTGGCAATATGACACACAAGAAATCAGTTGCCACGAGGAGAACGAATAACTTCCTTATACTCCTACGTAACCACTAATACTGACTGGATTATGGATGAGCCCACAAACAAGTATTGTTGCATATAAAGCGGGCACGCCCTTTACCTGGGGGCTTTTATTTTGATATTAAGTTTTGTTTACGTTTTTATTATTTATTTCAATGTTTTTGTTGGTATATTGGCGCATGCTAACTAGGGTTTGGGTCCCGGGACGTCTCGTGTCTCGAAGTCCCAGGACTTTTCGTAATTTTAGTTGTCTCGAGTCCCGGGACTTTTGGGTCGAGACTCGAGACGAGACAAGATTGTCAAAATTGTTACTGGCCTCACAGTCCAAAACACGGACTTTTTTACGTCGAATATTAGTAAAACTGCACTAATTGGCTTTGCGGAAGAACTGTATTGTAGGGTTTTCGAAAATGTCTCTAGTATCCAGACACCAGATGTGGAAATAATGGGCTCTGAACCTAGTACCAGTAGCTCTCAAGTACGCAACGAGCCTGACGAGTCTTTTGTAAATCAAATGGAACAAGCAATAAAAAATATCCAAGAAAATGTACCCGAGATTCTGTAAAAAAAAAGACAAGAGCAACATTAAAAAAGGAGTTTCAGTTGTTTGAAAGAAAACGTACAGAAAGTTTGGAACTACTGTATAAAGCTTTAAACAAAATTAAACCGACATCTGTTGAAAACGAGAGAGTATTCTCCTTGTCCGGTGGCATTATTACAAAAATCAGAAACAGATTGTCGGACAAAGCTGTTGACGCTGTGATTTTTTTTTTAAAAGCCTATTTTATTAAATCAGCAAAGAAGTCTAATTAATGTGTTAGTTCATTATTTAAAAGCTTGATTTATAAGTCTTTTTTATTATTAATATTTAGATTATTTAATTATCAAACAAATCTGTGATTATGAGAATTAACAACGATGTGATTATGACCAATGATTAGATACTAGAATTACTAGATAATAGTAAAGTTATTAAGAACTAGTATGATTTATAACTAAGTTCATTTTATAACTATAAGATTTAACTGCTTAAATGTGAATCTGTGTGTGATTAAAAGAAATAAACAAAGCAATTATAAAGACTGAAATTAACATTAAAGTTATTAAGATTTAATTTTCTGTTTTATAAATATTGAATTTTACAAAAAAAAATGTCTTTTTAATACGTTTCACCAGAAATTAACTCAATTAAAATTCTTCAAAAAAGGTAAAACAAAAATAAAAATTTTCTTAAGTCTCGAAGTCCCGGGAATTCTCGGGACTTTGATTGTAGGCTGTCTCGTGTCCCGGGACTTTGAAATTGTCCCTAAATTTATTGTCAAACCCTAGTGCTAACTGACATGTGGCAAATAATTTAATTAAATGTTTTGTAATGCTAACAATTTACTATTGTATAAACTGTACAGCTGTGCTGCTGGGAAATTTGTTGCGCCATTTCTTCTTCCTAGCTAAAGCACTAGGAAGTGCGGCTAGGGCGCGAGTTTTGGGGGACTGTTATATGTAATTTTTATGTTCAAAAGTGCTGATTCTCAGCCGAGTTTGAATAAATGACTTTCGATTTTGGTATCTACCTTTGTTAGTAAGATTTTGATGGCAGAAAATCGTAATTAAACATGAATTTGCACTCCAAAAATCCTTATGATTACTCAAGAACAACAAGAACATACAAAATTTAGGTTACCGTAAAGAAGACTAAACAGAATAATGCAGACAAATACATTTCCTTTGCACCAAAAATCCACTTTATTACATCAGATAAAAGCGCCACTTGAATTTTAACAAATGGCCGGCAAACTATAAATATTTGTGAGCCATTACCGTTGTTGTTAGCGTTATTACGAGTAAGACATATGATCTATGTGTAACTGAAACATTGCAACGCGAAAATTCCGTCCAAATAGTTCTGCGCAAATTTAACAAATGGGATTGGCCGCGGGTTGCATTGCAATGCGGGGTTTGGTCTAAGTTGAATGAAAATAGTTTCAAAGTACGCAGCTTTGAATGACATATCAACTTTTAGAAGAATTTCGGCTTTGTATGGCGTCATCACTGTCAGTTATCTCTGTGTCCCTCTTTCGAAAGCTAGACAATGTGTCACATTACCGGGTGCAGACTTTGTGCAGGACATACACATCTGGGCCCCAACTTTGCATGGTACTTATTATTCCCCGCGTAATCTTACCACGTACGGTTGTAAAGCGTTGTATTTTGACAGTTCAAACTACGCCAACTTCGCGTTTATTTCGCGCGGTTTCGTTCATTGTGTCATGGATAATATGTTATTAGCAGACGTCGTGATTAGCCAAGAAATTGTCGTGATTTCGAAGTAAGGATGCATTAAGTGGTCATAGTGAATTAGGAACCTGGTAAATAAGATTGTGATAAAAAATACTCAATACTCAATACTCAATCATTTATTGCATTCCACAATGTATATGCTTAGGTGGTAGGTAACATTTGTTGTAACAATCGTGGACCCTGTCGGGCACAGCAAAACAAAAATAAATTTAGGAAGAGGACTTATAAATACATGCAAAGTAGCTTAATCTACGTACAATTAGGTAACATTTTATTCATTCAATTCAAACATTTTATTAATTATTAATTTAATCAAAAAAATAAAAAAGAATTATTATTAATTTATATTGTTATGTCTGTTCTATGGATTTGTCAATTAAATATTCGTTTATGCTATAATAACATTTATTTAGTAATATATTTTTTAATTTATTTGTAAAAATAGCAATCTTTTTCTCATTCCTGAGTAGCTCGGGTAGTTTGTTATAGCTTTGCTTCTGTCGTTCTTATCTTCGCCCGCTTTTGTTAATGACATGACAATGACAGAATGCACGCTGCCAACGAGGCATGCATGTGAAAAATAAAAGAGAATAAATAACTATTTAAGTTATTGACTAAGTAATATGCCGTTTAAATAGGAGCAATAAATCTCACACACACACGCATTTATAATGGAGAAAGAAAAAAATAATCTACAAGCAGACAAAAAAAAAACCCTTCAAGCATCCTTTCACCCAGATTCTATTCAAAACCGGATCTTATGTCCCATTAAAACTCCGTCATCTATACATGGGACCATACTACAAAAGTCCGCGGCTTTTCACGCACATTCAACAATTCAAGTGATTTATACAAGCAGTAAACTAAGCCGGGGCTCCGTTGTACCCCAGTGTAACTGCGGCGACGAGCGATATTACACCACTTTTGAGCTTTAACCCCTTTTGTTTTATTGTTTATTTTATTTAAAAGGAGTTACAGCATTACACTCTTGGTCATAAATGTAGAGCATTGGTGGCCAAAAGGTAACGTCCGCGACTTACAAGTTGTAGGTCGTAAATTCAAACCCAGACAGGCGCTTTACTTTGTGCAAGTTATTTCATCATATCTGCTCTCAAAACGGTGAAGGAAAACATCGTGAGGAAAGCAGCATGTCCTAGAACTAAAAATTCGCGGCCATGTGACATCCACTAACCCGCACTGGGCTCGCGCGGTGAGTTACGGCCCACTCCCTTTCACCAAGAGAAGGGCTGTGTCCCAGCAGTGGGAACATTATAGGTTGATTATGCATCTAATGTATCACCGTGGGTGTGGGTGTGTGAACTAAGCTGGGTTACTTAGTAAGTCACAATCAGCCTATATTGTTCCCACTGCTGGGACTCAGGCTTCGAGAAGGAGGGGGCTGGTAATCCACCACGCGAGCCCCGTGCGTGTTGGTAGATGTCACATGTCTTCAAATTTTTGGTTCTAGGTCATGCCGGTTTTCTCACGATGTTTTCCTTCACCGTTTTGAGAGTAGTGGTGATGAAATTATTTACACAAAGTAAAGCGCCTGTTCTGGGCTCGAACCCATGACCTACAACTCGTAAGTCAGGGTCGTTAACACTGGCCCACCACTGCTCTCCCCAATTATGCTGAGGTAATTTGCATATTTGTGTCAAAAGAAAAGAAAATATATTTTTTGCCACACATCTACATTTGAAGTACTCAAAGACTACGGCTGGACCGAATATTAGTTTGGTTTGACCCACTGTTATCTTTAGAACGCTACTGTGATATTTATTAATCACTCCAGATCTTAGATAAACTGTCCTCATGACCATCATTCAGCTGAAAGGCGTCCACAGTTGGACATCAATCAACCAATCAACTCAGCCTATCGCAGTCCACTGCTGGACATAGGCCTCTCCCAGACTGCGCCACAACACCCTGTCGGCCTTCTGCATCCAGTCTACCCCAGCTACCTTCTTTAGCTCGTACTACTGGACATAGGCAAACTACTATCTATCTGCTATTACTATCCTCGAATCGTAAATACTGGATTTATTTTACGGTAGGAAAAAGCCTCAATCAGACTGGTAGCTAATTCAATAATCTAGTGGAAAGCAATCCATGAATTTAACAACTATTTTCATCGGGGATGTAACTCAGTGGTAGAGTGTCTGCTTCGCATGCTGAAAGTCCTGGGTTCAAATCCCAGCATCTCCAAAGCAAATTTTCTGTTTTTGCGTTTTTTTTTGTGGTACAGCTTGCTTTTTCTCCTTTATTTTGGTTTTATTGATCTAGTTAAACATGGCAATTAACTTGAAAAATGAAGATGTTTTTCTACGTATTTTTTTTTACCATTAAAATTGTTAGATAATTCATAGAGGAATCAATGGGTATCCTTTTAGTTAACTTATAGACATACCTATGAACTACAATTTAGAATAGAATATTGTTATCTCCAGCTTTATTTCAATATAATACATATAAATTATATTCTTAAATGTTAGAATATAAAAACATTTAAAAAGAATATTGTTTATCGTTATTGCTGCTGCAGGTGGTTAACCATTATTAACCATTAAAATTAGTCAATATAAAAAAAAATATAACTCCACAACTTACATACCTCTTGGGTGTACCTACATGAAGGCGCATTCTTTTACAGCTAAATATTTAGCTCCATGATACAAACAAGTACTTTCACATTAATCTTTCTATCATCTACATCCCCTTTTCTCATCGCCTGTACTTTCAACAAACACATTCAACATCTGTAGCAATGCTTTCAACATTACGTCTAAACTCCCATCAGAATTGTTCCCAAAATACATTCGTGAACAAAATGAAAACTGACAAACTTTGTGCTTAAGAATTTTCAAGTTGCCTGTACCCTCCGGTTGTATTGTACGTCGGGATAAATCATGACGGGATTTTCACTTTTGTGTGTCGGCCGCCATTTTGGATAGGACCAGTTGCAGGTGAAGGGGAGTACTTACCTATATACTAACCTACAAACTGATAATAGTGGAGTTATAAACTTATAATTGTATGTTTTACAGTGAAATATAATTATGTTATTAAGTCGTTTTGGGATTGAATTCTGTAATGTTGTGCATGAATCTTAAATAAATAAATGTTTTTGTTGTGCTTAGCTATAAGAAATTATTACACCCTCCCTAAACTTTCCTTGATCCATAAATCAAATCAAATCAAAATATTTATTTTTATTTTTTTTTTTGTTTTTTTTTTTCATTCTACACACATGGGCACTTATGAAACGTCAAAAGTTAGGTGCATGGGTTCAATTGGACGCTTCCTAAAGCCGGCAAGAAATTCCACGACTGTGATTTGAATATACGGATGATTTAAGTTGGTAGTCAATTAGGTTAACTATTAATTTCCCTGACTTTACTTGCTGCTTAGGCAATTTGTCATTGACGTCTTCTGCAAAGACCTCTCCCCATGACTTCCAGCTCTTTCGATCCAGTGGTAAAATGGACCTCTGGTCGTTTATTTTGAGAACGAAAGCAAGAAAATATTTTCTACATCCACAAAAATACCAAGCCTGAAAATTATTTTAAAAAATTCAACATATATTTTCTAGATCCACAAAAATTACAATCCCGAAAATTATTTTTAAAAATTCAACACACATTTCGCGAGAATAAATTACTCAAAATAACAACGGTAAAGTAATTTTCCTCCATTTTAAAATTCTGCAACACTACTTTTCGTTGCATACTCAATTGATATACGGTGGAAGGTGCAATTTTCCAGAATTACTCGCTTTTGTTAGATCTACAGAATGCCACCAGAAAACGAAGCGAGAGACGAGAGAGAGATAGGAACACTTTGAATATTTCAGATATGTTAGGATAATGGAAGATTTCACTTTGAAGTATTAATAAAACAATAGAGTGCTTCATCTTCTTAGAGTGTCGATAGCCATCTAAATGGACTCTGCCCAGAATTTGGCTGCCCTGCAACGTGCAGCTGACAGGACACGCAGGAGACGATATTAAGTGTCCCATCGTTTCTGGAACAGCAAAACATTTACACTCCAAGGCGGAGTGGTCTATGAATCTCCACCTGAACAGGTTTGCCTTGCTTCGGCCAACCTGGGTTCGGAGTCTGTTTAAAGAATAGAGTGCTTATACATACAGGCTGGACTTTCGCACCAGCTACTCGTGTTACACAACTCTAGAAAAAAACCGTGTATAATTTTTCCTGTTTTTCAAAACGTGTATACTTTTTCCTGTTTTGCAAAACCTGCACACTAATTGCGTAGACACTTTCAATCACAATTAGAATAATTTTAAAGGATATTGCTGATCCATTGCTTTATGTGTTCGAAAAATTTAAATAAATAATTTATTGGTATAAAAATTGTGAACAAACAAAGTGAAGCTCTGACTCCTGCGCTAGGTAAAACACCTGTGTTATATTTATCTGCTCAACACCGTAAATAACACAGTGAATGTTCTTGAACTGTCAAAATGACACAGATACACACAAACATGACATGATATATGTTACGCAATTACCCCGCAGAAGATATTTGATTAATACAGTGTAATTTTTTTTGTTATGTATTAAAACGAGAATCTCTTATTAAAAAGAGTTTGTACTTAAAAAGTAGCCATTTTAAATTTGCTTTTCCGATATAACCAGGAGCCGATGGGTTATTAAATTATAAATATCAGGACGCATAAATAAATTAATCAATTTATTTATGCGTCCTGTGGAGCAGGACCACCGTTTAGCCAAGCATTTTTATCAGCGATGTAATCTCCCAATTTATAATATGCCTGGCTGCACTTATACTTTCCTAGATCGATCTGAGGGCCAATCTTCACCGTAGGTAAAGTAAAAAAACTATAGAAAAAAAAAGCAAAGCGTATGTTATTTGTAAGCAAATGTGCTATGTCGATATGCAAAAAAATATAAAGTGTTTGGTACAGACGCCAGCACATCAAGCTACTACAATCTGTCAAATTTCTTTAATAGATTTTCAACTTTATCGCTAAAGCATTAGGTTCAAGGTTGATTGAGAAAATTTGACAGTTTCGGGTAGCTTGACCTGCTGGCGTCTGTACGACAGTACAGACGCCAGCACATCAATCAACCTTGAACCTAATGCTTTAATTACTGCGGGAATATCTTACTTCTGCTAGTCTTATTCATACTTCAACGTGTTGGTCATACAAGCTCATATTGTAAGAATCCATTCTTGGAGTAGCAATATTGTACTAGCAAACAATTGAACGCGCAGTTCTAGGGTTTGTTTACACTGATGAGAATATTTGAAGATTTTATGTTGCTTATTCTCGCTTGAGAAAAGAGGAGAATAAGTGGGTAGGTATTGGTTGAGCAACCGGTATTTTGTGTTGTGTGGGCCTTTTTAGGAACAGTGATAGGAGGTACCTTTCATTGTTTCTTAAAGGACCAATCTTCTTCTTGGCGTGTCGATAGCAATCTAAATGGGGTCGGCCCAGAATTTGGCTACTTGTTTGGCGCCATCACAAGCGTCCATCAGTTCCTATAAGATGCAGCTGACAGGACACGCAGGACACGTTATTAAATGTCCCATCGTTTGTGGAACAGCATCACATTTACACTCAAAGGCGGAGTCGTCTATGAATCTCCACCTGAACAGGTTTTCCTTGCTTCGGCCAACCGGGGTCCAGAGTCTGTTTAAAGACTTCCAGGTTACCCAAGGTAACTCATGTCCGGGTGGGAGGTCTTCAGCGGCTGGAACAAATGGTTTGGGTAAGGAAGCACTGTCTCGCCACAGCTTCAGTCTTTCTTGCGATCGTTCGCCAAGGCAATGCATAGTCGACGCATCCTGTACTATTTTCACTTAAGTTTTGGAAATAGTGTTGATGTTTTTTTCAGTTGGTTTCTAACTGTTTACTGGCAGTTTGAGTACTTTATACGACCTACCCAAACATCCTATCCTCGGTATTGTTCGTCAAGTCGTTGAGCTCCTTAAGTTCTGAGTTGAGCTACACGATTACTGACAAATACGTGCTCCAACTGGAAAGGTACCTATAGTCAGTGTCAAAAGGAGTCATATTAACACTACTTACTGTTTTTTTAAATATTAATTATTGAGCCAAATATTAAATTAAAATCGGAACAAAAGCAAAATTAAAAGAATATTAACTCTTAGCTATTACATGGAATGCAATACACAATGTATCGAATAAAACAATTTTATTTTAATTTAAATGATGTGTAAAAGTAGCACTGTTAATCGATTTTTGTCGCAGACCGTACAATTTTCACCTAAACATTGAAAACTGTCATCATCATCATCTTCATTTCAGCCGACAGACGTCCACTGCTGGACATAGGCGTCCCCCAGGGACCTCCACTTCGACCGGTCCTGTGCTTCTCGAATCTAACGGGTTCCTGCGGCCTTCACAAGGTCGTCGATCGATGTTACTGTATGTGACACAAAAACCTTACACTTTAACTTGTAGTTCTATTAATGTTGTCCAGTCAAGGCGAGCATAGCCTCGCCTCAACCATTCTATCACTGCAAGATAAACTAACCCACCACCACTAACACTGAACCAATACATCACCCGTATCGTCATACATCGTAAAGTGAATAATATAAAAGGAAGAGCAGACGAAATCCGTCGGCAGGCGCGTTAATGTTGCAGCACAATCACTGACGGCTCTAATATTCATGACTTGACGAGGTCGGCTGTTGATGTAGGAAGGTATGTGGATAGCCCTCACAGTGGAAAAAATATAAAGTTTTACATGGAAAATTACCTACATTGAGATTTTAGTGAGGTAGTGTTTGTTAACAATTCTAAAAGAAAACAAGAATTTAAATAGAATGTATCGCCATAGCATCAATCTTAAATAAATAGTTTGTAAATAGTTTTAGGGCTGATTTTTCCAACGCCAGATAATTTTATCGGAGGAATATTTTTGAATTTTTGACAATTCTTCCATACAAAAACTGTCAGACGTCAATTTTAATCCACGAATAAAAATTATCTGTCGATTGAAAAATCAGCCCTTAGTTAAGTTAGGATATAATTTTGTTATTTTACCTTATATAATATATATCATAATTAACGCAAGACCTCATACACCCCAGTTAGAGTATTGATTTAAAAGTATAATACCTACCAAAACTTATTTTTTTTTAAAGCTACAAATACTATTATTAAGAAAATCGTTTTGATGCTAGCATTACTTTATGCATTTAAAATTGAGTCCTAATGCCTTAAAATAGATTTAAATTTCTTGACAGTATGTCAAAATACTCGTACATCATTTTTGAACAAAATAACTATGTTAAAAGTTATTGAAATCGATTCAGTAGTCAATTATGAACAAATTACTTTCAGGACTTGCGTTTATTCTGTTACACGTTGTAGATGACACTTAATTATTTAGGTACTTCGGATAATCAGATGTTTTACCCGTTGCTTGCAATGTTACGACATTTTTTTTATAGAATATTTCCTGCGACTCAAACCAGCTTTCAAATCAGTATTTATAAGACTTGTAAACTTATAAATATAAAAATATTGACACCTACTAAATGAATAATAACATGCAC
Organism: Apamea monoglypha; assembly: GCA_911387795.2. Lineage (NCBI taxonomy): Eukaryota > Metazoa > Arthropoda > Insecta > Lepidoptera > Noctuidae > Apamea > Apamea monoglypha. The sequence goes on along the minus strand of OU426922.1, from coordinate 2,981,662 downwards.
AAATGACAACCCTTCTTTGCAGTCGGGTAAAAATACTGAACACGCCAACATCTCACCTCAATGACATCACAACAAAAATGCACCACTCACCAAGACCCCCGAGAAAGTTCCACCGGTTCCCCATCTCCCCTTACGACCCTTTACGACCAAAGAGGGGAAGCGGGTCAACTGGCCCTGGCCTTTGATGTAGGCTTTCGGGTCAGTCATGAATGCGATGTGTTCGAGATTTTTGTGGCACGACCTGTACCTGTGGGGGACGTCAAATAGATTGGGTTAGCATGGCATTCTTTATTAATATTTCTGTGAACATTTTTCTTTCTAATTGGTGGACAGGGATGCGTTTAGGTGCGGTCATTTTGGGAGAACTGAGTTTATATTGCGGTGTTAAAGCGCGACAGCTGAGTTTGAGTTCCTAGGTTTGACAAAGCAGGTTGGGCAAAGCAGGCCATCAGGAATTTCTGAGAACTTGTGTCCGGTGTCTGGATTGGTGCCCGGCTAATGTCCATAGGCGGCGAGCCTATAGCGAATAATAGTAGGTAACTGTACAGGAGGCCACACGTCCGTGGTAACATTTTGACCTTGAGCTGACCTAAGCGCGCGCTGGCTGACGCGCGGGCTGGTATGGAGTTTCAATAGAATAAGAGGCCAGCTTAATTAAATAATTTATTTATACAACTTGTCCCGGAATTAACGCACACCACCAGACACCCCAATTAGAATGTTTTGTTATAATCATAATACATACACTCATTTTTTATTATTATGTAATAAACATTGTTATTCTCATAAATTAGTTACACTGATTCTGGGAGAAATTTGTGGTCACATTACAAATCTACGCATGCAAACAGTCGCACTCGTTTAGGGGTCTAGCGCAGTAGGTACTTCATCTATTTTGGTTTGTTTTGACTGTACAGCGGAAGTGTGACAGTAATTTACGTAGTTTTAATTATTTTTGGGATAAAATATTACCTATATTAAAAATTACAGAAATCGATTCAGTAAACGATTCTGAACAAACTACTTTCATAATGTGCATTAATTCGGTTACACATTGTATATACTTGTGGTGTACAACCACAAAAATACATAACATAAAAAATACATCAAACACTACGAAATATACAATGGGCGGCCTTAACGCTTTCTGCGCTGTTTTTTCTATCTGCTTTTTTTTTCTCTTGATGTGTTTGTTTTACAGGATAAAAAAGCACAAACTGTAACCATAAATTCAGCAAATGATTCTACATATAAAAAAACTGTTGTCCATGCGTTTTGATCGCGTAGGTGTTGCATTTTTTCTATATAACAGCAATATATTTTTTTGACAACCGACGTAAAATTTCCAAGCTATCACACCTAGAATCATGGTTACAGTTCTTTTTTTTTTCTGTATGGTTTTGTTACCACTGACGTTCTGTACCTAATTAAACACTTCTAGTTAAAATTGTTTCAAAGACTGTGATTTGGAAAACTGAAATGTATACTTAACTATTGAATAGACCTGAAAATTCTAAATCCACAACCATATCACTTACAAATAATACCGAGTAACCTAAATCAATTTTAAACAATGGTTGCCGAGAACACGTGTTCAATCAATCAGAACACAGAGCCTGTTTGAGTCTAGACATATAATATTAATACGCTGTATCGGAGGCCGAACATGTTTGAAATGGGTGTGGTTGTTACACAGAGGAGAAGTAATAGAAGATTCAGTTTGTGATGTCTGCAAAAGCCTGTGATGGTATAGAGCCTTACTGTAATGGATTGTTATAGGACAGTTGATTTGCAGCAGTGGTGGACCAGTGGTATCGACCCCGACTTACGGGTTGTAGGTCGTGAGTTCAATCGCAAGCCGGCACTTTACTTTGTGTATTTAATTTCATCATCACTGCTCTCAAAACAGTGAAGAAAAACATCATGAGGAAACCGGCAAGTGCCAAAAAAAAAAGACGTGACACCCACCAACCCCTCGTGGTAGACCCACTCCCTCTCACAGAGAGTAGGCCTGTGTTCCAGCAGTGGGAACATTATAGGCTGATTATGCTGATATGCTGGGCAAGTCAATAGCTTAAGAGGCCTCTTACAGTCCACTAGCGCCGCCAATCGAAAAAATGTCATAACTCGTAAATAGAATCAAAAATACAAAATATGTTCTATTATTACTATGGAAAAGGCAATAACGTAATTGTATAACACCTTATAACCACCACCGTAAAAGTGTTTGTACAAACACTTTTACACGTCAATCATATTTTAAAAACTAGATGACGTCGGCGTTTCCTATCTGACTAGTCTGAGAAGGAAGGCTGAAACAAACTCAGGGGTTACAGTCTCTTTTAAAGTCCAGACAGATCATATGAAGACCATTTCGATCGATGTCTGAGATGGTCTTTTGAGGAAAGAACCACACAGATTGAGAGGACCTGTCCAGTCAGTGCACGCATTTGTCATAAATCGTGCAGCTCAACTCAAAACTTAAGGAGATCAACGATTCGACGAACAATACCAAAGAAAGGACATTTGGGTAGGCCACATAAATTACTCAAACTGCCAGACCATGACAACACTAACAGAACAGAGAAAAATAAAAATAAATAGAATGACCCACATAGTCTTCACATTCACAATAATTAAAATAATAGAATACTATACAAAGTAAGCAAATGTCATTGTATATATAAAATTTTTACAAAGTAAGCAAATGTCATTGTATGTATAAAATTCATTAATGTCAATGTGTATATAAAAAAAAACAACAAAAGAAAAAAAACACTCATTCTATAAAAATTGGAAGCAGCTCAATCCCAAGCCTTTTTGTCCTCGATATAATCCTAAACGGTATAAAAGGCTTTCTGGCACAACTTACGTTTAATGAATGATTTGAATTTACTAAGGCTTAGATCTTGAAATTTTGATGATTTTCAATTACAATTTAATAATTTATTCAGAATGGCTGGAAAAAGTGGTGAGATGTAAAGTTGAAACCTTCTGAGAGAGATGAATGTATTACTAATTTTCTTTAGTAAGTTGTTGCGAAAGAATGATCTAACCTGTTTAGATATGTTTACACTTTCATCAGAGACATTTGAAATAGACCGAAAATTCCTTGTTTTTCATAGACTTTAGATACAAGATCTCAAAAACATGTAACACACTTCAAAACATTCCTCGAAATGTATTTCTGCACAGTTCACATTTTCCAGTTCTGTACCGTTGTTTATTTAGTCTGTATAAATTCAAGCCGTGGCTCGAGCCTCAGTTTTTGCGCTCTCGAGAATGCTCTCAAATTCTCGAGTTCTCGAGTTGTGTGGAAAGTAATGAAGGAGTAGTTCTAAGGCATTGAGACTGCACTTGGCCTTTTATTGTCTTAGAGTTCGTCGTGTGCTTTTGTCAGGGTTCGCTATTAAGGTTTAAATTGCAGTGAAGCGTAACAACTGTTTTTGATTGTGTTGACAATTAATTTAAAACTATATTTTCGATTTAAACATCAGCTAAGAAGGCAAATATTTTGTTTTTTTGATTAATTTGACAATCTATACTAATAATAAAGTTGAAGAGTTTGTTTGTTTGTTTGAACGCATTAATCTCTTGAATTTACAGTCGGGTTTTAAAAATAAATTTTCTTTTGCATGTGAGAGCCCAATTTTTGAGAAACATTACGCTGAAGAATCTAGCAAAAATGTCAGAAAGAACACTAAGCCATAAAAAAGTAACAGCGCAGACAGATGATGCGATGCGATGGGGTAGGTCGTCGGAATAAGAAATTCCAGCTAGTATTGAATGAAATCATGTCAATCATGTAATCCTGTAGTACACTAGAATGGATTACAATAACGCTGAATTAAGAGTTGTGATAGTTTCAGGTGTAAAAAAGCACTTTGAAAGTTAAACCCACATATAATCATTATTGCAATTTTAAATCGATAATCATGTTTTCGACATAAAGAGCGATAAACATCGTTAATTCAGTAATATTAACAAATTAATCACACGGCGATATTTTTGACAGCTTTCTCTTAAGAGCTTTAGCTTTAATAATGATAATGTTTTTTATACAGCAGCTATCACTAGCTGCGCCCCGCGGTTTCACTCGCATAGGTTTCGATCTCGTGGGAATATCGGGATAAAAAGTATCATATATGTTAATCCTGGCTATAAATCATCTGTGTGCCAAATTTCATCCAAATCCGTTCAGTAGTTTTTGCGTGAAAGAGTAACAAACATCCATCCATCCATCCATACAAACTTTCACGTTTATAATATTAGTAGGATTACTTTTAAGTAATGATAGCAAAATATTGATAAGACAGACAATAAGTGAATAGCCAAGAGCCTCGACCAACACCTGAGAAGACTCTCGTTGGGCAGCTAGATCAAGGGCTTGATTAAAAAAGCGGTACTTCTGGACACAGCCCGCATTTTCAGGAGGTTCCTCTCTCTGGAGCCTTGACCGCCGGTAGCTTGGACCCTGCTCCCGATACCGGTGGACTACTATTTTTTATATTCTAATATTTAAAAATATAATTTACTGGCTGCTCCCCACGGTTTCACCCGCATAAGTTTCGATCCCGTGGAAATGTCGGGATAAAAAGTATCCTATGTGTTAATCCTGGTTATAAACCACCTGTGTGCCAAATTTCATCCAAATCCGTTCAGTAGTTTTTGCGTGAAAGAGTAACAAACATCCATCCATCCATACAAACGTTCGCGTTTATAATATTACTAGCTGGGCCCCGCGGTTTCACCCGCATAAATTTCAATCCCGTGGTAATATCGGGATAAAAATTACCCTATATGTTAATCCTGGTTATAAACCACCTGTGTGCCACATTTCATCCAAATCCTGTTCATAAGTTTTTGCGTGAAAGAGTAACAAACATCCACCCATCCATTCATCCATCTGTCCATACATCCATCCATCCATACAAAATTTCACGTTTATTATATTAGTAGGATATGTAAATAATCAAATAAATGAAATAATGATAATGTTAATGTTATTGTCGTCATGATCAAAACAAGAATAATAAAAACATCAACAATGAACAAAGTGTGCGCTCAAATGTTCTAATAAAGTTACTTACTAAGTACGTGTATACGTCATGTTCTTAAACTTTGCATGAAAAGCGAAAATCTTCAGCGAGAGCAGAATTAGAATGAATGAAATTAATATCATTCTTGTAAGCGTTTGCTTAGTTACTCACACGCATAAGTTTTCACTTAAGTTACATGTTGAATTTGCTTACGATATCTACGTGACGCCATAACCCGTAAGTACAGTTTGCAGAACAAGAGGTGTTTTAATCCTTTTTTACATATCTTTCTAAATTTATTTATTTAATTAAAATGGTTTAAAACCAATTACAGAACTTAAATACTTACACAGTTTGTATATACACATAAAAGATAAAATATAAAATCATCAAGTAAAAAGTTAACAACACTTTCATAAATCCCTCTCAGTACGTCTGACATGCCGACAAAATCTTCGTCCACTCGTCCGCAAACAGATCGTTTGTTTATATTATATTTTAAGAGATTTTTTTATATGAAAATAATTTATATGTCATATTTCATTGATGGGTGGGTGTGTTTTATTTGTTCTAATAATAAGACAACCTTTTAACTGAAAACCCACTTTAAATGTTAATGTTAAAGTGTAAACGAGCGGGGTAATTGCGTAACACATTATAGTAGCAACGGCTTTCATTTTGTCAGTTCAACAACATTCATTGCGTTATTTACGTTGTAAAAAGACAAATTTTTCGAACATATGAAGCAATGGATTAGCAGTGTGCTTCAAAATTATTCGGATTGTGGTTGAAAGTGACGCAAGTACGGTGCAGCTACGAGTATATTCCTATTACCAATTGAATCCCATAATTATTCACAACAAGTCCTTTTTAGATTCTATCAAGCATTTGATTGATGATTATATTATAATCGCAATAAACAACGAGTTAAAAACGACAATATATTTTTTAATTAATTTCAAAACCCTCATAAACCTTTTTGTCTCACGCTACCTACGCGTGCTCAAACCATTTATTTGCGTATTTGATGGTAGAACATATTTTCAATTAAAGCTTGGATCTAATTAAATCGCAAAAGGAGGCTGTTTTCGACTTGTGGAATTTCGTCTACGTGTAGCAACATATGATAAGACCAGCATATTCTGACCTTCCCTGCCCCCCATCTCTACGACATTAAGACCATAAGAGGGGTAAACTGATCCCCACCCGGAGGCCACCTTACCTGGCCTTGTTACGATTTGGTGGGAATACAAACGATCCCACTTAAAAGTTTTATGAGTTCCGTATAAATTCCATTAACGTTTTACGGTTTTACATTTTAAACAGATGTTTTGTAGAAGATTCGCGGCGCAATCACGTTTCGTACTTGAACAGATGAAACTTTAACATAAGTTATAAGTTGGCTGATTCGAGAAGATTTTGGTTTCGTTTAAAACTCAAGCTGCAAATAGGTACTTATCAGGATGCCCTGAAACGATAAAGACTTGGCAGAATGTCGAATTTTCTTCTAAACCAATCTAAGATTACCTACATGACTATGACTATGTATCAGAGAGGTATTCCACTTATAGCACTGATTTGAACAGCAGTTCCGCGAACCGCACTTGAGCACTTCCACTAACCGCACTGAAACAAAATTTCGTAGCGTGCGGTTCAGAGGAACAGTTTATCGTTATTGTCTTCAGTTCCCGAACAGCACCTACGTGAAATATTGTTTTAGTGATGGGATGTACAGACGCCAGCAGGTCAAGCTACCCGAAACTGTCAAATTTTCCCAATCAACCTTGAACCTTAATTCTTTAGCAATAAAGTTCAAAATATATTTGATAAATTTGACAGATGGTAGTAGCTTGATGTGCTGGCGTTTGTACTTTTTTGTTCAAGAGATTATCAAGCGAAACATATCGATACAAATTACCAGAGGTTTAGTCTTGTACCGGATAATTCCACTTTGTTCATGTACAGACGCCAGCACATCAAGCTACTACAATCTGTCAAATTTCTTTAATAGATTTTCAACTTTATTGCTAAAGCCTTAAGGTTCAAGGTGGATTGGGAAAATTTGACAGTTTCGGGTAGCATGACCTGCTGGCGTCTGTATCTTATGTAAATCACTTCATCTCGAAAAAACAAAAAACATACGGCAAAATAAAATCTAAACAGACTAATACAATCGGTCTTACCCACAGAGGAGAGAAAGAAATACGGGCACGTATTATACAGGGTCAAATTAGATTAGCTAGCGAAACTCTGCAAACGTGATGAGATTCGATATCTAAACATGATAAACCAAATAAAAAATTGTTTTTTATTTTTTGGGGTCAACGACCACTGGTAATGGTAAATGATAAATGATTTTATTTTGTATGTAGGTTTGTACAAACAGTTTTACGCGTCAATAATATTTTAAAACTAGATGAGGTCGGGTCGAGGATGGTACTGTAGCTATCTACTTGAAATATGAGTTTATAAATGCATTTTTTTAATGAGGTTTAGATATCGATACAAACCACGCCTGTAAAGTTTACACAAAGAAACTGACTTTTTGAACCGTTATTTCAAATAACTACACTACCTAAAGTCGTGGGTGGACCCAAAAAAAAAACATCAAATCCATTTTTCCCCATTACGTCTGTGTTATATTTTGATACCCATTACGTCTGTGGAGTTTCGCTGGCTAATTTTATTTGACCCTGCAGTGCGTATACTTAATGATCAGATTATAGTAATCGTCCCAGTCATCGAAAGCTATCTTATAAAGTCTAGCGGATGTGAAGGTTAAACAAACCATTTACGGCAACCGTAAAGAAAATATGAACATCTTACCAACCTCATAAAATCAACATTGAATTGCAATATTCAACTCAACATGACACCTCATCAGACCATCCTTACATAACCTGATTGTTCAGGAAATAATTTTCACAGAATTATGTTCAACTAGACCATAATCTTCTTCCTCTTCTTCTTAGCGTGTCAATGGCAATTTAAATGGACCGGGTCCAGAATTCGGCTACGTGTTTGGCGCCTTCACTAGCGTCCATCAGTTCCTGTAACGGGCAGCTGACAGGACACGTAGGATATGATATTAAGTGTCCCATCGTTTGTGGAACAGCACCACATTTACAATCCAAGGCGGAGTCGTCTGTCTCCACATGAACAGGTTTTCCTTGCTTCGGCCAACCTAGGACCGGAGTCTGTTTAAAGACTTCCAGGTTACCCAAGCCTACTCGTGTCCAGGTGGGAGGTCTTCAGCAGGTGGAAAGAATGGTTTGGGTAAGAAAGCACTGTCTCGCCACAGTTTCAGTATTTCTTTTGATCGTTTTCCAGTGAGTGGGACGACACACTTTAAAAAACTGTTTCAGCTTTTGTGCCCACTGTTGGGACATACCTCTCCTGTCTGTGAAAGGGAGTGGGCCGTAATTCACCTAGCAAGCCCAATGCGGGCTGATACTGCTGATAAATGACACATGTCTCCGATTTTTTTTTGTTCTACAACATGCCAGTTTCGACACGATGTTGACACATTACCAACTTCATAAAATCAACACTGACACACAAGACACTCATCAGATACGCACTTCCTGAAGCTGATTGTACAGAAAAGAATTTCCACAGCAATTGTGTTTACCTAGATGGTCCAGTCATTGTCATGTGTCACTGGAAAGGCTCTTATTTTGTAAATAAACATAGTTGTTGTTATTCCAACAAAGTAGTCTTGAGACAGTCAAAGATTTGTTGCCGGTACAAATGGACGGAAAGATTTTATCCACTATATTGTTTTTAGTGCTATCGCCTATTTTTATAGTGAGTAGATAAGATGTTTTATTTAATTCCCTTGTTGCTGGTTTTGTGCTTGAAGTTTTTGCGAGTTTGTGTTTGATTTTTGGCGTCATTTAGAAGCGATGATCTTCGATTTGCCTGTCATTGGCCACATCAAAAAATTATAAAGCTATTCCAGATTACTATGTGTATTTTTTTCCGTCGACCGACGCGGTGACCCGGTGAACTTCGTACCGTCATCGAAATCAGTCAATCCGTTCTCGAGATATCATCAAAAAAGCCGTTCCATACGAAATGTATTATTGAAATGAATTATCTTTATTTTTTCGTAAATTTTTCCTGTGTTTTAATAGTTATTCTGCTAATCAGGGCAGAAAAGCAAATCCAACAAATCAAAGATCATAAAAATTGGTCCAAGCTTTCTTGAGTCATAAATGGTGTTTCTAATCCAACTGTTTTATTGATATAGATATCTCTGACACAGTGCAAGTTTCAATAACATCTGAGGGAAAATGCTCGTACTTTTGAGCTAATCTCGGCCAGAAATTGTATAGCGTTTACGAACATTTTTGACATTCATTGTTGCAAAGTTGAGATTCTTAACGGGAACGGACGACGTCTAGATCTTTAACGGGAATTGACCTTCAAACTTGAAGCTATAGGTATATTTCATACACTATGGGAGTTCCAGGGAAACTAGTGTATGAAAAAATACCTATAGCTTCAAGTCGGAAGGTCAATGGTGGTGAGGGTGGTGTGAAAAAAGAAAAAAAGAAAAAAAGGAAAGAAAGAAAAAAAGAATGACGTTTCCCTTTAACTCCCAGTTACTGCGAAGCATTGTCGCTCAAAATTAATGACAACGGCTACAAATACACCCATGAAACAAAGGACAGTTGTAGCGCCAATCGTTTGAGCTTTGTATTAGTATCTGAAATTCAGTCACAGCCATTAATATGTTAGTCACCTTAAGGGCTGTTTTTGCCTGCTCATTCCACAATAGAATCTACTTTAACGACTCAGCTAGTAACGTCAATACTGCAAAAGGACATTCAGTCATCTTGTTTACATATCAGACTGAATTAAATTATGACAATAAAATTTAAAAAAAGATTTACGTTCCCTAAAATAGCCAGGCCGTTGAAAGGTTGATGACAACTCGACATTATTGAAAGGTGCATCCTATTTTGATATTTTTATCAAGCAATTTTGTGATATATTTTAAATAAATAAAATATACATATATTTTTTTAAATATATATATTATATATTTCTTTCTTTCTATATATTGTATATATATTATTATAATATATTTATATATTTCAATATGTTGTGCGATAGGCTAAGTGCCGTAGCTTCAAAAGATATTATGTCTTCTGACTTGATAAAGGAAAGAATTTGAAAAGTGACGAACTCGTAAAAAACTTGACTGAACTAAGTATTATATTTCTTTACAGTCAGCATGGTCTTCAAGAGAAGAGAGGAGAGACACCCGCGCCATCGATCGAGTTCCGCGCAGAATCCACTACCACACCAAGAGGCATATGTTACCAGAACCGGATGCCAAGAGAAGGGTCACCACTCCACGAGCTAGGGAGTTGAGGAAAAAGGTATGCTGATGTAGTTAATTATGATTGATGAATTTATAAGTAGACTAGCTTTCACCCGCGGTTTCGCCCGCGTGTTATGTCGATAAAAAGAAGTCGCAAAAGTAACCTATATCTTTTCCCAGGCTTCAAAGTATCCCCATACCAAATTTTATCAAAATCGGTCCAGCCGTTTCGGAGATTAGCCGGAACAAACATACAAAAAATGTTTTTTTTTTTTTTTATACGTACCGTATGTATGTTCATGTGCATTTAGTAAAAAGCTGTTATTCTGACATCACAAACAGATACTTCAATTTTATTTATTTGTACAGTCGCCAAAGGAGATAAGTAACCAGGGTCGTCGGATATAGTTGAAGTTTAGTAAAAAACCGATGGATTTTTTCTAATGAAATTAAATTTGATAAATGAACTGTCTGTTTTCTATTAACTAAACTAAATTTTATTCGAAAACATCCATCGGGTTTTTACAAAACTTCAACTATATCCAACGGCCCTGGTTACTTATCTCCTTTGGTGACCGTACTAACAGACACTTCAATTTTATTTATTTGTACAAACAGACGATTGAATTTTATTTATTTGGTATTGATGTTGCCTGCCTGTTTTGTCTAGCCGACACAAGTTAGGCCGCTAAATATGACGTCCTATTCGTGGGTTCGATTCCTAGGTAATTCCAGTAATTCCACCAGGAATTTCTCAGTAGCTCCTGGTCTGGATATATGCCGTGGCTTTGTCGAGCGAAGCGAAAGATGGCGAGATGAGCTGGACTCCTTCTTAAAGGATTGGCCCATAATCGCAGTAGACTGAGAAAAGTGGAAAGAGGAAGGGAGGCCTTTGCCCTGCAGTGGGACAACACAGGCTTATAACAAAAATAAATAATAAAACAAAATAGGTATTCGAACGGTAATACCCCTGTGGGCATAAAATTTTAAGGCATAATATAGTTTGGCATAACGTTTTCGCTTAACTTTTATTAGCATAATAATACTGCTGCATAATAATACTTTGGCATAATGCAAAGGTTAGCATAACTATCATTTAGTCTAATATGTTTTGGCTTAAGTTGGAGTTGCATACATTTTAAAGGCATTTAGCATAATAGTATTTAGGCATACAATTATTAGGTATGATGTTTCCTGATATTTACTACTGTTATTGAATCATATGCGTTAGGTTAGGTTAGAACAGTGACCATTAACGCCAGATCCCCTCTATTGTTGGGGTTGCGGTTTGGGTTAGAATGCGTTTTTAACATTATGCTTTATAAAATTATGCTTCATTATTATTATGCTAGCAGTATTTATGGCAACAAGCATTATGGCAAAACATTTATGCCTAATAATATTATGCGTAATGATCATTATGCTGAATTTCGTTATGCCAATGTAAATTATGATAATATATTTCATGCTTATCATTAGTAAACCTATTCGAACAGCATATAAAAACACTGTGTCAATGAATTATCTACTTATGAGTCAACAGCTACAGTGTAAAAAAATCTTTATTATAATGGTTACCTTGGTTTGGTCTAATACAGTGGGTACCTTATTTATTATGTCATCAAGTTAGTTGTTTTCTTGTTTACATGAAAGTGAGCTACAGTTTGGACACATATTAGTAAAGCAAAGTAACTACAGGATTAGGCACCATAGCGCTTACGAAGCAGCTCTAACATATTAAATTTCATTCCAGCCATCAGGTCACCTGACACCTCTAGAAGAAGACGACATTGACAACGACGAAGTAATCTCCGTCGCCATTGGTCCTCCTCCAATCCGACCGAAATATGACAAAGTGCACTGGAAGCATCCTCCCAAACCTCTCACCCAGAACGTATCAAACACAACAGCTACCACTATCGTTAAAGACGTCTTCATACAACTCGGTAGGGAGTTCCTGACGAGACAGGTGAGCGAAGACTTCATCTTTGGACAATATATAGGCAATGCAATGAAGAACTTAACAGCAGAAACGAAACTCAGAATGCAACACGAAGTCTTGGAGCTAATACTTAAGTATCAGAAGATCAACCAAGGCGAGGTGGTTAAGCCAGAGGAAAAGCATAATGTCGTCAATCCTTTACCTATGATAAAGGACATTAAGATTGAGAGCAAAAAGTTTACTTCGGCCAATGAGACGGAGGACACGTGGCCAGACTTCTCAAATCTTGCCAAGATTGTTGGTTAATTCTCAAATCTTATTAAGAGCATTGGTCGTTACATTTTTTTTGTTAATCTACTTTTTTATTAATACATTGTTTTATTATTATTTGTGGTTGTTTTTTTTTTTTTGCTGCGTTATTTTAAATTATAACACCGTGCATGTTTTGTTTTTATCTACAGAGTTCTTCACAAGATTTCGTTTTAATATGCTTAAAGATAAAAATGTTTTCTAAAGTTCCAATTTAGTAATTTTTTTTTTTTCTGGTGGGAAATCATCAAACGACCCCTCCTGCTCTAGGTGGAGCGGAAGGGAGTGTCAGACTCTTACTGACTAAAACCCACCCATGTTCCTTCCTTTGCCCTTTATGTTCCGGGGTAGCGATAACCCTTTCGGACAATCCCGCTGACCCGGCAGGCTTCGGCCCTAAGGGGCCTCTCAAATTATGCTGACAACTCTTTGAGGCGCGCTTGGAACACTTACGCGCCGTCCGGCACGGGCCTGGTAATTTTGTCATCTTGTAATTACAATTTGACGTTTACAGGACTTCTTTCGCTCTTTGTCCAACTCACATGTATTGTAATCATAATATTGTCGTCTTCCTAATTTTACAGGCACACAGACCAACCTTACCCTACCACAATACCCTTTAAATCAGACATATATAAATAGACAAATATTCAAATAAATCTTTCAGTATTTATAAAATTCATTTAACAATATTTCGAAATAACACTCCAAGAAATTGAATACACTCGCTCAAAATTCTACGTGAATTAATGAAATGCTAACTAAAATAGCTTTTACGTTGAACTTTCGCTTCCGAGAATTATTTCAATAAAGGTACAATTCGGAAGGCGACGGCAGACCGTAGACCGTAGCGGTATTACGGTGACAGTAAAAGCAGGATCCAAATTCTAATGTTTGTATTCGTAGAACATAAGTAAATAACGGAAGTAAGTACCTGGAAGGACTTGGGCCTCCCACAAGTCATTTCCCACTTCTGTCCCTTGCCCAGCAGAGGGCCAAAACAGGCCTATAAAAAAAATGAACAAAAAAGTACAGATCCCGAATGCGACATCACATCTACGATGGCAGCGGCACTTCTCTTATCAAGTTTCGCGAAATTCATTTGTTAAATTAGTATAATTAGTATTAAAAATTAGTATTATTATTAGTAGGTAGTATTTGTTAGTGACAGTCACTGACAGCGCTACTGGTAAGCCATCTGCAGTCGCCATCAGACCGCACCAGCAGACGGCACTATCGCGATCTACGGAAAAGTAGAAACTGGTTTCGATATAAACCAGTGTCGCTGCGGTCTGTTATTGCGATTGGACGACTTTGCCGCTACTGTCTGCAGTCGCCTTAGGAATTATAACTTAACTGGTTTTCATGAAACCTCGTTGATTACAATAATCTTAGCTGGCCTGACAAAGGTTGGAGGTCGAAAATTTTGTGTATTACCAAACTGTCGTTATCTGACCGCAGTGTTTGACTTTAACCCGGGGGTTCGGCCTTAATCCCAGATTAAAGAAACAACGGAGATACGCTATTAGCACTTATGGCTGCAATTCTCTTAAAATTGAACGGGAAAATATAACAGTAAAACATGGAAAGGATTAGATGTTGTTGGACAAAGACTTTTTGATTTCAGTTCAAATAAATTCGTTAAATTGTATTTTACTTTCACTGGTTAGTTCAATTTCCCAGGCGATCTCAAAATATTTCACTTATTATTATTATTATTTAACGTCCCGGATATCGGGCTAAAGCCACTTCTCATACAGAGAGAGAATGAGCGTGATCATCACGCTAGATCAATGGTGTTGGTTTGGTGATTTCAGACCGAAGTCCAGGGTTTTCTCATGATGTTTCTCCCTTCACCGTCAGTCAGTGGCGTCTAAGAAAATAAACCAACTTAGAAAGTACGTTTATTTTGTTAATTAACTATCTTTGCCCTGCGTTTTCAACCGCATAAGTTTCGATCCCGTGGGAATATCGGGATTAAATCAAAATCAAAAGTCATTTATTCAAATTAGGCTGAGTATCAACCTATATTGTTCCCACTGCTGGGACACAGGCCTCCTCTCAGTGAGAGGGAGCGGGCCGAAATCTACCACGCGGGCCCAGTGCGGGTTCGCAGATGTCACATGTCTTCGAATTTTTGGTTCTAGGACATGCCGGTTTTCTCATGATATTTTCCTTCACAGTTTGAGAGCAGTGGTGATGAAATAATGTACACAAAGTAAAGCGCGTGTCTGGGTTCGAACCTGCGACCTACAACTCGTAAGTCGCGGCCGTTACCACTTGGCCACCACTGCTCCATGCTACGCACGCTAGGCACGGTAATAAGGACCAATCTTTATCTCTGGTTCTATCTTTCCTTCTCATTTCTAATAATATCACATCTCTCCTTTTTCTAAAATGCTCGACCTCACCTTGCCCGTTGCTAGTGCGCAGGTACCGTTGAAAATATACATAAATAGTGTAATCGTATTACCCGTAATAGGATTATGGCGACCGACTAGTGAACGAAATGTTTTATAGCCGCCATTTTGGTTCTATACTAGGGATTTCATTCTTTTGTTTCGACTCGCTTTGTTTAGGGGATTTCGTTGAATCCAGCTTGTGGTCGGTGGTATTTTCAAGAGATCCTCACAAAGCTCGTTGAGTGTGCTATACATTTTTGAAAGTGCTTGATTAGGTTTTGGTAATTTGGGACTGTCATAAAAGATTTTGTTTAATCTTGTTAAGTCAATACGTGTGGAAATGGGTCGATTTTTCTCATCGTGTGATTTGGATGAAACCGACTGTTCATTGATGAATGCTGAATTCAAATCGTCTTCGTAGAAATTCAAATCTGAATCACTGGTATAGAGAGTGTTGTGAAACATCAATCATCATCATCATCTGACTAAGTCAAGTTCCTTAATACATGAGGGCCCCAATTCTCATCATCTGCCTAGCCTTTTCCCAACTGTGTTGGGGTCGGCTTCCAGTCTAACCGGAGCGACTGCCTATCTGACCTCCACAACCCAGTTACTAGGTAATACGATACCCCTTGGTAAGACTGGTTGTCAGACTTTCGGGCTACTGACGACCTGTAACGACTGTCAAAGATCCACGAATGACAGCCGGGACCAACGGCTTAACGTGCTTTCCGAGGCACGGAGGGGTCTTGGTATCTGAAGATGGTCACCCATCCACGGACCAACCGCGGCAAGCGTAGCTTAACCTGATCGATCCACCCGTGCGGCTGTTATTACTTAGCCACAAGCCCCTCGAGGGCCCCAATTCTGTATGGTAATTATTATTCCCCGCGTAATCTTACCACGGATAAACTACGTACGGTTGTTAATCGTGGCATTTTGATAGTTCCAAACAACTTCGCGTTCATTTCGCGCGGTTTCGTTCATTGTGTCATAGAGAATACGTTGTTAGCAGATGTCGTGATTAACTAAGGAATTAACGTGGTTTCGAAGTAATGAATCAGTAAGTGGTGATAGTGAATTAGGGACCAGTTTATGTAATATATATAGTATTCCTTGAAAGGGGTTATACTAGAGGTCATTAGCAACAAATTTAGTGCAGTCAACAAGGGGTCAAAACTGGATGGTTAAAAAACAAAAAAAGAATAGCATTTTTTTTTTGTTTTTTAATTATCCGGTTTTTGCTATACCTTTCATTTCTGAGGTTATGTAAGTTTTGCAAGCATTTTTTTTTAAATAGTCACTCTTTTTTCAACTTTCAGAAAAGTATAAATTAAATATTTGGAGTGGAGTAGTTTTTTCTCAAAATTGATTGTTTTTGGTAACAAGTCAGAAAATTTCAAAAAAATCGAAGAACCGACAGCTCGGTAGCCATCAAGAAATACGTCGAGTTTCCCTTTTCTCGAGACCCCCGTCGAGTTCCCCCCCACCTTTCAAAAAACATATTTTATTTTAAGTCCTCGTAAACTGATGTTGTTATACCCACTTGAAAGTAAGTCCGTACCAGAAAAGAAAGGTAAAATACTGGCAGCACAGTAAGAAAACAAAAAATAGAGCACTGCCCATGAGTTATTCCAGGATTACATAAAAAGAAAATATCCCTATTGATGTTATCTTCAAAGTATATTTTCTTTATATTTTTTATTGGACAGGATACTGACCTCCGCTGGCCTTGATAACCCCCTATGGGCACAAAGCCAAAAGGGTGTTCAACTGCCCGTGCTAAGGAAGAGAGAGAATCTAGTGGGTGTATTTGATAAAATATTATATTATTTGTGTTGCTAGAAGGTACAGTCAAGAGCAAAAATAAGTATACATTTTAGCCCGCTTTCACCACAAATGACTAAATGCGTTTAGCGCTAAACATATTTATTTGTGAGAGCAGTGGTAGCCCAGTGATAACGGCCCCGATTTACGAGTTTTAGGTCGTGGGTTCGAACCCAGACAGACGCTTTACTTTGTGTAATTCATTTCATCACCACTGCTCTCAAAAACGGTGAAGGAAAACATCGTGAGAAAACCGACATGTCTTAGGACCTAAAATTCGAAGACTTGTGACACGGCTCATCCCCTCTCATAGAGAAGAGGCCTGTGTCCCAGCAGTGGGAAAGTTATGGGCTCATTATGCTAAACAATTATTTAAAACATCATTCTATCTCTGTCATCTTCAAACGATCGGCAGAAACAGAGTGATTTTGTGAGTGTAGAAGCCTTAGTAAAATTCAAAAACTTTTTTTTTTTTATAGATCTATCGATTTTTGACAGCATCTTGGTGCGTAAACTTTTGTGAAGTATATTCCATTTCAGCATTTGAGCCGATATTAAACGAGAAACTTGCTCTTACATTTATGTCTCTGCCGCTGTCTGTACCTACACATTGTGAGCTTTTTTGTGAGCAATCATTCTGAAGAGGGAAAATTAATTAAGTATTATTGTGGAGCCAAATATCTGACAACACGAGGCGTTAGATAAAGTGATGCCCCTAATAAAATAATTTGATCGTTCTAGAGTGCGCGCGAATTTCAACGATATTTAGTTAGTTTTACCAGCTTTCAGTTTTAATTAAAAGCAAGTAATTGTGAGAGTCCTACAGTGGAGACCGCGTATCGGCAAGCGTAGTGTGGGACGCCCCCCAGCTAGATGGACCGATGACCTTAAGATGGTGGCTAGGAAGGACTTGATGCGGAAGGTGGAGGACAGGGTGTTGGGTTGCGAAAGGCGAAGCCTGAGAGAGACCTATGGCCAGCAGTGGACTGCGATAGGTGGAGTTGATTGAAGTGTAAAAGGGGGAGAGCTATGGGGTAAAGGTTAATAGGTATTTCAGGAGCTATCTCTTATGACACCACAACAGTTACAAAGCTAGAAGTAATCACAGAAACAATCAAAAAAGTAATCCTCACGTCTAAACAATTGAATTTTAATGGACACAGGAACACTAAATTCAGTCCATCTCGGCAGATGTTTACATAATTACCGCTTCTAGCATTTATGCAGGTAGACTGAAGTGGAGTACTCTAACTAATGGCCCACGTTGCTGCCCTGTTATTTTAAATTGCGGCGCTCGCAGAGACAGTCGCGAAAATTGCTCCAAAAGCGAAAATTGTATCTAGTTCCTCGGTTTAAAATGTGGCGCTTAAATTTTCGGGGCTGATGAATTTTTCACGCCAACGGATACTCCAACCGCTTTGTGTGGTAAAGATATGAAAATTTGAATTAAAATAATTCAGATGCTTTCGTTTTTTGGTGCTTTTCGAGTTTTATTGCAGCTGAATTTTCGGGTGTAATAAGTTTTTTTTTTGTAGTTTGCATCTTTTGTTAAGTATTTCTGGGTACTGAGGGACGGCATTATTTTTGAAATAACTACTGAAAATTTTGTAAAATAAGTATGTGTGTAGGGGCTCGTGGCCGCATGAGTCGATCGATCAGGTTAAGCAATGCTTGCCACGGTCAGTCCGTGGATGGGTGACTATCTTTACATACCGAAACCCCTCGTGTCTCGGAAAGCACGATAAGCCGTTGGTCCCGGCTGTCATTCGTGGATCTTTGACAGTCGTTACGGTCGTCAGAAGCCCGAAAGTCTGACAACTAATCTTACCAAGGGGTGTCGTGTTACCCAGTAAACTGGGTTGTGGAGGTCAGATAGGCAGTCGCTCCATGTAAAATACTGGTACTCAGCTCCATCCGGTTAGACTGGAAGCCGACCCCAACATAGTTGGGAAAAGGCTAGGCAGAGGATGATGAGTTAAGTGTGTAGTAAGGGTTTTAAGAAGACAAGAATATTTAATGGAAACAATACTTTCTGATTAATGTAACTTTGTTCCTGTGTCATTAACGAGTTATATTGTGATGTCTTCGTCAAATCGTTCTGTTCTTTATAAGGTTTTATTTTAAAAATTCACCTCTGCGTCTCCTATACAGGGTTATTTTAAATTGGCTAGCTAAACTCCGCAGATGCGACAGGTATTGATACTTAAACAGGAAAAATAAAAATAAAAATTACAAAAATAAAATAGTTACTTGTAATATCGATGTACCTACAACTTAAAAAATCTGTGTTTTCTTTCTTGTAAACTTCACAGACTTGATGGGTATGGTTTTTTTAACACGATAAAACAGACGATAGCTGTTTTTCTCAACTCATGCAAGTAGCAAGACTAAAAGCGGTAGATGACCTCCAAATAAAAACCTCAAATCTTCATTATTTTTTATTTTATCGTGTTTAAATATCGATACTCATCGCGTCTGCGGAGTTTAGCTAGCCAATCTAAAATAACCCTGTATTTAATTAAGCACTTAATGATCTTAAGAACTCTAGGCTCCATTCCCCGTACGTACAGTTAGCAAAACCATCTCCTTCTCGGAAAGCTTGACAAATGACCGACCCTTTCAGTTCATGAATTATCTTTTTTGATTTATTAATTGATGAGGGACCAACCCAAAGGGACCAACCAATCCTTCCATGATACGAATATCGTTCCAATAATAGATTCCAGCTAATCCATTTTACTTAGTAGTTTGGCCTATTTTCTTTGAAATACAAATACATACAAGGATAATTATGTCAGTAAAGTTTTCGAAGCGTGACCCAAAAGTCTGATAAATAAATAATGAAGAGAAAGTAGGGAAGTTGGAGGACCAAGATAAATAGATAGTGAGGGGATTAAACACAAACTGGAACTCAAACGGGACATGTTGGTCCTTCTCATTGATTTGAATAGGGGGGAAGTTTGGAGGGTCTCGAGGTATTTTTATTTTTAGATTAAGGTTTAGAGGTATGAGGAACAGGGTGTAAAGTTCACTCATCCTCCATAGAAAAGGGAGGATCCTCCGACCAGACGAGTGTTTTGTCTGGCGGGCAATTGCCCAACGATTGATGTTGGGAAATTGTATCTATGCTAATTGCGCGGTAAACTCTGCTTGCGAGATGCAGGATTTGTGTGACGTCAGTATGGCGCGTTGTTCGCATGTGGCGTTGTAGATACCGCTACAAAGGGATAGTTTATTTTATTCTATTCTACTCGGGAAACTTACAGCTATTATAAACAGTGTTCTTAGGGCTGATTTTTCAATCATCCCAATAACATTTGATCATTAGCATTATGCTTTTAATAGGATTTGGATGAAATTTGGCACACAGATAGTCTATTAAAACCAAAATTAACATAGGATACTTTTTATCCCGGTAATACGTTTCCGTAGGATAATTTCCGATCTCCACGCGGGTGAAGCCACAGGCAAAAGCTAGTAGGAAATAATTATATAGTCAAACCAGACTCAAGTATTTATTTATTAAATTTTATGCAACATAAGGTACAAAGGGGGACTTTAGGCCGTAGGCATTATCTACCAGTCCACCAAGGGTGGTGGAGAAGTAACTTGGGAGCTGGTGCATTATTTTGTGTGAGGAAAACAAATATAAACGTGTGGGGTCGGGGACCTCCGGCAGGAACAATGTTCAAAATGAAAATCCAAGATGGCGGCTACGAAAATTTCAAAATATTCGCAGCCGGCCATCTTGGATTTTCATTCTAACCTCCACTATCGGCTTCAGCACCCTCGAAAACCATGAAAATCCCTCGCTCTCTCTGACTCTATTATATTTTATTATATAATAAAAATTTGCATGTAGCCCCTCCATAACGCTTTTTCGTTACGTGACAATTTCTCCCAGTTGACTGACTGCCAACAGACACAATAGAAAATCTATTGTTGGCGGTCACCGGTGACCGCGGTGGCGGACAATGCCTCAAAAAACATCGTTCCAAAAACCAGCACAGTCAGTCAGTTCAGCTGTACCTAGGAGAGTGCAGCAAAATAAAGGCAGGACTTTATAGAAGACACCAGATAAGGTTAGGCAAATTTCATCAAACAGACGCAATATGACGTCCTACCCCACGCTATTATTTCCGCGAAACCTTTCACAAAACCGGACGCTCGCCGGAACAGACAAAAAGCAAAAGAACAGACAGAATCACAAGAAAAACTAGTTATTCGTTTGTGGGTACACAAAGCTACAATATGGCGGGCGTCCATTACCCGATTAGAGTTCCGTCGGCCGCGAGCTTTTAACACTTTGAATGCAACAAAGGAGCCTTGATTTCGTTATTGTCAGTATTGTGTCCGTTGAATTTATTTTGTATTGTTGAGTGGTTATTGCGGCGACAACCTTGGTTCTGTCTTGAAATTTAAAGTCGTTTTTTGCAGTCTAGCTTTCGGAATTGACCAGACCTTTTAGGTAGGAATCATAAAGGAATCCGAAGGATTTAGAAGGATATTACTAATTCATTGCTTAATAGGATCGAACAATTCGTCTGCTCAACAACACAAATAACGCAATGTTGTTGAACTATCAAAAGTCATTGTCAAGTGTCATTGTATTCGGGAGTCAGCAGCCGACTCCCGACCACCGTAGGCGCGCGCTTGCGGGCGACGAGCAATGGGCATCTCTCGGCCCGGTAAGGACCAGGCGCGGGTCGACAGCGCGTTGTGTTCCATGCGCGCCTCAAAAAGATGTCAGCACGACCAGACGGGGTCCGCTAAGGCCGATGCCTGCCAGGGTCGCGGGTTGTTCGAAAGAGATACCGTGGTCCCTGGCATAGGCAACTGAAGGAACGCGGGTGGGTTTTAGTCAGTAAAAGTCTTACACGCCCTCTCGCTCCGCCCAGAGCGGGAGAAGTCATGATGATTTCACACGCAAGAAAAAAAAACAAAGTGTAATTGTATGTATGTTATACAATTACCCCGCTGAAACTGTTTGTTGCTATAGATGGCGCCACTGTTGAATTTTTTTGATTGTCTGTTTTGAAAACAAACAATCAAACAAATTCATATTTAATTCAAGTTAATAGGTACGCTTGTGGCTAAGTAATAACAGCCGCACAGGTCGATCGATCAGGTTAAACTTCGCTTGCCGCGGTTGCTCCATGGATGGCGGACCATCTTCACATACCAAGACCCCTCCATACCTCGGTAAGCACGTTAAGCCGTTGGTCCCGGCTGTCATTCGTGGATCTTTGACAGTCGTTTCGGGTCGTCAGTAGCCCGAAATTCTGACAATCAGTCTCATCAAGGGGTATCGCATTACCCAGTAACTGGGTTGTGGAGGTCAGATAGCGGTATTCAGCTGTATCCAGTTAGACTGGAAGCCAACACCAACATAATTGGGAAAAGGCTAGGCAAATGATGATGTGGTAGATATATTCATGACTTTTAAATCACTTAATTAAAAACTGAACAAAGTGAACACGGACAGGCAATAAATACTTTATTTTGGCAACATTAAATTAATTTACTTAAAGCTTACTCTATCTCGTTGACATAATTTAAAGCAGAATTGAGCCCTATAAATTAAAGGTTACTTTAATGCGCTTTTTTTCCTTTATTTCAATTATTATGAAACATTCTTACAGTAAATAAGCTGATAACAGAAGGCCAATTCTCGTAATTTATGTAAAAAATCTAGTCGCAGACTCATCTCGGCGACAAACAGTCAAAATCTAGTCGCAGTCTCATCTCGGCGACAAACAAATGTCAAAAACTTGTCAAAAATGTAGGGAAATTAGAAGTATTTTTGACAGATCACCCATATTCTAAGAAGTAACTTCAAAAGTTCCTCCACCTCCACTCATTCGAGGTTACCTTAAGGACTACCTCAAGGAATCCTCGAAATCGGTATTCTTAGTTAATACTCGGTCTTGTCATGAGGTATTCTTGAGGATCCTCCAGTGAGGTTAAGTCGAGGTCGAGTCGAGGTAAAACGTCATTGAATACGTCATTGAATCATAGACTACATATACGTATACACTTTGGTTTTTTTTGTCTATGGTCACTCAAAATTGTCAGATTGCGGGTTTTTTTTATCAGTGTGATCGCGTACGTCCTGTCATCCTGTGTTGGTAGGTTTACGCATGGTTTACGTTACGTTGAAATTTTAATAATTTAATTGTGACTTGGAAGTTTTAGTCCGTATTTATTTTTATTGGTTTACGAAATATGTCTGGGAGACAAATATTCAGTGAGTCAGAGAAGGCGTGTCTCCAAGAATTAATTATTAGGTATAAGTTCAGTTATTGAACACAAGCGGTAACAACATAATCAGCACTGTTTCTTTCCTAAAACGATAGCGTTTTTGGAATTCTTCATTGTCATAAAATTCTATGGGATTTTCTGCATCCCGCAAATAACAGCGTGCGGGGTAATCGTACGGACTATCATACAGATAATTTAGAAACTGTTGGAAATCCATTGAAAACACTATTAAAAAAACTATTCAAATAAATTAATCAGTTCTGTTTACAAGCGTGAGCGAAAACAACGTAAAGAATGGCGTAAATCTTCCTTGAGTGTTCCTTAAGGTACGTCGCGATGTACCTTGAGTTTGACAGTTGTTTCCTCAACTTGACTGAGGAAAAATGTCGAGGGACGCCAAGTGGAGGTGATTTTTTACAACTGTGAATACCGATTTCCTTGAATGAGGGTGAGTGGAGTCGAGGAAGTTTCGAGGAAACGTCTTGGAATATGGGTGTGAGATCAGACTGTGAACGTTCTTAAAATTACGAAAATTGCTGCAGCTGATAATGAATGAATTATTAAAATTGATATTCACGGTTATTTTAAATTGGCTAGCTAAATTCCGCAAACGCCATGGGTATATCTAAATACGATAAAATAAAAAGATTTCATGTTTTTTTTTGGGAGATCAACGACCGCTGTCAGCGTTGTTACTTGAAGTGCGTGTTGACACAACCTGTTTTCTTATGTTTTATCCATACCCATCAGATCTCTGAAGTTTACATTACATTACAGAAGGCACAGTACAAAGAAAGGTGGAAGAATATGGGGGAGGCCTTTGCCCAACAATGGGACCAATATAGGTTAAAGGAAAATAAAATCCTGTCCACAGCCGATTCGCCTCGCATACGTCGGCCAATTAAAGCGACATTAGCGCCGATTCTCTAGTTCACAAACTAAACTAAATTTAAGTTCTCCATCTTTTTCTTTCTATTTCAATAAGAAAAGGACAGAAGATAAATATTAGTTTAGTCCTGTGAAATTAAAACACTCCATACAAAAATTAGATGTGATTAAAAACATGGCTACTAAAAATACGTCAATTTACGTCAGGCGCTGACTAATTTGACAGGAATAACTAATATTTATCTTGTATCCTTTCCTTAATAAAATAGAAAGAAAAAGATGAACTGAACTTAAATTTATTTTAGTTTGTGAACAAGGGAATCGGCGCCACTACTCATAAAGTTCTAACTGTTTGACCACCGAAAACAATGTTTGATCTGTACAGGCTCCGGATGTAAGCTGGCCGTAATTAAGGGTCTAAGTATGAGTGAGACCGGTTTTAGGGAAAGAGGCTCTAATTAGGGTCGTTCCAAAACTTTTATAATTGGACTCTTAGCCTGACCTCTCGACTGTTAAGTTGAGCGCACACTGTCTGTAGGGGGATCGTGTACTTCAGGTAGGTACTTGAGATTTTGAATTGGGATCTTCGAAATGCAGACCTGACGTGATGAGATTTAAATAAATAAATAAATGTGACGTATCGCATTTTGAAATTCGACTACGAATTTATTTTACCATTTATGTACACACATAATATAAACAGACAAGAAAAACAGAACAGAAAAAATTGGTACAGAGGTCATGCTTATTTCACAAGAAATCTCTTCAAGCACACCCGAGACAGGACAATAGATACAGAGATGTAGACAGCGGCAGCGTGTGAAATAATAAAGGACACAAAAAAACGTATAAGTGAATTTAAGACTGTTTTTCCTGCTTCTCTTAAGACGACCAATGAATAGTCGACCTTGCCATTCCTCTATCACCTTAAGGTTGAATATCACTTGCACTTCATAAAACAACAAGGTTCATTTGTCTATGTGATAGTTGGAAACTTTCGACCATAGTGAAGCTTCAATTTTATGGGAATGGTTGTGAAAGTAGTGAAGCAATTACGACTATACCTACAAATCATTTTATTTACAAAATTGAAGAGCGTAGTCATTATCAATGGCGATTTAATTAATAGGATTATACGTTGCCTATCAAAACATAGTAGAAATGTTGGATATTATAATTATGTTTAGGCAACCTAAACTAGATAATGAACTATCTATCCTACAAATCGTACTAATATTGAAAATTTGAAAATTTGTATGGATGGATGGATGTTTATTATTCTTTCACGCAAAAACTACTGAACGGATTTGGATGAAATTTGGCACACAGATAGTTTATAACCAGAATTAACACATACGGTTACACTTTTTATCCCGATATTCCCACGAGATCGAAACTTATGTGGGTGTAACCGCGGGGCACAGCTAGTAGAAGATAATGTGTGATGATATCTTAGGTACCTCGGTCATAAACGGCCACCAGTCGGTATGCATTTAAGCGGAAATTGCAGAGTTATTTTCGAAACAAATAGCGTAGAGTCATCTGAACACCTCTCTCCCTTGATTTATTATGTATATTATAAGTATACATTATAGTAATAGTATGTATGTGTATACCAGGTACCAGGCTTTTTTTATCTTTGTTCCTCTCAACCAAAGCACCTGCCATCTAATCTCTTCGCCACCCTTGGTTGACTGGTAAAGAATGCCTAAGGCATTAAGTCCACCTTTGTACCTTTTTGTGCGAAAAGTTTAAGTAAACAAATAAGTCATCTTCAATAGACTACGCACATTAAAGACAGCAATATCATAAGTAAGACCAGCACCCTTGGCACCCCACAATTGCGGCGATAAGTCCCCTCTTTGAGGAGTGGCTGGAGAGGCGCCACGGCGCCCTCACCTTCCGCCTGACGCAGGTCCTTACCGGACACAGTTGTTTCGGGAGGTTCCTAGGCTAGGGAGACATAGGTAACTGAAGGAACACGGGTGGGTTTTAGTCAGTAAAAGTCTGACACGCCCTCCCGCTCCGCCCAGAGCGGGAGAAGTCATATGATGAATTCCCACCCAGAAAAAGAAAAAAAAGACCAGCACCCTAATTGCGGAACACACTTTCAATCGCAATCTGAATGACTTTAAAGGATATTGCTAATCCATTGCTTCATGTGTTCGAAAAATTTGTCTGCTCAACACCGCAAATAACGCAATGAATGTAGTTGAACAGTCAAAGTGAAAGCCATTGCTGCTGTAAGAGTGTGTTACGCACTTGCCCCGCTGGGGCCTATTTAATAAAAATGACAGGTGGCAGGCGACAGGAGACCCGACAATTTTGTAAGTTTTTTTGACAAAGTGTAAGGTTTATGATTTTTAATAGAAATTAATAAAACATTTTAAATAATTAAATAAATCGATAGGAATAATCGATTTGAGGAATCAGAATCGATATGATGACTCGAACACACTCGGCGAGCGCGGGAATTTTTAATCTGTACGGCGCGGGGTTTTTTGGATAACTGTATTTGGTGGTGTGAGATTGGTTGTGTAATATGTTCTATTTCAATGTGAATAAATGAACTTGAATTTGAATTTGAATAAATAAATAATATTAAAACATAGTGACCTAAGTTTTACTACACAAATATGTCGCATTGTCAGTTATATGCAATAAGGATTAGGCTTACGCAGACCAAGACAGCATCACACAAAAGACAGATAGATAGATAGTATTATGGCTACAATATAATTTCTTACACTTTAATTAAAGTGCCCCAATTCCAAGTGTGCTCACACCTTAACTTAGAAATCCATTCTAATTAATCATGATTTATTAAAATTAATTCTCTCAATAAAGGTAATTAAGTCAAAGGAAATTAGAAGACGGAGGTTAGTTGTCACGGTAATCCTCCTCGGGGGTAAGCAGAGTGCCAGAGCTACTTATAATGGTGAATGATTTATTTGTTGCTATTTTTAGTTTTATTTGTATCCTTACTTTGGGCAAAATGGTTTTGTAGCTGAATGCATTTACATAATGTTTTCCTCCAAGGAAAACAGAGTTTCTGACTAATCATAATTTATTGTAAGCACATCCAAAATAGATTTTAATAAGAAAATGAATGCAATACACCGCGTCATCAGTTTCAAGCTATTTTAACGGGTCCGTATTAATCTAATTACTCATTTCTTAAACATCCATTATCTCCATTTGACTTGACTTTTAAAACCAGAAACACAATAGGTACTTAACAAGTTATCCCAGCATAAACTAAAAACTTACCCTTTCCCACTATTTACTTACCCTTTACCCCAAATTACCCTAACAATAACAACTAAGCAAAAAGCATTCCCACATCAAATCCAATGGTACACAGAAGAGAATTTGATTTGACTACATAAAGAGATGCTTGCCATAAGGCTTGGGGCATAATTGCGCTCCCAGCGGTCTATAAAATTGTGCCTAAAAGCAAATAGTAATAAAAAGAAAGAAAATTATCGTTTACACAGAAAGGTTCGCGGAGCAAGAGTGTGAGGCACGGAGCCACTGTTAGCGGATTAACTGCGTCATTACTAACATATTATTAACATTTTTGTTTTGTATCGTGTACAATAAAGTGTTTAATAAATAAGTAAATGTTTAATTTATTTATTCATTTATTTCAGACGACGCAAGCCCATAGATAAATACCTTAATAATATAATAATATATTATTTATTTCGGACTACATATACACGTATACATAATCCATATAATGTTAGTGACAATGACTTAAAAAACTATGTTAGTAAATTTTTACAAACTACACACTAGAAATATTGGATCAGGACCGCACTACTCGTACATGGATTTTTGTCCAATGCTCCATGAAGGAGCAATCCACATCCATTCTCCCTGCAATAAGCTGCAGGAAGCTGTTGGGGCTGCCCCGTATG
Organism: Apamea monoglypha; assembly: GCA_911387795.2. Taxonomy (NCBI): domain Eukaryota; kingdom Metazoa; phylum Arthropoda; class Insecta; order Lepidoptera; family Noctuidae; genus Apamea; species Apamea monoglypha. The sequence continues at coordinate 2,953,739 of OU426922.1, read as the reverse complement.
CGGCGCATTCTTTTGCGATGTATCGCTTGAAAGCCATCCACTTGCGCGTCTGCAAACATACCTGATGCGCTACAAAAGCGTGGCAACCCCATCAACATCCTGAACGCGTTATTGTTTTAGACACGCAGGGCACTGTAAGTCCTCTGCGTATGTATTTAAACTGTTAACTTAAAATTTTGTAAATTCTTTTTTTTTTTCACATATAAAACTTTACCTTCGATCTGACCTAGCGTAGTACGGAGATTCAGCAGAAAAAAGTTGCTAGCTTATACTGGTTGTGTTAATACTGACGTGCGGCCTACGGCACCAGTAACCGGGAGTAATAAAAAACATAATCAAGCTTTCTATAGAGATTGTCAAACTCTGGTCATCATCATCAGCCTAGCCTTTTCCCAACTATGTTGGGGTCGGCTTCCAGTCTAACCGGATGCAGCTGAATACCAATATTTTACATGGAGCGACTAACTATCTGACCTCCACAACCCAGTTACTGGGTAATAAGATACCCCTTGGTAAGACTGGTTGTCATACTTTCGGGCTACTGACAACCCGTAACGATTGTCAAAGATCCACGAATGACAGCCGGGACCAACGGCTTAACGTGCTTTCCGAGGCACGGAGGGGGCTTGGAATGTGAAAATGGTCCCCAAGATGGAACCCATCTACGAACCATCCGCAGCAAGCAAAGCTTAACCTGATTAATCGACCCGTGCGGCTATTATTACTTAGCCACAAGCCCTTCAAACTCCGGTATGATAGTAAAAAAACACGTCATACAAAGCCGAATCATTTCTAAAACTCGATGTCTCATTATGTACGGTTACGTACTCGTACTTTACTACCTATATCCCAAAAAATCATCATGCCATTTAAACCATCTAAAGCAAAACATAGGCCTAAATAAAAAATTACTGCCCGAACATTAATTACTACTCTAAACATCAAACACAATAGATCACAATCAAATACGTTGCCATTATTAGAGATCCCGCTAAAATCGAACTAAAATCTCTCTCCGATTCCCGCTATCAAATTGCAATTGAACAGTGAAAAGCCTACAATACGTCACCATCGACAGCTCATTCTCAATAGTCACGAAATAATAGCTCTGCAAAATTAAACGTTCACAATACAATCAAAAACCTACCTTATGTCTCTACAAATTAGATAGTCAACGATCGCACTGAAAAAGTAGTTCAGTGACATGAAGCGTCCAGTTTAAAATGACCTGTGGCGACAAGGGTTCGAAGTTTGAGTACAGGTCAAGTAGTAATGGATGTTGGTAGCAACACATCACACGTCAGCGGAATCGCAACGCCCGGACGAGAACAAAGTGCATGTAGTTAAAGCGGGTGCACAATAGCGCCATCTATATTGGCCGGTACGAACCCTCGTCCCCGATCCAAAATGGCGACCGTGACGAGTTGTCGAAGCCTCGACACATTGTGACAGTGAGAATTACACAGAGTAGTTAAAAGCAGAGGGTATAAAAGACTTAATTGAATGTTATTAGAATTGAAACTTACTCAAAATTTTATTGTATGTAGTCTTACAATTAATATGGAACACTGTGTTACTTGGATCCCTTCTTCATTTGTATCAAGTAAACTCATAGACAAGTATGGAAGAAGACATGCTACGCCGATCTCGAATTTCTTGCTTACTAAAGACAGAGAATGCAACTTTCTATGAAGTGTTCACAAGGAGTTGGCGGCGCTAAAGTTGTCAAAAAATAAAAGGCCCGTTTTGGCATTTGAGAATGCTTTCTTGACACCTGTGCAGTTTCATACAAACGAATACGTGTTTTGCAAATTTGATCTTTATTAACTACTAGAACTGTCAATGTCAAAACGGGCGTTTTATTTTTTGACAACTTTACCTACTCGTATTAGGTAAGATAAAAAGTATTGCTAGTAAGAGTAAAGCTTAAAGACCCAGACAATATTTTTTTATTCATACGAGTACTTAGGTATCTATTACCTGACTGTGTGAAAGATGATATAGCTAAAAAAGGGTTAGATAATGACTAATAAGAAAGTATGGAAAAAACGACATGTTGCGACGACTCCCAGAATAATGATAAGGGGTTTTTAGCTGAAAAAACACCCTAAAACTGCTGAAGCATGATTCAAAAGGGAAGATATTAGATATATCTACTCGTATTCAGCATTAGCAAAACTAGCCAGTAAACATACCTACTATTTAAATAATCTTTGCTTGAAACAGTATCTGCGGGGTAATTGCGTAACACACTAACAGTAACAATAGCTTTCGTTGTGAGAGTTCAACAACATTCATTGTGTTATTTACGTTGTTGAGCAGGCAATTTTTTCTAAGATATGAAGCAATGGATTAGCAATAGCCTTCAAAATTATTCAGATTGTGATTTAAGTGTGTTAAGCAATAACGGTGCCATTCGTCGAAAAAAATTGTTGCCTCTGTGTCACACTACTCTGTCCACAGCTCACCTGTACAAAATAAAACATCCGAAACGGAACTATGTCAATATTCGTTCCAAAAACGATATACACTGAGTAGGTATACAATCTATTCTGCATTGTTTACCCTAATAAACGGAATTAAGTATAGAAACCGAACCATCAGGCATGAGGTAGGAACAAAGTAGTAGGCAGAGATCACTATAAAAGAATCATCATCATTCATCATTCTCCTGCCCTTATCCCAATTTATTTGGGGTCGGCGCAACATGTCTTTTTCTTCCATACTTCTCTATTAGTCGTCATCTCGGTAGTCACCCCCTTTCTAACCATATCATCATTCACACATTCCATCCATCGTTTCTTTGGTCTTCCCCTACTCTTATACCCATCGACGTTCATACTCAAAACTCACTATAAAAGAATAATTGTCTAAATTCTACTTACGTAAATGCGAAAGTTTGTATAGATGGATGGATGTATGTTTGTTACTCTTTCACGCAAAAACTACTGAACGGATTTGGATAAAATTTGGCACACATATCGTTTATAACCAGGATTAACACATAGGATACTTTTTATCCCGAAATTCCCACGAGATTGAAACTTACGCGGGTGAAACCGCGGGCGCAGCTGGTATTTCATACTCATTACGTTCCAAAGTGGAATATTTCATTAAGTACCTAATCTTACAGATAATTGTTGTTTAAAAAAATTAACAAAAAAAAAAAGAAAAAGTTAGTTATTACAAAATACACTCTCGGGCTTCCAAACTTTCTCCGTATTTTTTTACTACCTACTAAGCACAGAGTTTTTCTTAAAACTCTTCGAAACACTTTTTACTTAGCCTTAGAGACAACTTAATAATTATGGCAAAGATCTTTATACGTAGGTATAAAGGTTTAAGTTTCATCAAGTTTTAAGACAGTTTAGTAACTTTCGAAATCCTTAGCTTGTAAAGCACCTTTTAGCGCCTAAGAGACTCTCTCAAATCTACCGATTTTTACCACGTTTTGGAACGGAACCGCGAACAATAGAACGTTATAAAAATGTGCTTAAACATAAACAAGGCCAAATTAAGTTAGCTAGCGAAACTCGACAGAAATTATGGGTATCGATATTCTAAACATGATACCCATCTCGTCTGGAGTGTCTAGTTATTAAAAGAAGTTTTTACTTTAGACAATCTGAAACGTGTTTGATATAATTTTAACACTAAACGTACTACGTTCTTAAAAATCTACATCTTTTAAGTAAGATAAGTATCTTACTAAAAATGTGTAGATTTTTAAGAACGTAGGAACGTACATAATGGTTTCATATACAGTCATGATTTAATTTTTTTAAATAGTTCCCTTAGAAATTCGCGTCTGCTGAGGTTTTAGATGGCTCTGACAGCCCTTTTTTACAGAATTAAGATAGAGTCAATATCTGCAACCCGTCCTCACAGCAAAATACCGTAAGACAGATGCTATGAAAGTAAAATAGACCCGTCTCGCAGTATCCACGTCTGTTAATTGACGGATTTTCTAAACAGCGTAAGCGGCTGAACTTAGCCACCCTGCAAGTGATGTTAAGTGAGGACCGCACTGTTGCTTTAAGTCAAGTGATCCTTAGGAAAACCGTATTTTCGACGAATTCAAGTATCTCCTTATTCAATACAGCGTGATTCACTACTTCTAATACTCGGTAAAGCGAATCTAATGCATTTAGTTCTGTTCTAATTTAATACCAAATTATTTACAGTAATCCAATTATGGACCATAAGCATAGCGTTATTTACGTCGTCAACAATATAGGTACATGTCTGCTCACTTTAAAAATCAGTGATGTGTCATCAGCAAATAACACGATTTGTGATCGGTTTTTCAGTAAATGAAGTAAATCATTTATATATAGTAAAAGTAGAAACGGCCCCAATATTATAAATAATATAAAACCTCTATAAAGCCTTTAATAACTATTACAACGAGGATTCCACCGTCAAAATAATTGAATCCTACGTAGGCAGGCTAGCAATACCCTGGGGGTCTACTACGAAGTGCAAAGTGCGAATGATCGGATCTGACCGACACATGACCGAACCGAATATTATTGAAAAATGCGAAAAATGTTCGGATCGGCTCACTTGGGTCGGGACCATAGTCAATATTCGAAAGAGTGTAGGAGTTTAGGATCGGGACCAACCGAACCAAATAGTAACTTCGTAGCAGGGAACGGTCGAACATTCGGCCGATACCACTTCGGAGTAGACCCCCAGTGCCTATATAGAGCCGATATTAGTTCACTATGGCAATAGCTTCGACTACAAACGCTGTTATATTGCCACCGAGCAAACAGACTGAGACAAAGGCGGGCGACAATATCCTGATATTTTCAACCCTCTCTGTACTTATTGAGTTTTTGAAGAGTATGGTGGGTTGCTGCATGGTTTTGTGTTATTTTCGTATAGAATAAACAAGCGTGTTATTGTACCTGAGTGTTTATTAATCACATCTAGTTGGTACCCGACTTTGCGACAGCAAACACAAGGTTGTGTTTTTCACGCGTGTCTATGTATCTTCTTTGTATGTGGAAAAAAAAATGAAAAACAGTTTTTTTTTTATTCTGGTCAAATAAGACGCATATGATACAATAATTTAAATAGCCAAAAGAGTACTCGACAATGAGAGAATTAAAAGAAAGTTTAATAGTAAATGAGTCCAGCATTAAGCCCGCCCAAGTACAGTTTTTTTTTTAGTTGTGCATACAGTTTTAATAAATAAATATTCTTTATAACCTCAAAGCATTGTAACTCCTAATGGCCGGATGGATTAAAATACATGAGGGAGCTATCGACTCATCTAGGTCGCGCGATGGTTATACGCTTATACGGTTGGTACTGTTTTTATAATATCACTAGCTGACAGAAGTTAGTACCGCCTCAGAATCAATAAGAACGAATGTATGAGAAAATGAATAAATGAATGAATCGTCACAATTGTTTTTTCGTGAACTTTTCCCTCTGTTTTAATAGTTATTCTGCTATTCAGGGTGGGGAAAAATCCGACAAATCAAAAATCGGTCCAGCCGTTCTTGAGTTATAAATGATGTAACTAACCCGACTTTGTTTTATTTTTATAGATAATAGCGGATTTTAGATGTGAATAACGTGACGTGTTTTTTTATCATTGTCCCTCTCAACCAAAGCACCTGCCATCTAATCTCTTCACCACCCTTGGTTGACTGGTAGAGAATGCCTAAGGCTTTAAGTCCTTGAACCTTTTTGTGCGAAAAGTTTAAATACATAAATAAGTAGTTTTCAAAAAACAATTGTAGGTACCAAGCCCATGTGGGGTATCAAAATAAATGGATTGTGGAGACGATTCGAAAAACATTTTAAAAAGAAGAAACATTTTCATTCATTTTTAGCTTTTTAAATTATGTAAATAATAAAATCCTAATACAAGTATGTCATACAAAATATTTTAATTTAATTCCCCCGTTTATTTTTTAAATAGATTTTCTTAAAGATTAAACTTCACATAAAGCTCAACAAAGCGAACTTTTTCTAAATGTCGATGTCATACCATATCAAAATCAAAAGTCATTTATTCAAATTAGGCTGAGAATCAGAACTTTTTGAACGTCAAAATTACATAAGACCGTCCCCCAAAACGCCCGCCCTTCACCACTTCCTAGTGCTTTCGCTGGAGAGAAGAAGTGGCGCAACAAACTCCCCAGCAGCACAGCTGTCAGTTCAGTTAAAAAAAAAAAACTTTCTTCTAAACAATGGTAGGTATGTAAAGTAGTTAATATTACAAGACACAGAACATTAAATTAAACTATTTGCCACCAACCAATAAATAGAATGTACATAAGTTATATTGAGTAAAACAAATATTATTAATAATAAGGTATTGTTGTTGAATAAGTATAGAACGTCAAACCATCAATAAATAGTTCTACTTTATTATTATTTCGTGTTATTCGAATGTCAATAATAAGCTAAGAGAAAGAAATATTCGAAACTAATAAATTTTAATAAAAAAATGGCGTAAAAGGCGGAGCAGCCTGGTGTCCTGCAGTGTGTCTTGTGGAAAAAATTGAAATAATCATCAATTTGAGCTGAGCAGTGACCGACCGAAGCACGTCGTGTAAAAAAGGTCAATGTAAGCGACGCAACTCACATAAAGTCTGTTCAAATTCTGGCTTCCAATTGAACAAAATATCAACTTTATGAATGTTCAAATTAAGTTGATTTCAGAATGACCAGTATTATTGAAAAAAACATAAAAATGTTTGTAATATTAGTGTAAACTGAACTTTATGTGTTAGCGTTGAAGTTCTTTTTCCAAAAACACATATTTGTTTATTTTTTTGGAAACTATTTCGCAAACGCAGGGTAAATACTTTTTGTTACTTATAGATTTTTTTTTTTTTGTAAAAGGTCATATAGTTTTGTTTTCTTTTTATCCGTCAAATTCATGTGCATTTTTTTATGTCGTCTGTCATAGTCGATAAAACCGATTGTACAATTGTTTCTGTTATTTTTGCTTATAAAGTTGTTAATTCGTTTACATAACACATCCGCTATATTCTTGAACATCGAGCGCTTTAAGAACATTACAGTCAGGGAAGATAATTGTTGTAGCAAATTCATTCCCTTGGCTGTATGAAACAATAAGACTGTTGTAATAATAATTATAACTGTAAATATTAGTAGTGTAATAATTATTTTTTATTTATTTTTTTAAATCATGTTAACTAACAAAACTTGTATTGTCTTTTCAGCTAATAACATTAACAAATAACAACTACCACAAAGTGTAACGTTCGACGGCTCATCTTGCTGTGCTGCTGTCACTACATGATGCTGGCAGCACAGTCAGTCAGACAGCAATAGTCGACACGGGCTCAGTTGCCAAAAAGAAAGAAAAAAATGAGACTGTTTAGTTTTAACGATTTGCTTCAAGTAGAAAGCTCCGGCCGTCGCAAGCGATCGATCTTGTGGCCGTAACAGCCACATAAGGTACGGATTTTGGTCAGATCAGATGGATTTAGGGGCTCGTGGCTAAGCAACAGTCGCACGGGTCGATCGATCGTATAAGCTACGCTCGCTGCGGTCGGTCCATGGATGGGCGACCATACATTCCATCCCCAGACCATTACGTGCCTCGGAAAGTACATTAAGACGTCGTTCCCGTTTGTCATTCATAGATATTAGAATGTCGTTACGGGTACGTAGTCAGAAACCCGAAAGTTTGACAACCAGCCTTACCAAGGTGTACTTATCGAGTAACTCAGTTACTGGGTTGTGGTTAAAGTCACAGCATTAATTTTAAATAGGCACTTATAAGGCACTTTTGAACGGAAACATTTACATTCAAATAGGATTGATGACAAATAGGCAAGAAACTCCACCGTTACTCTTTCAAAATATTTAACAATATTTTTTATAGATAATTCTACAATTACATGATTATATAATTATCATTCATTAATTATCATCTATCATTACCTATGTAGGTGTAAATATATGTGAAGACGATGTAGGTTAGATAGGCAGCCGCTCTTTATAAAATCCTGGTATTTAGCTGCATACGGCTAGACAGGAATCCGGCCGAGCCTAACATGAAAGGTGAAAGGCTAGACAGATTCATTATTGATTGATTGATTATTATTTTTTTTATTGTGTGTTTTATCTGATGTAGTGTGTGTCTTTTAGTTTGTGCCAAGTAAATGCATTTTCTTCGTCTTCTTCTTTCTTCTATATGAGACAGACATGAAGCTACAACTGACCACATATGATAGCCTTAGCGTACGATGTAAGGAATTTGAAATGGTCAACCGGAAAATGGTTGCCCATGCATTTGGGATCTCACGACCAGTTTTGATCTCACGAATTAACTTATTCTCATGGTTAAAACAGGTCGAGAATAATATCGATTTGTTTATTTAGAGCTTCTCTGTCCCACTCCTGGGCAAAGGCCTCCCTCCAATCCTTCCATCTTTCGTGAGCCCGCGCGTCCTCCTTCTAGTTTTGAGGGGACCTGGCCATCTCCTACGTGGTCTGCTGCGACCCCGCCTCACTGACTGTCACTGACTGTGTGTCTGGCTGTTTGTGTATGTGAGTTCAAATGTTTGTAAACGCACCCACGATACAGTAGTAATTCCTAGTGCTGGGCAACGTTTTTTTGTTTAAACAAAACAAAACTGACTCAGGGCACCAATTCTGTGCTATTTCGGTCCACAGTTTGTCCGGCATGTAGCAGACATGTTCTGCTCAGTTCAATTTAAGTTGGGCAGTCTTTTGAGCCACGTCTGCCATCTTTGTTTTGGAGCGCAGTATTGTGTTAAGATTTTCACTCTATAGTAATCAGTTTGAATTTTGTTGGATTAAGTAGCAAAGTAAGACAGACTAATCGGATATCTGACTGACTATACTAACGCAAAATAAATGGGGTTGTGCTAAGGTAACCCGCCAAATTCCAATTTTCTTGCGTTTTTTGCAATCTGCAAGTGAGAATCAGATTGTATGTTGATCTAAATATGATTCGCAGCCGTAACAAATATTTAGAATTCATCATCATCATCTGCCTAGCCTTGTTGCGGTCGAGTCTAACCGGGTGCAGCTGAGTACCATTTATTTATAGAATTACTAACTGAGCCCCGCGGTTTCACCCGCATAAGTTTCGATCCCGTGGGAACATTGGGATAAAAAGTATCATATATGTTAATCCTTGTTATAAACCATCGGTGTGCCAAATTTCATCCAAATCCGTTCAGGAGTTTTTGCGTGAAAGAGTAACAAACACCCATCCACCCATCCATCTATCCATTCATACAAACTTTCACGTTTACATTATATGTACTATATTATATTATATAGTAGGATAGTAGGATATATTTTACATGAGAAAGAGAAAATAAAAACAAGGAAAGAATGGCAAATGTATGTATTTATTGTATATATGTAAATGGTACACCACAGTCTACCTGCAGTATTGTCTATCCATCCAAAGGTTGTCTTTAAAAGATCGCTTTTGGCGAAAAGACCGCCCATTGGGTCACGCCTTGTAAAATTTCTACATTTATATTCTGTACTATTTATGGTGTACATAATAATGAATATTCTATTCTAAAAAATGGCGACTAACAAGAGTTATTTACAAAGCTCACATCTAGAAGGACATATGCTGACCTTATTGGTGATGTTCTTCAGAAAGGTCAGGAGCGTAGTACTCGCAACCGTCATGAGTGTATGATTCAGGGGGTCTACTACGAAGTGCAAAGTGCGAATGATCGGATCGGACCGTCACATGACCGAACCGAATATTATTGAAAAATGCGAAAAAAGTTCGGATAGGCTCAGTTGGGTCGGGATCATAGTCAATATTCGAAAGAGTGTAGGAGTGTAGGATCGGGACTGACCGAACTAAATAGTAAGTTCGTAGCAGGAAACGGCCGAACATTCGGCCGATACCACTTCGGAGTAAACGATGAATGAACGTAAACGAAGCAAAAAGCGTATATAAGGACCGTATGGGAAAAAGGCTTGAGTTTATATATGTATGAATATTACATACTTAAGTACAAACTAGTATTCCCACATACAACTATGTAAACCTATTCCTATTAAATTACTCATCCACTAACGGCAGACATGCAGTACTAGGTAGATAAGTAAACAAAATTAATTATCAGATTCATTATGTATGTTACTTATGTAACAGAGCTTCTAGGCTGTGAAGTCGTTGCATTTCCAAGCACATCTCAATCATTGCAATTTAAACCTTATATCAATGACATATGTAAAAGTCACATGACGCACGCTCGTGATTTGCACCGACTAAAACAGTAATCATCTCTGAATTAATAATGCAATATTCATTTATGTATTTATATATACGTACTATAAAATGCTGTACTACTGAGCTGCTGTGCTGTAATACTGTTATATTTTCCTTGTATTCCAAGAGTTTAACTTAATTAGAAAATTATGGGTTATAATACTAAGAATCCGGTTCTGCGGCCTTCACAAGCTCGTCGGTCCACCTTGTGGGAGGCCTTCCAACGCTACGTCTTCTGGTACGCAGTCGCCCTTTCGGCCACATCGGCCATCTTGAGTCGTCGAACTATTAATTTTCGAAATTGGAATCGTGTCGAAATAATTCACGATATTCAGTATGAGACTCGTTCTGCGAACAATGTGCCCTGCCCACTGCCATTTAAGTTTGTCAATTCTTCGAGCTATGTCGGTTATCTATTTTCCCCGGTTGCTTTTCCGGTCGAAGAGGAGGTGCTTGAGGGAGGCCTGCGTCCAGCAGTGGACGTCTTTCAGCTGAAATGATGATGTTGATGATGAACGGTAAGAATTACTTAAAGTCGATCTCGTAGTAGCTGTACCACTTGACAACAATTCCTAGAAAGTTTTAACTTTACTAAGGTTTAAAACCTTTAGCCTTTTCGTGTACCCTGGGGGTCTACTCCGAAGTGGTATCGGCCGAATGTTCGGCCGTTTCCTGCTACGAAGTTACTATTTGGTTCGGTCGGTCCAGATCCTAAACTCCAACACTCTTTCGAATATTGACTATGATCCCGACCCAACTGAGCCGATCCGAACTTTTTTCGCATTTTCCAATAATATTCGGTTCGGCAATGTGTCGGCGATCCGATCATTCGCACTTTGCACTTCGTAGTAGACCCCCTGGTTTGTAAATAGTAATTTAAGTCGAAAATTAGTTGTTACGGCTCATAGATTCAAGTCTGGACACATTCCATGTAATAAGTTTGCGTTCATGATGAGAAAAACGAACTCGCCTAACTGTGTGGAGTGCGGAGTTGTTGAAGACTTACACCACTTATTGATGGACTGTGTTCGGTACGAGTCTGGTAGAACAGATTTGTTTAGGATCTTGATCTTGAACAGACTTGAAGCAAGCACATTCCATAAAATCCTGGCTCAACCAAATGGCGCTGATGCGACGAGTCTGTTTAGGTTCATGTTTAGGTTCCCAGATATGAGAAATGTGTATTTAGGGTACGATGGAACTGACATACGCATTGCGATTATAAATGTCCCTAAATAAATAAAGATAAAAAAAAAAGGTTTAAACTTTCTAACAGTCACATAGACAAATAGATTTTGTCTCCTTATGACTGCCAAGGACTTTCAGCCCTAGGGTGGCAAGCACAGAACCGGTTGAAGTGGCGGAGGCCTATGCCCAGCTGTGGACGTCTTTAGGCTGACATAAATGGACATTTTTGCATAGAACGAAGACTCAACCAATGAAAAGCAGACAGGTAATGACAAGCTTTATATTAGATCCACTTCCGAGTCACCTCAAGTAATAATACTAAAGCTCACTCACATCACCATCCTCTATCCCTTATACTAATTTAATTGGGGTCGACACAGCATACTTTTTTTAATAAATAATAAATAGAATATTCTTTATTTTGTACAAAGTCTACAACAACACTCCCCCCCCCCCCCCTCCCCCGGCTACTATTTGAGTTGAACATGATGCCAAAATTTTTGTTTTTTTTTTTAAACGAAAAAGTAGGTACAGACGCCAGCACATCAAGCTAGTACAGTATGTCAAATTTCTTTAATAGATTGTCAACTTTATCGCTAAAGCATTAGGTTCAAGGTTGATTGGAAAAATTTGACAGTTTCGGGTAACTTGATGTGCTGGCGTCTGTACACAAATAGTACTTTCTTTGTCTGGCTGGCACTATAATGTCTGGCTGGGTATAGAATGTTCGAAACTTGAAATAATGTCTGTAAGACATAAAATATAGACATTTTACAAAGGGAGGTCTTATCAGAGTAACACAACAAAACGCTAACGTGTGTCTAGAGCGATCTTTTAAAGACAACCTTCTCTTTCTTGTTTTTCTTTTTTCTTTTTTATCATATTTTTACATAATTATTAGCCGTCTTTTCAAGAAAAATTCAAGTTCAAAATTTCCACACAGTCCTTTCATCTCCAAAGGTCGTTAAGCCAATTAAATTCTGGCAGAAAGTATCATAATCATGTTCCACAACAAACCTGAGCCTCCATCGAACAGAATGATAAGGTAATGTGATACTCATTAAAAGTTCCGTGAAGATCCTCACGAGTTACTGTTCCATTGCTTGTTTAGTTCGTACGTTTTGGAAGCAAGCCAATGGAACGCGGCGATCACAACTATGTGATGCTCATCATTTTACGTTTAGGGATGGGGGGATGGGATCAGTATCGATACTCGATAGATTGGGCGAAAGGGTTTGTGTGTCAGTAAACCAGTGCAGTGCTCCAGTTGTAAACTTAGCGTTAGGCACTCCCCTTTATTTATAGACCTTTAACGTCAAAAATAAAATTAAAAAATAAAACAGAAAAATAGTAGTGTGAAAATCATTAATAATACAAAAATTAAAATACAATACATAATCACCCTATAACGTTCTCACTGCTGGGACACAGGACTCCTCTCTGTGAGAGGGAGTGGGCCGTAATCCACCACGCACATAACACTCATGTAGTGGACAACCAATAATGTGACATTTAAACTTCCGGCAATACCACCAACACAACGCAGGATTTTATTGGAACGCCGAACCGACATAAATTCTATGACTATCTCCCTGTAAGGTACAAGTCTCACGCTGGCGAGAGGATAGCAAGAGACAGGCTTAATCAGATTAGGTTACACAAAAGAGATAGGCTCAATAGGTCGGCTATATACAACAAGCGAAAACGCATGCACACGTAGACAAGCGTTTACGTATAGCAAGTGCACTCGGACTAGCATTCGTTTGACACAGTGTGTGAGATCGGCATTTTACATACAGTACGTCTGTGGTACTCTGACCTTGAGCTGGCCTAAGGTATGTAGTACGGAGTTTTAATAGAATAAAAAGTCAGCTTATACTGGTTTTGTTTCTACTGAGCGGCCCACTGTACGCGTTCACAGTCGTTGTATGGACCTGACCCGGCCCTCCACACCTATTTGTTTTTTGGCTACAGGCTCAAACGCATAGGCTGACTCGACCAAGGGTCAGATCTGTCTAAGTGTCTATAGTAACTACCTTTTGTTTCGATAGATAGTACCAGTTCTATCGACAGTAGCTGAGCACATCACTACCCTTGTAGTGATGGCCTCGTCACATGAAGAGCTCTCTACTAGGCTCGGATGGAACGTTGTTATGTTAAAACCACCTCAGCGAAGCGCATCGAAGATCAATGATTAATTAACGTTCGTGTTCGTTCGTGTCGTTAGTAATAATAACATAATGGTAAAACTAGCTGTCGACCTCGGAAGCAACTCTGTTTGTCTGCCTGTCACCTCTTCACATCTAAATCGATGTGACTATCCAAAATAATCCATCCCGCTACTTTCCCTACACACGTTAGATCACCTTTTTTCCACTTACTTCTTTTTCTGTTTTTAATCTGTGTGTTTATCATTGATTTTATGTTATGCCCTATATCCCTTCACAATGATTAGATAACTAATTATATTTACATACCCTGTGGTGGGACCCGGGTGATCTGATTTACAGGTCAATAGCGCAGACTGGTCTTTCACAAATTTGTTTCTAACATTGTCTAAATGTATATGTTGCCATTATAAAAATAAAATTAATTATTTGATTAGTGAGTGGTGAAAGTTGCGTTGTGTGTTTGTTGAGGAGAGCACATAAATGAGTGTCAGGGACTGGTTTCGCAATAAATCGTCACAACTGCAGGTATAATACTGAAATGCCTCAGGGCAGCTGTGCCCTTCAAACTGGAACACTAAATATGTATGGGGAGGGTCAACCCTTTATAGCAGAACTTTTTTAGTCATAATATTATTTTACATAACAGCGCATGGCATATATGTACTTCATTTCGCAGAAAATCGTTTGGCAAACACTCATTTATCATACATTCATAACTATGATATATAAATATATAACAGTTATAGTTTATATATAAAAGCTATCTGGCGATCGAAAAATCAGCCCTAAGTCCACTAAGGGTTAATTTTTCCACCGCTAGATAACTTTTATTCGCGGAATAAAATGACGTTTGACAGTTTTTGTGTGAAATAACTGTCAAAATTTCAAAATTATTCCTCGAATAAAGTTATCTGGCGTTGGAAAAATCAGCCCTAAAACTGTTTAATAATAATAATAAAATTAAATGTATTTTTCTCTGTTTTTGGGGACCATTTTCAATTTTGGACTTGGTTTTAAATAAAATAAAGCTTTCGAGTTGAACAGCTTAAAATAAGATGCCTTATAAGGGATTACTTGCTGTATACCGATACATAGGTATCGCCACAGGTATCACAGCTCATCATTTGCGTCCATGGTGACGCAAATGATGAGCTGTGTGAGCTTTATAGTATGTCAATTTTAAACTTGAAATAAAATGCTGTGCGTTTTGTTGTGTTCTCACAGTGTCTGCCAAGCTCTATGAGGAGTGGCCGCATATGATGCTCTGACATCATTGGCATCCACACCTCCTAAGGCCTTTTCATTTCTTCCTTAGTGTGTATCGTCGTAGTATTGTGTAGTGTTTTCAAAAACAAATAAATATGAAAGTATTTATTTTATTAATGGTCTCATCTATTTGTTACTTTAATGTGTCAGGAAATCTGTTTGAATTTGGCGCAGCCATGATTGCCAAGTGCCTTAAATGTAAGTACTTACCTAGGTATTTCTTTTGTTTATACTTTTGGCACGACAACATTTCGGGTCATCGACACACTCAAGTAAAATAGGCTTCGGAATTCCATTATTTTACTGTTCAGTGAGATTTTCAAAAGAAAGCAGTTTTGAAGATCTCACAACTAGGACTTTTTTACGTTTTACTAGAGCTTTTCCTAACCAACAAAACAACATCTAAATGGGAGGAGCCATATAGAGTCAATCTGTCAGATACATATTTATTTGTTCAAAATTTCGTGTGCAATGCTACTACCACAAAGATACACATACAACTAACATTGACTACCCAAAAATACAATTAAAAATACAATCATAATAACAAATAAAAATACAATCGAAAATACACATAAAATACAATTAAAATTACTATTAAGTACATTAAAATACCATTCAAAATACAATTAATATCACTTTTCAACATTTTGTTGAACAAGATGTTTCTTTTGAAGCTGCCCCATTGGCTTACCATGGTTATGTGTCATCTGTACTAAGCTATGGATTAATAATGTGGGGCAACTCGATCGATACCTATTGACAAAGTTTTTAAAATTCAAAAACGATGCATCCGGGTTATCTACAAGGCTTGGTTCCTTGTCTTCAATTAAATATTGAAAGAATGGCTTCTAAAGTGTTGTTTTTATAATATTATGGAATATATATGGAACATATTTTTTTTAATTAGTATACACCGTGTTCTTCGCGTTATCGATAAACGTCATAGCTTTTACAAATCAAATCTAACAAAGGAAAGGAGTACTTAAAAAGGCTTCGTTACAAAGATATTTGTAATTTCATTTCATGAAATTTAATTGAGCTATGCAGTAAGAAAGGGTCTTAATTTAGCCTATGTTGCCGCTTAGTGCAATTAAAATGATAAATCTATCAAATGCTTCGGATAAAGAGATAAAGAAGCATGCATATCGGGTGATTTGCGTCAAGGTTTGTATGAAAATTAACAAAAAATAAAAAATAAGAATTCATGAATATGTCCATAATGAAAAATGCTTATTTCCTTGGTCTGAACATCTGGTCGAAGTTTAGGTATGTATATCGTCCGGAACACGGTATACATATAAGAATATTAACAATTTAAATAAAAAAATGCAATAATTAATAAATTATTATAGTAATAGTACCTATACAGTGTGCCGCTTTAATGGCGACACTAATTTAACACAATACGGTTTTGCGGTTTTGTTATATGAACATATTCTAATTTCAAAACGTCATTATTTATTTATTTACAATTTTCTAAAATAGCATTTGCCGGAGTCACGGATTTATTGATGCGATGTTATGACATCGCATCAATGAAATTAAAACGAATAACGTGCAAAGAGTAGGCGAATTGAAGGAAAGAGAGAGCCATATGTATGTCGGGGGACGGCGCAAGCAGTAGTTTTCAAATTACCTTTTTTTTTGTTAATGTTCTTATAACTTATGATTACTAGCCACCCATTGTAGCGGCACGTTGTATAGTAAGAGGTTAGAAGATCTCATCTTTACCAAAACAGTAAACGTCTCATTTGATTTAATATGATTATTCGTTTTTTTTATTTTTTATTATGTCATACTCTTAATTAATATTAAACATACATTACAAGTAGAGAATGTACATGAGATATCATACTGTTGTTCTACTTATAATGTAATGTACCAATTTGGATACTGTTTCAAAGCATTATGATATTCAAAAAGACTATACATTCTCAAACTATAAAAATGTTGATCTGAGAATGTTGTTTAATTGGCATACATATTACGTATATAGTCAAATGGCTGCCGCGAATGTGACTGATTATTACAACGTTAATTGACAGGATTCAATAAATAATTTCAGGTCGACTCTCAAGAACCTTGGACCTGGACGTCAGTAAGATCGACGTGTACTTTTACGATTTCCGAAACGGTGTCTCTCAATCCTTCTCTGTTGAAAAGGCTGCCAAAGGAATATTGACCATAAAAAATCTCAACATGCATAAGAAATTCTTCATATACATCGGTGGCTTCAAATCACATATTGAGAAAAAGTCAACAGAACATATAAAAAACACTTTCAAATATATTGACAATAGCTACCTCATCATTGTGGATCATTCAGCCTACACGCACGACAAGGATGGCTATAAGACAAGCTACGAACGATCTGTCAAACACGTCCCAGATATTGGAAAAAAGTTGGCCAAAATGTTGGCCGACCTGAAAGCAGGCGGGGTTTCACCAAAAACTATTCACGGTATTGGCCATAGTTTGGGAGGCCAAATATTGGGCCATGTTGGCGAGAACTTTATCAAACAGACTGGTCAGAAAATTTCAAGGATAACAGCATTGGATCCGGCTGGGCCATGTTTCACTGAAAACTCGGATGAGGAGAATATTAGGTCTGGTTTGGCGGACTATGTGGAAATATATCATTGTAATGCTGGTGCATTTGGCTCTGATAAGTCATTGGGTGACGTTAATTTCCTCGTAAATGGTGGAAAGTCACAGCCCACCTGTGGGGATACCTCTTCTTTGTCAATACCCAAAGCATTATTAGCATCAAAATGTAGCCACAAAATATGTGTGATGATATGGACAGCGTCCGTGCTGCATCGAAACTGGTACCCAGCACACAAATGTGACAACTACAAGTACTTCAAACATGGCAAGTGTTCTCAGAACGAAATGACCACTGCTGGCTTTTGGAATCCTGGTACTGTGTTCGGCAAATATTATTTTTCTACCGATGGTTACAGCTTCGATTGATTTTCTTAACCAACTTCAAAAAAGGAGGAGGTTCTCAATTCGAATGTATTTTTTTTATATTTGCTACATCAGAACTCCATTATTTATAAGCCGATTTGCAAAATTCTTTTTTTTATTTGTAAGGATATACTTTCAGATTGGTCTCATAGAAATTTCATCAGAAACGGTTCAGTAGTTTGGTTTTTAAACCAACATTTCTGATAAAAATTACAACTTAAAAGTAAAAATAAAACTTTTTTTGCAAAAAAAAAACAATCGACTCCCAAAAAAGACACTACAAAGTGAAAAATAACTTTAATTTCGGAAGTCGGTGGCAAACAACGAAAATGCGAACCCAACGACACTTGTCCTTTTTGGCAGTCGGTTGTTTTTTTTTTTTTAAGTTTTTTTTCGTACAATCGAAGGCACGTCAGTTAATCATATGTGTGGTTGTACCGCACACTTAGACCTTGAGCTGGCCAAGCGCAGTACGAAGTTTAAATGTGGACTATAATACAAAGCTAGCTTTTATACTAATTTTGTTATCACTGACGTGTGACCTACTGTATCCATAATTGTTCGGAAAATGTGTTATAATTAATGGTATGACAGCGATGATTGTACGGTTATGTACCCTTTTTTTTCCTGGGTTTTCCGCTCTAGGCGGAGCAGGAGGGCGTGTCAGACTTTTACTGACTAAAACCCACCCGTGTTCCTTCAGTTGCCTATGCCAGGGACCACGGTATCTCTTTCGAACAACCCGCGGCCCTGGCAGGACGGTTATGTACCCTTACAGAGCCTTTTGATTGATTGGCAAAATTATCAGATGTGATAGGTATCCTAGCAATAAAACAAAAAATGTCGCGTGCAGCACCATTCAAGTACCTAATAGGAGTAAAATCCCACCACCACAACACCACTACTCTCGTAACGGTGAAGGAAAACATCGTGAGGAAACCGGCATGTCCTAGAACCAAAAATTCGAAGACATGTGACATCTACCAACACGCACTGGGCCCGCGTGATGGATTACGGCCTACTCCCTCTCACAGAGAGGAGGCCTGTGTCCCAGCAGTGGGAACATTATAGGCTGAGTAGGTGTGTTAACGAACGACGTGATATTTGCTGTGTTTTATTCATTTAATTATTATTTTTATCCAAAATTTGCCAAACATTTATTTTATTTGTATTTTATATTATTAGTTTTCGATTAATTTTCATTTTTTTTAAATTTTTATTTGACATTGAGTTGCTTATTTTTATTTGAGATTTTATTTATGTTTTGATGACATTGTGTTTTTGTTTATATTGTGATTTGTATTTATCTCGTGTTTCGTAACTTGTGATTGTAATGTGGGAGAACCTGAAATAAATGGATTTTATTTTATTTTATTAAAACAAAGGTAGCTCGCGAAATTATTATAATCATGAATAATCCTATTAAATGACAATCAATAGGATTATGTGAACTTAGAGGGTTGTATTGATGATTTTAATGATTATAATTCTGTAAAGTCATATTTGTTACGGTCGCGAATCATATTTTGTTCAACATTCAACCTGGCACTGACATGCAAATTGCAAAAAATATAAGAAAATTTGGATTTCGCAGGATACCTAGCGCATCTCCCTTAACGTGATACGTCTATATCAGTGAGTCGCTAGTACTAAGTTATCTGTTGATGAAAAAATCAGCCCTTATACTCTATCCATTAGGTTAACCGTTTTTTGACAGCTGTCTTAGAACATACATATTCCAGATTACGTAAAAGTTAACTTTAAAAAGCGTAATAAAATAAATATGTAAACTGCCTTATCTTATTTTATTATCTTATTTATGGCTTCTTAAAGACATTATACGTGTACCGTACCGTACGTGTATCAATCAATGTATTGTGTATTGCTGCAATCACTAGTTCCATCTGTCAAAAAACGGTTTACCTAATGGACAGGGTATAGTGTAAATAAAAATGTATTATTTATTATAATTTATTATTTATTATGATTTATTTCGCAGACAGAAATTTCATAGAATTTCGTTTGCCAGGAAATGTTTCATATAATATTTGGTCCTTGTATTTTTATTTTGAATATTATTGTTTCGAGTTAGTCAGTCAGTTATTGTTTCATTGTTTGAATGAAACATATTTCACAGAAACACTTTCACAAATTAATTTTTAATCACATTTTTTTGTTTAAAAAACTTATCAAGCGGTAGAATTATTTTTTTAACGAATATTGTTTCATTTTCGTTGAAATAAAATACCATGGAAAAATACACCGATATTTTTCCATGGTATTTTATTTCAACGAAAATGTATAAAAATAGGCGTAATGTGAACAAAGGAGAATTACTCTAATATTATTATTATATCATTGTGCAACCTTAGTTTAAGGAAAATTGAGATGTTTTCATTCCCACACATTGAAAGTTTGTCATAGGCACAGAATACATAATAGTACAAGTACAGAAGATTCACTCCACAAAATCTTTTAAATAAATTACGACTCTTGCTACGAGTGCTATTGCCGACAGTTATATTCGCCTAGAAGTTGCCTCGGACATTGGTTGAACGGACTGTAAACCTTGTTTACAGACCGTTCAACCAATGGCCACCGTCTTCCCTGGGATCACTTGGTGGGCGGACAGAGTCAGAGAGAGTAAGCTACGGTATCCTAGGAGAGCGTTGGCCGCCACGGCCGCAGTGACGTCATAAGAATGATGGCACCAGGGTGCATATAAGCAGAGTCCACCAACTGAGTTTTGAATGTGGCTTCTGTATCGTCGTTATACTCCCGCGGTAGACTTTGTCTACAAAATCCACCAATTGAGTTTGGAACAACCAATCAGCACGCTCGATACCACTCAAGTAATGGATTCTGTTGTTGTTGGTTGCTTATATGCCACCGGGGTTTGACTTTACGGTGTCTAGGGAAACACACCAAGTCACTTTCATTAATACTCTCGACTGAAAAAATCCTGTATTAATGTAATTCGCATTTTCATTATATGGTAATACCCTTGGACTCCACGAGAGAGGCTCGACCTAGTGTGGAGTTCATAAGTAAACTGCTTCTTTTGCGTCTTATTTTGTTTTTTTTTTTTTTGTAGAATACTAAAACAGTGTTTCCTTATAAAAGGAAACGTAAAGACTGTTTTTGGCAAATAAACATTATCTTATCTTATCTCATAGTAACGTTTCGGTGCCGTCATTCGACGGAAAATGGTGGACGCTATGTGGCGGTCTTAGGAAACCGTCGCTATAAGTTCATTTCCATTTAGTGACGTCAGACGTCCATCATTGGCCATCCCCGGCGATTCCGTATACAAGCTAGAATATCCGTTCACTTGTTCTTAAGTAGTTCACAGTCTAGGTCATTTATCTCACTCGCATGTTATATGGACATTACTGCTTGTTAGCTGAGATAACGTCTTATCACCGATTGGTCGACGCTTCGACGTAAATAGCTGTGATTCGCTCGTGAATGAGACGACCATTGATGTAGGATATTTAATGAAGATAGTGTTCGATTTTATTATTTTGCCGGGTTTTATTGCGAACCAATATTGCCTGCAATAACCCCATGGATTTTATTATTTATGCAGTACAGTGGTAAGAGCAGTGGTGGCCCAGAAAGCTAAGGTGGGTCAGTGGTCACGGCCGCGACTTACGAGTTGTAGGTTGTGGGTTCGAACCCAGTCAGGCGCTTTACTTTGTGTAAATTATATCATCACCACTTCTCTTAAAATGGTGAAGGAAAACATCGTGAGGAAACCGGCATGTCCTAGAACCAAAAATTCGAAGACATGTGACATCTACCAACCCACACTGGGCCCGCGTGGTGGATTATGGCCCTCTTACAGAGAGAAGGCCTGTGGCCCAGCAGTGGGAACTTCATAGGCTGAGTATGTATAGTGGTATCACGGTAATATTGTGGTATGCTTCCTTTACCCTGCTGTGCAATTACGTCAAACGCTATCATTAGCAATGGCTTTCATTTTGACAGTTCAGCAACATTCATTGCGTTATTTACGTTGATGAGCAGAGACATTTTACGAACATACGAAGCAATGGATTAGCAATATCCTTCAAAATGATTCAGATTGTGATTGATAGTGTGTTACGCAAGTACGGTGCTGATCTAAATAAAAAGATCACAATAAAAAAAGACTAACCACACAATTTTGATCTTTGATCTGTGTTGATGTGGTTAGTCTTTGAAAGATAAACACTGATTAATATAATTACGTAATGCATTCAGCATTATGTAAATATATTATTTTAAGAGTAACAAGCATGAAAAACTGGGCACTACACAGGGTGCATCGACTCAGCACATGATTCTAGATCTTAGCGAAGAATTTTTTACTAAAAAAAAACTGCTATTTCATCCTCTACAATAATGCGTTTAGGATTGTGGTGGGGCTGCCTCGGTTCTGCAGCGCCTCGGGTATGTTCGCGGAGGAGCGCACCGCCTGTATTCACGCGACTATGCGCAGGCGGAGCATCTCTCTGGTGCACAGAGTACGGACCAGATCCAACGCAGTCCTGGCGATGATTGCTGACAGGCTGGACTGCCCCTACATGCTGCATTGCTGCAGCAGGCATATTCAGGCAAAGCCGTTTAGCAGGCGTTATTAATTGACTGTATTGTATGTATTTAAAGTGTAGTAATTACATATTTTCTATTGATTTCTCAATATGTAAGTGAACCATAATGTTCTTTTTTTTGTAATATATAAATATCTTTAAACCGAAATATTGTATTGTGGTTCAGGGTGGTACGGAGCCCTTTGTGTGCCTAGTCGCATAAGCCTTAGCAGGCAAATCTGCAGTGTTCTAAAACAAAACAATACATTGCTTTTTCGTCAGAATTCATAAACTTAATCTTTAGCAAGAACATTGGAAATCCTTCCTATTGTTTTTGTTATTAGACCCTTACAAAGAGGTTATTAATTGTGTCTATAGCTGTTGTTTTCTAATTTACTTCCAGTGAAGAGAAAATAACCTAAATATGCATCTGCATGCCAGGTGGTCACCATTTATTAAGTGATAATTGTTTTATCTTTATAATTGAATGTAATCGAATTAACTTTAACCTAATAACTATGATTTTATTTTAACTATCTTATTTATTTTTAATGCAATGATTTTAATGTGTAATGTTTTATGTATATTTCTATGTAATTTGTAGTGCCTAATATGGGAATAACTTCCTGAAATAAATGATTATTATCTCCTTTATTTCAATGTAAACATATAAATTATATGTTTAAATATTAGAATATAAAAGATATAAAAATATTTAAAAATATTAAAAATAATAGCCCACCGGTATCGGGAACAGGGTCCAAGCTAATTACCCACGAAATGTTTTAATGCAGGGGGGTTCAGAATCATGTACTGAATCCATGGTAACAGGTTTCCCATCGATGTCCCTGCCACCCTGTATAAAAACATTAATAATAAAGAGAGTAGTGCATACATTCTAGCACCAGCACAAGGCATTGTGAAACATAAATATAACATATAAAGTCTATTAACCTAAATGATAAATTATTTTATTTTGTAAGAAGGCTTGTACAAACACTTTTACACGTCAATCATATTTTAAAACTAGATTAGGTCGGCGTTTCTTATCTGACTAGTCTGAGAAGAAAGGCCGAAACAAACTCAGAGGTCACAGTCTCATAATTGTGGTCAGATCATATGCATAAATATTTACATTATGCGAACTAAAATATTACTAACTATTTAAATAGGCTATTTTATAAATCTTACTACACACACAAAGGAAGTCGTAATTTTGTATTAATAAGTTTAATATTTATTCAGAATCAAAATAATATGTACGAAAATAACGTCATCATCATCATTTGCACGCCATTCAACTCGATTTTCGGCAACTCTCATCCAGCTGCTACCAGCCATCTTGCGAAGATCGTCGCTCCACCAAGCCTAGGCGTCCTACCTTACGTTTGCCGATTCTCAGCCTCCACTCAAGTACACGTCTACCACAACGGTCATCATTCTATTCTACGGCTAATATAGCCGGCCGATTACCACTTCAGCTTGCTTATTCTGTGCGCTTTAGCGACAACTTTGGTTCTCTGCCGGATCTCCTCGTTGCGGATTCGATTCCTCAGAGAGACTCCAAGTATATCCCGTTCCATTCGCTGAGCGACCTTGAATTTATGGACTAGCCGTACCGTGAGTGTCCACGAAAATAACAACTATTATTAATTATTATAAAAATAACAAAATTATAACTATCCTAACTCAAATAAATCTATTCACAAACTAAAATATAGCGTCGAAAAATTCATCCGCATCGCTGTCGACTGGTAATTTGTGTTGGTTTAACTTTTTTGTTTTCTTTGTTTCGGCCCAGAATGCAGCTCTTGCATAATTGGTAGACACTTCACATTATCAGCATTT
Source organism: Apamea monoglypha (assembly GCA_911387795.2). Lineage (NCBI taxonomy): Eukaryota > Metazoa > Arthropoda > Insecta > Lepidoptera > Noctuidae > Apamea > Apamea monoglypha. The sequence continues at coordinate 2,929,449 of OU426922.1, read as the reverse complement.
CGAAACCAATGTCACTGCGTCACTAAAAGCCTTTCGTAGTGACGGGCGTCTACGCAACAACAAAAGCGTAATTTACGCAGGCAAACCCAACCCATTCGAGACGGGGAAAAAACAATTGAAATAAGGCAGTGTGTTTTTGCCACCACGATAGATAAGACGATGTGACTAACCGTTGTTTTACAATATAAGCAGTTAGCTGCGGTATCTCCTTGCACTATTTCATGAGGTCACGCCACATAGTGTTCTTATGTCATTGGCACCAGCGACCGTTTACCCACTTTATTAGTTTTCTGATTCTCGCGTACTGTGTTATAATACTTATAATACCGAAAATAACATGAAAATGTTTATTTTTTATTTATTTTTATCGTGTTTTGGTTTCATAAGTGCATCTTTGGAGAGGTATGGACCACTGAGCATCGCTTTGAAGATGGTTAAATGTGAGTATTGTATTTCTTTGTTTTTATTTGGAAAGTGAAAGTTTCTAAGTATGTCATTGTGTTTCTCGTGACGACTCGACGAATAAATAAATAAACAATAAACGTAATAGAAAAAGTACAAGGATTCTTAATAATTATTACTAATTGGCGGTCGACCACTTTTCATCCTTATGCCCTTAGTAATAAGATTGAAAAGTGGTCCACCCCCAGTGTCCGCGATAATAGGTACCTACTAACCTCGTTAAAAATTAAGTAGGTCCAGTATTGCTTTAATTAATTAAACAACTGCTTCATTGTTATGTCTATATTTAATAGTTATATAATCTCGTGGATTTATATCCACGTGATTTTAAACCACGCAAACAAAAATTTGTTTTGTTTACTTACCTGTGTACAGTATTGAAACTGTAGTGAAAGTAAACATGATGACATCACAAGCTATACGTTTCCAGTTTTAGCAGACCTCGCATTGTATAGAATTTTCGTAAGATGAAAGGTCAGCTTATACTGGAAATGATATAATTATGACGTCGTGCGTACATGTATATGTCATTGATAATAGTGGTGATTAATCGGTAATCACCAATCTTGGCAGAAAAATGGGTGATTGCAAAATCTATGTAACAAGCAGAAAAGATTTGTGCTCAGTTTTGGCGATAGTCTCCGACTCCATTACATGAGACTTAGGCCAGTTCAACAGAGTCGGTAGGAATTCATTTAGATGTTGCCTAATGTTAGTGAAATTGGGCATTAAACATAAATTTAACATGTATAAAACGTGTAGGGGCTTGTGGCTCAGCAATAAGAGCCACACGGGCGATCGAAAGATCCACGAATGACAGCCGGGGCCAACGGCTTAACGTACTTTCCGAGGCACGGAGGTGTCTTGGTATGTAAAGATGGCCAGCCATCTACGGACCAACCGCGGCATGCGCAGCTTAACCTGATCGATCGACCCGTGCGGCTGTTATTACTCGCACAAGCCCCAAATCTTCACGAACGGGTATACAACGCAATCAAAACCTAGTTTGTCTAACACTATTTTCAAAGTCCGCATGCTGTCACTGTTTTGTTATAGTTTCTTCTGTTCAAATAAACACTACAAACGTACTCGATTTGAGTTTCCGCGTTTTAAAACAAATATCAAACAGTTATATGCCAACAGCATAACTGAGACGTTGCCTGAAGTAGCAGCGCGGTGCGGGAGGGGTGCGGTGACGTGATGCGAGAGCTCAGTGATTCGTCAACTTGTGACAACTATCACCCCTCCCGCACCGCGCAGCTACCACAGGCAACGTCTGAGGCAAGCGATCGGCCTATAGAAATTTTATCACTCGATGTCACAATGGGTCTGTCTTCTGCGGGACAAATAATGATACAGATAAGTCTGGATGTTTGTAGAATAGTCTGTCCGTTAAGTATCTTTTGAAAATGTAAACAAACGGGTCAGAAAACGTACCCGTGGATTCCAATGTGTAGTGCCAATTTTCGCCGATAATTTTTCAATTTAATAATGTTATTCTAACTTCAAACAATAATTGCTGGAAGAAGTGGTAAGATATTAATTTCATACCTTCTAAATATCGATGAATGTGTTAATAATTCCCTTTAACAGGGAACAGGGTTTGTTTACACTTTCACCACATACTTTTGGAGCAGAACATACTTGCACTAAATACTAGCGAGGCATCGTAAGAACACACTGAAGATCTTTATTTTATCTTATGAGGATTAGTTTGTAGGTTATTTTAACCACGGGTATTGAGGTTGTTGTACTGTTAGTATGCTAAAACAATATTAGTTTTCCAAGCCCAATTCCAATTCATTAAAATACTAACAGTGATCCTCTCTTTTAATAGATCAGTGTTTTTTTATAATTATGTCTATAAACTAAATTATAGATGATTATGATGAAATAAGACTAAGACTTGTTTTAGAAGTACCAGTACACTTCTAATATTGTTAATGTTATCTTTACAGGTGAACACAGCAGAGATCTGAACCTCGACGTCAGCGGCATCGACGTGTACTTCTACGACTTCCAAAATGGCGTCGTTGAAACCTTCCCCATCAACGAAGCCGCCCAAGGAATACTCGCCATCAAGAACCTCGACAAAGTCAAGAAATTCTTCATGTTCGTCGGCGGTTTCAAATCACATATTAACAAGCACACAGAAGAACGAATGAGGCAAGCTTTCAAAACCTTCCCTAATAGCTACCTCATCATCATTGACCACTCAGCCTACACCAACGACAGACAAGGCAGGAAGAAGAGCTACGAACGCTCCGTCAAATACGTCTACTACATCGGAAGACAGTTGGCGCAAATGTTGGTTGGCCTCCACCAAGGCGGAATTTCACCCAAAAACATTCACTGCATTGGCCACAGCTTGGGCAGCCAAATGTTAGGCCACGTTGGAGAGCAATTCTTTAATGTGACAAGCCAGAAAATCTCAAGAATAACAGCTTTGGATCCAGCAGGACCTTGCTTCTCGAACAGTTTCATTCAAGAACAGATCAGGTCTGGCGTCGCAGAGTACGTGGAAGTATACCACTGTAATGCTGGAGGGTTGGGCACGACCAGCGTGTTGGGTGACGTCGATTTCTTCGTAAACAAAGGTGAGTCACAACCGAAATGTGGGACTTCCCTGATCCCAGGAATCATTGACTTTTCATTATCAGCCTCATGTAACCACAAGACTTGTGTGACGATGTGGACAGCGTCCGTGGCGCATCCGGACTGGTACAAGGCGTACAAATGCGATAAATACAAGCAGTTTAAAGGAGGCATGTGTTCTCTGAACGATAGAACTATTGCTGGTTTCTGGAACCCTGGTAACGCTACCGGAGTGTATTACTTTTCTACTGACGGCTACGATCTCAGTTAACTAATAACGTAGGCTTTTTGTAAGTTTGAGAATATTCGTTTTTGCTGTCGTTTGTATTGTTGCGGTTTTAAGGGTACGTATCAAAATCCCGAAAGTTCATAATACCTATGATTGAAATACCGACGTCCAAAACACCGAAATTCAAAATACCGAAAGTTTTAAATGCCGATAGTCGTTATATCGAAACACAAAATACCGATGTTCAAATGCCCTACCTACTGAATTCATTAGTAATTATTTATTATTAACGCCACGCCGCCCGCCGGGTTCCCTCGCAGGTTTCCGTCAGCAGGTCGACGGAGCCCCCGCTACGCGGGGCTCCTATTTCTGTCTGCAGGGTTTAAAGAAACCTAACCAACCGAACCTCGGGGTGCCCCTGACGTCGACCGTCTAGGGATAGGGTATCCGTCAGCAGGTGCCAGGTGCCCCTGACGTCGACCGTCTAGGGATAGGGTATCCGTCAGCAGGTCGACGTCAGGGGCACCCCGAGGTTCGGTTGGTTAGGTTCCTTTAAACCCTGCAGACAGAAATAGGAGCCCCGCGCAGCGGGGGCTCCGTCGACCTGCTGACGGAAACCCTAACCCTTGACGCCTAATTCTTTAGTAATGTTTTTTTTCTGCATTATATTACACCAATTGAATATTCGATAAAATACATGGTTATACCATCTGAACATTACATCAAATGAACATTATTTTTGTACTTCGGGATTTTAAACTTCGGGATTTTAAACTTTCGGGCAAATGAACTTTCGGGATTTAAAACTTTCGACCAAACAACCATTCGGCGTTTCAATTATCGGGATTTCATCTATCGGTATTTTAAAATTCGGTCTATTAAAATTCGGGATTTTGATACGTACCCGGTTTTAAACCTAGTCACCGAAAATTCTGCTTCTATATTTTTTTCCGTAAATTATGACTCAGTCCTGGTAGTCTTGTAAGAAATGTACTGCTTGTAGAAAATGTAATGTATACTATTAATGTCCTTATTAAGTGATGTTTGTGTATTAGACACGATCTCAATGACATAATAACGTTCAACAATAGCTACTTGTATACACTCAATAGGTACGTATAAATTATTTATTGTTAAGTAAAAACAAACTATTTTATTGTGATAATAAATATATTTACTAGTCTACTTTTTATTTATTATTTTCCACCTAACTATGACGATGGTAATAATATGATTTTGGGTTAATAGTCAAGAGTCTCAACCAACACGATAAACTTGAAAACTTGTTCTGGCGTCTGCAGTACAACAATTTCCATGAAAACGTTATGGAAATTGCTCTAGCAAAATCGCGTCGCAGCGTCTGTCACGCTTGTCTGCCGAAGAACAAGAAAAACAAATTCGAATTCAGCAAAGCCAGTAGAACAAACCCGTGACTCCCTATATAAAACTGATTTGGTCATGACTTCAATCTCGTTGGTCAGCGACGTCCTGGGTTCGGTTCCTAGGTCGGGCGAAGTGTTAGTTTACCCATCAGGAATTTCTCAGTAACAGCCCGAAGTCCAGATTCGTGCCCGATGGTTTGATGGGATTTCGCTTGCCCCCTATTACATGGGACTTAAACATTTCTAGCGAAATGTGAGTGTACTTTTGGGTACACATTTGCCTAACCCTTCGTAAAATAAGGCGTGATGTTACGTTAGTGTTCTGTGACCATTTTCCTACAATCCCATCTAGAATCATCCCAGATAGCAGTAAAATGTAGAAATTCGAATAAAACAATAGAAATCTGTTTCGCGACGTAACATCTGTTTCTCAAAGACGTTGCAGTAGTCACGGGAGACCGCGGCAACGGTAAGGCCCCTTCACACAAACTGCTGCGAGACGCTGCGTTTTATTTGATGACGTAACATTTTTTATTTTTTCTACGTGGTTGGTGCACTATTAAAATAATATTCAGAAGAATTAAATAAACCTGCCTTATACCTATATTAACAAATATTTAAAGCATCAGATGCATAAGGGCTTGTTCTTAGCTTGTAAATGGTAATGGCTTGTAATGGTAATGGTGGTGGCTTGTAATGGTTGTGGTTGGTGCTTGTATGGTGTACAATAAAGAGTATTCTAGTCTGTTCTATCTAAATTGACTCCGCCGAGAATTTGATTACGAGTTTGGCACCTTTAGTAGCACATCTATATACTAATAAAAATCTGACGAGTTTGTTTGGTTGAACGCGCTAATCTCTGAAAATACCAGTAAGATTTTTTTTTTAAATTGCCTTTGATAGCCCAATTCTTGGGGGAGGCCATAAGCTATTTATTTTACCTTAAGAGCCGATAAAAGCTCAGAAAGAACACTAAGCGAAAACGAAGTGATGGTCGGAGAACAAGAAATTTCATACCGATGAAGTCGCGGGCAGAAGCTAGTGTACTAGTCGAAAGAAAAAAGAAAGAAAGAAAAATTGTTTCCACCTTCTTTAGGTCGTCCGTCCATCTAGCTGGGGGGCGTCCCACACTACGCTTGCCGACAAGCGGTCTCCACTCCAGGACTCATCTGCTTAGTTGACATTGACAATATAAATTAATCCGTGACGCGCCCGCGGCACTGGCAGATGACAACAAAACAATCAAAACAAAAACGAAATCCCAATTGCACAGTGGAAAAATAACTACTTTCGTAACAAACAAACAACAATAATAAGAATAATTAAGCCGTGCGTCGTATCTGTGCAAGAACAGGCCGTTGCTCAGCAAAAACTTCGGACGAACCTGTTGTCAACAGCGCTGATTTTCAGCAACTACCTCTCGAATGACGTAATGAGGTCCCACTGTCATCATCTGCCTAGCCTTTTCCCAACTATGTTAGGGTAGGCTTCCAGTCTAACAGATGCAGCTGAGTACCAGTATTATTACATGGAGCGACTGCCGATCTGACCTCCACAACCCAGGTACTGGGTATTACGGTACCCCTTGGTAAGACTGGTTGATGACGTCCCACTGTGTGACATAATTAATCGAGTAGCCTGTTTGGGCAAATGCAAATAATAGTACAAGGAAAAGCATTCACATAATTCTGCTATCGGGTGGCTGTCTGTTTCTGTACAATAAGCTGACACTAGCTAGCCAATAAATACAGCATACATTAAAATATCAATGGCATGATTTAAATACAAATGACAACAATATAATTGTGCTAATCTCTTACAAAAGCGATACATTACACCAGGTTCTGTCAAACCACGACTATAAAGCGCCTGGTTCACTTCAACACGCAATATTATGCGATTTCAGAAATGAAGAGATCCGCAGGAGAATCATGGTAACCGACTGAGCCGGAAGAATTGCCAAACTTAAGTGGCAGTGGGCAGGGCACATTGCTCGCAGAACAGATATTCGATGGGGCGGAAAGGTTCTGAAGTGGCGACCGCGTAACGGAAGACGTAGCGTTGGAAGGCCTTTTTTTTTCCAGGGTGGAAAATTCTCATGGATGTCCGCCGCCCTGGGGCGGGCGACGGGGTCTGTCAGACTCTTACTGACTAAAAACCACCCCAGTGTTCCATCTCACACCTACGCCGGGGGTCGCGGGAACGTAAGATCCTTCCGCAACCCCCGACTGGTGCCGGCCCGCCACCGCCTCCCTCTGGGCCTCCTCGGGTCGGTCGGGTCGTCGGTCCACAAGGTGGAGCGACGACCTTGTGAAGGCCGCAGGAACCCGTTGGATGTGAGACGCACAGAACCGGTCGAAGTGGAGGTGCTTGGGGGAGGCCTATGTCCAGCAGTGGACGTCTTTCAGCTGAAATGATGATGATGATGATTGTGCGATTTGGCTTTTTACTTCAAAGGTCATTTATGATCTCACCAAGTCTGATTTGACCAAAATCTGTACCGTATGTGGCTTGGTGTGGCTGTTACTGTCTCAAAATCGCCTATACAAGATTTCACAACATAATTCTTTAGAAATCAGTCAATTTGTTTATTCTTCCGTCGAGAAAACCCGTTTCTATGGTGATCTTGCTACGCGTGCAGGAGAGACCACTCCCTGAAGCAAGACATTATTTGGCGTCTTAAGACTCCAATAAATTAATAACATCAGCCCATCTTATACTTCCATCAATCCTTTTAAACCGTAGTTCTCAACATTTTCAACCTTCAATCAATCTGCCTAGCCTTTTCCCAACCGTGTTGTTACCTGCTTCCAGTCTAACCGTTTTAAATAATAATAATACGACACGGTTGGCGCAGTGGCTGAGCGATCGACTGCTGCGCTGCGTGTCGTGGGTTGGATTCCCGCACGGAACAAATATTTGTATCGCCTACATGTAGTTGTTCCGGGTCTAGCTGTTTGTGTACGTGAGTTTAAATGTTTGTAAACGCACCTACGATACAGGATTAATTCCTAGTGTGGGGCAACGTTTTTAAAAATACAAAATACAATACAGTATTTTTTTCTGATCAATTTACAAGGTCCATGCAGTTAGTAAAAGTCTTAACCTAATGTTAGCAAAAACCACAACCCTCCTCCACCGTAGCATAAATAAAGACGCAGCGTAATGTCCGTGTGAACAGCTCTAATATGCACTTAGCGCCTAGACACGACAGCTACACACTACACTTTTCTTAAAGGAAAAGCTTTTGTTTTAAAAAATGACATTATTTCTCTTTCGCGCCGGAGAATGGACAGATTGCACTCCACGTGACAACGACAAGAATACTCTATGTTGTTGTAAAAATTGTTGTTGTATTTTTCTATATTGTGCAGCAAGAAATCGCTGATGAAAAGGAATAACTGCTATTTTGCTTCATGGTCTTATGATTTAGGGCTGATTTTTCCAACGCCAGAAAATTTGATCCGAGAAATGATTTTGAATTCTTGACACTTTTTCCATACAAAATGTGTCAGACGACAATTTTATTACACGAAAATGTATACCCAGGAAAGTAATAACTTTACAATTAACTATGCAGTTACAATACATACTACGGTTAATTAATCAATAAACCATTAATAACCAATAATTGTAACGTTATTTCCAAAATTAAAATCCTCATGTGTAATGTGTTTATTTTCCTCAGATAGTTTCCCCATTTCAATAGACTGTGTTTGTTTATTGTTTTGGTCTCGGTTTGTGCTGAATCATACATTGTTTTATGAACGCTCATTCCTTATCAGACGCGGGAAATCCCAACTGACCTTGATACGACACGAAAAAACAAATCGTTCGTCTTGGGAGGAAAACCTTCCTACTTGGAGGGATAAATAATGTTTGCATTATAAATATGTAGTCTAGATATTGCACGGTTTTTCCCCGAAAAGTAGGTCAGCAAGTCAAGTTCTAACCTAATTAAATAGATTTGAGTATCCTAAGTACTTACGCTTAACGGTGAAGGGAAACATCGTGCGGAAATCGGCATGTCCTAGACTCAAAAATTCGAAGACATGTGACATCTACAACCCGCACTGGGCCCGCGTGGTGGATAACGGCCCACTCCCTCACACATAGAGGAGGCCTGTGTCCCAGCAGTGGGAACATTATAGGCTAATTATGATTATGGTGAGGCACTTACGCTTACACTGAGGGTCTAAAACTACGGTTTTCATGAAGAGCGGTGGCCAAGAGACTTTACCGTGTCAAATCCTATGGAAGCATGCCTAGGTCCTATGTAATAGGGGGCGAACCCATTGCCATCAAGCGAGCACAAATCCCGATTCCCGGCTGCAACTGAGATATTACAGATGGAAAAACCCAACAACACTGCCCGACCCAGGAATCTAACCCACCCAGGATCTCATACTCAGCAGTAACGCTTGCGACTACTAAACCAAGGAGGCAGTCATCATCTGCCTAGCCTTTTCCCAACTATGTTGGGGTCAGCTTCCAGTCTAACCGGATGCAGCTGAATACGAGTATTTTACATGGAGCGACTGCCTATCTGACCTCCACAACCCAGTTACTGGGTAATACTATACCCCTTGGTAAGAATGGTTATCAGACTTTCGGGCTACTGACGACCCGTAACGACTGTCAAAGATCCACGAATGACAGCCGGGACTAACGGTTTAACGTGCTTTCCGAGGCATGGAGGGGTCTTGATAGATGGTCACCCATCCACGGACCATACGCGGCAAGCGTAGCTTAACCTGATCGATCGACCCGTGCGGCGGTTATTACTTAGCCACAAGCCCCTCTCTAAACCAAGGAGGCAGTATGTATATAAAAAGCAACACAAGAAACGTACCTAGGTGTGGTCAGCAAACCTTCAAAACAAATCTACTTTTACTAAGAACTACCGAAAACACGAATTGCGCTACGAACTACGAACTCGTATTTCAATTGAGTGAGTTCTATACACAAAGCAGGCCACAGACATTCAAGTTGATTCAATAAGTCTACCAGGGGTGGATACATGCGTAGGAGACAACCTGCACTATTTAATTAAATAACTGTAAATCGTCTGGTAGGTCAGTTGGGGGACACAAGTTTATGGAGCGGGTACGTGACGTTCAAGTTTTTCAGAATTCAAAGCCGCATTTAATTTTAGAAAAAGTTCGTCTTTGTCGAGTGTCTTTCTTTTCAACTTAGCCTATGCCTCCCATGCTGTGCCACAACACCCTGTCCTCCACCTTCCGCATCCAGTCTTTCTTTTACTGATCCTCAATAGCAGTCACTTTCTAAAACACCTATATAGTTTATGGCATAGTTTTAATAAGGTCAGGATATTATACGGGATCAAATTAAATTAGCTAGCGAAACTCGGTAGACGTGGTGGGTCTCTATACCTAAATATGATAAAACAAAAATAATTTAATTTGATGATTTCTTTTTTTTTTTTTTGGGTCATTAACCGCTGTTAGTGTTTTTACTTGAAATATCAGTTTTAAAAATCACTGTTTTCTGAGTAAACTTTACAGACGTGATTGGTATCGATATTTCAACACGACAAGATTTTCTCTACTCATACTTCAAGTAACAAAACTACCAGCGGTCGTTGACCCCTAAAAAAACAAATTATGGTGTTGACATATTGATAACAATCACGTCTGCAGAGTTTCGCTAGGTAATTTAATTTGGGCGGTGAAATTGGGGCCGTGTCGTCGCTCGCGCGTCAGGCCCAAAGAGGTGGCACGCAGTGTGCGCGCCCTAATGGAAGGACGTGCGGTCGTGGGTTCGGCCGCACTTGGTGATGGGGCCCGCATCGTGGGCTGATACCAGCCGGGGGTGCGGCGAATGTACAAGTATCTCCCGGGCCCCCGACTCCTGGTAGTAGAAGGAACAGTGGGGTTTTAGTCGGTAGGAGTCCGACATAACCCTCCGTTCTTCCCAGATGGAAGGTATCCATGAGGATTTCCACACGATAAAAAATAGATAATTTAATTAAACTCTGTGTTTTTGTTTTAATAGTTTGTTATCTGGTTTAATATATGTATATTAGGAGTTTATCCAGTGTCCTATATATTTGTATCCTCCTAAATAAATGTCTCATTAGCAAAACGTTATTTTATTTATGCAACGGTAATTTAATTACCCACCGCAAGATTCATTTTCCTGAAGCAGCATGACCCAAATACATCACAGTGGTTATTAATAAACTACAATAATGAAGTAGCTATTGAAATGTAGTTATATTTTGTCTTAGTCTTGTCTTGTCTTGTTTAGTCTTGTGTCAGTGGGTCTTATTTAGTTTTAACACAAGAATTCAGTTAAAATATCGACCTATATCTCATCATCATCTGCCTAGCCTTTTCCTAACTATATTGGGATCGGCTTCCAGTCAAATCGGATGCAGCTGAATACCAGCATTTTTCTTGGAGCGACTGCCTATCTGACCTCCACAACCCAGTTACTGGGTAATACGATACCCTTGATAAAATCCAAATCAAAAGTCATTTATTCAAATTAACCTGAGAATCAGCACTTTTCGAACGTCAAAATTACAAAAGACAGTCCCCCAAAACACCAGCCCAAGACTCACCAAGCCTAAGACTTCTACTACCTGGACTACCCGTAACGTGCTTTCCTAGGCACGGAGGGTCTCGGTATGTAAAGATCACTCATCCACAGACCGACCGCGGCAAGCATAGCTTAACCTGGTCAATCGACCTGTGCGGCTATTATTGATTAGCAAAGGGCACCTCAAAAAAAAATCTCTTCCTACATCTACAGGGTGGCAGGGACCGACGCGCAATCTTCGTGAAATGTTACACCTGATTCCATAAATAAAATTACGAAGGTCATTCATCTCGGAAATGACCAGTTAAAAACGTTGTCATTTTTGAGTGTGCAATGTATTGCAAACAACGCGATCAAAACACTCCGAGGATTTTGCGCGCGCGCGCGCTGCCTACCGCGATGCCGCGCGCTGCCCTTTCAAGTTTTATTTACATTGCTGTTTTAAGTGAAATAAGCGAATTTACTATTTTTTATATAAAAATCTCGTTGGGTTAGATAGGAATAATGAAAAAAAATTGCAGAAAAGAACGTAAAAATTAAGAAAAAGACGACGAAATTTTTCAACGCCCCCTGCGTTGTTTAAAAATTTCAACGCCCAGAATGATTCTAGACCCAGGGGGTCCAGAATCATGTACTGAATCCATGGTAAGCGGTTGTGCGTCGATGTCCCTGCCACCATGTACGAGTATACTAATAATAAAGCTGAAGAGTTTGTTTGAACGCGCTAATCTCTGGAACTACCAGTCGGATCAAAAAAATCTCTTTGCATTTTATAGTCAAATTCTTGATAAAGACCATAGGCTATTTAACATCACGATAGGACCCTTAGAAGCCGAGCAAAAAGAAAAAGTTAGAAAGAATGCTAAGCGAAAAGGAAGTAACAGCGCGGACAGGCGATGCGATGCGACGGGGTGGGTCGGAGAACAAGAAATTTCACATTTCACCTGACCAGAGGGCTAACTCGTTCTTTGGCCAAAGAATTAGCATTGCCATTCAACGTGGCAACGCTGCCAGTCCTAGGCACGTATCCGGATTACAGTGATGCGGACGAGTATTTCGAAGCCTAAGTCACTAAAAACAAGAGGACATTTTGTATTTGAAAGGAAGAAAGAAAATACGTTTATTTGCGGCAAACATGACGCATGTGTTTGAAGAACACAAAAACAAAAAACATATATAACAATCTCTCAGCATAATGCTAAGACCCTATACGAGACAGTGCCCCAGCGCTGGTTATCAGCGACAGCCGGCGTTGTCGTGATGACGTCAACCTGTTTCTTTGTATATTTTGTTATTTTTTCATTACAGTACCTAGTGTAAATAGTTAGTTGCATTTATTATATTGTATAAATAATTTTAATGTTTACGAAGTAAAGTTTCTAAACCAAATTAAAAATGTATTTTTAAAAAGGCTCCATAATATCTGATAACAAATTCGGAATTTATTATAGAACCTTTTCCATTTTTCCTTCTCGGTTTCGCAGCAAAACGTTTAATGGTTCGAGCGCAATATAAAGGTTGTTTAATTACTTTTGTTATAAGAGCACTCTATCTGTTGTTTTAATAGGCATTTCTTTCATTAACGGAGATGAAAATATATTATTATTTTCACGGCAGACTTGCTCACATCCTGTTGTTTTGCTCGTAATTTAAAACTTTCTTTAGTCGTGACTTATTTTTAAATTCATTACCTACACGTTTTACTTCATTTGTTCTTTAATGGATTTCTTTATACGCAATATTTAGATAATATATAATATGACAGACATAAAATAACAATAATATGTAAAAAAGAGGCAAAAGAATCATAGAGCATTCAAAAATTCGTCCGCATCGCTGTCAACAGGAAAGTTTTATTAATTTTTAACGTCTTAAATGTGTATTGTTTCATAAATTATTTTTTTTACACGTTACTGAATAATAATCTCTTGTAATGATTGTAAATCTATATAGATTTCACTAATAACGAAACTTAAATGTAGATCGTACGTCTGTCGCTAACTTTGCGGATTTTTTTGAGAAGTTTCGTGAAATTTTTGCCATCTTTCTTACCACAGCATGAACAACAGATCTTCTTATTTATTTCGTGCCGATACAAGAGGACATTCTCGTCGAAAAGACGCCCTAAACTAAAAGATAAAGTTTTAAAGTGTCATGCGCCTGAAATTGTAGAGAACGCATGCTTTTCTAAACGCCTTTGAAGCAGAGTATAGCAATGTTGCTCGTTGACAGAAAATGTCACAAGATTTTTCCAGGCCAACTCCTTTAGAAGAACTTGTACCTGTACGGTAGGCCAAACGTCAGTAGTAACAAAACCAATATAAGCTGGCCTCATCATCACCATAGACGACCGAAAGACGTCCACTGCTGGACATAGGCGTCCCCCAAGCACCTCTACTTCGACCGGTTCTGTGCTTCTCACATCCAACGCATTCCTGCGGCCTTCACAAGGACGTCGGTCTACCTTGTGGGAGGCCTCTTATTCTATTGAAACTCCGTACTACGCTAGGCCAGCTAAAAGTCAAAATGTTACCACTGACATGCCGTCTACTTTATTCCCTAGGAGTTATATATGGTAAGGATCAACAATTCGATGCCCTGAGGCAGATAGCGATTACAGACGGCATCATTGGCGGTATTCATGGTGCATGGCAAATTGTGGTAAGTCGCCATTCTTTGACAGTAATGGTTTGACTTCTTCCACTATCGTTTTTCTACGACTTCAGGAATTGTTGCAGTGCCTCGTTGGTCTCGTGCTCCTGGGTTCGATGTCCAGGTCGAGCAGTGTTATTGTGTTTTTCTATCAAGAATGTTTAAGTAGCGGCCCGGAGGCTGGATTTGTTCCCGTTTGACAACAATAAGCTCGCCCCTACCTGGGACTTAAACATAACTGGCGAATGTTGAGTGTACTACACGTTCACCTCTGCCAAACCCTTCGGTGATTACAGTTATAATGTTATATGTTGTGGCCTCAGCAAGATAGTCATGAAACAAGAAAAATTTAATTCCAACCATGGGTATGTATTTCTTATATCTAGATATTTCTTATACCTATGGTTCCAACAAACAAGAATACATTTCCAACCAGACAAAATTATCAATTTTAATAACACAGTACGGTCTTAATTACAGAAACGTTGTTATGAAAACAATATTTCTGCGGAATAGTCTGTTAAATTTGAATAATATCCGCCATTTTAAGGGTGTTTCGTAATAAATATTACTTAATGTCTTTACTCCGAGGTGTTTGTTGTAAATGTAATGTTCTATGACTTGGCAAATTGACCCATTCCAAGTTTACAGTGTATGAGAAAATATAGGTATTTGGTGCTTGGGTATTGAAACAGCGAAGGTCTAATGAAAGTAACGGTTATTGCACTCGTATATTTTAACTAGTACCTATGTAAATTGTAACGTATGTAAATTCCAACCAATTACTTACCTGAGAACGTTTTCTGAATGATTTTAAAGTGTTCAGAGGGGCTTGTGGCTGAGTAATTACAGCCGCCCGAGTCGATCGAATATTAAGCTACACTTGCCGAGGTCGGTCCGTGGATGGGTGACCATCCATTTTTTGGGGACTGTCTTGTTGTAATTTTGACTTTCTAAAAGTGATGATTCTCAGCCCAGTCTGAACAAATGACTTTTGAATTTGATTTTCTACGGAACCCTCGATTAGCGAGACTGAGTTTTTAGTATTGATTGTTTCCATAGATGAGGACAAAACCGGTTTGGCTACAAGGAGGTAAATACCACAAAATAATTAATATACACTATTGTCATTTTACGTAAAATAACATAAGATCACACCTGTTTTCCCTTAAGACTTAGGCGTATAATACACCCACATTTCGCCAGTTATGTTTAAGCCCCATATAATAGGGGGCAAGCCTATTGCCATCAACTGGGTACAAATCCAGACTCCGGGCTATAACTGAGAAATTCCTGGAGAAAAAAACCAACAACACTTTGCCCTAGCTGGGAATCGAAGGACTTCATGCTCAGCAGTAGCGCTTGCGACCACTACACCAACGAGGCCAGTTAATTATGATTTTATATCGTAGCAGCCGGTCTGGATGTAAGCTCTAATACATAAAACGTGTAACAAAACTGCCGTGAACTTCCATAAGCAAACCCCTGAACAACCTCTCCTGAATAATGTAAACCCACCTCCAAGGTACGGCACAATTCCTACAGGTCTTTATAAAAGACATTTACCGCTGCACCAGAAGCCTTTGAAAAACGATGCCACGTCGTCATAACCCCCTTACCAGCCACCATTACGGCTACTGGCGGGTAGCCAAGCACACGTACGAGTGGTTTTATCAACGGTTTATTATTCAACTTGTTTCATAAAATATTAGCGCAAGATTTAGAATGTAAGTGGGGTCTCTTTATGAGGGAAGGCTGGCCTGCTAATGGGGCTTATACACGATGGCTGATGATGGCTAAGTTTTTAAGTAAATGTAAGAAAGGCAAGACTATTTAGATTTGCATAAATCGAAGGTTTATTGCCGAAAGTCTGATAACCAGTCTTACCAAGGGGTATTGTATTACCCAGTCTCTGGGTTGTGGAGGTCAGATAGGCAGTCGCTTCATGTAAAATACTGGTATTCAGCTGCATCCGGTTAGACTGGAAGCCAACATAGTTGGGAAAAGGCTAGGCAGATGATGATGTTGAGATTGAAGGTTTATTAACTTATAGGCATATTGTCTCCTATGGGACTAATGAAAAAGAGCAAAAACAGACAAAACTATTGCTTTGTCTGTTTTTAGTAGTTTGGTGTATAATATTATACTTAGAATCGCAGCAGGTGGCGTTCTGTTGTTCCTTTCTGCATGCCCATTTGGGAAAACTGTTCCAATAAATGTGGGACTGCAATAAAAAAACCGAGTGTGCTTATGACCACATGACTGAAGTGAAACTTCTTTCCCAAAATATTAATTCATTAAATTGTTCAAAACGAAATAGAATTACGAAAAATAACCCAAGAATCACCGTTCGCGTAACGCTAGTAAACTCGCAAACGAACTACTGACTGAGATATATACATATTTCACTTACTAGCTATAAGAGAAAGAGAGAAAGAAAATGTGCGAGCGCACTGCTCTCTCTTGCTCCTACACTGTGACACAGACAATAGGCCTGCACTGTGCTTAGATATACGGAACGTATTTGGCTATGAGAGGAAGAGAGAAAGAAAATGTGCGCGCGCACTGCTTTCTCTTGCTTATATCCCCCACTCAACTCCCGTTCGCCTCGCCCGATCACACTTTTCGTAACGCTTACGTCACGCGTTCGCCAGCTTACTCCCCAAGTCAAGCGTGCGTAAAGAAGTTTCACTTCAAAAGACCTTTGCCTATAGGTTAATGAAAAGAAATCAATCCCATAATAAACCCAAATGTATACTCGTAAAATCAAATCACGAAGTGTAAAAACTATACTTAAAGGTGCCTGGAGGCAATTCCGAACGTTCGCATTATTTTTCCAATCTCAGTCTTAATCTGTCAGAGATACGTCTAATTTAGAGAAACTAGAAGTATTTTTGACAGATCACACAACGTTTTTTACATTGGTTGTCGTTGAGACGAAATTGCAATTGCAACTACCTTTTGCTTATGATCATTCTTCTCGTGCCAAAGTCCACAGGGGAGCCTAGAGTCAGGGCAGGCAAGCTAAACTGTGAGCGCAGGTTCGAATCAGGCCACGTTCCGTTTTAAGCTGCATTACGTGATCGCGCCAGTCTGTTGCTCGAACTGATATTATGTGTTTGCTGTCAGGGATGTGGTCCAGAGACGAAGCAGACAGCGATTTTGGTACCTATTTTTATTAACAGCGGTGATCTGAAAAACGACTAAATTAATCAACAATGCGTACATAATAAGCAAATGGAATGGCCGGCTATTTTAGCGGTGGAACCTGAAGACCGTTGGGATGTACGTGTTCTTCTGGAAGACCGCAAATTGGCAAACGAAAGGTAGGTATGTGGAAGCCCCGCAGGTTATGTGGAGTAACGATATTCGCAGGGTGGCTGGCTCCAGCTAGATGAGAGTAGCCGATGTTCAAGTTTAATGGCGTGCCTGAGCAGCAGCGACGAAAGCCCTATGCAGCAGTACTGTAGGTTGATGTAGATTTCCCTATGGTGGGCCTAATGTAATTTGAACGCACCTACACTTAGGACGACTGGCTTATGTAATGCAAGAACGTAAAGGAACTAGGACGACTGGCTTATATAATACAAGAACGTAAAGGAACTAGGACGACTGGCTTATGTAATACAAGAACGTAAAGGAACTAGGACGACTGACTTATGTAATGCAAGAACGTAAAGGAACATATAAACCTTCACTAAATCAACGTTAGCTTGCTCTTCAAACTCAGCCAATAGCAGTGCACTACTAGACATGGGCCTCTCGAATTTGCATGATAACACCCGGTTCTCCGCGTTCCGCATCCAGTTTGTCCTGGCTACCTTTTCAGTCCGTCCAGCTGGGAGGTGTCCCACTACGCTTGCCGATACGCGGTCTCCAACATTGAACTCGTCAACCTTCCCGCTTACAGAGACGAGGCCTGAACCCCAACAGTGGGAAAGTCATAGGCTGACTATGCTAATAGAATAGAATAGAGTAGAATAGCTTTATTTTGGACACAAAATATCCATATAGTGTTAGTAACAAAACAAAAAATAACTGTGTACGTGTTGCTGCTCCAACGGCCATCGGTCCTTCAAAAATAGGTCGGCCATGTCTTTCGCTTACTCCTTGCGCCACCTTAAAGAAATATGAGCTAGGTATAATGCCGTCAGAAAGCTCTTTAGACAGTGACTTGGAGATTTCTGGGAAAACGTGATGCTAATTCTTATAAAGAGCGACAACATGACGGGTTTTATATTCAGCTGATGAAACATTAAGTGATATGGAGGTATTTTATTTTAAAGTTGGAGTATTTTCACGTATTCTTTCAGAGTAGGCAATTGATTTGTTAAAACGTGTACGGTATCTAATGAATTTATTTATTTATTTATTTTATTATGTTCGGGAAACTTACAGCTAATAAATAAATTGTGTTTTTAAACAATATGCAATACAGGGTTGCTTTGCATTGTCTGTTTTTTATGCGAGTGTTTATAAAGTACAGTACTAGATATGGATCTAATGTACAATTTTTTGCAACAGGTTATCAAATGCAATGCATTTATTTCAATTAAACGATTTTCTGGCACTTTTGAATTGTCAATCAAAAGACATTGCCATTCAACGTGGCAATGCTGCCAGTCTTCTGGGCACGTTCCGGATGACAGCGATGCGGACGAGTACTCCGACGCCTAAGTCCTTTTGTTTTTTGTATTTATTTGTACACCTATAGTTTGTTAGTTAGTTATTTAATGTAGTGCCTAGTGTAAAGACATTAGAAAACCAACATTAAATCTGACTTAAAAAAAAGTCACAGAACTCTTTATCATAATTTTCTAAATGATGAGTAATCTAAATTAAAAGATTGACAGGTGCTTGTGGATAAGTTCCTAATAACAGCAGAACGGGTCGCTTGATCAGGCGAAGCTACGCTTGCCGCGGTTGGTCCGTGGATGGGTGACCATCTTTACATACCAAGACCCCTCCGTGCCTCGGAAAGCACGTAGAGCCATTGATCCCGGCTGTCATTTGTGGATCTTCGACAGTCGTTACAGGTCGTCAGAAGCCCAAAATTCTGACAACCAGTCTTACCAAGAGGTATCGTATTACCCAGTAACTGGGTTGTGGAGGTCAGATAGGCAGTCGCTCCATGTAAAATACTTGTATTCAGCTGCATCCGGTTAGACTGGAAGGCGACCTTAACATAGTTGGGAAAAGGCTAGGTAGACGATGATGATTAGGTCTAAATGACTGTATAGAGGTATGAGGTAAAGTTCACTCATCCTCCATAGAAAAGGGAGGATCCTCCGACCAGACGGGTATTGTGTCTGGCGGGCAATTGCCCAACGACTGATGTCGGGAAGTTGGTATGTATGCTAATTGCGCGGTAAACTCTGCTTGCGAGATGCAGGATTTGCGTGACGTCAGTATGACGCGTTGTTCGCATGTGGCGTTGTAGATACCGCTACAACTGCTTGCGTTGAGCAAGGATGGTGGATGCTTGTTTTTTCTCTGTTTTGGAGGAGGCCTTTGCCTTGCTGTGACGCAGTAACATACAACCATTCATTAATTATTTAAATAACAAAAACTAATTATTATATAAATATCAATTTCATAGAAAATTATTGAAGTAATTAAAATTGTTATGTTAATGTTTTGTGGCAAAATGGTGGTAACATGACATAATCCAGTTTACATATTAAATTAATTGTTATATTCGGTGGAATGGACTATAATAAAGCTTATTAATTTTATGATAGTCATTATATTTGAAACCAATATATTCTAATAGTGGTCTTTAATGTAAATAGTATTTAAGTAAACTAGGTACTTATAAAATAATGAGTTTATAAAATTTTCTCATTATTTCAAGACTTTTGTTAATTATTGTTAAGAATTTTATTCTCCTACAATTACCATAAAGTATGCTCATGCCGCCTGTGATACAGGTTTATCCTAGTACAGGCATCTAACATTATTATACCGTTGTAAATTATTTCTAAGACTTATCTTTATTTATACAAAGTGTCCGGTAATTAATGGATAACCTAGTAAAGGGTCATTGTACTTATCATTATGAACAACTTTTAATACGGGAACAAACATGAAATCGCGAAAAAAATCAGCTGTTCCCTACATTTATTTTTGCATAACTCGTCAAAATGTAGGAAACAGCTGATTCTTTTTTCGCGTTTTCAGGTGTGGTGCCATAGTAAAAGTTGTTCACAATGATAAGTACAATGACCCCTTAATAGGTTATCCATTAATTATCAGACAGCCTGTATATACTTTATTGTACACCAGAAAATACTAAACTAAAAAAAAAACGATTATTTATACAAAACATACAATGGGTGGCCTTATCACTTTCTGCGATATCTTCCAAGCAACTTTGAACCTTTAAGTCCCATGTAAGTGAAGGCAAGCCTTTACTTACCAACTGTGCCAATTCAGAAGAAAACCGAACCCGATGTTGTTTTGTTACTCATGTTTCAATCCCATGTAATTGGGGAAAGCTTATTGCCATCAACCGGGCACGGAACCAGACTCCGGGCTGCCACTGAGAAATTCCTTACACAAACACCCAATAACACTTTACCCGACCTGGGGGTCGTACCCAGGATCCATCTCACGCACATTGTTACAAAAAAAGCGAATACACTAGTTAATGAACGCATTAACAGACAGTTCGCAACAGAACTAAATACAGTTTCATTAACACCATTAGGACAAACGACGGGAGAGTTCGTTAATGATCGGGTAATTAACTTAATTTGATCATTACGTTTTTGGGAATTTTCGAACAGTTAATGGAATGTGCATGTAGTTTTGGGATTGATGGGAATGGTCAGACTGGTAAAAGCGTCTGTTGTGGTCATTGCCACCATTTGGGCATAGCATAATCAGCCTATAACGTTCCCAACATGGTGGCCCAGTGTGAGTTGGTGGATGTCATGTCGGTCTAGGACATGCCGGTTTCCTCACGATGTTTTCCTTCACGGTTTTGAGAGCTGTGGTGATGAAATTAAATACACCACCTTTGGTTGACTGGTAGAGAATGCCTAAGGCATTTAGTCCGCCTTTGTACAGATGCCAGCAGGTCAACCTACCCGAAACTGTAAAATTTTCCCAATCAAACTTGAACCTTAATGCTTTAACGATAAAGTTGAAAATCAATTAAAGAAATTTGACAGATTGTAGTAGCTTGATGTGCTGGCGTCTGTACCTTTTTGTGTGCGAAAAGTTTTTTTTTTTTTTTTGTTTGCCTATACTGTACCACTGCTAGACAAAGGCCTCCCCCAGATCCTTCCAGGAACTCTTTTCCAGCGTCACCTCGAACTAGCCCTCGCGGTAGGTACGCGTCCAGGTCATCGCGGAAAGATTAAATAAATAAATACACGAAGTAAAGTGCCTGTCTGAGTTCGATCCACAACCTACAACTCGTAAGTGGGGGCCGAAACCACTGGGTCATCAGATTAATTAGTCATAACTACCACAACAATCCTACTCCTACTAATAAGAATTAATAAATATTACTATGATATTATATTATATAGCATAACCAGCCTATGACGTTCCCACTGCTGTGACACAGGCCTCCTCTCTGTGAGAGGGAGTCGGCCTTAATCCACCACGCGGGCCCAGTGCGGGTTGGTAGATGTCGCATGTCTTTGAATTTTTCAGTTCTAGGACATGCCGGTTTCCTCACGATGTTTTCCTTCACCATTTTAGCAAAATATGAATTCTTAGGTCTACTTTTTTCGGGCTTTATTTAGCACATACTTAACTTCGTACATACTTAACTATGATAATATGCAAATATTTTCATAACAATATCAGGTACACTGACTTCTAATTAATGTTAATAACTCATTAGTTGTCCCTCAGAGAACTTAATTAAACTTCCCACAACGTACATATTTAACCAACCCAACCCACGGGGCAAGCTTACCTACATAAGCAGTAATTACCGGTTACGCAAAATAAATACCCGAACCGAAAACAGTTTAAAATCAAACACAAAGATAAACTACGTACGGCCAGTCATTATCCGGTTCTCATTACCGGACCGGCTTGGTAATGATACCGGACCGAACCGCAGAACGATTAGAGGTTTCAACCCCTTGTTTATGGCTAAACATTCTGGCTGTATAATTACATTTTTATTCCTTTGGTTTTTAATTTTAATTAAGTTGGTCTTAATGACTTTGTGCTGAAGTATTTTGTTGTTTTTGCCAAAATGTTGGTAAGTTTGATCTTTGTTCACCTTTTTGTGCCTCCAGTAAAAAAGGGCACAACTCAAATTCGTCACTTTCCAGGAGAAGCAAAAAACAACACTTTTAATGTTTTTTTAGTATTTCGCAATTTCAATTATTACTTTTTTCGAATTTACATTTTAGATAAAATATAGCCCTTTCATTTAATGGGAATCACTTCCACATCGAGTCACACTTACTATATTTTTTTTTAGTTTTCCTTGAGTTGTTCCCTTGTTAACGAAGTAATAATGGCATAACGTTATTTATATTAGTCAGTTTGGTCGAATGTAAAGTAATATTACGAGTTATTCTCTTATTTTAGAAATGACTAAGACAAATAATAATGACTTATGTCCTTCTGCTATCGATGTCGAGGATTTAAAGTAACTAACAAGAAATCTATAATTAAAACAATGAGTCCGCGTATCACTGGTCAGTTTCCCTCAGTCGTCAGTGTATTTAATTCGCCATTTTCGTAGATTAGTCAGTTTCACTGATTCGTCAGTTTTACCGATTAGATAGTTGCGTTATCTCGACAGTTTCCAGTATTTGCCAGTTTTCGTCGATTCGACAGTTTTATTCAATTCCTTAGCCGAAGTACAGTCGGTAGAAAACAGCACACACGTTTGCTAATTTAAACTTTTAGCACAGATTTATTTATTATTACATTTAAATGCATTCCATCGCTATTTATAGTTATTAACGGTTAAGAGTTACTAACGTAGATAGAGATATGTTACAAATAATAAATAAATTCAAATCCGAAATTTAAAGATTATTTTTTTTAATTCTTCGGTCGCATTCATTTCCTTATTGATTGACTCTATTTATTTCATTTGAAATATATACATAATATCGTTAGGTATCATATTTTTTTATATTTCAGTTTGGTAATCTTAGAAGGTAAGTATTTTTTATACATAAAGTGTGATATTCATAACGTTAGGTATTCCTTACAGCAGCATAAATTATCCCCAATATGGGTTTTTCAACACGTAAAAACGTTTTCCCTTGACTTTAAAAAACTGATGAATCGACGAAAACTGGCAAATACTGGAAACTGTCGAGATAACGCAACTGTCTAATCGGTAAAACTGACGAATCAGTGAAACTGACTAATCAACGAAACTGGCGAATTAAATAAACTGACAACTGAGGGAAACTGACCAGTGATACATGGACTCAAAGACATGGAAGAGCCAGAAATACAAGCATTTAATTGAGTGTCATCTCCGATACACCTCTCCCAATAAGCGTGAAGAAAAAAATAGATATAATGACACTTCTACCATTTAAAGACCAGTCCCCGTATCACTGGTCAGTTTCCACTAGCCATTACAAGTGTGGTGCCGGGCAAATAAGTTAGTACTTACTTGCCCGGCACCACACTTGTAATGGCTAGTAAATATATATTAATATATATATATACACAACACAATAATAATAATATAATAATAATATAATATTAATATATATTTAGAAATAATATTATACCGTAAAGGCGGGTTACTTTAGCTATTTTTTTCAAATAATTTATGAATTTGATCTGTAGTTTGTATTGGTATTATCTTGTTAGTGTTCTTATATGTTATAAAGAAGCTCAAGGATGTAATCAACAAGATGCGTAGTGTATTTTAGAAATATGATAAGCGTTAAATGGTTTTTTTTTAAATTAAAGTTTGGGTCAAAGTTGTTCTTAGAAAAGGGTTACTTTAACCCCATGAACTTTATCGGTGAAAAATCGCACTTGCAGCTATCAG
Source organism: Apamea monoglypha (assembly GCA_911387795.2). Classification (NCBI taxonomy): domain Eukaryota; kingdom Metazoa; phylum Arthropoda; class Insecta; order Lepidoptera; family Noctuidae; genus Apamea; species Apamea monoglypha. Next base: position 2,905,565 of record OU426922.1, on the reverse strand, counting down.
TGGCGAAAGAAACCATCAAGGGCGGTAATATTGAATATCCAGGAGAGGTTTATTGTAAGAAAAAAGTTCGAAATAAATTAAAACACGATTTAAAATCAACATTATATATTTCAAAAAGATTTACAGTAAGAAAATATCACGTAACGATCTTAGATAAATTCGGTAACATTCGCAAACATATTTTACTTTTCAGTTTTATGAAATTATAATTTCAGTCTTATGTAGGTATGAGAATCAACGGTTCTAAGTACAGACGCCAGCACATCAAGCTACTACAATCTGTCAAATTTCTTTAATAGAATTTCAACTTTATCGTTAAAGCATTAAGGTTCAAGGTTGATTGGGAAAATTTGACAGTTTCGGGTAGCTTAACCCGCTGGCGTCTGTACCACAATCTAATCTAATTGAAAAATATTTTCTTATCACTCGTTCATTTCTGGAACAGAGAAAGAACCCTTTTTTTCAAATTTAGTAAGTCCAATCTTACACACTACATATATGTTCCCAACTATAATGCTGTTCATCTTTAATCTTGAGCCACCGCCAGTACGTCTTACCTCTTTTCATGCATGTTTTGTAGGTTTAACTGATTTGTTAGGGTGCTTCCGGGTTAAATTGTTTTTCAAAGTGCTGCGAGGAATGTTAATCAAATCTGCAGCCGCTCTTTGTGTGGGCACTTTTGATTGGATTGCATCCAGACATTTTGTTTAAATCTGCCTGGGTGTAATCAACATATCGACGACTGCCAGTCTGTACACGGATGGCAGGAATGTCGCTCTGTATTTAGTTCTGTAACAAATTGATCAAAAATTTAAAGTTCTCCACTAATAAACATCGCAGAGTTATTTTAGCCCGCGGGCCCAAAGTTACCCGAAAAGGCGGTCAATGTATACCGATTTTCTAGATCTGTAATTTAAGTCCCAAAACATAAGTAAATCGTCTTTAAAAAACAATTGCTATACTCCTACAGACATGCCTACGAAAATAAATAACAGTCCAATTGGAAAACTTACCAAAATTTAGCTGTACACATCAAAGTTTGCAGCAGAAAAATACGCCGGTGTTACTGTCAAAACTTCAAATGGCGCGAACATGTAGCGACGTGCACTCGAATCCGTAAAACAGTTCCGCAAGTACGCGTTTATATCGCCGTCTGTTAGTTACCGAAGGAACTACGATGTTTGGTTGTGTGGTCGCGACACAGCGGGCACTTCAAACATTTTCTCGATTTGGGCCAAAGTTATGCCCTAGAGTCAAAGTAACCCGCCTCTACGGTAAATATTTAGAAATAAACAATAGAAGAAGGATATGCTACTACAGTACGAGAACATCAATTAAAGACCAACTTACAACAGCCAAACTTTCACAGGAAAGTCCATTTACTCCCTCAATAACGTCTCAAATAGATATTATAACAATTTAAAAGGAAGATGACAATATAGCGTCGTCGCACAATTCATGTGCCGTTCGTGACTCGTCTTTGAAAAAGGTCTTAGGTCTCTAGAGTCATACCTGGTTCGTACGAATATCTTTAGCTGCGTGTTTTTTGAGATGGTTACGAAAGCTTAAAGCGATATGTTAGAAACATATTACATTTTTCCTCAGTTAACCAGAGACCAAAGTAACGATGGATGGACTGTGTGAGAGATGATATGGTTAGAGTGGGAGTGATTACCGAAATGATGACTAATACACAATAAAATATTTATTGAAAGAGCAAATGTAAGTATTACAATATTAATATATATGTATATATTTTTTTTATATTAATTTATTAATTACTATCGTGCGTGACTGTATGAACACGTGTGTTTGTGTGTGACTGTGGTGTGTTTGTGTGTGCATGTGTGTCTGTGTGCATATATGTGTTTGCGTATGTGAATGGACCTGAGTGGCTTTATTTTATTTTATACTTTTTAACATTTTTTCAGTATCTACATAATTTTGAGAGAAAAGGAAGTTATCTATGGTAAGTTTTAGTTTTTTTAGCGGTAGTTTATGTAACTGTGTTTTTTTACTTATTTTATTACAAAGGTATGGACCCATGTAACACGGTTGTCTCCTGAAAAAGTCTGTTTTACACGGTTTAAGGTCAAAAACCAGGTCCTTCCTGCGTTTGTTTTGTAGCCTTTCCTGGTCGTACGTTGAGCCTTTATGGCTTATAAACAGAACCCTCCTGATATAAAGTTGTCGAACCGTTAAAACCATACAATCCTTATACAGCTGCTCCGTTGGATACTGACCGACCGAGTGATCATAGTCGCACTCTATATGCGTATGTCCAGGAACAAGGAACTTGTGATCTATGCATTGAATATGAGGGCATTCTTGCACGATTGTCAAAAACATAACACTCACAAATGAATTTTTATTTTGCCCACCACAAGTTTCCGAATACAGTGTAATTTTGTTGATTGTCATTGGTAGTTTTATTATGTAATCGTACAGACATGAAGCTATTTGGTTTTCGCCACGTTTACCAGAAGCTTCGTGCCACATCATGTAGCAAGTGGCTTTCTTTTCTTTGCATTCGTGTATCGTCAAATTATAAGTCCAAAGACTTCTTTTATAAAACGCCATTCCAGCAGAGAGAACCGGTGTGGGGAGACATTGTTCAAGATCGAACATCAAGTCTTATTATCGGTTTAATTGAATACTAGTTTAAAAAAATGTGATATTTGAAAGTTTGTCTAAAAAATGCGCTTATCTCTAATTTAATCATTACAAAATAAACTAGAAAATTACAAATCAAGGAATGAAACGACTTATTCCTAATTCACGCGGCAATCCACCACTAGCGAAGACAAGTGACAAGAACTGAAACAAACGCAACAAATGCAGTTGTGCCCTTTTTCAAACATGCTTACCAAATGGATTATCTGCATTTATTTCTTACTGTGTTCAAAAAAACTTTGGAACTACATGGGTTGTCTTTTTGTAATTAAATTAACTGTATGTATGCCTTTTAATTCGATTGTCTTTTGGGATTTCTTGTAATTATGTCTATTAAGCAATGAAATTTACTTGCTATCGATAGATGTGCCTTTACACGCAGCCGAGTTATGCCTTTGATATATTACAAAAAAATATGTTAGGATACAGCTAGAGTTATGTCCTTTTGATATGTTGTGTAACAGAACACGTAGATTACAATGGTGCTATAAAAATAAAAGGGCATAACTCGACTTATGCCGTTTTTGACTGGAGGCACTAATTTTACATATACAAAAATGAATATTTACTTTGTAAAGTATTTTTTATATATTTTATATTATAGTTTATTTTTTATTACATAGATTGATATTTAGGTTAGTATTTAAGATTTGTTCAATAAAATTATTAAATTAAATTGTTGTTATCAGAAGTGGTTTTTTCTAGTGATACAACACTATTACCTGGTGGTATCCCGTACCACCGGAGGTACGGCCAGGGGTACGGTGGGTCTGCAGTGCATATTATTTACATTTTTAGTTAAATAAAAAACATTTAATATAGTATTTTTTTTATATAGTAAATTTAATAGTGGCCCGTCGGCATCAGGAACAGGGTCCAGGCTGCCGGTGGTCAGGGCCTTAGAGAAAAGAACCTACTCACTTTGCGTGCCGTGTCCAGGAGTACATACTGCTTTCTGAATAATTATTATTGTGAGTGTGAAGATTGTTTTTTTTTTTCCTCAGTTAATTTTAATCATGGTCAAGTCAAGTTTGAGTAATTTATGGGGGCCTACCCAAATGTCCGGTGTGCGTGCACTGACTGGACAGATCCACTCTATCTGTGTGATTCTTTCCTCAAAAGACCATTTCGGCCACCTATCTACATGGTATTCACATGACCAGACCAAGATTATGTCTGGACTTTAAAAGAGACTGTGACCTCTGAGTTTGTTTCGGCCTTTCTTCTCAGAGTAGTCAGATAGGAAACGCCGACCTCATCTAGTGTTTAAAATATGATTGATGTGTAAAAAGTGTTTGTACAAACCTACTTACAGAAATAAAAGTCATTTTATGTATTATATTGGAGTGAGATGATCGCATATATAGAGATGTAGAAAAAAAGACATGCTAAGTCGATCAAAACAGAAGATAATATTTCCGAACTGACTCCCGAAAGTAAACAATCGACCTACCAATGGCTCGAGCTAAGTGGATTAGACAAGTTTATCGCCAAAAATACTATGTATGATTATTTTTATATAATAGTGACACTAGGATACTTGCATACATATATAGGTTAGTAGGTGCATCACCGTGCAAACTGTAACCATGATTTTATCACATGATTCTTCCCCTAGTGTAGAAATATTTCTATGGTTATCAAAAAAAAAACCTGCTTTCCCATAGAAATGTGTATAGGTATTCCTGCGCGGTCGAAATGTATGGAACTGCTAATTATTTGTTTAATAACCAACGAATTTCAACGCAGGGGTTTCAGAATCATGGTTGCGCGTCGATGTCCCCACCTGTCTATACAAGTTGGGACATCGAAGCGCAACTACCTGATACCACCTATATTTTGCATCTATCCTATTCTATAGCTTAATTTACTTAACACAGAGTGACTGCCACACTGCCAATCCTACCCTTTCACGTCCCCGTTAGCAACTGAAGCCAAATCAGTTAAAGCTGGGAGTGAATTACATTAACTTGTTTGCCAGGCCTCCCTCGGCCTAAAGGATAAACTGATTCTCTCAGTTGCCTGACAATTGGATCGGCTGATGAACGATAGACAGACAGGTTGATTAACTGTTTCTATAGAAGCAGAATGATACGTTCCTATCAACCATGAGGATAATAAGGTTAAAGGAACTATGGTTGGTTTGTATGATATAATTCGGTTATAAAGTGGACTACTGAGAAGAAGAAGATATGCTGTGCCCACGCCGAATATGACATTGAATATGGATCAGACCGGAATGACAAAGTTTATAATGGTCAGTGGATCAGACAGGAATTAAAACATAACAATAACCAGCAGGGCAGAGGATCCGACGGGAATAACTCGATAATATATGCTCGTTCATATAAACACGTTCACTTGAAATAGACGCAGTAATTATAACGCTGTATCATTTTAATGCAATATTCCACACTATACTTATTACAGTACCTATGATAGACAAAGATGACTTACGCTAGTAGGTAACTAGCATAAGTTGAGGGATCGTGATGATGATTTTGATTAGACTTCTCAAAGTGACAATCGATCTTATTCTATTTATTTCCATATCCTAACGTCTAACGAGAAAGAACCTTTTGCCTAATTTAGGGATCAAACCTTGGACCCACTCAGCAATCGCGCGCAACCACCAGACTATCAAGGCAGTAACACAAAATGCTTCAATAATTTACATACTGTGTCAACTATAACATCACCTGTTTCAACACACCAATAAAACACAGGTTACGGTGCTAAAAAAATATACAATCTACGGAAGATTTAATTCAGTAAGCGTTGTGTGAAATACTCGCGTCGCTATGGACGCGGAAAACATCCGAGGGGTGAACACACAGGACAGGAGATCGAAAAGGTCCAGTTTTTTTTTTTAAGTTATATTTCATACTATTTTTTTTACTCCTTGTATAGTAGGTGAAATAGACAGTCACTCCATGTAAAATATTGGTATTCAGTTGCATCCGTTGACTGAAACCTGACCCCAAGATAAAAGGCGAAGCAGATGATGCTAAGCTGGATCCACGCCAGACGATCCGCTGCGATAAGATCGGGCGGCAGGATCGCGATCCAATTCCGCGATTGGCGCGGTAGGCGTGGATGTGCCGCGCGCAATCCGAGCACACCCGCTCTGTGGAGCGGCAGATCCGAGCGCTGTCAGTTTTTTGACTATGCTCAAAGAACAATGGCAGCCACCCATACATTAATTTAGCTGAGATTTAATTCTTGCGTCTTTAAATGAAAAATATCTTGTTTAACTCGGCGTCAACTTCTGAATTAGTTTTTGCAAGAATTTTTGTTCGAGAAGTCCGAGAATAATAGAAATTCAGTCATGAACTTTTCTAGGTTATGTTTATGGTTAGCGTTGCCAGGCGTCCGGATAAACCCGGACATAACTAGGCTTTCTGATTGCGTGTCCAGCCAAAATAAACGGTGTCTGGCTTGTCCGGCTTTTGTTAGGCTTTTTACATTTCGCAAACGAGCGAGCGCCGATGACTGATTATGACAATAATCAAAAAAGCTTGATTTTACGTACAATTTTTTTGTCGTACCTATTAATACTGAGCCACAAAATCCTCAATAATGTAGGGTGTCCGGCCTTTCTACCCAAATGTCCGGCCAAACTCTGTCCGGCTATTAGGTTTGGCGACCTGGCAACCCCATTGAACAATCAACAGTTGTCAAACCAAGACTTTATATTTTTTTCGACTTGGGATAATAGTCTTTTTGCCAGTCATTAATTGAAAGTAATTAATTTATTTTTACACTACAATATTTTTACCTCCCTACAAAGAATATTTCCACTTATAAATAAACATTATTGTTAATTCATTTACTCCTTTTTGTTACAACAACAAACTAAAACTGATTTTATTACAATAATACTGTACTTACTGTCACTTGGCAGAATAAATACAAAATGGCATCACTAATTGTCAATGAAAAAATCAAATAACTTTTCATTTAAAATAATTTTTTTATCCGGAGTTAACTAGGTAATGTGATACTTTGAAAAAACGTAGAAAAATAATAGAACTGCCTTCGTATATAAGTCACTTTTAGACGCTCAAATTATAGTCAGCTAAGCTTTCGCCATTGTTCATTCTACTCTTCGGTGCTGAATTCATGATTACAATTTGCACGACGTTGTTCCAGCCACCCTGTTTATCAGGGTTCGTCCTTACTGCGAACATTCATTCTCTAGCTTTCGTTCGAGAGTATTCGTTTGTGAGAGCGATGTTTCTTTGATGACGACGTCCACCGAACACCTCTTTTTGTATTACTGCCACTGTCATATCAAACAATTGAGTGTTGGGGGCTTACCACCAGCTCTTATAGCAGGGCAGAAGTTGAACTGCACTGCTTTTTTGGTACTTAGTCATAGAACTGCTCTTCTATAAGAGCTGGTGGTAAGCCCCTCGATCTGAACGAACGAAAACAAATGTTGGCGACCGAATGGGAAGCACTTTTATAGTAAAGCACAATGGACCTTCTATGTTGTTTTTTGAAGGGTTGGGGTGAAAAAACAGCGGAGCGGTAAATTGAGCGCGCTAGCTCAGTCGGTGAGCTGTGTACGCGCCTGGGTGAGCGTGGGCCAACGCACTAATAACGTTATTCTATGATCTACGGAGGAAAATAAAAAGGTGCGGAAATCGAGATTAGTGATTAGCCCTTGTCTGCACCTTGGGGCCTGCTTTCAGGCCTTAGTGTTAGCAAGAGAAAACAAAAACCATTAAAATAGCCTCCACGAGTGACAATACTTTATTGTACAATAGACAAAATTAATTATTAAACGAATTGACTACCAACTTAATATTGTATGTACTTATGTATATTAAAATCACTGACAGTTATATGAAATGACCTTAACACGGCAAATTGACGTAGGGTGACCATTCGCTTGCAGTCAGTTTCCCCGAATTTACACTAAGCGCACCCTGGGCTGGCATGAAATCATCTTACTTACTACTGAATATTTTTACCACGGTGTAAAATAATAGTAATGTACTTGTGCCAATGCCCAGAAAACGTCCAGTGACATCGTAGCAGACCCAGGAGAAGATAGCGGGACGAGGATTGGTCCAGACCAGCTCAAGAAAGAGAGGGGTGGAAAAGTGAAATCCGGGAGGCTTCTGCCATGCAGTGGGATAACATAGTCTAACAATTAAATTAAATTATGCCAATAAGTCAATACTAGAGAAGAAACAGCTAAAGATCTTGCCACTTTGAAAACAAGTGTCCCGAATGGTACAAAACTGTTCTATTCGTAATAGGATAACAATATGTTTTCAAATGGCTATGAAGATCTGTGGCATACCTACTTGTCCGCCATTTTGTTTTTTTTTTCAAAATGGCGGCCACTCATAAAACCTATTTAAATAGATAGCTGTCAGCTCAAAATGGCGCGACAGCAGGTGTATACCAGGCTTCATATAAAAATCTTCAATCTTCTTTCGTTACACTTTTGTTACAAAGAGTAGTGAGGAGTGAGTGTTTTTGTAGAAAACTAAATAAAAAAGCCACCCAAATAGACATTTTGAAAGACTTTATAAAGCCATTGTCAGCTTCTTTTATTAAAAAGAAAATGTACAGAACTTTTTATTAAAACTTTCATTGTATCTTTTTTATAAGCTAAATAAACTTATAATAATGTGGTAGGAAAATCGTAATAAGTAGAAGGTTAAAAGGTAATCGTATTAATTAAGGTTGCCTGTAAAAGATCGCTTCTAGCGTTACCGCTATGGTCATGTTAAGTCTTATGACCGCCCATTGTGTATGTAGAATTTCTGAACTATATTTATATCTAAAATCCATACATAATCAGCGCATTGCCAGTACCAGTGCTAGGACACAGGCCGCCTCTCTTCGAGAGGGCGTGGGCTGCAATCCACCACGCGGACCCAGTACGGGTCAGTAGATGTCACATGTCTTCGAATTTTTGGTTCTAGGAAATGCCGGTTTCCTCACAATGTTTTCCTTCACCGTTTTGAGAGCAGAATCTATATGGTGTACAAAATAAAGAGTATTCTATTCTATGACCAAGAATAATCTTTTATGAAAATTAACTTTATCCGCTCTTCAAACACCCAATATGTTCTTCTGCCTACCTTTTTCCCCACTATGTTTGGGTCGGCTTCCAGTCTAACCGGATGCAGCTGAATACCAGTACTTTACATGGAGCGACAGCCTATCTGACCTCCACAAACCAGTTACTGGGTAATACGATACCCCTTGGCAAGACTGGTTGTCGTCAGACTTTCGGGCTTCTGACGACCCGTAACTACTGCCAAAGATCCACGAATGACAGCCGGGACCAATGGCTTAACGTGGTTTCCGAGACACGGAGGGATCTTGGTATGTAAAGATGGTCACCCATCCACGGACCAACAGCGGCAAGCGCAGCTTAACCTGATCGATCGACCCATGCGGCTGTTATTACTTAGCCACAAGCCCTTCGAGCACCCAATATGTTACAAATACAAAATACAAAAGCGGTATCAAAATTACAACACAGTAGTGAACTAATGATTAATGTATAATATTCACACAATGTGTATCAATTTACGAGTATGTCCAATAATAGTTAAACAATAGCGATCAATGTTGTCTATTAGATGAGCTTTCATCACAATATATTATTATTATAATAGAAGCCAAAATAAAACTGGTGCGAGGGTATCACGGTAGTGGAAAAAAATGAAATTTCATTGTTCGTTATTTAATGTATTAATAATTTTTATATTATGGAGTCAACGAATGTCAATGGTTACCGAGATGGCGACTAATAGAGAATTATGAAAGGCAAAGACACGTTACACCGACCCCAGATGAAATTCGTTCATAAATCATAAATCATTTAATCGTTTGTTAAACATAGGTAACATAAAACGGTCTTAAGCTATAATACATAGTGCGCTATGTTTTGTCAACAATGACATACAAACAAATTCAATCAAATTAAATTAATAGACAGATTAATTAAAATTGTCATTAGAATGTCATTATACAGATGTCAATATCATTATACAAATTAATTAAAATTGTCATTCATAAACTGGTCCAATGTCATTTCAGTCAGCATCCTTCTCATTGCCCTTTTCCCAATAAGGGTAAAAGAATGATGGGTTCAACGAATGAGATTACACAAATAACTGGTGCAGTCAATAAACTTTCGAAACGGTAACCGTAAGACTCCTGACGACCCCAGGCTCGGGTGGAATGGTGATCTTCGCCGGGTAGCAGCGGTGGATCGAGTTGAAAAGTGAGTGATTGGAGATGACAATGTCCAGCAGTGGACTGCTAACCGCCTGGAGCAAGCCGCCCTGAAAATAAAAGAAGTCAGGAAATTCAAGTCCGAAGTTTTAATACAGTCCACCTCGTCAGTTGGTCCTTCGAGCCGGATATTCTCGTAGAGCCTACTCAAGCAAGTTATTCCTGTCGACCGTACGCATCATGAAGCAAGACGCCAATTATGAAGCCGTCAAGCATCAAAACCAGAAGCGTCACGGCCAAAGAAGACAAGTCTGAATCGGGCTACGATAGCCGACGCCCCCGCACTTTGGAAGATTCGCCTAGGTCGCCGTCGACCGTCGTGTCCGCACTCCCGCGTACCCCGTACGGAGCGCCCGCGGCGGGGTCCGACCCCGCCGCCCCCGACCGCACCCCCTTTCGCCGCTGCGACGGGGAGAGTTGCGCCGACCACGACAGAGGGCGCGTCCGCCGCGCCGGGTCCTCGCCTACCGGAGAGTAGAGCCACCGCGATCGCATTCGATTATGGTGAATCGGTCGTCGCGCCATCCGCGTCATACTACCTGACGACATCTTCTACGATTCAAGTACGATACGTTCCCGAAGATCGTATAACAGTGACGTGGCACGAGTAAAAATGGCAGGATATGAGGCCCAGAAAAGGATCGCTGCGTTATGAAACGAGCAACTATAAATTGAAAAGGCGCTCGTCAACAAGCGATTGGAGTATGAGGTGTCGACGATCGAAGCGGAGGCCGAAGCCCGTGTAGAAGGCTCGGTGCGCATGAGCGAGGATAGGGTGGATGAGTGGCTTCAAAACGTTGACCGAAGTCGCCCTCCAGGAGCGGATCGACTGCAAGAGAAGCAGCCGCCGCATCCCGCCGCCGTACGCGCCGCCCCGGGAACAGCTGATTACGGCGAGCCCGCCGCACGTGTCAATACCGCCAGGAACCAGCTCAGACAAAGATCGGCCTCACGGTCACCCACTACAGGGGAACGCCGTGGAGGAATCGAACGTCTGGCCGACACGTTAGAAAGATTCATACGCATACGCCCGCCGCCACGACAAGCGACCGAGCTGCCCACGTTTACGGGAGCGGCTACTGAATGGCTACCATTTAAGGCGGCGTACGATGATTCATCAAAATGATGCAAGTTTTCAACAATCGGGAACTTATCGAGACTGCGCAACTGTATCAAGGGTGAGCTAGGGATGCAGTGTCAGCACTCCTGTACACCGCGTCCGACCCTCAAGTGATCGTGAACACGCTGGAGCAGTATTACGGGAGACCGGAAATACTCATGGAACGGAGAAATGGAAGACTTAAAGAAATTACCTCGGGAGCACTCTTCACCTGCCTGACTACGAGGGCAGTCCACCTAGAATTAGTGTCGAGTTTGTCTACTGACTCGGTGCTGATGGCAATAAGGAGAATGGCGGCGCGGAGAGGTTGGCCTAGAGTAATGTACTCCTGACGGCCGGCAGTATCGCGGTACTGCGGAAACCGCAGAGAGCGATGGCCGTCAGAGTCATCAGAGGATATCGCACGATCTCCTACGAGGCGGCCTGCGCACTGGCCGGATCCCCGCCCTGGGACCTAGAGGCGAAGAAAGTACTCGCGTCACTGTTTCGGTGGCGCGAGGAAGCGAGGGCGCGGGGCGAGCGACCGATGCAGCGACACATGGAGCTGCGTCGGTCTAAGCTTCGCGAGGTCCTGGTGGCGGAATGGCGGGACAGGCTCAGACGCCCTACTGCCGGCCTCGTCACCATCGAGGCGGTCCGGCCGGTGCTCGAGCGCTGGCTCGGGAGGAGGCACGGCTCCCTGTCGTTTCGGGTGACGCAGGTGCTCTCGGGGCATGGTTGCTTCGGGAAGTACCTGTGTCGCATAAACAGGGAGCCGGACGCCCGGTGTCACCACTGCGTCGACTGCCGGGAGGACACGGCGCGGCATACGCTGGCAGAGTGTGCCGCCTGGGAGGAGCCGCGCCGTGCCCTTATCTCAGAAGTAGGCAGTGACCTGTCGCTGCCGGCCGTGGTCCAGTCGATGGTCGGCAGCGAAGAGGCCTGGGACGCGGTGGTTTCCTTCTGCGAAACGGTCGTCTCGCAGAAGGAAGCTGCGGAAAGGGAGAGGGAGATCTCGTCCTCTCACCCGGCCCGCAGCAGGCGCACCGGGCGTCGGCGGAGGGCGGACAACGCCCTCTTCCAGCCCCCCTAAATGGGTCCAGGGGCGACGGACTCGGGGACGTCCGTCGCACCCCACACATCTGGACCCGAGGTGGCGGCGCGTAGTGTTCCACGCGCGCCCCTCTTAGACGTCGTGGGGGGAGTCTAACACCTCACTCCCCCCCCTGACCCGAGGAGGCCCGCGATGGCGGGCCGGCACCAGTCGGAGGTTGCGGAAGGATCTTACGTTCCCGCGACCCCCGGCGTAGGTGAGAGATGGAACACTGGGGTGGTTTTTAGTCAGTAAGAGTCTGACAGACCCCGTCGCCCGCCCCAGGGCGGCGGACATCCATGAGGATTTTCCACCTCGGGAACAAAAAAAAAAAAAAAAAAGAGTAATGTACAGTCGCTTGGCAACATTATCTGACCCACCCTAAAAACAAACGAATTTGGACCCTCTGCCTGTAACATTAAGGTTTATTCAATTTATATGAGCTTATCAGACAAGTGCACGAAGACTCAACCAAGAATTACAATAATAACACAGACATGCAAATTTGATCTTTATAACGTTACCATTAGGTTATATGTTAAAACTACTTGTTATAATATAATTAGTGTAATAGCTTATTTTAATAATTGCGTTCAAGTAATTCTGGTCTCGTGGTCTGTGTATAAGACTGAGAAAAACAACTTGCGAGATCAAATCCTGCGACGAAGATATTATTTTGCTTTCAATTTAGAATGTATTCCAAAACTATTTAATATATTATTGTAAAGAACTATAGACGGATGATCTTCATACATAAACTTTCTAAAATGGTAATATTTTCGCATAACTTGTAATAAGTGGGTAGTTGAAAAATAAATAGTCGTATTCATTATAAAACTGGTAGGTATTCAAAAGCAACTAAGGGTATGCAGTGACTACGCGCAAACATGTTTTACCTTGCCTTACTAAATTGCAAAAACAACATCTCTTTACAATTTTTTATTTTCTATTTTATAGGTAGTTTTTTTATTATCATGTCTCAATGGAGTGATTATTTAAAATACAAAATAATCTATTTGCACCAGGAGAAGGTTGGCTGCTTGTGCTGTGCAAGAATAAACTTTATGAAGTATACTATATGGTTCAAATTCTTTAGAATATGCGTCTAGCATTACAACTAAGATCAAATTTCAAAGCGCCTTATAAGAGTTGAGTTGGTCTTGTGGTCACTCACTATGGTAGTGCGGTATTTATCGTTGTCTACGTTCGAAACCAAGTTTAACCTAAATATATCTTTTTGCTCAGCTGTTTTTTTTTAATTATTTTATTACACTAAAGAAATGTAAAAAACATTTCTTTAATGGACGACGTAGGGTCTTGTCTTTTTACACGGGTAGGTTGTTGTATAGGAATAAAAATAAACAATTGCAAGTTTAAAATGTTTATTATTTCATTAAAACACTTAGGTAAGATAAAGTATGTAAATGCTCATATATATCCAAATTAATAGACATTTTATATTAGTATGCCATAATCAAATCTAACCATTTATAAACATTAAAAAAGGCGTGCTTATGCTTAAAAGTTTGTCATCGAGAAAATGAATTCATCTGTGAAATGCTTTACAGATTTATAGCTGCCTATATGTAGTGAATAAACATGATATTTAAATAGAAAAAATCTATTTATAACAATAACATCACCACATAATCTGCAACATTTTAATGGTTTAACAATCAATCCATTGAGCATTTACTTACATGGTGTGTTTAAAAATACCTACTAGATTACATAATTAGTAGTCCCCTGCTATAACTTGCTGTAAGCGGCTACGCATAACGCGCACCATATTCCAACACAAATCTTTGCCATTTAAATATTCCTGGGCAAAACGAACCCTTTCTTCGCGATGAGCAGGTGTCAATGTAATTTTCTGTGCTGGTTTATAATTCCTTATCTCAGCAGCGTATAAATGCCTTCTCACTGTTTCCTCTGAAATATTGTGGTTTATTGCGGAATGGGCCGGCGGCCTTCGAATTCGGGACTATACTTAATGGCTTTTGCTCCTGGACGAATACGCTGAATATCTCCATTGTCTCCATAACGTTTTAGCCAAAGTCTGACCGTATTTCTCTAAAACAAAAAAAAAAAAACATTTTTGGAACCGTGTATGTAACTTGTAAGGAGTGAATGTAGTGGTAAAATAGCCAACTACGCATTCATTAATCACAATCAATAAAATAAAATAGGTATAAAAACACTTACTGCTATATTAAGTCGACGACCAATCTCTCTAATTCCAATATTCTGCTCATGTAAAAATATGATTTTTTGTTTGGTATAAGTAGTCATTAAGTTGCGACATGCTTTTTTACACCAAATTGCTTAAAAATACTTAACGAGTTATGTGAAACGATTTACAAATGTGTGTGCGCAGTCACTGCTATTAGGCGTAGTTTAACTTTTGTCACATAAATGAATTTATTATCTACCTCACGAAGCAAATATATGTTTTACTTCGTATCCAACCATTCTTGGTAGGTAAATATAAATTCTGTGAACTTAAAGTTTTTTAATTTACCCACCTGTTTACAAGATAAATTATTAGGCGTAAATCATATTGGTCGTTCTTTAATAATGCAGGCAATATTGTAGAAATGAAAACAAATTAAAAAAGAAACTGATTAAAGGTGGACCGTGTTTTCGAACCCACATGTTGTTCGTCGCCAATCCAGCATCAAACCGTTAAGCCACAAGAACTTGTCAGGAATACGCGAAATTAAAGATTGGGTTCTAATTATGTAGTGTGATTTAAAAGCTTTTCAACTTTAATGTCAACGAGATAATGATTAAAATAGCTTAACAAAATGATATATGTATAATGCCGGTGGCTCCGACAACGTTGCACGAGCGCCGTCTGATAAGCTCATATAAATTGAATAAACCTTAATGTTACAGGCAGAGGGTCCAAATTCGTTTGTTTTTAGGGTGGGTCAGATAATGCTGCCAAGCGACTGTACTCCCCCCGGTGGGTTCCCGCATTGTCGAGGCGGGGGGGCTCAGTAGCCGTGGCTTGGACAACCACGGTGAAGCTAAGAGGAACCCGAGGAGAGGCCGCTCGTCAGGGCTTTGCCTGTAAGCCGACGACGTAGCGGCCAACAAGTAGGTTGCGGTGCCGCTTGGGCGACATCGCAACTGAGGCGGGCCGTGATGTGGCATGGGAGGCATCACGGCTGAGGGTTGGAGGCCGCGGCGGGGGAGGAGTGTCGGTATTGCGGTGCGCCTCTCTCCCTACCTTCCGCGGTCTTGACGGATTCGCCACCGTCTGATGGCGAACGCGGTGGGGCCGCAGGGGAAGAAGAGTGTTGGTATGACGTTGGCCGCTCTCCTTATCCTCTGCGGCCGAAAATTGGCAGGCGGCGGGGCCAATGACCTGACCCGTCGCAGGGGGACCAACGGTGCCCAGACACGGGGTCGTCTGGCGCCCATGTGCTGGTTTGGTCCCTGGGGTGGTCACGGCGTGCCATGTGTTCTGGTGCGCCGGTGGTGGGGAGTAATCCCCAGATGAGGGTCCGGTGACGGACGGCCGCGGCGGGTTCACGGACACCGTGGAGTTTTAGTGGGTTAGAGTCCCACATAACTGCACTATCTCCCCGTGGTAGTGCAGAATGCATGAGCATTTCTCCACGATAAAAAAAAAAAAAGAGTAATGTACTCAGACAATGGCACCAACTTCAGAGGAGCAGAACTACGTGCGGCATACAAAGAGTGGGCAAAGGGCTTCGTTCACTTTGGGCTAGAACACCGGATGAAATGGACGTTCATTCCACCAGGGGCGCCGCACGTCTACACTTACTTACTTACGTCTAATAAAACAACATAATCTGAATTACATCTTACGCTAGTCCCTACTATAAGCTTATATATTTATTCATACAAAATCTTAAACCTTAACATCTATCTTAATTACACGTGCCATTTAAATCTCAATGTTGCGACTACACGTGGTACTTATCCCAGTCTACGAGCGACTACACGTGTTACTTAAATCTAGTCTGCAAGCGACTACACGTGTTACTTAAATCTAGTCTGCAAGCGACTACACGTGTTACTTAAATCTAGTCTGCAAGCGACTACACGTGTTACTTAAATCTAGTCTGCAAGCGACTACACGTGTTACTTAAATCTAGTCTGCAAGCGACTACACGTGTTACTTAAATCTAGTCTGCAAGCGACTACACGTGTTACTTAAATCTAGTCTACAAGCGACTACACGTGTTACTTAAATCTAGTCTACAAGCGACTACACGTGTTACGTAAATCTAGTCTGCAAGCGACTACACGTGTTAATTAAATCTAGTCTGCAAGCGACTACACATGTTACTTAAATCTAGTCTGCAAGCGACTACACGTGTTACTTAAATCTAGTCTGCAAGCGACTACACGTGTTACTTAAGTCTAGTCTGCATGCGATGTCGTCCGTAACATGTATGTTAATCTTAATATGAATTAATAACACAAGAAAGCACAGAAGAAAAATATCATTTGACAAAAGCTCATTAACAGAAGCCATCATTAGTACACAGACTCATTATGTAACACTGCACAGAACTAGATATAGGAATGCATTTGGGTAAAGCTGTGTACATATTGGGAAAGAAACTTGATTTTCGGGAATTTTCTTTGTATTCTAAACGCTTAAAACGGACCTTCAAGTCACCATTCAGTCGAAAGACGTCTAATGCGGGGCATTAGGCCCTGTGCTTCCCATATCGTATCAATCATATCATCATAATGTAAATGAAATAAACTTCAAATACCTAATTTTTCTATTTGAATTGTCATGTGATTTTTAACCATGTGTACCAACTGTTAACTGTCAACTTTACCTGCCCTGCCTGCACATCAGTTTCCCTAGAGTCTAAGAATACTATTCTGTCATTAATCATACAGGGTGACAGAGACATCGACGCGCAACCTGTTAACATGGATTCAGTACATAATTCTGAAAGTTTTATCGCAGGGGCGTTGGAATTTTTGTGGGTTATTTTTAAAAAAAAATTCACCGCGTAAGTATTGCATTTTTTTTATGAAACAGCTGATGGGTCTAGAATCATGTGTTGAATTCATGCTTACAGTTTGACTATGACAACCTTATCTCCCTTTATACCGTATTCCCTGTTTACGTCCCCGCCTTCTTCACAAGGATTTGTATTTTCTCGTGTAAAAACAACCTGATCACTCATACATTCTTATTATAGGCTCAATTTGGTCCTTCCATCTGCAAAACTTACAAGTATAAACACGTCTTTACTTGCAACCTCGCCCGTTAAGGAAGACAGCACATAAATTGTAGCGCACATGCATTACTGCTAATGTGTTCTAGAAAATAATTGAGTGCCTTGCATCGACTTCATGTTGTGTTGGAGGAAGGAATGTTGCTTGAAGTCGTAGGTTCTATTGTGTTTCTGGCTTTTCTGACTCAAGACAAAATAAATTGACGGAAAGTCTGAAGAAAAATGAGTATCTAAAGTTTGTACTAAAAGCCAGTTTTTCTTGCAACGAATACTGGCAGATGCTGTAATATATGTAATGTGTGCTTGCAGGTGAGTAGCTTGTGGTCAAGTAATAACAGCCGCATTGGTCGATCGATTAGGTTTCAAGCTACGCTTGCCGCGGTTTTTCCGTGGATGGGTGACCATCTTTTCAAGACGAGGGGTCTTGTCGTGCATCAGAAAGCACGTTAAGCCGTTGATCCCGGTTGTCATTCGTGGATCTTTGACAGTCGTTATGGGTCGTCAAAAGCTCGAAAGTCTGAAAACAAGTCTGACCAAGGGGTATTGTTACCCGGAAACTGGGTTGTGGAGGTTACATAGGCAGTTGCTCCATGTAAAATACTGTTATTCTGTTGCATTCGGTTAGACTGGAAGCCGACCCCAAAATAGCTGGGAAAAGGCTAGGCAGATGATGATGAATAGGCTTAGATTAGAATATTTTCATTACTTTCTAAGCATCATGTGTGTGTGTGTGTGTATTTTACAGAGACGGACTGCAGACATTGATTTTATTTTGATTCTGACCAAAAAACTCATAAACTTGCACATGCAATTTTCAGATTCCCGTTTAGTATCAGAATCAATTTTGCCTCTATATTCATGAACTGTTTACGAGAGAAACTCTGGACTTATTGTTGCTATTGGAATCATAACTAAAACACCTCCCGACAATTAAAAAATGCGACTACAATTAATTTTGAAGGAAATAATTTCATAAACATTTAGCACAATATTCAGTCATTATTCACAATTCCAACTGTTAAAAAGAAAAAAGCATACTACAAAATTTTGAACAAAAAAAAAACGCAGAACAGAATCGCAGCTAAATCGAAACTTTCGTCGCAGTTTAAATGGGAAATAGTATTTTTACGAAGTTTCGACACTGGTAACCGAGCAGTGCAATTGTATCAACTCGTACGAGCTCACTCCGTGGTTTGCGGTCGGCCTGGACCCCTACTGCTTGTTTTAGTTAGAGCAATATTATTGCCCCGGTTTGAAAGTCCAAAGGGTTGCAATTGGATGGCTACCCGTAGCTTGTGTAGATATAAGCTTTATGTGTTCAATCTATTGGTTTTCACAAAAACCATTGTAGCAAGTAGCAATGACTTTCATTTTGACAGATCAACAACATTCATTGCGTTATTAACGTTGTTGAGCAGAAAAAATTTTCAAACATGTAAAGCAATGGTTTAGCAATATGCTTCAAAATATTTCAGATTGTGATTTATAAGTAGTGCACGCAGTTAAGATGCTAATGGTATGAACATGTGTCATTTTAATTTTTGCTTTTCAGCTCATAAAGGTTCTATGGCGCAGTTATTTAATAATGACAAGGATTTGTATAACAATTCAGAGATATTCGATACTTAGGCCTGATTTTACCAAAGATATCTTTTATCCGTGGAATAAATTGACGTCTGACAGTTCTAGTATGGTAAAACTGTCAAAAATTAAACATTTTTATTCCCAGGGTAAGACTTATTCTAGGTATAAAAGTTTGGTAGAATGCAGATATAATAAACAATCAGAAAGTTATTTATATTCAAAAGACCAAATAGATACCTCCGTATATACGTAATAAAGATATTTCTATAAATTCTACTCGCCTACTATTACCCTGTGCATTAGGTAAACCGTTTTTTGACAGATGGAACTAGTGATTGCAGTAACACAATACATCGATTGATACACGTACGGTATTATAATGTATGTAAGAAGCCATAAATAAGATAATTCAATAAGATAAGGCAGTTTACCTATTTATTTTATTACGCAGTTTATAGTTAACTTTTACGTAATCTGGAATATGTACGTTCTAAGACAGCTGTCAAAAAACGGTTAACCTAATTGACAGGGTATAAAAGACAAACGGTTTGATAATGAACACAAGCTGTACACCGTTCATTATCTCCCATCTCAATTGGTCCAGTTTAATCAAAGGAAGCGATTATCCAATGAGAGTCAACAGTACGATAATTTCACGTTGCAGGTCAAGTGAGCTCGCTCACGTTGTTGAACGACTAAATGTTTATTTTTTAAGAGAAACTTCACTGGAAACTCGATTAAAAGTGTTTTTAAACGGCCGAAAATAGTATCGATCGAAGTTTACCTTTGGGGGGAAGGCTAAGGCTCGCTACATTCAAATTTTCTTAAGTTTTTTGCAGTTTGCAGGACAGTGTCCGGGTGTATATTGATTATAAATCTCTCTATCTACTTTCCTATTGCAAGTATGTTGGAAGAGATTTCTTTAGAAATAAGCATCACCTTTGTACCTATTTTTCTGTTCTTTTTTTCCTTTCAGTTTATGTGTGTGTGTGCATAAATGATAAAATAAATTAAATATAATTCGCGAGCGTAAGAAGTATGTATTTACAGAATTATAATCATTAAAATCATCAATACAACCGTCTAAGTTCATTTAATCTTATTGATTGTTATTTCATGAAATAGTCATTCAACTGGATTTGGGTAACCTGACACTGAACTTTAAAATCGCAAAAACGAAAAAGCATTTGATTACCTAGCGCATCCCCCTGAAGATTGTTTGCCTCATTAAAACATGTTTCTTCAAAATTGGAAAAAAAATAAGGTTAAGGCGTTAATTAAAAACGATCTTATACAAGTGATCCTTTACCTTCTGTGAAGGCAACGATGGATGGAAGTAAGTACCTAATAGCACCGGTTCCCCAATAAAATATATAATAATAAAATATTAATAATAAATAATAAATATTTTATTCAGTATTTAAATTGGTAAAATATTTACATAAAGTCTTAGAAATAACTTACAAAGGTATAATAATGTTAGATGCCTGTACTAGGATAAACCTGTATCACAGGCGGCATGAGCATACTTTATAGCAATTGTAGGACAATAAAATTCTTAACAATATTTAACATTAGAAGTCTTGAAATAATGACAAAAATGTATTAATTCATTATTTTATACCTAGTTTACTTAAATACTATATACCTTAAAGATCAAAATAACAAAAAGTCAATACGTAATTATTTAGTTTGCGTAAAATATTTCTTGCACTTTATAACCTAGATAAACACAACTGATATGATATTGCGTCAGCAGAAATTAGTAAGTGGGTTAAAGTCAATATTGCACAAAAATAAATCACGTTCGAGTTAATGTGTTTATTCGAGTTTTGCTGCGGGCGACTAATGTGCTTAAACATCAAAAAAAAATCGAGTGTTTGTAGGCCAGTGCAGTGTTTTGCTGAGTCAGCAGCAGGCATTAATCACGGAAGTCTGGATGGTCTGGTATGACGCTCTAGGCGCTCTCGTAGTCGATAGAGTGAGTTATTGTACCTGTACTCCGCTATTTTCCTAGCAGGGCACTCAGCATCTCCCGTTTTGTGGTTATTGGGCTTTTTAAAGCGTGAGCAAGTTGCACATTTCGGTGTGTCAGCTTTCTTTGCGCACTCTGACATCGAGTGTCCTTCTTCACCGTCTATATTAATTAATTAACTAAACGGTATCACCACGTTTGATTTGCAACTCTCAGCGCTAAGCCAAGCGTTGTAAATCAAAAACTGCACTTTTATAACGTAATTTATATAAAAATAATAAAGTGACAATCTTCTTGTCATAATCTAAGCTTTTTTATGAAAAACTAAAGAGGGCACGCCTGTCGTGTGCGCGCCTCCGTTGCGCAGACTTCTGAGGGGCAATTCTCGTAATTTTAAGAACGTTCACAGTCTGATCTCAGTCTCAATCTGTCAAAAATACCTCAAAATTCCCTACATTTTGACAAGTTTTTGACATTTGTTTGTCGCCGAGATGAGACTGTGACTCGATTTTGAACGTTATAAATTACGAGAATTGGCCTTCTGGAATCTTCTACGCGTTGTCATATACGTCGTTTGCATATGTGTGTATTCACTTGCACACATGGGAAAATTTTTCTTACATTAAAGGTACGCCACCTTTAACGTAAGAAAAATTTTACCGACCCATCCCAATCTAAGTTTCCCTCGCTTTCAACAAAAACGAAAAAGCAATTCAAATCCAACGCAACTAATAACGTGGTCCCTTCCAGGACCGAAGGACCAATAATGCTACTACCAACAATGGAACAGGTACATACATCCTCGCCTTTCAGCACATAATTCTTCGGAAACAATCCAATTCCATCGCAAATGTCTCCAAAAAACAAATAAGGGCTCTTGGACATTTTTCTCAGGAGACATTACGCACCCCATACAGATATATCTCGCTCACACCATGAGGACCACGTGAGTTATGATTCTCATCATTTCTTCTTATTCCAAATGTCTTTATGGAAGCGTATAAATTGAATGTTATATGTCAAACTTGGGTGGAGAGGGGTGCGAAGGTACGTAGGATTCTTTGATCTTTTTAACCGATTTTAAAAATGGAGTTCCCAATTTGGATGTTAATTTTTTTTATGTGTGTTCGTGCGTAACTGGTTCATATACGGGCTTTGCATTTTGTCATATATAGTGAAAGTTTTTGTTGTAAAAAAGTTTTATTTTTTAAGCAGTGTTTCATTTAACTTGTTTCTCAAGAAATATTCTGTAGTTATTCAATCCACTCGATTATTTTTAATGACTACCGATCGTGTAACAATACCTAATAAATATAACGTCACGCCTGGAATCCCCAAAGGGTTAGGCAGAGGTGTACCTACAGTACACGCACATTATGCCAGTTATGTTTAAGTCCCATGTAATAGGGGGCGAGCTTATTGCCATCAACCTGGCACAAATCCGGACTCCGAGCAGCTGCTGAATACCTACTTACTATATGTAAGTGTCTCTCTATATTTTATACTAGCTGTGCCCGACTTCGTTCGCGTGCATATTGGATTTCATGAGTTTTATTTTTTAGCGCGGAACCCTAATTCTTTTTCTAAAATTAAAGTAGCCTAAGTTCCTCCTTCATCAGCTATATGCTAGTGGAAGTCATGTCAAAGTCGGTCTAGCTGTTTCAAAGATTAGCCGGAACCTACAATCAGCCGCTGTGTATGGCATTTGTGGACTACGAAAATGCCTTCGACTCCATCGAAATATGGGCAGTTCTGGCCTCTCTGCAACGATGTCGAATTGACTGGCGCTACATCGCAGTGTTGAGATGTTTGTATGACACTGCCACGATGACTGTCCAGATCCAGGACCAGAAAACCAGCCCCATCCAACTGCTCAGGGATGGGGTCAAGTCTTCTCGTCGCCTATCCCACAGTGTTTGAAGACTAAGGTCTTCAACCCGTACGTCCTTCCAGTCATGACATATGGCGCCGAAACGTGGACACTGACGGTCGGGCTGGTCCACAAATTCAAGGTCGCTCAACTCTCTATGAAGCGAGCTATGCTCGGAGTCTCTTTGAAGGATAAAATCATGAATTAAATTATCCGGAAAAGAACCGGAGTTACCGACATAGCGCGCAGAGTAAGCAAACCGAATTGGCAGTGGGCTGACCATGTTTGTCGAAGGACCGATGGCCAGTGGAGCAGACGAGTCCTGGAGTGGAGACCGCGTATCGGCAAGCGTAGTGTGGGATGCCCCACAGCTAGATGGACGGACGATCTAAAGAAGGTTGCTGGGACGGACTGGATGCGGAAGGCGGAGGACAAGGTGTTCAGGCGTAGCCTGGGAGAGGCCTATGTCCAGTAGTGGACTGCGATAGGCTGAGTTGATTGATAACTAGTGTCTCAGTACCCACCTAACAAGTACTAGTAAATGTATGAAGGCAGGTAACTAAGTACAATGGAAATGAAAACAATAGCAAACGGATATGATTTTTTTGAACAACAATCGCAATGACGGACTAGGAACTATGCCTTTGTCAGTTGGCCATGTAAGTATAGTCTGTTGTATTGTATCAACAAAAACAGGAAAAACACGAATCTCAACGACACTCACCCCTGTCAAACAAATTTGCCATTGATTGACCCCCGTCACCCCATCCCATTATGCTTTACGACGTTTGATGTAACTAATTCTTTCGAGTGAATTTTTTGCAGCCCCGCCCTATTGTTCCATTTTCTTTTAAATTCATATTTTCTTTTGAAGCCGCAAATACATTTTATGGTTTAATTGTTTTACGTTATTTGAGTGATTCGGAATTTGAACGTTTGTACCATCTTTGCTGGGCGACGGGTCGTTGACCTAGTCCTAGATCCTGAAGGGCAATTCTCGTAATTTTAAGAACGTTCACAGTTTCACTCTATCAAAAATACCACTAAGTAATTTCCCTACATCTTTGACAAGTTTTTGACATTGATTGTCGTTGAAATGAGATTGCGACTAGATTTTGAATTTTTCTTTACATGATGTTGTTAAATATAAAAACATTAAAGGTACCTCGACTAGCATGTCAACTATTGTTATTATGCTTACCCCACTGCGCGACAGCAAAGATTAGGGGTAAGGGTTATGTTTTCTAGTGTGTATGTTCAAAGAAAGAAAAAAAAGATGTATTTGTTATAACCTTATCGCAACTCTGTACCTACCTTAGTTAAACTATACATCTATCAGGTAAGTGATTACCAAAAATCGTTATCCAAACTAGTTTAATTATTTATGTGGTTTTTATTTAACATAACAGTTTCTTTCTCGAAATATCTTATCTATTAACCTTATAAACTACTTTAAAAAAATTTGTCATGTTTTAGAAGAACAAAAATTTTTCATAGGATGCAAACGAAAATGTTTGAAAGTTAACAGTAACTACACAATTATGCACAGGTCCAAACAAAACATTGAACATTACGAGTGAATACAATTCAACGCTTGTGCATACAATTCCAATCAATATACAACACACTATCGTGGTTCTCCATTGATTATTCTATTCCATACATTTCTGTGGACACGTAAAACACACCTGTGGCATTCCCAGGATTGTTATAACCAGCGATCGTCACCTCATTGGCCGCACATTTACCTTCAGAATAATGGTCATAAGAATCACAAGCCCACGCCAAAAACCCATTCTCTAGATGCACCGACATAGAATAATATCTTACACACGCTTTGTGACTGCACTTGGCTGCATCACTCTCTCCTTTAGCTGGTATTAAACCTTCATGGCAAGAAGGCTGCTTATTTCCTTTTTTGTTGAAGAAGAAATCAATATCGCCCAGTACTGCAGTCGTTCCCAAGCCTCCAGCGTTACAATGATAAACTTCAACGTACTGCGCAACTCCGGACCTGATCTGATCGTCGATAAAACTGTTTGAGAAGCAAGGACCGGCTGGGTCTAAGCCTGTCACTCTCCAGACTTTTTCCTTCGTGACTTCAGTGTATCTAGCTCCCGTATAGCCTAACATTTGGCTGCCTAAACTGTGGCCTATGCAGTGCATTTTATTTGAGGGGAAACCTTTTGCGTGGAGTCCAGCTAGGAAGTTTCCTAAGGCCCTTCCGATGTAGTAGGTATGTTTTACTGAGCGTTCATAGCTGGCGATTTTTCCTCCCTTGCTTGAGGTATAGATTGAATGGTCTACTATTATCAGGTATATGTTCGGTATAGTGCTGAATGCCTGTCGGAGGATGTCCTCAGTGTTCTTGTTAATATGTGACTTGTATCCGGGCACGAAAAACACCAGTTTTCTGGTTATATCCAAATTGTAGCTGGTGGTGATGCCCTCGACAGCGCTTTCGATGGGAAATGTTAGGTTGAAATTGTTCTGGAAGTCGTAGAAAAAGATTTGTGTCTCGCTGACGCCGATGTCCAGGGTTTTGTCGTGGTCACCTGGAAATGAAAACAACGTAATGATTGGCGATGGATGTTTTGTAAACAGGATACGGTTAAAGAAGGAAGGAAATCAATAGAAAAGATCAATACTAAAGACTTAATTGACAATTACGTCTAAATGAAACTCCTATGCCTATTAGGTACATTCTCATATACCTACATCAGCTGCAAGGTACCTACTAATTAATGTACATGTGCTACAATATAACTGACATGTAAGACAGGTTGTTAGCCAATCCATCATTATGTCACATTAAATACATAACAATTGTGATGAAAACATAGCCCTATAATTTTCTTTAATTATTAAATTACGTAAATAATACTCAATTACCCGAATACTACCTGACGTGCAAGTAAAATTAATGTCAGTGTATAATTTTGTTATGTATTAAGACTTTATTACTTATGTTAGTTAAAGATAAAGATATATTTATTGCATAACTATGTTCATCTGAGGGGCAATTCTTGTAATTTTAAGAATCGCATCGCAGTCAGAAGGCCAATTCTCGTAATTAAAAACGTTTAAAATCTAGTCGCAATCTCATCTCAGCGACATTCAATGTCAAATACTTGTCAAAAATGTATGGAAATTTGAGGTATTTTTGACAGACTGAGACTGAGATCAGACCTGTGAACGTTCTTAAAATTACGAGAATAACCCGTCTGATCTCAGTCTCATAATGACAAAAATACCTACCTCTAATTTCCTTACATTTTTGACAAGTTTTTGACATTGATTGTCGCTGAGATGAGATTGCGACTAGATTTTGAACGTTTTTAATTACGGGAATTCACCTTCTGTTCTTATTGTAAACAACATGACAACTCGTATCGGATATGCAACGAAGTAGCACCTATAAAAATATAACGTAGTATTTATTTCCCTTTTAATAGGAACCTATTAAAAGGGAAATAAATTGCATACTAATATAATTTTTTTCGAAAAATCTCATGCAGATTATAAAATAAAACCAATGAAAAAAATGTATTTATTTATTTACTTTTAAACTTATTTCCATTGAATTGCCTATTAGGTGATGGTAACTTGTTTTTAAAGTTGTATTCATGAATAGTTCAGAGTTTAATTAGGTTTCTTCAAAAACAAGGCTAAAACTAGGCACAAAAATGTAATTATCCAGATAAATTGTGCTACATTTGTTATCAGGGCCAGACATTAATATAACTTGTTAAGTAAACAATGTGTTTTAATAAAATAACGTCGTAATAAAACTTCATAAGAACATAAATATGAGAGGCAGCATGTTTTAATTAAGCCTGGCAACTTTTTATTTTTATTTTTATTTTAATAATTTTTTTGGTTGGCAAGCTCGTTGGTTCAGTGGTTGTAAGCATGATTGTAACAGGTTTAATATTCAGATGGAGTAAAGAGATATTCCTTTTATGTTGCGAGCGATTCTAGGTTTTTTAAATGCCGTTTATAGTAGGAAATATCGTGTGCCAGTGAGAGCAACGGTGGCCTAGATGTAACGGCCCCGACTTACGTAGGTCGTGGGTTCGAACCAAGACAGGCGCTTTACTTTGTGTAAATAATTTCATCGCCACTGCTCTCAAAACGGTAAAGGAAAACATCGTGAGGAAACCGGCATGTCCTAGAATCAAAAATTCGAAGACATGTGACATCTACCAACCCGCACTGGGCCCGCGTGGTGGATTACGATCCAATCCTTCTCACAGAGAGAGGTCTGTGTCCCAGCAGAGGGAAAATTATAAGCTACTTATGTGTGCAAATATATTCAGTCCTAAGGATCTAAGCTCTATCTAGGTCTTTTTTCAAACATTCTAATTCTTTTTCTGCAATAGCCCTGAACAAACGTCTGCCTATTTGAGGACTTAAAATACCGGTGTATGCAAGGTTAAACAATCAATGTCAACTACAAATTGCAACATTCACGGTTAGGTACGGTTTCCTGGGCTAATCAAATTGATGAACAAGAAATCATTCGTCTCAAATAAGGAAAATATTTGTACATAGGTACTGTGAACACAATGATTCATAAATAAATTAAGAAACCGTTCACCGGATCAAAACAAAACCAATTGAATGTAATCGACCTCTAATGTACGGTATTGATAAACCTGATCTTAAACTAATTAATCCAAAACGAATAAATGACGTCACTCACATGTTATCCAATCGGAATACAGTAGCGCTTTAAATGGCCCAGCACACCCACATACTAGCACCGCACTTAAAACAAAACTAAATAAATAATAATTCATTGTTGATAACCTTTACGACACGTCTGTCGCAGTTGGCCAACGAACGACAAATGACACACGTGGGGACTGGAACGTATGTATATAGATTATGCGCGTGCGCATTAAGCGGGAAAAATATAACAAAATGATCATAGGTACTTAAATTGATCTTGTTCATTTGTTAGTTCTATGTGTATGCACGGGAAAAACATGAGGTAGTGTTTACGAGTTATCATGTGCCTGATAAAGAATTAAGATCAGTTATCGTTGAGATGAGTCAATATGTGTGAGTAATATTTTAGTATGTAAATCACCCTGTATGGGTGTGGGAAGGTCAGCAAAATATACTGAGAGCAATATTTTTATGTGGACGTGAGACGCCGTCTTGAATAGTAATTTACGATTATCAAAGCAGCCTGGTAGAGGCCTATGTCCAGCAGTGGACTGCGATAGGCTGAGTTGATTGATTGATTGAGCGGCAAGAAGTGACCGAAGAGACCGAGTGAAGTGAGAGTGATGGACGGACGATCTAAATAAGCTGGCTGGGACAGACTGGATGCGGAAGGCGGAGGACAGGGTATGGTGGCGCAGTGATAGGCTGAGTTGATTGAACGGCAAGAAGTATGGAGGCAAAAAAAAATTGTTGTGCCAACCCCAAGTAAATTGGGATAAGGGCAGGAGAATGATGATGATTATTAACGACGGATAACATTACGTTTGTCATTCCAGCTGTTAGGGTTAATGGAGGAACACCAAAGGAAAGGCTGTTATAAGGATTTATATACATAATACGTTTATTATCCTTGTATATTTATATATTGGAAGGTGTATTATACCCACGTGTCGCCGGTTATGTTAAGGACCTATGTAGGGGGTGAGTCTATTGCCATCAACTAGGCACAAAACCAGACTCCGGGTTGCTACTGAGAAATTCCAGATTGATAAACCCAATAACAGCTTCTCCCAACCCAGCCCAGGATCTCACAAACAACTGTCGCGTTTCGCTCGCTTCTTTCACATGGGACGTTAAAAAACATACCCGCATAGCTATTCACAACTATTCGATGCGCTTCCGTACCGAATCGAACAACAATCAATGTTATAGAAGTAAATACTGGCGCCGATTCCCTTGTTCACAAACTAAAAAAAAATTAAGTTCAGTGCATCCTTTTTTTTTCTATTTCATTAAGAAAATGACAGAAGATAAAATATTAGTTTAGTCCTGTCAAATTAAGATACTCCATAGACAGTTTAGACGTGATTAAAAACATGGCGACTAATAATACGTCAATTTAGGTGAGGCGCTGACTAATTGGACAGGACTAAACTAATATTTATCTTCTGTCCTTTTCTTAATGAAATAGAAAGAAAAAGTTGCACTGAACTTAAATTTAGTTTAGTTTGTGAACAAGGGAGTCGGCACCACTGTTCACAAATCCGTAACCCATAAATATTGACAGTTTAAACTAAATCAACGTCGGCTATTTCTTCCGATCGCTATTTGCGGTCCGATTAGACCAATCAGGTAACCAAAAATGTGTCATTTTTGACTCGAAAGCCTACCGACTGGTTGCCAAATGGGTGTAAGAAAGAAAGAAAGAAAATACAATACAAATACATACAACAGATACATACATCAGATAAAACAAACAATAAAATAAAATAAAAGATTAAATAAAAAGTGTGAAATCCGATGTAAGAATCGCTACTATACACACAACACTTCTGTCTACCCCTTTCGTTCCCACAAACAAACACGTTTACAAACAAATTGTTTAGAAGAAAGTTTCCAACTGAAAGTGAAAATTGTATTATTCCTATTAACCGTGATCTTGGTTGAACAGAAAGGCGGAACAATCCCTCTGAAGTGGTAAATTAACTCACCTTGGTTAGACGCGAAGTTTTTTTTTTAATTGAGTCTAATCGATCTTCAGTCTAAAGCTGCGCTTACACGAGACTTTATTTCAAAAATGTTTGCCCGGTAACAGTAGGTACAGAGAAAGAGGGAGAGCAGTGGTGGCAGTAATAAAACATCGTGGGGAAACCAGCATGTCCTAGAACCAAATAGCAACAATTGCTACTTAAGTACCTACATGTTGACTTCGGTATTCGCTAATTCGCTATCGTGACCTCATCATCGTAACCAGCCTTCACTGTTGGGACACAGGCTTCCTCTCGGTGAGAGGGAGTGTGCCGTAATTCACAACGCCGCCGCCGCGCTGGCCCAGTGCGGGTTAATAGATGTCACATGTCGTCGAATTTCTAGTTCTAGGACATGTCGGTTTCCCCACGATGTTTTCCGTCACCGTGACGCGTTTTTCGTGACCTCATATTATGAGCAAATTAAATTACCCAGAATGGAATCATTTCACTTGCCCATGCATGTAAGCACCCTATGACAGAAGGAAAACTGGGATTCAGTTGTTGACTTAGTACTAAATTCATATCCAGTTTTAGATGACTTCTCATTGTACGAAAAGCGGGTGCCTGCCGTTTTGCCGAAAAGATTTTGCCAAAATTTCATTACCCAAACAAATTTTAGCAACCTTTTTTTATACCATTGCAATATTTCGAATGATTTTAGTTCGCATATTTTCATTTGGTCAAATTTTTACTTGGCAAAATATTGCCAAGTATAATGTCATTATGGCATTTGGTCTATAATCAAATGCTTTATTACAGCAAACAATCTTCAGACAATAAACGTTTGGTGAAATGATTTGTTAAGACAAAAAATGTTAAGGCAAAAATAGCATTTTTTGGTAATTAGGTTAGATTAAAACTGTGACCTCCTACGCACGAGCCGAGCGAGCGAAGCGAGCGGTGCCGCGGTAGCGGCTGGCGAGTGCCAGACACGACTTGCATTAATAGGAAAAAGATATTGTTTTTAGTAGGGTACCCGGAACTCAACTATTTAGATTAGGTTAATTACTTATTTTAAAAAAAATGGTTAGGTTAGGTTAGGTTAAAACTGTGACCCCCTACGCACGAGCCGAGCGAGCGAAGCGAGCGGTGCCGCGGCAGCGGCCGGCGAGTGCCAGACACGACTTGCATTAATAGAAAAAAAGATATTGTTTTAAGTTACCCGGACCTCAACTATTTAGATTAGGTTAATTTCTTCTTTAAAAAAAATGGGTAGGTTAGGTTAGGTTAAAACTGTGACCTCCTACGCACGAGCCGAGCGAGCGAAGCGAGCGGTGCCGCGGCAGCGGCCGGCGAGTGCCAGGAACGACTACATTACCTGTTTAGAATTTTTGATTTACCTCCTACCCACTTAGCAGTTCACATTTTTGTCATTGAAGCATTTGACTGAATAGGAAAGGGTGATTTGAAAACTGACGATACTAAATATTTGGCTTATTTGATTTTGCGTAAAAACTGTTATTTCAACTGAAACATTTGATTAAATGAAAAATGTTAAAAGTACTAGTTGGTAAACAAGTTATAGTTTAAACGTTCATTTGCCAAACATTAGGTTTGCGTTACAATTTTTTGTCAATAGATTTTTTGCTAAGTAATAATTTGGCAAATGAAATTATGCGAAACATTTTTTGGGAAATGAAAATTTGTCAAATTCCTTTCGGTCAAACAAGGGAGACCCACGAAAAGCCTATACAACAATGCGAGGAGGCGGAAATGCTTGATATGTCGCCATGTATAAAGAAATTAACAACGACTGTTTTAGAGCAGTATTCGCAAAATCAAACTTGCACTTGTTTCAAACACCAAGATCAAAAAGACGCAATAGAGAGATATGAGCACATATCTCTCTATTGCGTCTTTTTGGAATAGCAATTCCACACAAGACTGCTCTATACTCAGGGAGCTTTTTGGGGATGGCACCCAAGTTATATAATAAGTTACCCATTGCAATAAAAGATCTTGACAGCATACGCCATTTCAAAAGGGCTCTTCTTGATTTATTGGGCGAGAAAGCTTTACTATACGGTGAATGAGTACATGGATGACAAATTGTAATTTAATGACTTTTATTGGTTTGACATTTTAATTGTAATTTAATGACATTTATGTAATTATTGACATTTTATTAATTTTGAATATTTTAGTACTTTTTTGTCTACTTTTGTTTTTTTCATTTTCCAATTATCTACTATTAGGTAATTAGAAATAATAATTAGAAATTTGTACGCCGTTAATGGCAAGACATAGCGTTCATTTTTTATCAATTTAGACATCCCTTTGTTTACCTATGTTCTATAAATAAAAATATTTGAATTTGAATTTAACTAAATTCAATCTGTTCTCAAGTTATGACATAGATACTGAATAATTTTGGTTATTGTTGTATTAAGGAACCTTTGATATTCTGTATGCCTTTTGGCGGGGCACAGCTCGGATCTTATGTATTATATATAACACCTGTATGTAACCTGTGTTCACGAAATAAATGAATTTGAATTTGAATTAGAGTAACGAAGAAAATTTTGATACAACTGCAGTGGACTGCGGTTGGCTGTTTTAATTTGACTGATTAAATGTTAATGCATTTAATATTGCTAGATATAATTGCTTACCTTCTTAGTTATCTCCAACTAGCTTCATTAATCTATGCTAGCTTCTGCCCGCGACATCGTCCGCGTGAAAATTCAACCCCCACCCACCGGCACGTCGCATCCCATCGCCCACCCGCGCTATTACTTCGTTCTCGCCTAGCGTTCTTTCTGACTTTCTTCTTTTTCTCGGCTCCTTAGGGTTGTAGTGTGATATTAAATAATCTATATCCTTCCTCAAGAATTGGGCTATCAAATACAAAAAAAAAAAAAAAATCCGACTGGTTATTTTACGCCTCACCATTGTTTTGTTACCACTTATGGGAAGAGCGAGACAGCTCCGACACAAGTACTTTTGTAACTTACTGGGGCTGCCTCAATTTATGTATGACACAATGTTTAAGTTGAAATAAATATTTTTGTATTTTTTTTTTTTTGACTGGTAGTTCCATAGATTAGCGCGTTCAAACAAACAAACAAACTCTTCAGCTTTATTATTAGTATAAGTGACAGTAAGTAAATACGTGGTTGTAGGGACGCCATAGCGACAGTATGTACGTACTCGTAGGTACCTATCTAGTATGTTATGTCAAGGGATACTTTATAATGTAAGGCGCACAAGACTCGTGGCCACTCGTACGCGATCATTGTAATGTGTAGACGTGTCAACTAATAAAAGTGAATCCATGTAGTTTTGGTAAACTATTGTTTGATTGAGTTACTACCTCCTAAATGGTAAATACTTTGGTTAAAACAATATTTTATCAATACCAGAGCTAATAACTTGACTTCTACGAACTGAAATACCTACGTTCTGTTTTTTTTTATACGTAGTTTACCCACTATGACTGAGCCCTTAGCTTTTACCCGTTAATCTGGCGTCCCGTCAGCTCGAGAATTGATAATTTGTCGATTCAACTCAATTCTTTCTGATTAGTTAGAACACAGGATTTGACAGGATCTGAATATCAGTGTACTGCTATTTTGAAGTCCGATTTTATTCCGACAGTTTTCGGGTACGTTCGGCGACGAATTAAAATTGAATTGTTAACCAATTGGAGCGAAGTTCTTTAACGCGGCTTGCTGTAGGAGTTGTCTGGTAGAAATCGTCACGTATGGAAAAAACGACGACGCGAGTTTCCTTCTCTCTCTGTCCGTCTCTTTTCTACTATATACGTGTGTGTGCGTGCAGAACTTTGTTCCTGATAGGGAACCCCCGACCGAACAGGTTTTTGTTTTTTTGTTGGCAGTACCAAAACCGACGGAATTTCAAAGTGTTGCGTTTCTTCTTTCCATTGTTCATATTAATTTTCCCGTAATTTGCAAATATTTTTAAATCAAGATTGCGTTAAGTACAGAAAATGTTAAAAATTTTAGTTTAACCTGCCTGCCTGTATGTAATTACATAATACCAGCCTACTACTGTCCCACTGCCCAAACAAAACGCCTCTTCTTACGACTTACGACGAGCGTTGATCACAACGCTTGCTCAAGACGGGTTGGCGATTTCAGAGTGGCAATTCTCGTAATTTTAAGAACATTCAGTCTGATCTCAGTCTCAATCTGTCAAAAATACCTCTAATTTCCCTACATTTTGACAAGCTTTTGACGTTTCTTTGTCGCTGAGATGAGACTGCGACTAGATTTTGAACGTTTAAAATTACGTGAATTGGCCTTCAGATATATAATTATATTACCTGTAAGTCCAGGGGGTCTACTCCGAAGTGGTGTCGGCCGAATGTTCGGCCGTTTCCTGCTACGAAATTACTATTTGGTTCGGTCGGTCCCGATCCTACACTCCAACACTCTTTCGAATATTGACTACGGTCCCGACCCAACTGAGCCGATTCGAACTTTTTTCGCATTTTTCAATAATATTCGGTTCGGCCATGTGTCGGCCCGATCCGATCATTCGCACTTTGCACTTCGTAGTAGACCCCCTGGTTACCTTACAATGTTTTCCTCTGCTCTACTGCCTCGTTGGTCTAGTGGTTGCAAGCGCTACTGCTGAGCATGAGGTCCTGGGTTCGATTTCCAGGTCGGGCAGTGTTATTGGATTTTTTCGACAGAGATTTCGCAACGACTAACTGATATCTTTTATCTTTAGGTAGATACCAAAGAAAATAGATGGAAAGTGGTATATACAGGGTGGCAAGAACACCGACACCCAAACTGTAACCATAAATTCAACTAATGATTCTAACACCCTAGTGTAAATATGTTTCGTCGGCGTAAAAAAAATCCAATTTTTCATGGAAAAGTGCAATACCTGCGCGATCAAAATGTAGATATTATGGAGGATCACCTATATTTTGTTTTTAATTCATTAAAAAAAATATTCTTGTGGTCAAGATTCATGTACTGAATCCATGTGCACCAGGTTACGCGACGATGTCCCAGCCACCGCAAAACTCTAAGGTCAGAAAAAATAGCCTAACATTGTTAAATCCCTTTCATAATGGCCTGCGAAAAACCGCCTGAAGCCAAGTTAATCTTCCACAAATCGCATTTACCGTCCTTATGACAGCGCCACCTTATCTGATGGGCCAACTAATTGTCCATAAGATGCGTCGTAATATTCGCGAAGATAATGTCCTACGCTTTATTTCCTCCAGCCGACATGACGTAATTACCCTCGCTTTCCTGCAAGTTTTTTTTTACATTCCGTTTTTGCCGTTATGAATGTTAGGTAAGGTATTTTGGGGTGAGCTCGTCGCTGGGATAAGTCCTTACGGATCAAATTCTGCGCGGCTATATGACAAAAAAAAAAAATTTGCCCTGACTATCGTCGGAGCAAGTTACAATGGAGCAGCGGGATAGGTAATTGCGTATCACACCTTCAGTAGCAATGACTTTCATTTTGACAGTTCAACAACATTCATTGCGTTATTTACGTTGTTGAGCAGACAAATGTTTTGAACATATGAAACAATGGATTAGCAATATCCTTCAAAATGATTCAAATATCAAGTGTGTTACGCAATTAGGGTGCAGGACACTAATGTCGTCCGCATTTCAAATATTGCCAAACTATCCGAAAATTTCATTCCTACGGTCTTATGCCAGCGCCGAACTTACCCCAACACTCTGCTTACCTATACGGGGTTTTTTAACACCTTTAGCATTTTGGATTTGTAAAACAAGCATTAGCGCCGATTCGCTTGTTTACAAACTAAACAAAATTTAAGTTCAGTGCATCTTTTTCTTTCTATTTCATTAAGAAAATGACAGAAGATAAATATTAGTTTAATCCTGGCCGCTGCTGTTCCTGTGTGAATCGGCCCTTTTTTTTTTTTTTTGGATGGGAAATCATCAAATGACCCCTCCCGCTCTGGGTGGAGCGGAAGGGAGTGTCAGACTCTTACTGACTAAAACACGGACAATCCCGTTGACCCGGCAGGCTTCGGCCCTGAGGGGCCCCTCGTTATGCTGACATCTCTTTGAGGCGCGCGTGGAACACTTACGCGCCGTCCGGCACGGGCCTGGTCCTGATCGGGCGGTGAGCTACCCATTGCTCTCCGCCCGCAGGCCCGCGCCTACGGTGGCCGGTAGTCTTCAATCGACTCCCGACGCCCGGGGCGTCTCCCGCGGCGGCTGGGACGGGAGGCTCTCTCCCTCATCCGTCCCGCCACCTCCTTCGCTAGCATGACTGCTTCGCAGAAGGAGGCGACTGCCTCCCACTCCCTCTCGCTCCGGACCATGGCTTGCACCAGGGGCGGGCGCGAGAGCCCGCCGCCGCTGCCGATCGCCTCTACGAGGACACGGCGGTGCTCCGCCCAAGCGGGGCAGACCTCCACCGTGTGCTCCACCGTGTCCTCTGGGCGATCCTGGCAATGGTGACACCCGGGCGTATCCTCCCGCCTGATGATGTGCAGGAACCTCCCGAAACTTCCGTGTCCGGTGAGGACCTGCGTCAGGCGGTAGGTGAGGGCGCCGTGGCGCCTCTCTAGCCACTCCTCAAAGAGGGGTCTTATCGCCGCTATCGCGGCGTGTCCTGCGCTGGGTTGCGACAGTCGCTCTTTCGTGAATCGGCCCTTAGGGTGGATTTTTGGAATGGATCAACGGAATAACCAGCTGTTTCATGCATGTACAAGGACAACCAAATAATACACTTTATACAATTCAGTACATATTTATTTCAATTTGTTTGTATTTATGGTTCTTGAGATGGACATAAAGACATCATTATGAGCAGAATATTTTATTACAGTTACACCATACTAAAATTTACATAAATAAATTATTTAAAAAAAATCTTTAACAATTTCGTTATACTGAAAATGTTAGAGTACCTACATATATACAATTGAAAAACAAAAAAAAATTTAGATACAATACTAATATTAGAAATGCAGAATATTTCTATTTGTCTGTCTGTTACGTTTTCACGACTAAACCGCTGAACAGATTCCGATAAAATATCGCTAAGCTGTGCATACTCTTACAAAATCAAAATATTTTATTTCACATAAATCCACAAGCGCGCTTATGAAACATCACAAGCTAGGTACACGGTTCCAATTGGTCGTTTCCTATGGAGAAGAGCCGGCAAGAAACTCCACGGTTACTCTTTAAAAACAATTGGCTTTGATTTTTAACAAAATCTACCAAAAACTTATCGGGTTTATTCTATAGCACATTATACTCAAGCTTAGTCTAAGATATCTTCTATATTCACTGTGTAGTTTCACAATCCTTGCATTGTGTGTGCCGCGAATATTTAGAGGAAGCGAAAAGCTTCGTGTTCAAAACAGAAATAAGGCAGTCTGCTGGCAACACTATATCTGTAACTCGGAATGAGTTACGGATATAGTGTTGCCAACAGACTCCTTTTTTCGCGCCGTGCGTGCTTATGAGAATAAAATCTTATTTCTGCTCTTTGGGTGATCCACGGGACTGCACCACGTGGCACGCTGAAGAAATAAGGACAAGTTGTGCTACATTTATACGACGTGTCTGCAGCAAAACAGACAGATGATGTACGCCGTGTAGAAGAGCTAATGAAGTCTCACTTCAGGATTGATGCCCTAGGAGTTTCTTTGGCAAAGAAGATTAAAGCAGAAGATCAGAAGGCGATGGACGTGGTTCATGGCACCATGAGAAAAGTCGGTGACCACTTCGAAGTCGGGTTACCATGGTTTGATGATGATGCTTCGAAAAAATCTGCTAGCACCATCTAAAACAAACCAACCCTAATCGGAAAAATACCTCATCTAATCGACCAACTCAGTCTCAAAATTATCCCAACCAACAGGAATACTTCAAAGGCCCTCCTCGTACGAGTACGACTCAGTTCGAAAGGCTGTCCGCATTATCAATCGCCCACCCGCCCTTTCCATAATCATAGATTATGAAGTCCGTAGAGTCAGGTTGGAAATCATACCTTTATACTAATGCTCTGAAAAGAATGAGTTACAGATATAGTGTTGCCAGCAGACAGCCTTATTTCTGTTTTGGACACGAAGCTTTTCGCTTCCTCTGAATATTCGCGGCACACACAAACTACACAGTGAATATAGAAGATATCTCGGACTAAGATTGAGTATAATGTGCTATAGAACTTCACTTCAGGTAAGTTCGTTTAATTATGTAATGTACATACTAGCTTCTGCCCGCGACTTCGTCCGCGTGAAATTCTTGTTCGCATCACTCGCCCGCACTATCACTTCGTTTTCGCTTAGTTCTCTTTCTGACTGTATTCATTTTGACCAAGCGTGATGTTGAACCGACCCGAACGTTATCATACCTATTTTGTTGCGGAGTTATTTTAAAATTATGATATCTCCTAAGATGTTGATTGAAATCAAGTGATGTCAAGAGCAATTTTGTTCACAGTTTATTTATTAATTACAACGGTTATACATCAGTAACAGTAATTAATTCATTTATATGTATTATATAAATTACAATTTCGTCTGGACAGGTAGGTACAGCGTTAATATAAAAAAAATAATAATAATACATTTCGTAAGGTTACAAATAGGACATGCAATTATTCGTATACAATGTCTTTCACAAAAATTCGAGCATAATAACATGATTTGGTTGAATCTGTCGGTCAACACTTCACGTCAAATCGGGTAGGTCAAAAATAAGGGCATTGATCGCGCTGCTCATGCGGCACAGAGGTGAATGCGCACGGGACACCGTGCGGCACTGTGCGGATAGTCTGTGTCGGCGGTTAGATCGGTGGCGTAGGTAATTGTCAGGGACATAAAATGTGCAATTCTGGGGAGTCAATTACGTTCCGTAGAATTTTCAGTGCAGTGATGATCTGCGTTCGAGACCGCCGGACAGCTAAGGAGTTATATCCCAGAATACCTAGTAAAAAATCCGTGGGGAAGTACCCGTGGTACTTCTGTTTTGTGCTCGTGATTATGAATCTATTTTGTTTTTATTTTTATTTATTGTTCGAGTATTTGTATGCACGTGTTTCTGTGACAAAAAAGCTTACTTTTTTTTTTATTTCCTTTCACTTTATGCACACGAGCGTTCCTTTTATATCAGACATCAGATATCAGTCTTAATTAATAGATTATAGCTGTACAAGGATATTTTGGCGCGTGGTCGAAATTGGAACTAACCAACCAGGGGGTCTACTACGAAGTGCAAAGTGCGAATGTTCGAATCGGACCGACACATGGCCGAACCGAATATTATTGAAAAAATGCGAAAAAAGTTCGGATCTTATCAGTTGGGTCGGAACCACAGTCAATATTCGAAACAGTGTAGGAGAGGAGGATCGGGACCGACCAAACCAAATAGTAACTTCGTAGCAGGAAACGGCCGAACATTCGGCCGATACCACTTCCGAGTAGACCCCCTGGTTTTCTCAATATATCACACTAGCGACCCGACCCTGCTTCGCACGGTTTTTACTACTAGACAAAATATCGGGATTTCTTATTTAAATGTAAGTATAATATCAACATAAATAAACGAGAATTTGTTTCGAAAGTAGCTTTTTGTGTTTGTCTACCTGAATATTTCGCTTAGTTTTTCTAAGGTTCCCAACGTAAACGATACGAATAACTGTATTCCAGAATTGACAATTTAGAGTCATCACATCGATAGACCGCATCTGTGCGAAGCAGGGGCGGATTGCTATTTTAGTAAACTTAAATGAGTTTTCAGTCAGGAGCTACAGGTCTTACACTGGCAACACAAAGATACCTTTCTCGAGCTCTTTCGCCCAGCTTCGCTATCTTAATTATCAATGGTTCAATGTAACTCTTGACCCACTCCTCAGTACTCCTCTCGCCCGTTATTTCTTGAAGGTAAGCAGTCATATTAGCTTTGATTACTTGCAGTTCTTTCAGGCAGCTGGAAATAAGTACAATATTGGTTAGATTATAAAAATAACAGACAAAGGTTAACATGAGATAGCAGATTGTAAATGTATTTTAAGTTTAGCATGAGCATAATCAGCCTAAATGTTCCCACTGCTGGGACACGGGCCTCCTCTCCTCGAGAGGGAGTGGGCTGCAATCTATCACGCGGGCCCAATGCGGGTTGGTAGATGTCAATGTCTTAGAACTTTTGGTAATGTCCTAGAACATGCCGGTTTCCTCACGATGTTTTCCTTCACCGTTTTGAGAGCAGTGGTAACGAAATAATCAATCAATAATAATTTTAAGCTTTGCTCGCCATATTTTCTTAAAAACACCGTGCTACCTACGGAACACTGGCCAGCCACGGTTTTAAAACGGGTCGAACATTTCGAAAGAAACAGTTCATGCTACAATAAGTTAATTCCAGGTGGAAAAACCCAGTAACACTTTGCCCGACCCGGGATTCGAACCCAAGACCTCATGCTTAGCAGTAGCGCTTGCGACCACTAGACCGACGAGAATAATGATGATGAAAAATGATAATAATGATAACTCACTCCTGTGCCGAAACCAGAATACCCTCTATGTGACCTGGAACTGTGTATTTGCGTGATATCTGCCATGGATTTAACCAAGTATTTACTCTGAAAATAATACAGCAAAAGTTAATTGATAAATGAGCAGTCAGGGTCGATTTTATAACGCCGAAATTTTCTAATACTCTATTTTCTTTAAGGTAAGCTGTTTATTTCAATAGTGAATTGCAGTATGAACTACTGTAACTCATTATTGAAAAAAGCATCTTAAAAAGTATTAATGCACAAATGATCTGCCATCATCTGCCCTTTTCCCTATGTTGGGGTCGGTTCCAGTCTAACCGGATGCAGCTGAATACTAGTATTTTACATGGAGCGACTGCCAATCTGACCTCCACAACCCAGTTACTGGG
Organism: Apamea monoglypha; assembly: GCA_911387795.2. Classification (NCBI taxonomy): domain Eukaryota; kingdom Metazoa; phylum Arthropoda; class Insecta; order Lepidoptera; family Noctuidae; genus Apamea; species Apamea monoglypha. The sequence goes on along the minus strand of OU426922.1, from coordinate 2,865,193 downwards.
TAATACGATACCCCTTGGTAAGATTGGATGTCAGACTTTCGGGCTACTAACGACCCGTAACGACTGTCAAAGACCCACAAATGACAGCCGAAACCAGCGGCTTAACGTGCTTTCCGAGGCACGGAGGGGTCTTGGTACGTGAAGATGACCACCCATCCACGGACCAACCGCGGCAAGCGTAGCTTAACCTGATCGATCGACCCGTGCGGCTGTTATTACTTAGCGATAAGCCCACACGCACAAAAAAGGGGCGAATTAAAAGTATTGACAGGTACATTCGTAGTATCAATAGTTCACATCGGTCAATGTGAAATTAATTACGATAAATAAATTTAAAAAAATTAAACTGTTCTTTTGACTATACGAAACCAGGCTTTAGTTTTTACCAAACCATTTAAAAGAACCGATAACTTACAGGTCACTGCTCAAGAGTGTAAGGCTTCGCTCCCTGGCAACGTAATAAGATTGGACACAGCGCCCCACCTCCTCGCCAGGCCACTGATTTGACGGCAACACTTCGTTCGTAAGTTGTTGGGGGTCTGTAATGCAAGTATTATCATCATTAAGCGTTTGGTAAAGTCGGGGAAATGAATTGTTAAGCAAATTGACACCCTACGTCAATTTCAACCAACTCAATCCAGCGCTGGACATAGGCCTCTCCCAGACTGCGCCACAATACACTGTCCTCCGCCTGGCGCATCCAATCTTTCACAGCCACCTTCATAAGGTCGTCGGTCCATCTAGCTGGGGGGCGGCACACTCTACGCTTGCCGATACGCGGTCTCCACTCCAGGACTCGTCTGCTCCATCGGCCATCGGTCTTTCGTCAAACATGGCCGGCCCACGTCAATTTGGAGTGTTATTATTATAATTTAAATGGGGTAGACAATTTGCTTAAAAATTAATTTCCGTTCATCCCCAGAGGATAAAAATAATCATGGTTAGATTTACGTTTTTTTTTTAATGTTGCCCCACACTAGTAATTTCTCCTGTATCGTGGGTGTTTACAAACATTGAAACTCACATACACAAACAGCCAGACCCGGAACAACTACTTGTAGATCATACAAATATTTGTTCCGTGCGGGAATCGAAACCGCGACACACAGCGCAGCAGTCAATCGCTTAACCACTGCGCCAACCGTGCCGTCACTTACAACGTCACATATATATATAAATACTTCGTGCTCAAAATCAAAGGTACTAAACTAACTACTCAAACGGAACTAGTTATAAACTCAAACTCATTAACTCCATCTATTACTCAAAATATAAATAATCATGCAGGCAATTAATGACTTAGGGCCGGTTTTTTGATAATATTTAAAAATATTAACTAATGGTTAAATTTTGGCAAAATGTGTTTTTTGTTCAATTTTTAGTTTATCTAATGATATAATATCATTGCTAATGGACAAATAATTAACTATTAGTTCAAAAATAACCATTAGTGACTATTAGATAATTGAAAAATGGATCAAAAAACCGTGACCGTCTTTTGATCCATAGTTAAACTCAACAAATTGTTAAAAATAGTAACTCATGGTAAAATTTTGTCAAAATGTGTATTTTGATCAATTTTTAGTTTATCTAATTATATTTTGAACTAATAAAATAGATAGAATAGAATACTCTTTATTATTTACACCATATAAATTACAGAACATAACTATGTAAATTTTACAAAGGCTGACACAATGGGCGGTCTTATCGCTAAGAGCATTATAGTTAATTATTTGACCATTAGCAATAATATTAGTATATCGTTAGATAAACTAAAAATTTATCAAAAAACACATTTGTCAAAAATTTAACCATTGGTTACTATTTTTAACAATTGGTTGCGTATCACAAAACCGGCCCTAAGCGATAAAATTAATGACTAAGAGGTACGACGGTGTGGCGCTTTGTTTTAAAAGCGCCACAGTGACCATTTCAACAGGCGCGGATACAGGGGCAGTACTGTACTGCGCCTTAGTTGCATAACACACAATCAGTAGCAATGCATTTAATTTTGACAGTTCAACAAATAACGCAATGAATATTTCATTGCGTTATTTACGTTGTTGGGCAGATTAATTTTTCGAACAGGCGAAGCAATGGATTAGCAATATCCTTCAAAATGATTCAGATTGTGATAGTGTGTTACGCAAATAGGGTGCTTGTACTGCCCCCCTCCCCCTCCCCAGGGCTTCGACCAAACTGAGTCACTCTAATGAAATTAGTCATAGTTTTATAACCTGTATATTTTTACTTTGTATACAGTATATTACTAAGATAATAATTATATAGATGAGTCGTAGTCATCCTCGAAAAGGGGGGCACATTGTTAAGATTACAGAAAATAGGTGCCGTTGGTTTTTTTAAAGGCCTTACAAAAATGTATCTCTCTGGGAGGACGACCTCCCAGAGAGATACATTTACCCCCCGCCTTGAGCGAAAACCTATCCGCGCTTGCATTTCAATAAAACATTAAGAACTACTGTGGCGTATCATTGCTTTCACAATCACATTATGCTACAGGGGCTTGCTACTGCACACTAATGGCGTAGTTACACTTAGGTCATAACCCGTGCGAGTTAACTGGCGCTGTGACGTCACTTGTACAGCCACGAGCACTAATATGTCAACACTTGGAAACTTTCAATAGCTATTTTTGCGTGAAATAACGAAAACGACAAGAAATACGACCCACTGCAAGAACCTATGGGTTCGAAAATACTATGTTCGTGGTTCGTAGCAAAATAAAATTTCATTCAAAATTATAGGAGTAAATCGCTTTCGAATAAAGCGAAGTGTTTTATGCTCGTGACTGTACAATACTGTTCAGTACAGTATAGAACCACATTCCAGCGAGGTGCCTAGTTAATTCGTATGGGTTCTAGTCGATCAACCGCATTCGGAAGGCTATAGAATTCAAACTATCGACTAATGCTAAATGAACGATGTCGACTATAGTCTGTTCCAAAATTATGTGATTAAAATGTAAACAAATGGATCAGAAAACGTACCTGTGGATGCCAATTTATTGAGTGGTTTAATGTGTTTATTTTAATACCTAAACCCGAAATTCTAATTCTTAATCATCTTGTACTCAGATATTTTTAATTTGACAATTGAGGTTATTTTTTAACCTCAATTTTAGGATACCCAAATGGGAGCAAACGACCAAGTGTAATTGCGCTGCGCAAGATTCGTTCTAACAAAATGCCGGCGAGAAAAGAAAGCAAATTTATGCACCTGGATGTGTGTTCTGCAATCGAAAGTAAAATTCACGTCTGATGGCCAGCACATTGAATGGACCCCGTACGCGATCTGGAACCCCTGTCGCACCAAACAAAGTATGTGGAACATGGGCCCGTTTTGTGAACATGATATCCAATCGAATTTTGCAACAGTAAAAAAAAATCATGAAAAAAAACAGCCAATAAAAATCATGTAATTTTTTTTTTTCTTTTACATAGATTCTGTTCTATTTTGTGAATATGAGAATGTTGTAGGCCTTGTTCACTTATTGATGCTTCGATTTGATAACCATTTTCTTTTTTGTTAAGTACTTAGTACCTGCTGACAGGCCTACACTATCCTCCCATACCTATTAACAGTGTAATTTGAAAACATTGTAAAAGCCAATTATTTTGCGCTAGCGTCTGAAGTTTCATAAGTGAAATAAAATATTTTGAAATTTGGATTTGACCACCTAGCAGACCCCCATCATTTCAGGTCAGGTCGGCAGTTAAAACCTTTAGGCCCACTTACTTACACCACAAATTAATAATTACATTTAATGCTTAAGAAATTCAAAACACCATTCGGTCTCAGTCATCTTCTTACGATTGAAAGAAACAGAATGACTTTTCAAATTCCTTTAGTGCTAAATGCAGCCACAAGTGATTTATGGTGCAAGTGAGCCATAAGGGCTCAGTTGCTCTTTCTTTTAATTTTCCGTAACGTAATTTATACTTGTTCAAAATAGTTCCATGTACCCTAATGACGTAATCTCTTCAGTTTGACAAATTAATAGCATTCATTGCGTTATTTTGTTTTCAAGCAGTAGAATGTTTCAAACAAATGAAGCTGTAGCGGTATCTACAACGCCATACAAAATCCTGCATCTCGCATGCAGAGTTTACGGCGCAACTAGCATATATCCAACGGCCCGATATGAATCATGGGGCAGTTGCCCGCCAGACACAACACCCGTCTGGACGGAGAATCCTCCCTTTTCTATGGAGGATGAGTGAACCCTGTTCTTCATACCTCTATAAAGCAATGGACTTTGTTGTTTGTCAAAATGAAAAGGATGGTCATTTGGAGTGCGAGTACACGAGCGGCACGTCGTTGACGTCGGCCGTCGACGGGTGTCGATGGCTTCAATTGCCTCTGTCTTTGACGCGTGCCGCTCATGTAAATGCACACTTAGTCTAGTCAAGCTTGTTTTTGATATTATTTAGTATTTATTACGTATAGAAAAAGAGCTATTGAGTAGTTAAAAACCAATGATAGTTTTAGTTATGAATGCCGATGACGATCGCCTGACCTGGCGATGGGTCTGGTGTGAGAATATATATATATAAAAATGAATCCCTATTTCCCTTGGTCACATCATAACTTGAAAACGACTTTACCGATTTCATCCATCTTTTTTTTTAAGTTTTCTAATACTTTGTAGAAGGTCCTTATGGAAAAAAAATTCGCGGGCAAAAGCTAGTTAACAATATTTCTTACTTTCTTTCCTCTTTTAATAGTCAAAAACTATACAAACTTACTATCCCAAAATACGGAAAGAATTACTGTGCTAATAATTTATATTGTACCATCTAAGCAGTCTCAATGCAAAATAAGCAGCACCAATGTATGATACCACTATGCTTCCATGGTCAAATCACTTCATCGTTTGTATAGACATGACTAATTAAAGTGACCTATTGTATAAATATATAAAGTATAATTATATACAGGTCAGCAGTCTAATTGTGTAACACATTTTGTATTCAGAATATCATGCCAAGTTTTCTCGTCCGAAGTTTCTTTGAAAATCTTTTTGTTCGACGGGGTAATTGTGTAATACACATAAAAATGAAAATTGATCACAATGGGTTACATTTTGACAGTTCACCCGTGTTCATTGCATTATGTACGGTTTAGAGCATATGAATTATTCAAACCTAATCTGCATTCTCGATTTAGTTGCCAAAAATTTAAAAAAATATGAGTTTATGGAAAAATAACTTTAATTCCTACACAGTAAAGTTCATTTTCTCTCCCTCTCACAGAGAGGAGGCCCGTGTCCCAGCAGTGGGAACATTATAGGCTGATTATGTAAAGTTCAGTTTACGATACACAAAATATTTTTATAACTTTATCAATAATGCTAGATACTCTGAAATCAACTTAATTACCATTCAAATAAAGTTAATATTTGTTTAACTTGAAATAACATCAATATGAAACATAAATTTGAATAGACTTTAAGAAGTAATGGACTAGCAATATCCTTGGAAAGTAATTGAAAGATTTTACGGAATTAGCGTGCAGGTCTTTGTTACTTTATCGTTAATTAACAGGATTTAGCCAGATTGAGTACGCATCCAATCCTGAATACGTTTGTGTTACAGAATTATCCTGCTGTATTATGTTGTTTAAATCAGATTTTTTAGAGTAAGATTTGTAAAATATGTTTACCGATATTTAGGCCCTCGGACTTGGTGAGAACCCTCATGCAGGCGGCCAGGCTTGGAAGAGCTGAGGGCAGTAACTCACACAGCGTGGCGTAGTGGTCGTATCTGTTGACAAAACAAAATATAATAATTAATAAATAGAAGAATTTCAGGGATCCCTTCTTTTCGCATAATATTCTTTTTCCTAATATACGTTGGCATAACGATTTTGGCGTAATTTGTTTTGACATAATAATACTTTGCCATATTTTTTTTTGGCATACAGTTTATGTTGGCATAATTATCTTGAAGGCTAATTTGTTTTGGCATAAATTTAATTCGCATTAGGTTCCGGTTCGGTTAGGTTCCTTTAAACCCTGCAGACAGAAACGACGGAACCCCGCATGATTAGAGAAATTATGCGTAAAAAAATTATGCGTAAGCTGTTATGCGTAAATAATTTATGCGAAAATATAATTAGGACAAACAAAAGTATGCCAAGTTATATTAGGTCTTAAAATTTTATGCAAATGGATAGGGAACCGAATTTCATACAGAGGAGGAACGTTTTTCAAGGGAAATTTTTCACCGCGAATTTAATCATACGATTCGATATGATTGGATGTGGAAGACAGAGGACAGGGTGTTTTGGCGCAGAATGGAAGATGCCATGTCCAGCAGAGTAATAAATAATTGGCTCATCATCATGCCGACTGAAGAGTGAACATAGGTTGTCTGTGGTGAATAATACATACCTTGACCAGCCCGTAAGTATAACACCGCTAAACTTCATGCGTTCGTTGTTAGCGTACACCTGCTCTACCCACGCCCTGTGGTTGCTGACGTATCGGGCGATCGGCGATAACACCTGGAAATTATACAATACTAGCTGTAGCCCGCGACTTTGTCTGCGATCCAGGATGAAGAGACGTCTACGCCATTCTCCAGGTCGTGGTCTACCCATATGCCATGCTATTTTTGAACGCACTAATCTCTGGAGCTACCAGTCCGATTAGAAAAAATATTTTTTTAATATTTGATAGTCCAATTCTTGAGGAAGGTTGGCTATTTAGCATCACGCTCAGACCCTAAGCAGCTAAGCAAAAACAAAAAAACAGAAATAACTCTAAGCGAAAACGAAGTAACAGCGCGGGTTGGCGATGCGATGCGACGATGGGGGGAATAAACTTTACGCGGACGAGGTCGCAGGCAGAAGCCTTTTTTCTATTACTTTCTAATAATCCTGTATATTTGATCCTGTATGTGTGATCTTTATTCTCGTTGTTATAAGGTTGCTTGTGTTGCTGTCAGAGTTAAAATAACTTTGAATGGAACTAAGCTATAGGCCAACCGCTTAACTAAGACGTTGCCTGAGGTAGCAGCGCGGTGCGGGTGGGTTGTGGTGACGTGATGCGAAAGCTCAGTGATTCGTCAACTTGCGACAACTATCACCCCTCCCGAGCCGCGCAGCTACCTCAGGCAAAGTCTCAGTTAAGCGGTCGGCCTATAGCTATTCGAATAGTATAATTATCACCTGGCAGCTCCCATTGGCCCCTTTGAACGCTGTACCGAACATTAATTTAGGGAACAGCCCACCATAGAGGTCCATTAATTCTTGCTTTATGGAGAAACTTTCTTCAGGGCTGTAGTTCCAGATTACTGGTAACACACACTGGCCCAGATTGTAATCTGAAATTCAAAACACATTTTTTTTTTATTGCAAAATGGTCCAGCTCTTCTTGACCTCGATCTCGCCTGCTGGAAAGCGATGCTATGAGCTATGATGGAATGAGCAAGCCCAGAAGATGCCTGTTCACTCTTGCTTTAAAGGCTGATGTGTCATATGTGGTTATACAGGATGAAATTGAATAGGTGCGACAAATTAAAACATCTAATTCAACGTGTTATAAAGTAAATTTAGAGCATGTCATTCAGGAAAGGGATGCAAATACGTGCGCGTAGGCAAGCGATTTTGCAACGTCGTCGCGCGCCAGTTAAATAACTGTGAACGGACTGTAGACTGTGCCAGTGACATGCAACCTAAAGGTGGTAAAGCAATTACGAGGTCGACTATACATAATATATTTTCATATTTACCTTGCAACATCTCAAAGTTCATGTTCCTAAGCATGTCATCCCACATAAGCACGGTGATACCTGGCCTCTTCTCCTTAATGTATAGTACTAAGTCTTTTATATGGTCTAGGTATAGTGCATCTGCCTTGTATCTGTGGTTCATGGCTTTTTCTCGACACTGCGGGCAAATGCCAAAGTGCCAAACCTGAAAAGAAGATGCCTTTCTAGTTCTGTCTCTTAAAACCGTGTCCCCATTAGGGCCGCGCGGATCCGTGAGGCCAAGCTGCACGGCCGAGCCTCGTGCGAAGCTCTTAAGCTTTGCTTACTTTTGCTGACGAGGGGGAGGGGTGGGTTAATAATTGCAAAAAATCTGCTTACGTAATACTTGAACGGGCCCCTAACTGTAGGTAACTGTAACACAGTTAGTCAATGGTAACAGTTCTTGAGATTAGTGCCAAAACACTCAATAACATTACCAATTTTTGAAACAAAAAGAAAATTGTTAATGTCAGAGACAACTGCAATCATTTACAAATAACATTTCATATGTGTTGCCTTCCTCAATATAAAGCAAACAATTCTCAACTGTCTGTGATTAAACCTGCCCTTACTGTAACATGGCAACACTGGTTAGTGCCTGGTATCTTTGAACAAGCTCCATCATAAAGACCTCTATGTTTACCACATAGTACCAATTTCGCATAGAGTGAGTGCACCTGTCTGCACACACACTTGGGCACTGTTATATCTCCCACATAGATGGCTAGTCTCCGTTGAGATTTGGTCTGGAGTATATATCAATTTGACTCACCTCATCAGCTCCAATATGAAAGAACTTAGCATCAGGTTGTACATCCAGTGCTTGATCTATCATTTGTCTCACTAACACTTGAGATTTAGGATTAGAAGGACAAAGCACAGCAGGTGACTTTGGGCACTCCTGTAGCTCATGGAATGACGGGTGCTTGAGGACAAACTCCATGTGCCCAATCGTCTGGACTAGCTGGATCTGAAGGTAAATGAATAAGAACATAAGGATCGGAAAGATAAAAATTAATATTATATTTACAGTTAATTTAATTAACACTTTGCGGGACACTATGACTACTACAACAACACTACGACACTAAACTGTCTGTCGAAAGACCGATCGCCACTGGAGCAGACGAGTCCTGGAGTGGAGACCACGGACCACGTATCGGCAACCGTATATTCACAGTGTTAACACTAGAAATAAGGACAAACTACGTGCCCCTTTTCACCGGCTTCATAAGGTTCATAACTCATTTGTTGGGCTTGGTATACCTTTTATAACCAGATACCCTCTTCTTTGCTAGACTTACCTTTTAATGCGTTTAAAACTCAAGTAAAATCTAACCTTTGTTCAAAGGCATACTATTCCATCAACGACTACTTACACGCAGGCGCAGTCTAGGAGAGGCCTATGTCTAGCAGTGGACTGCACTAGGCTGAGTCGATTGATTGGGACAAATAAACGGGGCGTTTAGTTGTCCCAATCAATCGACTCAGCCGAGCCTCGAGACGAAATAACAATAAAACTAAAATTGTGTCTTGTTCAGTGTCCTTCAAATGGGTTAAGTAGGCTCGCCCCATATTACATGGGACTTAAAATAGAACTTGCGAAATGTGGATGTGCAGACGCCAGCCCGTCAAGCTACACGAAACTGTCAAATTTTCCCAATCAATCTTGAACCTTAATGCTTTAGTGATAAAGTTGAGAATCTATTAAAGAAATTTGACAGATTATAGTAGCTTCTAACCTTTCAGGGAATACAGGTGTGATTTTATGCTTAATTCAGTGTTATAATTATTTTTTTATAAAATAATAATACCAGCCTTTTATGTCCCACTGCAGGGATAAGGCCTCTTCTCATACAGAGTAGGCACAAGCATTAATCACCACACTAGCTCTTGACGGAGATTTTTTTATGATAAACAGGTATTTTATCCAGGGAAATCAAAAATGTGTTTTATTTGCAATTTTGAATGTCAATAATTGTACAAAAGATTTCCCAAAACTACTGTTACCCTTCTTAGTATTGGGAAGAAAAAGTGATGCTACAAATTCCCCTGCAAGACATCTATCTGTATCTAAAGGACCTTATTTCAAATGACAATTTGGAATAAAGATGTTACAACTTTTAAAAGTATTATCAACATACAGGGTGGCAGGGACATAGACATGCTAACTGTAACCAGAAATTCAGTACATGATTCCTAGACCCCCCAGTGTAGAAATTTAACGTTGATTATTTATTTTTAAATCAGCTGTTTATTTTTAAATGTGGTCAAAATTTATGGAACAGCAAATTTTTTTTTTACAAACTTTTCCAAAGCATGGCATTTCAGAATCATGTACTGGGGGTCTACTCCGAAGTGGTATCGGTGTTCCTGCTACGAAGTTACTATTTGGTTCGGTTGGTCCCGATCCTACACTCCTACACTCTTTCGAATATTGACAATGGTCCCTACCCAACTGAGCCGATCCGAACTTTTTTCGCATTTTTCAATAATATTCAGTTCGGCCATGTGTCGATCCGATCCGATCATTCACACTTTGAACTTCGTAGTAGACCCCCTGAACCCATGGTAACAGGTAGCACGTGTATGTCACTGCCACCCTGTTAACATTGGTAACACAACAGAATACATTTAAAAACTTACTGGATCCATATCTTTGTCTTTAATAAACTGTAGTAATTGATGCACATCTGCAAAGTTGTACATACTATCGCCACCAGCATTGCTCAGACTGCCAATTTCTAACAGATCTCCAGCGTACGGGAAGGTGTCTTCCCATTCTAAGAGTATGCCGGTTACGCCCCATGGCTTGATTGTAGTAATAAACTAAAATAAGGGATGATGTTCGATTTGTAAATGCAGTAAACAATATCATTTTGTGAAAACTAAAATCTAATGTCTTTTTATTCTTGTGTTAAATAGATTTCTTACTTTTTCCAAGTATGCAACCTTCAGTGGAGCGCCTTTCAAGTCCAAATGCACAATTCTGGAATAATATTTAAAAAGGGAATATTAATCCAGATTGTTCTACACCAAATTAAATGATAACAATAATGTATGTTACATTAGGATTAATAATTAGCGATTTAGATCAGTTAAAGGACTCAGATTGGTGCCATTTTGTCAACAATAATACCTCGTGGCTAGCATGTTGCCATCCATCCATGTTAGTAGTCTTCTCAAATTGGAAGATAAATTAAATATTTTATCATAGTACTTAAATTGGTATACATTTTGCTACAACAACAAACTAACGAAATAGAAAACTTAACACTTACCGATGCGTTAAATCAATTTTCATTTTGGATTTGGAAAACAAAAGACGACCTAACTATTTGTTCAATGAATTTAAATTTTGAAAATCGTTTGTTTACATTCTTATCATAACTGTTTAGATTCCAATATATACGATCATCGTCCCAGAAGTATTTAATAATTTGATTTCTAATAAATAAAAATGGGTGACGCACACATTTCAGGAATAACTATCAAGGTATTACCTAATTAGCCTAGTCTACCTTAAGCTTTTCATTAAGTATATTGATTTTGACTAAAATAGAATTACAGGAGAAACGCAGAAACCAACACCAACCCACTTCACAATTTGACATTTGCATGAATATGTTACCAATTTACAGAATTATAAATATACCGAATTCTCCCATAAATTCGGGGTAAAAATGATAACTGGAGCTGACATTTACGTTTTCCGTTCAAAATAATTTTATATCATAAAAAAAACATAATTTTCATTTAAAAAGTTGTCGATTAGTTGGTTAACAATGGGATAAGGGTAAGAGAATATTGATTACGGTGAACAGCGCTGCCGTGCAGACCCTAAAACGCAGTAACAGGTTTTTTGACATTTTTTTGTTGAATATTGAACCTTAACGGACACGTTATAAGGAACATGAAGATCTAATCAGGTTTTTGTTAGGATGCTCTAAACGGTTAATAAATCACATTTGTGAAAGCAGTAACTTAACTTTCCATGTCTAAATGTATTACAATACCAACTAAAATACAGTTATAGCAGTTACGTCTACCACGATCCGTCACTTTACCAAGTTAAACGCAGTAAATATCTATATTACCACAAAAAATCTGTTTTCTACACTCAAAAAAATATTGAGGCATATAAATTAAAACGCAGTAAATAGTTTTTGTACCAACAGTGTTAATACTGCATGGTTGATCACTAGTTTATTTCACATGAACTACAGATTAAAATGCAGTAATGTACTAAAATGTGGTATTTTATTTAGTGTTATTCAAGTAAGTTTATATCGTGAAAACCAACTAAAGTGCAGCATAATCAAAACTTCTTTCTTTTACTTTTATTGTAATATGACTTTTAAGTGTGAAGTTACTATTTAAATTGCAGTATGTTCTTTGTTTACTGCAGTATATTCGGTATTTTTCAAAAGATGAAAATAACTTAAATGCTAATTAAAACGCAGTATGACACTCTGTTACTGCATTATAATTGGTAACTTGAACGATTTAACTAATTTCACTGCAGTACAGGCAGGGCCGTAGCTAGGGGGCAATGCCCTACCTTGAAATCACAATGCCCTACCTTAACTGCAATCAAGGCCTCAAACATCGATCACTAGCCTACGATCTACTAGTGATCGATGGCCTCAAAGACTGTCAACGGGTCACGAGAGAATGGCTGGTATGGCACTTCTGTCCTTTGAAAAAAAAAAAAGATAAAATCAGTTGATCTGATCGAAGTTCTTCGCATTTTTAATAACATGGCGAATCATAGAATTCAGCTGTTTTAAATATTTTTTATTATTATGTTTTCCTTTATTTCATTTACATACTTACAGATTATATTTTTAAATATTTTTATAAACAAAAAGATAAAAAAACATTTAAAAATATAAAAAATAGTAGCCCACCGGTATCGGGAACACGGCCCAAGCTACGCGGCTAGCGGCGGTCAGGGCTCCAGAGAGAGGAACCTCCTGACAATGCGAGCCGTGTCCAGAAGTACCGCTTTCTGAATCAAGCCCTTGATCCAGCTGCCCAACGAGAGCCTCCTCAGGTGTTGGCGAGGCTCTTGGCTATTAAGCCATTGGCTGTCACGACTATCGGCACAGTGATCGCTGAGTCCACATCCCACATGTCGACAACCTCGCGAGCCAAGTCAAGATACTTGATTTGTTTATCTTTCTCGGCTTTCACGATGTTCTCATCATGCGGGACGGTTATGTCAACAATCATTGCGCGCCGCTCTGATCGATCCACCACCACTATATCAGGCTTATTGGCAACAATAGTCCTGTCAGTGATGATGGATCGATCCCCGTACAACGTGATATTTCCATTTTCGAGAACTGGGTCGGGCACATACCTGTAGTACAGCACCTCAGATTCCACAAGGCTGTATTTCAAAGCAAGTTGCTGATGGATTATCCTGGCTACAAGGTTGTGTCTATGCAAATACTCTCCGTTAGCTAGACGAGAACACCCGGAGATAATATGCCTGATTGATTCCCCCGGCCGGTGGCATGCCCGACAGATGTCAACCGTGCCGTCTTTCACAATAAATCTCCGGTAATTGTTCGTCATCATAACTTCGTCCATAATTGCACAGACAAAACCTTCGGTTTCTCCAAAGAGGTCACCGAAACGCAGCCAGGCTACGGACGCTAGTAGATCTACATCGGGTCCATGTAGGGCCCGGTAAAAGCGTCCGTGAAGCTCCTTACTTTGCCATACTTCCATGCAATCATTGGTGTCAAGAACTACTGGCTTGCGCCTGTTCTCTTTAGCCAAGGAGAGCGGGGTGAGGCCCTTGTCCACCGCGAGTCGCGACTACATCTCGATGCATCCCCACGTCGGTTTCTAGGAAATATTCCCTGAGACTGCATATCTCGCGATTGTGGAGGGTCTTAGCGTTTAAAAAGCCTCGACCTCCACACTTTTGCGGGATATACAGCAGTCATTACCGATGACAGTGGGTGATGCAGTCGATTTGCAGTCAACAGCGTCCGGACCCTCCTATCAAGGGCGTCTGGTTCGGTTTGAGTCCATTTGATTATGCCGAAAGAGTACATCAAAACCGGCATGACCCAACTGTTGAAGGCACGCACCTTGTTTCCGCCTGATAGAAGACTATTAAGTACTTTTTTCAGGCGGCCAAAGAACCGCTCCTTCAACGATTGCTTCATGTCAGTAACATTGATGCCTAACGCTTCCGATATACCCAAATACTTATAGGTTTCGGATGCGGAGAGGGCTCTAAGGTTTGTGAAATCCGAGAGTTGGGTTCCCACGGATTCTACAATCTCCACTCGCTTTACATGCATGACCGCACATTTGTCCACACCAAATTCCATCCTGATGGCGCTACTGAAAGGTTCAGTTACTTTCAGTAGCTCCATAAGTTGCAAATTATTGGGAGCAAAGAGTTTTAGGTCATCCATGGAGGTGCGATATAACCTGACCACCTCTCCTCAGCCGATAGCCTAGACCTGAATCCTCCAGAAGTGTGCTTAGAGGATTCAAGGCTAAGCAGAACCAAAGCGGACTCAAAATATCGCCCTGAAAGATGCCTCGTTTGATCCTTATCGGTTCGCTATTCCTCTGAATATTTCGATATCCTGGATAGCGAAGGACCGTCCTCCATAACATCAGGAAGGTACGCAGAGTTGCATCTATTTTATACAAATCCAGTACCCTCATGAGCCATGTATGTGGCACCGAGTCATAGGCCTTCTTATAATCTATCCAACATGTCGACAGATCCTTTTGGGAACGACGAACCTGTTTTCTAATGGCCACATCAATGAGGAGTAGCTCCTTAGTACCACGGGACCCATTCTTACATCCATTTTGAGAGGAAGACATCTTACATCCATTTTGAGAGGCAGACATCTTACATCCATTTTGAGAGGCAAATTATTATAATATGTAAGTTTGCAGAAACAATATGATCTAAATTGTATTTTTGGTCGTATCTATTTATTCGTATCACCCAACAATTAATTATTACCTCACTCTCACTCAGACGTGGATCTCTACATCCAAATCTGGAAGTTCAACCATCTTGTTCGCTTGTTCTTCATCATTGAGGATTTAATAGTTCTTATATCCATGCTCATGCTCTGTCACATAAATTATTTGTCTACGAATAGCTATTGAATGTACATCACTGACCTAGAGGTCAATGATATACATGGTGATTGATTTAGGAGCCCGTGCTTCGACGGCAGATCAATTATGATATTTTTTTTACTTCCGCCCTACCTGTAACCAATGCTGCCCTACCTCAAATTTGACTCTAGCTACAGCCCTGAGTACAGGTCATATTTTACTGCGTTCTAGTCAGTATTTGTCGCTGTCTCTCTCGCTCAATCAGTCGTGTTCGTGTGTCGATCGCTGCCGCGCAAGGAAGACGTCTGCGCCGCGCCAGTGTAGGCAGCGAAGGCTCGTCGAGGGAGCGTGTTTTGTGTTTGCTTCGGAATTCTCAAGGTTCGTAAATAACATTATCACTCATAAAATATCAAAATCGAATAATAACAAAAACTTGTAAATTTCGTACGTACACGGCAACCAACAGAAACCGATTTATTTAATAATAGGTACGGGCGTCCTAAGTGGGTTTTAGTTATGATATCCAAATAAAATAAATAAATACCTAGTATGTAATACAGTGAATATATTATAGTTCATTATTTAGTTCAGACAAGGCTTGATTAATTATCCAGTCGTAGTTTATGTAGTATCAAAAGAAAGTAGTTTTGTATAATAAAGGTATTCCTGAGGTTTAGATCATATCAATAAGAAATAGATAGAATAAAATAATTTTATTGAATTGAAATATAACTTTTCATAGCTGTCAAACCAATAAATAAAGCACCGTAAGTAGGTACCTAGTAATAGTTAAAGTAAGTACCTCCTTACGTTAGATTTTATTTTGATCTAGTTGCTCATTTAAGATGATTTTGAATTTTGAAAACATTTGTATACACACAAACTGTCTTATTATAAAACAAAGTTTTTTCTTAAACCAGGTTTAAACCATCGAGCCAGTTTTTGTATTACAAACTTTATTTGTGTCGAAATAAGGTTCGAAATTAAAAAACCGGCTCGATAGTTTAAACCTGGTTTAAGCGAAAACTTTATTTTATAATAAGGCGGATAGAGTCGAGACTTTATCTACTTTAGTTCAACAGTTCTAAATATATTTGTTTATAATTAAATGCAGAATGGTTATTGTCGCAATCAAATAGGTTTCTAATTTTACTTTTGATAAAAATTAAATATAATGCTTTATTTTCTGATGCACACTACTTGATAATATATTTTTTATTTACAGAATACATTTTAATAAGGAAGATGAGTACCAGGTCAAAAAAAATTCTGGCATTGGCGAATGGCCAAAAAAATAAAACACCACCTATTATAATAACACGTAACGAGTTCGATACAAAAAATAAGTACCAAGATAAAGAAAATTACAACCAGCACATGATTTAAAAAAAAAATGATGATAAAGGAATTTGGTCTTATTATCTAACGTTGGAAGATATGAAAGAAATTAGAAACGGGAACTTTGAATATAGTAATTCATATGAATACATCAAACAAATCCAATTATCCCAACTCACCCAAGCTTTACTTAACAAGCAGCTCATCCAACCACTACCAGAAATTGCTATGACTCCAAATCTTTTGCCACTAACTTTGGAATATCCAACTGGGCCACGACCAGCTTTGCCACAACTAGCCTGGACACAACCAGCTTCGACATTACCAGCTATGTCACAAACAGCTTCAACACAGATACTATCAATACAACCAGCTTTTATAGAAATGGCTTTGTCACCTCAAATCTGACCCAGCTTGTTCCAGTACAACTGTCTCAAGAAGATCAAACATCTGCTTTATCGATTCTCCCTCAGTCTGGTCTAGCGGATTTAGCTACGACAGAAATAGCTTCTGAACATTCATTAAATGATCTTGTGACATTAGAAGATTTATTATATTCTGAGGTTTCGCCAACATCAACAGATATTTTTCAGACTGCGACACCAATAGCTAAAACACCAGTTTTTGAAGATTCTGACGACTCGGTAGCAGATAAAAATTATATTCCTGTGCCTTCATTGGGAAGTAGTTCATCAGATCATACGCAAGCAGTCGGAAAAGGAACCACCAATAAACGAAAAAGTAAAATAAGAAAAACCAGAACTATACAAAAATCTAGTAAAAAGCTAAAAAAGAACCTTGACAAATATTATATTATAATGAGACGTTTGTGCCTCTTGGGAAGTATACAAGCACTAATCCCGTATATGCTGTGACTTGGCATGAAGCAATTTCCGGACGGAAACAAGAAGACTTAGTTAGTGCTTTTAGGGCGTTTTTTGTAAGCCAAAGAGATGCTGCGACAATAACAATATGGCTTGATAATTGTTCAGCTCAGAACAAAAACTGGTGCCTGATAACTTATTTGATCGGAATTATTAATAGTAGTGACATAGCCGCTTCAAAAATTATATTGAAGTATTTCGAGCCGGGACATACTTTTATGTCTGCTGACTCATTCCACCACAACGTGGAACAATCTTTAAACAAAAAGAAAAAGGTTTACGATTTTGACGATTTTTGCCATGCTATTGAGATTGCTAATTCCGGTAAAATATATGTTAAAAAGATGGAAATAAGTGATTTTTTCATTTTCAAATCTCATGTGTCATTAAACAAACTCAAAGACGCTACTAGAAAGAGAGTCTATTTAAAAGATATAGTGGAATTAAAGGTAAATAGAGGAAGCTATTGCCTATATTATAAAAAAGACTTTGATGATGAAGAATACAGTCAATTAAATTGCTTAAAATCAAAAAAACTTCCCAGACCTGATAAAAAATGCACCCCCAAAGGTATCACTTCTACCAGGAAACTAAATATACCTAATAAAAAACTTGGGGCCATTGATGCCAGAAAACAGAATGGCATTCTGGAGAATGTTACCTTTGTCGGCTGTAGAAACCGAAGATGCACCAGAAGCATTTGCTTTTGATGATGATACCGAATCATAGGTAATTTGATTATGCATGTCATATAAAAATGTACCGAGCGTTAAGCATTTATGTTTTTTTTAATACATTAGTTTTTTGTGTTTTATCTTTAACCAACTTTTGTTTTTGGTAATGAAACCGATTAAATGATACTTGTATCATTACCCTATTTTATTATTTTTATGTTTATGCATGCCTTTTATAGAGATGTATCGAATGTTGAGCAATTATGTTATTTTTGATACTTTTGATATTTTTTGTGTTGTATTTTTAGTTATATATAAATGTGCCATTTAATTGAAAGATCTCATGTTTCTTGCGAAACTAAAAAGCTTTATATCACCGCTTGTGTTCAAAGCACCTTAAATTTAAGTTACAATTACCTTAAAATATTATAAAATAAACGACAATTTTATACATAGGTACATAAATGTATTTTTTTTTTGTAAATTCCTACCTAAAACATACTAGTAAGTTGGAAGAAATTGTTATATTCTACATGTGCAATTAGTTCAAGACACAAATTAAAATGCAGTAAAGAAAGTCTTATGCTGCAAATTAGTCTGCAAAGTAGCAAAAAAATCAAAGTTTTTGTAGTATCGAGTATTTTTACCGCATTTTAATCTGCATATGTGTAACTTTTTGCGTGCAGTAACTGCTAAGATTAAAAAAAACCCGATTTTATTTGAAATCTAATAAACTAAATTAACATTTGTTTTTGTAAATACCATCTTTTTGTCACTTAGTCCTCGTAGCAATAAAAATATGCACCATACACATTAATAATATAAAAAAAAAACAGTGTTTAAAAGTTTTTCGCGGTTATCTCGAAACCGCTTTTTTCCTCATACTGCACTTTAGGGCCTGTACGGCAGAGCGGCACTCGCCCTTATTCCATTTGTTTATTTGGGATTAGCGTCTCGCCGACAATTAATGTCGGTGACAGTGGCGTAGCTATCGGAGGGCTAGGTGGTGCCGTGCACTGGGGCCCCTCGGCCTTTGACCAGCAAACCTTGAACTGACCTAGCAAAAAATTTCTTCCACCTTCAGAACACAAATATAATACATTCTTTCTGTTCTGTTGTGTAAATTCTTGTGTTTAGCCACTTCAACCAATCGGCTGTTATGCGACCGATTTATGAATACTAGCTTACTCTACCGAAATATTAGTAATGAACTGCATTCCTTTTTTTGACAAAAAAAGTTAGGTTCCTGGAGGTGGCCCTCAACAAGGTCGGAGGCCATGGTTTCTCATGGCCCCCGGCGGGCGCCGCCACCTGGATCACACATCGTGATCGGGGGGGGGCTTGAATCACTGTCGAGTCTATCATGAAGTACCTGGGATTGGTGCACGACAGCTGGTGGGATTTCGACCCCCACTTCCGGCGGCTGGCGCCCAAGTTGTTGGGCGTGGCTGGAGTGCTATCAACGCTGCTTCCCAATCTGGGGGCCCGAGCGCCGCCTGTAGGCGGCTCTACGTGGGGATCGTGCGATCGATGGCCCTGTATGGGGCCTCGGTCTATCCGGCTGACCTGACGGCCGGTAGCATCGCAGTTTTGCGAAAGCCGCAGACAGCGAAGGTCGTCAGTCATCAGGGGGTATCGATCTCCTATGAGGCGGCTTGAGTACTGGCCGGATCCCCGTCCTGGGACCTCGAGGCGAAAGTACTCCCGTCGTTGTATCGGTAGCGCGAGGAACCACTGCAGCGACACATGGAGCTGCGTCGGTCTCAGCTTCACGGGGTCCTGGTGGCGGAATGGCGGAACAGACTTTCACGCCCTACCACTCGTCCATCGGAGGCAGTCCGGCCGGTACTCGAGCGCTGGCTCCGGGTGAGGCACGGCTCCCTGTCGTTTCGGGGGGCGGAGTCGCTCTCAGGGCATGGTTTCTTCGAGAAGTACCTGTGACGCATAAAAAGGGAGCCGGACGCCCGGTTTCACCACTGCGTCGACTGCCGGGAGGACACGGCGCGGCGTACGCTGGCAGAGTGAGCTTGGGAGAAGCCACGCCGTGCCCTCATCTCAGGAATGAGCAGTCACCTGTCGCTGCCGGCCGGAGGCGATTCAATGGTCGGCAGCGAAGAGTCCTGGGACGCGGTGGTTTCCTTCTGCGAAACAGTCGTCTCGCAGAAGGAGGCTGCGGAAAGGGAGAGGAGATCTCGTCCACTCAACCCCGAAGAGGTGGCGTAGGTGTGAGATAGAACAACGGGGTGGTTTTTAGTCAGTAAGAGTCAGTGACAGAAAGCAAGCAATCCATCTGCGACATGTACATACGTAAAGACTGAAGAATTCAAAATACAGGCAGCGTTTTGCTTTGACCTTGCGCGTATATTTCTATTTTAATAAATACAGAGGTCTGAAAAATTCGGTGTGTAAAAAGATAAGGAATTTCCTGAAGAAAAAATCAAACACATCATCTAGAATAGCAAAGTTTAATTTTAATAGCTCATACATAATACAAGGTATACGTAAGGAGTTTAAATTCTAAGTAAGTAGACAAACTTATCACCTAAAATACTTTCAAAATTTCATGTAAAAAATAAATTCATTACTACCTTGATCGGTGTATTAAATGGCAAGTATATTTCAGACGAAAGTATCAGGCACTTGTATATAATGTTTAATAATTATAATAGGTAGGAATCTAGAAAACATACGATTTCTTAAAAAATAAATATTAAAAACAGCTAGGGTCTTTTACAAACTATCGTACTTACCATTTATTATCGAGGATATAAAATCGATACCTAGGGCATTTTATAATGCCTGCTTATAGTAAGTATATGGTTATTATGTAAACTACATAAAGGCACACAGTATTTAACCTCTAAAGTATAAAGGAATACTATATCTCCTTAGGAGACTTTTTAAAGCAAACAAATAAATAACATACGAATGCATAGGTATATACTACGTTAAAATGATTACGTTTTCTAGTTTAACTCGCCACAAACACACAATTGCTACATAATCAAGGTACGATTTTTTTGATAATCTATTTATATTTTTCTATAGAACAATCAAAATATGTATGAAGACTAAGGTATACTCTCTATTTAAATAGTTACATATTCTACAAATAAGCACACATTAAACATGACGTATTAATTCTAAATTATTGTTTAAAACTATAGAAGTGTAAATTGATTTCAATAAATTCAATAAAGTCATACAAATTATTTCAAATCTCATATCTCTGTAAATCACACAATCTAGACTATATTTACGCTTCAACAGCAAAGCATATTATGAAAAACATATAAAAAAATTAAGGTATAAGATAAGCTTTCCAATCAAGGCAGGAAAAAAGCAAACATATGTATTTTTTCACTATGAAATAACACCAAAAAACACATTTTATTTTTCAGTTGTCACATCTAAATTATTAATTGAATGGGTAGTTTTTAGTGGGCAATGATGATTTTCACTCCTGGATCGGGTTCGCCCGCCACGTCTTTAGCGAGGGGTGCGTTACCACAAATACGGAAGTTTTCAGTGAACGGGATAACGCCAACCAAAAACCCGGAAATTATGACCCACAAGCCAGCAACATAGAATGCTGCATCCCAGTGTCCGGTGACGTCTCTCAGCGCACCTGAAATGAAAAACGGAATATAACGTTTAGTTATTTAATGAGTGCATTAACTTCTCAGGATTCTCTCTCTCTCTCTCTCTCTTATAAAATTCCAAATAACTTTGTTTGACTTACTGGAAAAAAATATAATTTGAGACTATAGGCAAACAAAAAGGTTGATGAATTGCTTGTGTTTAGAACCCCGGTGTCATGCATTAGGAAACAAATTATTTATGAGGCTTAAATACTCCGCTATTGGCATTAAAAGCCCATATGAACGAAGCCAATAACTTAAATTATTCTTTCAGTTTTGCAGTGTATTATAAAATCACACACAAGCTGACATAATCCTGGCCCATTGTAATGCAGTGCTCTTTAATATTCTTAACAGTACAATAAAAACATTTGTAAAGACTGGAAGAAAACCTTGTGAGACATTGACATGCAAAGATGTAAAGTTATGCAAACAACCTTTGTATTCATAAACGGTGCAGATTATAGCTAGGTTTTATGACTGTTCACACTTCATTTTACGATTGTAGTTACCGCAACTGATGCGATAAGAACCGCAATATTTATCCTTAGATTTGTAACTTATTGATAGACACTACACAACTACGTGCCCCCTTTCACCGGCTTCATAAGGTTCATAACTCATTTGTTGGGCTTGGTATAACCTTTTATAACAAGATACCCTCTTCTTTGCTAGACTTGCCTTTTAATGTGTTTAAACCTCAGGTAAAATCCAACCTTTGTTCAAAGGCATACTATTCCATCAACGACTACTTACACGATAAGAATAGTTGGTCGCCTTATTTAACCCAAGACAATGTTTATGTTATTTCACCAGAATTAGCTTATGTTATTTCACCAGAACTGTCAGAGTTTATTGTTATTAGTATTAACTTATTTATTTATTTTAGTTCGATGGTTCTAGTTTACCATTTGTGACTTCAAGTGACAGCTATGTGAACAGAACCCAGCAATGCATAATTGGGTAAGCCTGCTGTCACGCCCTTTATGCCTGGAGGCTTTTATTTAGGTAGTAAGTTTTTATTTACATTTTAATTAATTATTTTTTAGCTTGAGTACATACGTATAGTTTTTATTATATTTGTTATATATTATATTACTTAACATAGGTACCTAGTATTGTATACAATCAAGTATTTTCTAACTGAACAGACAGCTGTGCTTCTGGGGAGTTTGTTGCGCCACTTCTTCTTCCCAGTGATAGCACTAGGAAGTGGTGAAGGGCGGGCGTTTTTGGGGCACTGTCTTTTGTCATTTTGACGTTCGAAAAGTGCTGATTCTCAGCCTCATTTGAACTCTTTACATGGTTATGAATATGATAAAGTTAGTAGCAGATATATGGCGAAAAATTGTGAAGAAAAACAAATGATGTATCGATTGTTAATAATTTCGCTTCGTTTGTGCAAGTCGCTTGGGGTAACTCGACTCTAGTGTTTAAAAAACAATGGGCCAAGTAACGGTTTGTTACTACTTGTTCACTGTTATTAAGATTATTATTATGCGCTGGTTTCTGAGCACGGTTACTTAGTGGAGACGTTTGATTTCAGAAACTCTTTGAGGTCTGCAAACTTGTCTCTTAAGGAACAGATATCATGATATTTTGTTAAATAATTACTTCCATTACATTGAAACGCTACGCATTAGTTTCCGAGTATTAATTGACAAGATGCATATTTACTCACCAGCCATAGGCGGTCCAATAAGATGTCCAATGCCCTGACTCAACAACACCAATCCATAAGCCATTGTGAATCTTTCTAAAGCGATCAGTTCCACCAATATGCTCGGCGTATACGAGTATGAGCTTGAGAACATCAGTCCAAACATGACAGCATTTAAGGCTAATATATAGAAACTGTAAGGAGCCTCTGGGTCCATCACACGAATTAGCACAGGGAACAAGATAATGGTTATGCCGCAAAATATAAGGCATATAGCGTATGTCTTCGTTACATTCACCCAAGGCAGATCCCCCATCCAACCTAGGCCAACCTGAAATATAAGAAAAATATAGTTTAGGTTACTCTCAAATACATTTTGTTAAGGAAAAACAAAAAAATAATAACAGTTTGCAAAATGTTTGGTCCATTTTCTAAGTATGGGTTTAAAATTATTCCAACTTTTTACTTTGTAACTAATAGGCTTGTTCAATTACGGGATTATAACTGCCAGCGTTTACTCTTGCGATAGTAACACTTTTTCCATATTATTTTTTATACGGGGACTAACGGGAACTTTCCAAAACATTATTACTCACAATGCCGATAATAGTAGCAATTCCGAACACACTCAACATCCAAGAGCCGTGAACCTCAGAGTATCCACTCATGAGCATGAAGTTTGAGATGTAGAAATAAGGCACGATGAACCAAATGAACAGCACTAAAGTTGACAGATTCATCATCAGGAAATGGAACTCAGTGAACATGTTGAAGTCGAAAGTTTTGTTGATTGTGTCCAGTAAACGTCTGCCCCAGGTCTGAAAACAGGAAAAAACAAATTTTAACGAACTTGTCCAGGATACGAATATAATAATGGCTGAAGCAAAAAATTTTACTTCGCGATTCATACAAAATATATTAAAGCAAAACGTAGAGCAACACCAAAAACAAATTATAGATACTTACAGCTTCTTCTTCCTCCACGGACCACATCGAATTCCTATAAATATCGGGACAAGAAGACGCTCGCAGTTTGTATTTGGCGATATTCATCATGGCACCGCGATGCATGATGGAGTTACGATGTACTCGGATACCTCTCAAGTAATGATGATCAGTAACAAACTGCTTGGTCCACCAATCCTGACGTTCTCTCTGTATTACTGCAGGTTTGTTCTCCGGTATAGGCTGCAGGAACTTCGTTCTGACCTGATCCAGTTTGGTCTCAAACTCTTTCTTCTTCTCTTTCTCTCTCTTATTGAGTTTAAACTTCATTGACATCTTTATTGGCTTAGATTTTGTACCTTCTGAAGGTTCTACATTCAATTTCTGCTCTGATGTACTTCTAAGTGCTAGCAGCGATGGATAGTTTTGTAAAATAATATTGTAGAGTTTCTTGTTGGATTGGAGTTGGTCTAATACTTCAGCAGGCACCTGAAAAACATAAAAAAGAATAATTTAAAATATTTTCAAAATTAGAAACGTTACGTATGATGGGGTAAACAAAAATGAATGTTACCTTTTCACTTTGTCTCAAGAATGTAGGCAGGTTTATTACTGAACTAACTTTATGGTATTGTGACATGTCAGCATTTCTTTTAGTTGCTGCCTCCAAATCTTCAGCTTGAGCAATAGAAGCTACTAGTGTTGTGAGTATATATTCTGGCGTTTCACCACTCTTCATTAATGTCTTTAACTCTTCTGCTCCAGGATAAACAGATTCTCCACCCCCAGATTTAGCCGATATAGACATAATACTGGATGCTCTCTTCGACTTATTCAATTTTCTTTGCTTTTTCTGCTCAATTATCAACCATTCAGGATCTCTCATTACAGCACCACACACGCACACATTAAGTACAGTACCAGCTAACAATAATAAGGTACCTCTCCAACCAAATTCCTCCAATAAATATGTCGTTAGTGGAGAATATATGAAAGTTCCGAAACCAACTCCACAAGAACCTAATCCAACAGCTAAATTCCGTCGTTTCTCAAACCAGTAAGCGATGGATACCACAGCAGTAACGTACAGCAAGCCAGTCCCGAGGCCAGCCATAATACCATATGTAACATACAAAACTTCAACAGAATTGCTGTATGAAGCAGCTACAAATCCTATAGTTGAAGCAACACCGCCAACTATTGTCATACTTCTGCATCCATAACGATCTACCAAAGCACTCATAATAGGCCCAGCTATTAACGGTACGGATATGAACAGACTTCCAATCAAAGAAGTTTTGGCTTCACTGCTTTCAAAAAAGATGACAAACTTGTCATGCATCAAGCCATAGGAAAAAGCTAATCCATCAGCCACAGTAGCGATGAGGAATGATGCGGCTACGACTACCCATCCCCACCCTCCATCCGGGATCGGAGGCGATGAATCATCTAGTGGTGGCCTACTCGAACAAATACTGTCAGTGTCTGCAAGGCCGAAAAATTTAACACCCTCATTCGTTGAAACGGCATCGTCATCACTTTTTGAATCTTTATGATAACGTACAGAAAGATGGTCTTTAGTATAATTCGGTTCCGTTTTCATAGAATTTACAGTATCCAAATCATCTTTAGGCTTTCCCATATCTCTCATTTCATTTTTATCATCATTCACTCCATCTATATACTTGATATCATTAGTCCTCTGAAGGAGCGGAGACGTAGTCTTCTCCTCTTCAGACGGTACTTTATATTCATACTTGCTAGAAGGATCTTTGCCTGGAATTCCATTAGCATACGCTCGTTGTGATTCCATTAGTCTTTTAGACGATCTCTTCTTAAGTACGTTGCTAAGTACGTACTTTGTTGTCTCTAATCTGGTCCTCTAACGGACGCTGTGAAAACTACCAGAATTGGATTAAAAATCCAATTAGAGAAAATTCTTCTACGTCGAAGAAATCGTTAGTTCTCTCGACCAGTGTCTTAATCTTGGGTCTCTAGCCGAATAGCGGCAAAGTCTCTTCGATATACAAAGCGTTAGGGCGCAAGGGTTGTAGCTTGTCGAGTACATCAAGGACCGGCTAGTCCTCGATTTCACACTTTTGAAAAATTCACTTTCTATATTGTCACACGTTCGTCCCGTGAACGTCGTGTACCTTCTTGACATTAATTAAAGTTTTAAAACTTGAAATCTTTGCAACATTTCAATTTCGTCGAAGACAGGGTTGAATCTGTAACAAAAGAAAAACATTGTTGAATATATAGGAAAATAAGTTTAAAAAATGGCAATACCATAACTTGTTCGTTTTGTTAATAAAGGGCAACATTGCCGAATTCGCTGGCAACTTTTGCTTCACAGTAGCACCAACCAACCGCTAATTCTGTTTATCCGGTTCTCCTTTCAACCGCTGTTTAGTTGCGCAAATTGTATTGTCGTAAATAAAAATCGTATCACAGCTTGCAGTCGTATAAGAAGGCTACGG
Source organism: Apamea monoglypha (assembly GCA_911387795.2). Classification (NCBI taxonomy): domain Eukaryota; kingdom Metazoa; phylum Arthropoda; class Insecta; order Lepidoptera; family Noctuidae; genus Apamea; species Apamea monoglypha. The sequence goes on along the minus strand of OU426922.1, from coordinate 2,838,686 downwards.
CTACTAGACACAATAAAAAGCTTCATGTAGACCTTTTTTTTTTTTTTTCTGGGTGGGAAATCATCGTATGACTTCTCCCGCTCTGGGCGGAGCAGGAGAGCGTGTCAGACTTTTACTGACTAAAACCCACCCGTGTTCCTTCAGTTGCCTATGCCAGGGACCACGGTATCTCTTTCGAACAACCCGCGGCCCTGGCAGGCATCGGCCCTGGCGGCCCTTCATGTAGACCTTATGTAGCAATCTGCTGAATAATGGTATCTAACTATTTACATTTCTCTGACCGTACACTATGACTATAAAGTAAAGGTTTTTAATTTTGATCACGTGCAAAACCTAATTTTAGGTAACTGCTTTATTAATGGATATTATAATATTCTAGGAATCTGGGCTGAAAATCATTTTGTTACACGAATAAAACACATAATGTCACCACACCCAGACATGAGTGATGTTTAATTACACACTAACCTTAAAAGAAGATTTATTATGTGAATTAAGCGTCTGGCTTCATGAAAGTAGGCATTAAATACTGAAATGGAGGTCACATGAAAATTTATGCTGGTACCTACCTACCTATGTGTGAAAGCCATATCTATGTATGTATATAGGTACCTATTTAGTGATGAATACCAGCGGGGTAATTGCGTAACACACTAACAGTAGCAATGGGTTTCATTTTGACAGTTCAACAATATTCATTGCGTTATTTACGATTTTGAGCAGACAAATTTTCGGCCATATGAAGCAATGGATTAGCAATATCCTTCAAAATTATTCAGATTGAGATTCATAGTGTGTTACGCAATTAGGGTGCTGGTCATGAGAACTGATGATTCTGATACCTATTTAATCAGTAATCGAATTTATTGATTTATTTTCTGTTTAATTACTATTTTTTGACCAATGTTTCAACTGTGACTTTTGTTTACACATTAACCTTAAAATTATTTGTATCGGTTTTCGTTAATTGACATTATGTTTATTTTGTTATTATTTTTATTGTTCGACTTATATCTAAATATTATGTTAAGCCTTGTAAAAATCCCTTCCCAATAAATTACTGAGTATAATAAATATGTATGGATATGAAAACTTTTACTACGGGGCCCTGGAATCTTAAAAAAAAACGTAACACACTAACAAATGTAATGCCTTTCATTTTGATAATTCGACAACATTCATTGCGTTATTTGCGTTGTTGAGTAGACGAATTTTTTCTTGAACTCATTAGTGAAATAGTAAAAGTACACAAAAAAAATGCGGTGTCGTATTTTCCAAGCAATTTCCTCACTAACCCACTTAGCAAGTAATGGTGGCATGACACGAAGGCAATCATCACATTCAAGTAAACGTAGGCACGGCGACACGAGACTAATTTCAGTCAATGGGAGTAATTGACACTTCCAAACCTGGATATAACTCGATGGATCTCTCTCGTGTAACAGATGTAGGTTAGATACTTAACCTAACCTAACTAGTTGTATATTAACAATACGTGAAGGTGTCTTCCTAAGAGAGACTACAGATAACCTTAAAATTCAGTAGGTATGTAAAAGTTTGTGAGAACCCTAATACTTCATATGCAAGTGTGAGCCTTTGATCGCGCAGTAAACTCTGCTTGCGCGATGCAGGATTTTTGCGTGACGTCAATCAGATGCGTAGTTCGTATGTGGCGATGTAGATGTCGCTACACTTTCACGCAACAAAAGAACAACGAATTGAAGTTATTAAAAGTTTTTCATTGATAAATGGGCCGGACAGAAACATGGGCTATTTTTACCACAAACATATGCACGATTGCTATGACATAGATCGGAGCAAAGTCGTGGTTAAAAGGTAATAAAACGTTTATTTGACAGTCAAATGCAGACATTACCACAGAAAGTTCTCGCTTACACTTATTTAAATGTAATTGTCACTATATTGACCCGATTTTTAACCATCTGTCGATCACAGAGCATGACACAGACGTCGCGGCTGAAGGAAGACAACTAGCCATGAACATGCTTTATTTTCTCAAGCTGGAAGCCGAGCTGAATATTTCTGCTTGATTCCTTTATGGAACCTCCCTAACCTAGCCCTTTCTATGTACGTAAGGCCAGGGAAATTGTTCATCAAATGAAACATAATCAGCCTATAATGTTTCCACTACTGGGACACAGGCATCCTCTCTTCGAGAGGGAGTGGGCCCAGTGCGGGTTGGTAGATGTCACATGTCTCGTATATTTGGTTCTAGGACATGCCGGTTTCCTCACGCGGTTTTTCTTTACCGTTTTGAGAAGAAGACATCAAATGAACGCACTACGTCAATTTGCCGTGTTATTATAGCCATTTCATACAACCAACGAATGACAGTTGTGATTTTAATAAACGGGCAATTTAAGTAGGTGGTCAATTTTGTCAACAATTAATTTACCAGACCGGCAATTCTCGTAATTTTAAGAACGTTCACAATTTGGATTTCAGTCTCAATCTGTCAAAAATACTACTAATTTCCCTACATTCTTAACATATTTTTGACATGTGACTGTCGCTGAGAAGAGATTGCGACCAGATTTTGCTTGTTTTTAATTTCGGGAATGTGGCCTTCTAAATTCGTCCAAGAACGTCTTATTATTCGCATATGGAATTATGGCCATCTAGTTCAGACATCAATAGCAGAAGCATCTCAGATGCGTAGCCAAGTTGCTATCCCAGAGACAAATATGAAATGTCTCATTTGCCTTGCACAGCAACTTGACGGCATTATGGTGGTAGTAAGCCGCACATCAGTGATAACTATTTAACATTGACAGCGGTTATGTCGTTGTACTTGCAGTAAAACCGGTTCTCGTAGTGCAGGTAGTCGAAATCAAAATTTTGAAGAACCGGCAAAAAACTCCTCTTTTAAAAATAATTGGCTTTTACAATGTTTTAAAATTACACTGTTAACAGGTGTGGGAGGACAGTGTAGGCCTGTCAACGAGTAAGTATTAATAAAATAGAAAATAGTCTACAAGGACTACAACGTTCTCACGTAGGTAGGTACACAAAATGTTTACCACTGATGCGTGGTTGAATACACTGTCACTTACTGGTGCAGAGCTCTAGGATTGTGCCAGTTTTCGGGAAAGACATGCCTTTATAAACATTCGTGTAAGGTTGATTACGATCAGAGGTACGTCTGATCAAGGTTGATAGCAATAACAACTCAAACGTTTCAATTTTATCGACACAAATGATGGAACGCAAACAAAAATGGAGCACAAAGAACACTAAGTACACAACAGCATGTACTCGACGGGACCTAACGTTATCTCGTCTGATAATGATAGTTGTATGAACTGCACACATCAATGACGCATGATTCAGAGATAACGAATGGCAGCACGTCTGGCTGGCTGTGGCAAACGCTGGGGTTCTCATCATGTATTTCAAGTACAGACGCCAGCAGGTCAGGCTACCCGAAACTGTCAAATCTTCCCAATCAACCTCAAGGTTGATTGGGAAAATTTCAAAAAGGTTCAAACCTTGAATGATTTAGCGATAAAGTTGAAAATTTATTAAAGGAATTTGACAGATTGTAGTAGCTTGATGTGCAGGCGTCTGTACAGCAAATTATTGATTTATACTTTAATTAAGCACACAAACATGCAGACGCATTTTCTATCAGACAACCTGTTGGTGATGCAGAATGGACCTTGTATCTACCACCTAAGTAATTATTCATTGTCATTAGTCATTGTTTTATTTTAAATCTTTTTACCTGTTGTGGTATAGTCATTTTATTCAAGATGCATCGTCTTCACATATAATTAATGTATGTATACCTATACAAAATATTGTAAACCCTTTTTAAAAGTGTAACGTTGGAGTTTCTTGCCCATTCTTCTCCATACGAAACTATCTTTTGGAAGGGGCGACTAGAATCAACTTAACTTTTTGTAAATTTTGACGTTCAAAAGTTCCGTTTATGTGCCGTGCCTATTTGAAATGAATTATTTGATTTAGACTTTGACAAACAACGATAGGTGGAATTTTAAATAGAACCCTTCTCAAAGGTACATATACATATACAAGGAAAATACTCAAAAAAAAAACTACCCAGCGAGGCTATTGTTAAACAACGTTTTGCATTAGTAATAATAATAATAACATCATTTAAAATTGTCTAAGGGTCAGTACACACCGAGACGCGACGTGACGCGACGCTGCGCGCAGACTTTAAAAGAGTGACTCAAAATATACTTTATTTTCTACACGAAAAGGTGCACATTGCATTGTGAGAGTGCAGAAGACGTTGCGCGGTGCAGTAGGTCGTTTTAAAGTGTGCGCGCAGCGTTGCGTCGCGTCGCGTCTCGGTGTGAACTGACCCTAAGGGGCCTCTGCGAGTTGGCTTCAGCCCCTGGCACGCCTTCCAAAGGTCTGAGACCCCAGAGTTCCGAGATATGTCAAAGACGTTTTAAATAATAATAATAATAATAAATTTCTTTATTGCTTTAGAAACAGGTTACAGAAAATTGTGAGACCCTGGCTCCAGGGCCGGAGAGCCTGGCTGGGTAGAGTACCCGTAATTCAGGATTTTCAGGAGTCAGTGACTTCTTCCATTTAGGTTACAATTATGCATGTTTTACGCAGCAAAAGGTGAAAAACTTATATTAGGTACTTAAAATTAAGTATATTAGTGCATTAAGGAGCACTAGATTCTAACTAAACACTGAAGTATAATCTAGGTATGAAATTTACAGAACAAATGGGTACCTTCAAGGTTTCTAACAATAAACTCATTACGCTAGCACATGCATATTTAATCAATGAAGTCATCGGATCCACATCATCGCGTACAATAGACGTCTACATACGTCGGTAGTTTCCTTAAAGGGTTTCAGAGGTACTTGACCTAGTAACGAGTACTTAGTTGTATAAGTACTTAGGATGCAGTCCGGTAAGGCAAAGTAGTTCCAGTTGAGGTAAGCTTTTAGAATGAACTAAAGAAAATACTTTTATTTGCGGTAAACATGACGCAGAAAAAGACTACAAACACAATAAAAAAAATTACAAGTTGGGGGAAAACATGCGTCACATCCACGCAAAACGGCCATCGCTATGGGGGTGTACAGACGCCAGCACATCAAGCTACCCGAAACTGTCAAATTTTCCCAATCATCTTTGAACCCTATGCGTTAGCGTTAAAGTTGAAAATCTACCAAAGAAATTTGACAGATTGTAGTAGCTTGATTTGCTGGCGTCTGTACGACAAGTCTCACTGTAATCACAGTTTATGATTGTCAAGGACTGTGAACTTTAGAATAGTGTAGATTGGCTACCCCATCCTTCCCCAAAAAGCAATACCTAACAAAATTCCTCTCAGACTAAACAACAATAAACCAATTCCAATATAATAGCAATCGACATGAGCTGGTGGATCACGCGACCTCCCTCGAGGACGTACACTAATGAGGCCAGTTAACTAGTTGCGACCAGATTGATGGGAGTCCCCGAGGCGACACCATTGGACCTTCACGTTATGAGGGGGAGTCACGGAATGGGAACTGCTAGTCTATTCTGTAACAATCTCATCGTGAAAATTTTGGTGAAGAGAGCTGTTATTCACCTCATGCTAGGAATTGACGCTATGAACGCCTCACTTCAAGCTCACCTCACCTAAGTTTTCACGGTGAGATTTTTCCGTTGGGCTCGAAGTTGCAAGCGATTTCCAGGTCGGGTAGTGTTATTGGATTTTTCAATAAGGAATTTCTCAGTAACAGCGGGGACTTTGGCGTAAAGTTAATAAGTACTTAAAACTATGCCCCATATCCATAAACTGCTACGCATCCGGCTAGTCAACTTATCTTGGGATTAGTAAAGATCTTGATAAGAATCAACAATAAATTTGCTGCAGATTCCATCAGTATCCAATGTTTAAATCAGCCAATAAGAGGGATTAATTCAAAGAGCATGATTTGCGCAGCCAGTGAATCATTTGGCCCATCAATAGAATATCCTATGCACACAACACATAATAATAACGCCGATATTCAACTTTAAAATATTACTTACACAGGGTTCATTTTCCAAGTGAGCGTGGAGTGACAAGTTTATAACAGTATGGGGAAGACCAAAGAAACGATGGATGGACTGTGTGAATGATGATATGGTTAGAAAGGGGGTGACTAGCGAGATGAAGACTTACAGAGAAGTATGGAAGAAAAAGACATGTTGCGCGCACCCCAAATAAATTGAGTTAACGGCAGGAGAATGATGATTGGCGTGGAGTGACAAGGAAAATATTTATTAAAAAATCGTATTATAAGTACTCTTATTCAAGCGGAAGGTTATCAGATGACTTGATAAAATTGTCAGGGGGCTTATACAGCTCCCGCTATAGATAACATCTTACTGTGAGCGGAGTTCGAGCTGAATTTTGGGCCAAAAATATTTGAACTTTTTGCCATCGATACGCTAAGGAGAAGAAGAGTACTATTTATGAAAAGTCATTTATTCAAATTAGGCTGAGAATCAGCACTTTTCGATCGTCAAAATTATAAAAAGCAGTCCCCCAAAACGCCCGCCCTTCACCAGTTTCTAGCGCTTTCGCTGGGAAGAAGAAGTGGCGCAACAACACCAATAAAATAATCAAAATCGGCCCCGGGAGACTCCTTTAAGCACTACTATCCTTTGACAGGGTTATTTTCCCGACTGTGCGTGTATGACTTTGGTCATACACGCACAGTCGGGAAAATAACCCTGTATATTGTTATATTGAGTCTGTATGTACTTCGTGTACGTATTAACTACATACCTACTTATATTATGTAATAGCGTACGCGCATAATTTATTGTCAGGTCAGAGTTGATACTGCACAATATGTTTAACAAGAATTAATAGACATACATACATACATAGTATACATATGTACTGTCGGTATATTTCCACTACAACCATATTTTTGTATAAACTCTACGAACATAAAATTTGTTTCTTGAATGTTGATGGAGTTGTTTTAAAATCGAACATTCACAAACCGCAACAAAATTCCTATACCTACCTAGAGGAAATCGTTTTATAAGAAATAGAACAACGTTTCCTTTATAATTATCTAATTAATCTATAGATACATATACAATTATTATAAATTAATTAAAGTCGTTTTTTGTGTTGTAATTGCGTAACACACTAACAGCAGAATGGCTTTCATTTTGACAGTTAAACAACATTCATTGCGTTATTTACGTTGTGGAGCAGATAATTTTTCGAATATATGAAGCAATGGATTGGCAATATCCTTCAAAGTGATGAATAGTGTGTTACGCAATTAGGATGCGCGTTGTTCTTCTAAACGACGCAACGTATTTTGATGCGGTTTTCACCATCATTTAGACACTAATATTTAGAGAATTTTCCGGTAAACTTATACACTCGATTTTATGTCAAGTTGTAAAAACCGTGTGAAGCAGGGGAGAGTCGCTAGTTAGGTATTAGTAATCACGCAGAAAAGATACGAGACATCGATATCCTAGGTAAATGTCCCGATTACTGTCCAACAGCTGTTGGTCGGCATTGAGAGGTCAAGGCCAATCGATTCATTAATGCCACCCACGGCCCACAAATCGCGATTCCCAAAATAAACTAAGCGCAAATCTACGCCTAAGGGAAAATATAAAAACATTTTCCAATCGAGCATAAATTCTTTAAGCTTATGAATAATTTAGTATTTCACTTGTCTGGAATAAGGAACTTTTGAATAAGTTACTGTTAGTCTGCATTATCCAAATGCTGCGCAAAGGCCTCTCCCCATGACTTCCAGCTCTTTCGATCCAGGGGTAAAGTGGACCACTGGTCGTTTCTTATCTCCAGCTTGTCCCGCCATCTTCTACGGGGTCTGGCTGTGTCAGGGCTCCACGTAGTGGTTATTTTAGTCCTCAGCTCATTGGATGGCCCACGGCAGACGTGGGCAGCCCAGTCCCAGTTCAGCTTAGCGGCTTTCTGACCAACGTCAGTAGTCTGTGTTTTGGAGCGAGGTGCAGCGCAATAAGTACCTAAGTAACTTGTGTTATTTGTGTATGGAATTAGAAACATATACTTACAATTAATCACTGTCGCTTAAACAGGTTAATGTGCAGAGACCTTATCTGTATGATGTCATGCATTTGTAAAATATCCTGGTAGGTACCTAGTGCATTTTATGGTGTGGTAACGATGACTGTCTACCCTAACAAGTTTTCAGGTAGGTCCCATTTATAAATAAAGTTTATTTTTTATTCTTAAGAAAATATAAAACCTATTTTTCGACACGCAATGTAAGCCGGACGGATTTAATTTTTTTGACGGGATTTTATCGCGCACTGGATTTTCAAGTCTCGGTGTTGAGCCGAGCATTGAGAATCCAACAGAGCGCGTCCCAGCGCGTCAAAAAACCAATGCGCGAAAAAAAATCGCCGCGGGAAAAACGCATCCGTGCGAACCTGCACCCTATCAATCTCAACCTGAATCATTTTGAAAGATTTGCTTAATACGTTCGAAAATGTATCTGCTCAGCAACGTAAATAACGCAATGAATGTTGTTGAACTGTCAAAATGAAACCCATTGCTACTGATAGTGTGTTGCATGTTCCCACTGCTGGGATACAGGCCTCCTCTCGATGAGAGGGCCGTCCACCACGTGGGCCCAGTGCGGGTTGGTACCTTGCTTGATTAATAAAACTGCAGTAGATATAGCAGTACTGATTGCCAGTAGGTTCTTTACATAGCTTCAATTGTTTTCAATTACACGGTGTCTCGAGAAATCGAATCGGCAATATAATCAATCAGTCGTTTCAATTCTTCGTACTGCGCGTCATTGCATGCGGCTGATGCAAAAACTTGTCAATTGAATTCTTTTAAATGGTATCGGAGAATCGATTTTATGTATACACGGCGACATATCAAGCTATACATGTCCAGTATACGCTGACTTCTCATTATACGAAAAACCTATACAATACGAGTTCAGGTAAACTGGAAATGTATAGCTTGATATGTCGCTGTATGTACAGACGCCAGCACTACAATCTGTCAAATTTCTTTAATAGATTTTCAACTTTATCGCTAAAGCATTAAGGTTCAAGGCTGATTGGTAAAATTTGACAGTTTCGGGTAGCTTGAAATGCTGGCGTCTGTACTTGTACTACAATGACAGGGTTTGTTTGCTATTTGGGTGAACATGTGTTGTACAAAATGCAGGTTACAGCAAGACAGGTTCTTTGGCAGGTACCAAATTGTTCAATCAATCTGCCTAGCATTTTCCCAACTATGTCGGGGTCCGCTTCCAGTCTAACCGAATGCAGCTGAGTACCAGTATTTTACATGGAGCTACTATCCTATCCGACATCCATAACTCAGTTATTTGGTAACCCCCTTGGTAAGACTGCTGGTTGGTATACTTTTGGCCTTCTGACTACCCGTAACGACTGTCAAAGATCTAAAAATGACAACTGGGAGTCTGGAAACAACGGCTTAACGTGCTTTCTGAGGCACGGAGGGGTTTCGGCAGCAAGCGAAGCTGAACCTGCGACCGAACCGTGCGGCTGGTATCCTTTAGCTACGAGCCCCTCGGTGGTACCGAATTGTTGGTCAAGCTAACATGTCGTTAGTAGTAGCTACTTTTAAAAAATCTACACACTAAAACACTTATTTTGTGGTCACCTGTAAGTAGCTGATGTCTTAATGTGTCAATAGTTTTCTCTTTCAGTTTCATTTACTTTAGTTTCCATTATATCATAAAAATAACAACTAATTTAAAATAACGACATCCGTCAAACGTACTTTATTTAAATAGTTTACTCGACAATGAAAAATAGCGGTAAAGTGAAACTAAATATAAAAATAATATCGAATTATTGGCGAAAGTCCAGGAATTTTAAAAGAATAATATAGTTGAAGATTGTTGGTTGTTGTCTTATTGACGAAGTGATGAACGGTGAATTATTTATACCCGAGTGCTTAGATTTCCGTTGTTAGTCCATCTTCATCATCGTTCTGTCCTTAATCATCATCTGCCTAGCCTTTTCCCAACTATGTTGGGGTCGACTTCCAGTCTAACCGGATGCAGCTGAATACCAGTATTTTACATGGAGCGGCTGCCTATCTGACCTCCACAATCCAGGTACTGGGCAATACGATACCCCGTGGTAAGACTAGTTGTCAGACTTTCGGGCTACTAACGAACCGTAACGACTGTCAAACATCTACAAATGACAGCCGGGACCAACAGCTTAACGTGCTTTCCGAGGCACGGAGGGGTCTTGGTATGTGAAAATGGTCACCCATCCACGGACCAACCGCGGCAAGCGTAGCTTAACCTGATCGATCGACCCGTGCGGCTGTCATTACTTAGCCACAAGCCCCTCATCATCTGTCTGTCCTTATCTTAATTTATTTGGGACAAGCCGTGTGACAGATGGGATTCGCCATCAGCAAAAATAAAATAACGAACTTCCATTCCAACTTTCATCCTTCCTCAGTGCTCACTTTCGTTGTATAAGGAAGGAACTGTTGTGCGAAATTGCATGCTTCTAGACCCTACGGTTTAGGCTGAACCTACGTTGGCTCCCAATAAATAGCAGAAGCATAATCGCCTATAATGCCTATGATGTTCCCACTGCTGGGACGCAGGCCTCATCTTTTGAGAGGGAGTGGGCCGTAACCCACCAGGCGGGCTCAGTGCAGGAGCAGTGGTATATGTCACATGTCTTCGAATTTTTAGTTCTAGGACATGCCAGTTTCCTCACAATATTTTCCGTCACCATTTCGAGAGCAGTGGTGGTGAAATAAATTATACTTACAAAGTAACGCGCCTCACTGGGTTGTACAGACGCCAGCAGGTCAAGCTACCCCAAACTGTCAAATTTTCCCAATCAACCTTGAACCTCAATACTTTAGCAATAAAGTTGAAAATCTATTAAAGAAATTTGACAGATTGTAGTAGCTTGATGTGCTGGCGTCTGTACCTACGACGTACATCTCGTAAGTCAGAGTCGTTACTACAGGGCCACCATTGCTCTCCGTCCATCGTTCCTGATAATTATAACTATGCATGGTGTTGGTGCACCAATTTATGCTCCCTGCGTCCAGACCGTCGCGTCTGTTTGGCGCATTCGATGTTTTCCCATGGGAAGCTTACTGGGTTTATCCCTGATCATAGATTCTTCTCATCTCTTGACGCGTCATTGGTATGGACAACAGAGTAGATGTTTATTCTCAGAGTTGCCAGACTAAATAGATATTTGTAATTGTCTGTAATTCACGACCTAAGTTCACGATCCACATACATAATAAATAACGTATAATGATTTCTAGATTGGCAGGCTCGTCGTGTAGTGGTCGCATATCATTGTTGCGATGTTCTTGGTTCGATTCGAGGTCGGGAATATGTGTAAGTATTTGGGTATTTTCCATGGATTTTCATTAGGAATTTCTTAGTAGCAGCCCGGAGGATTTGTGCCCGGTTGGTGGCAATATGTTGGCCCTGTATTATGGGAGTTATTAAAACAGAACTGTCTGGAGTTCTTGTGCTGTTTTAACTGTTTAGTATTATTATTTTAAGTTAAAGATTTCTTGCAATATAATAAATGTTTTATATTGCAAGAAATCTTTTAATGGATTATGACTAGTTTTCCTTGTACTAAGATTGTTTCCGTCGATAATGCAAACGCACGTTCTAACTTCCGCAACCCAAGTATACGTAAACAATAGCCGCTTTTATTTATAATCATTGCAATAACACTAAGCATTTATCTAATTATCTATAAGTACATAGCATAAAACAAACTCACTTTTCTGTCCGTCTATGTGGCCGCTAAGATATTATTCTTAACTGCACAATGGATGGTGCGGTTTTCGCCATCATATAGAGAATGTATTCCAGAAGGTTTATGTATATAATAGATTAATATTATTGAACTTATATTTCCAGATTTCTTAAGAGTTCCTGGAAGGGAAGGACTTTGCCCAGCCTGCAGTGTGACAGCATAAGCTAACAAAAGAGAACAAAAAACTTAGATTTAGCACAGAAATAAATCTCGTTATTGTGAAATGTCGCCATTGGATATGTGCGAAGCAGGGGATGGGGCGGGTCGCTAGTTTATTTCATCATCATCGTCCTTTCAGCCCGGAATCACCCACAGCTGGCATTCCCCTTTAGTTTATTTACGTACCTATAAATCCTACTAATAATACTATAATATTATAAACGTGAAAGTTTGTATGGATCGATGGATGGATGTGTCATGTTGTTCCTCTTTCGCGCAAAAACTACTGAACGGATTTTGATGAAAAGCACACGGATTTTGGTTTATAACCAGGATTAACATAAAGGATACTTTTTATCCCGATATTCCCACGGGATCGAAACTTATGCGGGTGGAGCCGCGGGGCGCAGCTAGTATTTCAATAATTATCAAGCGTTTATTTATAATCATTTTCAAATAAGAGGATATAATTATCCGTCGTCAATATTATGGTAATCAATGCCATCGTAAAGTTAACTACAGCGACACTGACGTCGGGACGCAGAAGGACAATGAGGGTGACTGCATCACTCGATATAGTAATGTGCAACCTTTAGTACTTAGTAGGTACTTACCAGGTCTTATGGGCGACACGTGATTACTTTACTAAACTAACGGCTAGATGCTTAAACGGAGTTTTAATGTATCGAAACTGCGAGAAATTGTGGTGAAAGATACATCGTAAGGAAACTTTAGTTTTATTTTACCGGTATGAAATTTCGGTACTATTTCCTTCGCGATCATGCTTCTCTTCGTCTTCTTTCAGACTTTGGTAGACTTGCAGTGAGAACGTTACAAAAAGACAAACATTTTAAAAACATAAAACAGCCAAGGACATTTCAAATATTAAAGGAACCAGTGAAGGGAAACCGTCGGATAAATATCCGAATTTAAAAATCCACAGATAAAACAAAAGAATGTATCGATTTCAAAACAAAACAAAAAGAAATCGCATCAGAAAGACCGATCATTTCAAGTTTGTTTGAACATCGTTTTTTATACGTATTCAAGTTTTGTATCGTGCACCATGGAATATTCCACACGATTCCTGCGCAGTTTAAAGCGCAGTGTATCGAACTTTTAAACTGTATTCACCTGACGACACGTCAGACCAGCTGTGTGCCCAATCGTGTTGACTTCCTTAACCTAACCCAACACGACACACTTACCGGTCTGTTGTGTAGGTTAGGTTTGTTGAAAGAGCTATGTAGGTTGTGCCAGAAAAAACAATATTACTTATTCTATAAGTAGGGAAAGTTCTGAAAAGAATGGTGTCTTGTTGTCATTCAAATTACTTATATAAATTAGAGCCTTCCTTGAAAATATGTCTTTTCAACAACGTAAAAGACATGATTTTTTTTCAAACCAAATTTTATGAATAAGGCCGTACAATAAATGCCTAAGCAATCACTAGATCGAATCCCTGCTTTTTATTCTTCTAAAATCATTTGAAAAGTGTCTGTAGTTATTACATAAATCCTCGGGGGAAAAGATGTAAGTTAGACTCGGACAGAAAAATCTAATAATTAAGGGACACTGCCTCGAAAGCTACCCATAGAGGATGTACAGACGCCAGCAGGTCAAGCTACCCGAAACTGTCAAATTTTCCCAATCAACCTTGAACCTCAATGCTTTAGCGGTAAAAATGAAAATCTATTAAAGAAATTTGACAGATTGTAGTAGCTTGATGTGCTGGCGTCTGTACATTACCTACTACAAAACGATTCGTAACGGATACGACCTGCGGTGAACCTATCCAGTTTTCGCCGTAACTGACCAGTAGCCACTTGGCTAGTAATACACATAATTGACTATTGACACGAATTGCTAACTGAACGTCGTTTCCTGCTGAGCTATTAGATATTACACTTATTACAAAAGGGAGTGGAGACAAGCGTGGATGATAATATTATTTTGGTTTATTAGTCAATTCGCACGAATTTATTCGCCCGAATCAGTCGAACACTTCTAATAATATTATTTCTTCGTCACTTTTAATAATATTATTTCTTCTATAGACGACGCGCACAAAGTCAATTTACTTGTCGGCGAGTCGAGGACTCCAGAAATATGTATTAGGTATAAATTCGTGCAAATCGACTAATAAGCCATTATTTTCTGTGAAGATATAAGCACAGGTTGAATTTTCAAAGTGAACGTGGATGGCCTAATCCGAAACTAGGGCCAATTCACACCGGAATGACAGAAGCCGGCAGCGGCCGACAGCGACGCCAGAATGCACCATACAACGTTCGTGTCGCCGTGAGCGGCCGCGGGCAGACACGCGTGGCCGCGCGAGCTTTTCAAGCGATACTGGTATTTTAATTATGTAGATAAAGTTTAAAATTATTTCACACTGAAAGTGCTCGCCGTGCCGCTGCCAGCCGCTGCCGTTCCGGTGTGAATCGGCCCTTAGAAATAGTCGAAGGAGTCTCGAGACGACATATAAGCATGAGGTCTTTGGTTTGATTTTCAGGGTGGGGCAGATTGTTATATGGTATAGCAGCAGCCCGGACTCGGGATTTGTGTCTGACTGATGGCAATAGACTCGCCTCCTACATGGGACTTTAAATAACTGGCGAAATGTGGGTGTGACTATACACTTGTGCCCAACCCTTCGTCTTCGATAATCAATACCAAAACTGCATCAGCGGTATAAACAAAACATTCGAATATCTATCAACTTTTGACAGCTTGATAATCAATAAATGATAAAGCTGTTGTGAACACTTGCATTTTGGATTTAGGTAGGTTTAGATGCACGATATAAGTAACACCGCGATAATTCGACACGAAATTGTTACTCGTGTCCGATCTATCTATCATCATCATGATGTCAGGTATTAAACGCTTAACGGCTACTGATCACTGATCACCGATATATATTGTTTACTTATAGCATGAACTGATAAGATAGGAATATTCGATATCACCTGCTACTTGAAATTGTCGTTATACAAAAGATTTAGATATCTTCACTTCAGATAACATGGTTTTTTTCTTCGGAAAGGCCAATGGCATTTTGAAAGGGACAGTGTTTTTCATTGTGTAGTACGAACAATTACAGTAAAAAAACATAGTTGGATAGCAATTCGACTGACATTCAGTAGTTCTTTATTTATTTACTTCTTCTATTTATTATTAGGCTATATTTATACACAGAAGAAGTATTAATAAATACGATAGATCTTTTATTATTTCCGACTCCAAAGTTGTTTTCCGACTTCCAGACAGAAGGAATCGCGAGCACAGCACATTATGCATATACATAAATATTAGTTCTACATACCTATAGGTACCAAGACGTGTGTATAAACACGAAACGGATATTTACCATAAACATCATAAATGTAGACAAATGGATAATGTGTGAAATTACAAGAATTGCTAATTTTGGAATAGGTACAGACGCTTACCTACTACATTTTGTGTTTAACCAAACAATTTGTATCAAAGTAGGTAACAAACAATATTTAATCAATATAGGTACTATGCTAAATCTGGTATGTCCAACAAAAAAACACTCTTTTAGTTAGAGGTGACTTACTACTGCGATGCTGCGAAACGGATTGGAAAAGGGGTATCCGAATTTTTTATACGTAGAAAAAATATCCGCACTTCGTTTGTGCTAAGTTTTATGAACAACCTACTTCATAGGTACTTTGAATTAAATAGTTTATTTTTATTTTTTATTTAGGTATTAGTTACTAGCTTCTGCCCGCGTGCTACCGGGATAAAAATTAGCCTTTATTCCTCCCCAGGATGCCATCTTACTCCTTGCCAAATACCAATTTATCGAAATCCATTCAGTCGTTTAGGCATAAAAGGTAACATACAGACACAGGTAGGTACTTTCGAATTTAATAATTTGTAGTTTATTTAGTATTAGTAGTTTGTAAATATTATGTTAGTATTTATACTTTCGAATTTATAATATTAGTACCTATGGATTATTGCACTTATACGAACATCTAAATAAAACACAGTAAACTGCTAGTGGTGACAAACGACAACGATAACTGTTTGTTACATTTTCCGCCGACCTTACAAAGGACACGTTTTAGTTCAATAAAATACCTAACTAGGAAAACTGTACCTGACCTCGATTAAAATAGACACACAGTTGTTAATCGTTTTCTTGCTAATGCATTTAAACAATGAATTAAAGATATTCTAAAAATAAACAACAAATAGTTTATCGTCGGAAATGAATTTTAAGTGGATCAGAATTAAAACCAACTTAGTTTTGCAGTTTTCACAGTTTTGAGAGTTTTCGTCACCACTGCTCTCAAAGCGGTGAAGGAAAACATCGTGAGGAAACCGGCATGTCCTTGAACCAAAAATTCGAAGACATGTGACATCTGCCAACCCGCAATGGGCCCGCGTGGTGGATTACGGCCCATTCCCTCTCACCGAGAGGAGGTCTGTGTCCCAGAAGTGGGAACACTAAAGGCTGATTATGTAGTTTTGCAGTATTTTACACTCTACCTACTTAGTTTTTGTAAATTCTATGAATTTTATATCGCAGTCTAAAATATGTCATCTGTCTGTGTTACTCAAAAGCCGATAAACGTGGCAATGTAAACTTGTTAAGCTTGCTAATTAACTAAGTAGGTACTAAAGGTCTTATTACACTTCGCGATACACAGGGACTCTTTCCCTAAATCGGGATGACGTAATAAGAGAAAGGGAAGAATATATATTCGTGGAATACAAATGACGTCCGACAGTTTTCATACGGAAGAACTGTCAAAAAATCAAAATTATTCTTCGGGTAAAGTTATCTGGCGTTCGAAAAATCAGCCCTAAATATACTCGTAGAGACCCAACACGGGTAAGAATTCCTTCACATCAAAGCACATTGTGCCATAAAAATAGCGTTATCACAGCAATTAAAATATTTAACAATATTCCAAATGGAATAAGGGAACTCCCTTTTAAATACTTTAAATCCAAACCACATAAATGGCTTATTGGTAATTCTTTTTATAGTGTGAAAGAATTTATTGATAAGAAAGTAACAGATAAATAATATGGTTACTGATTTCCAGTATATAGAATTCACTAAAGTTATTAGACATGTTAGAATAATAAGTTTAACAAATTAATATATCCTTTTATTTTCTTACATGTATAAACATTATATTCTGTTTAAATATTTGTATGCCAGTCGATGGCGAAACATGTAAGCTCATAATTCTATTTATAAGGTACCATGCCAACCATACCTTAACGTATGTACATACCATGTTTTAAAGCAAATAAAATATATTCTATTCTATTCAAGAATTAACTACCTTACCTCTAATAACGATATTAGAGATTATTCTGGTAGGTAAGATAAAACATAAACAAATGATTGTTTTTTGTTTTAAACAAAACGTAAACATGTATAATTAAACCCGTTAGTGGCCGTTATTGATACAAAAAAATATACGAATCTACAAAAAAAGTTGGTGTAAAAAACCACTAGATGTATTATTAACTTCACTACCTGCTTCGAATTTTAGTTCAAGCTTACAATTGATATTATCTAGAAATAGTTGATTAGTATTACAATCCGTATATGGCTTGTTTTATCTTTCAATAAAACTGTACTTATTTTCTATTTAGCCTTCAACGTGAGACTAGTAATTAGTGCTTAGAACTGCAGTAGGTTGATGTCATTCTTGGTCATATAATCTACATCATACAATAAATTATCAGGCAACCTCCCTTCCACTTCCTCCTTCATAAAGCCCTCATAAAGAGAGAAGGTCTGTGTCCCAGCAGTAGGAACATTATGGGCTGATTATTCTAAAATAAACTGCAGAATAATTATGACCGTTTGCGCACTGCATCCGATCCGTATCCGAATTCGGATATAGTGAGTGCACAAGGCACAACCCCTAATACAAATAGTATTCGGCTACTTCGGAAGTACGTACTGACATTTCTTAGATTCGGATCAAATAGTCTATATCTAATAATAAGTGGTTTCTAAAATCAGGGACTGTACCACCTTTACTTAAACACATACATAAGCCTTTATTCATAAACTTTTAGTTTTAAGTACTAACTTAAAACTAAAAGTGTTTAGCGACTGTTTAACCATACATTTTTGACGTTTAAACGTCACTTAAGGTTAATCATCGTTTATAAATAAATCCCCTAATTACTATAACAGTTGAAAAATATCTAATTATGAAGCCAGTCAAGAACATTAGAAACAACATATTGTTGCACTTCGAGATCTATGTATTTAGTGAAAACTAACAATATTGAAACAATAAATACTAAATATTTATGTCATGTCACTGTTTACTGTCAACAATGGCGACCTGTTCGATACAGTGTAGACAAATGAAAGTAACGCAAGTCTATGACGTCCGTGAATGCTAGAGAAACTATTGCTTATATCTAATCCCAGACCATACGACCTAGGGTAACCCGACAAATCCTTATTAAACAATTTGAAATATGAGTAAAAACGTAGAAAAATTCGGCCTAGTTAAAAACGTTCTAATCACTCTTTCCTACAGAAAAAATTACAGTTTTCCCAAATAAGACAAAAAGGTAGGTAGGTTACAATTAGAAGAAAAAACTCCATTAAATACTACACCAGCTAGAGAAACAAATTGAAATATCTACGTTCAACGTATGTAGAAACCAATAAGTAAATACAATACATACTAGTTTTGCCTTGCCTGTATAGCTGCTGATTCTATTTTTAAACATAAAAAAATCACTGAGCGCGGCGCAGCCAGCTGCCAGACAAGTCAGAAAAACGGTTTTTTTTTTTACACATTTTATACAGCTTTTTATGTACAGCCATCATGACGTCAGTAGCACCATTTGGACTACGAAAACAAGCGAATATTCGACGAAATAAGGACGCTGTCATAGTTAAATTCTTACAATGGCATGCGGGTGACTGTCCCTACTTGTTTGTGCCTGAACTATCGGTGACTTATGTCAAGTGATGGAAGGGAAGATAAAAAGGTTAAAATAGGCTGTTCGTTACGGATTAGTTTTTTGGTAGGATTTCCATACTCAGTTCTTTGATATTTCTTTCCTTTTACAATAATTTGAAAATTTTAACAAAAGATTAATTTGCAGGGCCGACATGGCCAGAGATAGCACATGACAGAGAGGTTTGGAAGAAACAAGGGGAGGCCTTTGCCCAGCAGTGGGAAACAAGGTAGGCCAAAAAAAAATCTTAAGACATAACATTTTTCTAGTACGGACACCAGCACATCAAGTTACTACAATCTGTCAAATTTATTTAATAGATTTTTAACTTTATCGCTAAAGCATTAAGGTTCAAGGTTGATTGGGAAAATTTGACAGTTTCGGGTAGCTTGACCTGCTGGCGTCTGTACCTAATTACAACTACAAGCCGTGTGCCCGGTGGGATTTTCCATCGGCAAAAATGACAAAATTCCACACAAACTTTCATTCGAGGCACGGCTATGTAAAGATGGTCACCCATCCACAGACCAACCGCGGCAAGCGTAGCTTAACCTGATCGATCGACCTGTGCTGCTGTTATGATTTAGCCACGGGTCCCTCCATAGGGGTTTTAACTTTTACATAAGGAACGTTTTTGCAAAATTTCATCTTAATAGGTCCAGCAGTTTGGTTTAGGCTGTGCGTATTTTATCAGTGAATTTAAAAGTAGGAAGATTAAAGAAACAAAACACAAACGCGAACCCCATGTTTTTCTATTTACTCGTATGTATTTTCTGCATTTTTCTCGGATTATATAGCTAGGGCTTACTTCCATCCAAAGTTATGGCAGTGCGTCTTTGGAAAGCGAATCAATAACCAGTTTCTCAGTATGGCTAGGTATTTGTGATTTATGTGAAACCGTAAAAGTTGTCTGAGAATCCATGGTACTGGCAGTTTACTGGCGCGCGTGACGGAGACAAGTTTATGCCGTCTGTAAATCGCTCTATCGGAAAATATTAAATTGAAAAATTATGACATGATAAAATCCCAACCACTACTCGAAGAATGAACAAAGTTGTCAACACCCACGACCTAATTGACCCGTAACACACTATCAAGCACAATCTGAATGATTTTAAAGGATATTGCTAATCCCTTGCTTCATATGTTCGAAAAATATGTCTGCTCAACAACATAAATAATGCAATGAATGTTGTTGAACTGTCAAAATGAAACCCATTGCTACTGATAGTGCGTTACGCAATTACCCCGCAAATCGTATCTACAATACCCACGCAAAAATACAATAGAGCAAAAAAAAAGGCAAAATCCCCATTGTGAATTTGTAAAAAAAAAATACCTGTAGGTTTCAAATAGGTTCATTCAATTTTTTATCATTACATAATAGGTTTGTTTGCTTAATTATTTCAACAGCACCCGATGATAATGTTATAAAGTGTCATTTAGGCATTGTTGATCACAAAAATAAAACAATCGATCAATCAATAATATTCGTGCAAATCGTAGCATTATGTTCTTGTAGATAACCGTGATCTGATAAAAAAGTCAGCCATGACGACAAAGGACAAGACACCAGGTTACCGACCTTTATATGTAGAACCGGCCTCCTTATCTTGCTTGCCCTTGCATAACATTCATAATCAGCCTATAATGTTCCCACTGCTGGGACACAGACCTCCTCTCTGTGAGAGGGAGTGGGTCATAATCGTAATCTTATAATCCACCACAAGGGCTGAGCCCTTGTGGTGGATTATAAGATTGCCATGCAGTAAAGTTAGTTCATATGATGCACCTAAATGCATCTAAATGGCCATATCGTGGTTGGTGTCACATGTCTTCGAGTTTTTTGGATCTATGACATGCCGGTTTCCTCACGATGTTGTCCTTCACCGTTTTGAGAGCAGTGGTGATGAAAGAATTCTTCTTCTTGGCGTGTCGATGGCAAAAATATAGTTTTTTTTTCTTCTTAAATGAATTATGAAATAATTTACACAAAGTAAAGCGCCTGTCTGGGTTCGAACCTACGACTCGTAAGTCGCAGCCGTTTCCAATGAGCCACCACTGCTCTCTCGTCTGCATCTCGTCTTGGCCACATGCAAAAAACACAGCGTCTACATTGTACATGTGTAATCTAAGCGCAAGATTTTCCTTCACAAATTGCACAAGCCGACACGTTTACGTACACACAAATCAACATTGAAACATAAAACTTTCGTACGACCGTTACGAATTGGCATCGCATGTTTCCTCTCACGTGCACTATCTGCTCATGTTTACTGGAACAGGCAGTGCCAAATGACGTCACCTGTCGCGTCTCAGCTATTTCCAAAGTCTCCTTGAGACGGCTTACGCCAGATGATCCAAAAATGTTGGTCTGTGTAGGGTTTTACGTAGTTACGATGATTTACGCGGTCGCCGTTTACGCGGCAGAATATTGTGAGCTGAGTTGGGTTTTGAGATGGTTATTTCGGTGTCCAGTGACGACAGTGGAGTTTGATGGCGCTGTTTCGACGCCTATGGCAAAAAACTCATACTCAAAGCATTTATTTCTATCAAACCAATTACAGTCACTTTTAAATTGTCTAAATTAAATAGTAGTAGTAATAGTAAAGTTGCTTTAGTTGCCCATTCCAAAGTAGATCTCTAGGGAGAAGAACGGGCAAGAAACTCCAAGGACACTCTTTTAAATCAAGATATTACAAAATCTTGGGTACATTACTCTTGTTGCTTCATATATGAGTGAGAACAATGTAAAAAAAAACAAATGAAGAAACAATTCAAAATAAGCAAAATAAAAGAATAAAAGTCGGTGGAGATATTTTTCTAATGCAGAAACGCTCTTATTGAGTTTGTCAAGTTCTTTTCCTTGAACAAACTCCTTTGTTTGACGGTCTATCGTCAAACCTCCACAAGTAGGAAAGTAGTAGCAGAAAGAATTATGATAACTTTTTCCACAAAAGCTACTAATCAACGGTTGAAGTTGCCTTTGACAAGTAAATCACTATACAGCTCCATAATCTCCTTTTCATGGTTAGTTCCTCCATGAATAGGGTTTGTAACTCCTTCAAATATAATAAAGACGCTGATCTTCCTATTCATTCTATTTCAATTGCATATAACGGTAATATGCGCTATTTTTTGTCTAATTTCCGTAGTATTCAACAAGCTTTGAATTGAATCTATTCAAGAATAAGTTGAAAAGGAGGGATCAATTACAAATAAGACTTATTCTCAGACGTGAATGACGAAATCGGAATAAAATCGTAACTTGTCATAACTATCGTAACTACATAGTTACGTGGATCTTTCATTAGGTACTTCAAAAGAATAATGACAAATACCTATGAAACTGTATAGTTTTGTGGTTAGCATTTTCCTTTAAACCTCAACCAATGGTTTCCCTTTTCTATTTTGCAGTAATGACTAATTTTCCTTTTTTAACGTTTGGTGAATAAGCCCACGTACGCACGGATTTAAAGATATCGCGCACTGGATTTTCAAGTTTCGGTGTTGAGCCGAGCATTGAGAATCCAACGGAGCGCATCCTAGCGCGTCAAAAACACATTGTTGGATTTTCAATTCTCGGCGCTAAGCAGAGCGTTGAAAATCCAGTGCGCGTTAAAAAATCGCTGCGAGAAAAACGCGACCGTGCGAACCTGGGCTTTAGTATAACTCAATAAGTACCTACTTGTTTTTACTGAAACATACATATTTGCATAACATTATGATTACTGGAAACCTGATGAAGTAACTATTCGCAGAGTCTTACTCACAATGTTTATTAATTTTCTTAATACAGTCACAGTATTCATGAGACAACTATGTTTGACTAAGGAGCAAGCTATGCTCATGACATGTCACGATCTTCCGTGAAAGAAATTATAAAATTATACAAACGATTATGTTTCTCATCTGTGTTAGTAATCTGTACTATATTCTGTGAGTTACGACGACTGTTTTCACGCGCAATCTCCGGTAGCAAATAGGTCATCACACTTTTTCTTGCGTCGTAAAACCGGGTAACTCATTATGGCTTAGAATAGCTCTTTCTTTTAGGTACAAGTTACTGAGTTACTAAGGCGTAGTGTGAGACGCCCCCAGCTAGATGGGCCGACAATCTCAAAAATGTGGCTGGCTGGGACAGACTGAATGCGTAAGGCGGCGGACAGGGTGTTGTGCCGCAGCATGGGAGACCTATATCCAGCAGTGGACTGCAATAGGCTGAGTTGATTGATTGTTCATTATTGACTAGGCAGCAATATCGTTTCAATAAATTTTCGCGCTTAGAGCTGAGGCTTTATCGCCAAAATATATATCTGGCCACCGTAAGGACTAATCCTGCTTGCAGCGCTTATTATTAGTCGGCCTAAAAAGGATCCTCTTTTGTTTTACTTACGGACGCAGCTGGTCATCATGTGCACGGGATTTTGTTTTCAAAATGGTGAGATATGTGTTTTGACGTCGTTTTTTCGTCATTTTTGTATGTACTTTATACAAAAATATTATCTATACATTTGCTAGGACGAGGTCAAAACGACGTATCTGTATATATATTGACCACAAATAGTCTACCCGCATAATCGATCTATTCATAAAATGTCAGTGTACACCACTATTGTCGTCCATAAAGATGGCACCCTCCATTTAATGAACAATGAGCGTTTGACAGCAAATATCAATAGTCTATGCATTTAAAAACATCGTCTCGTCTGCATAGCACAGCGAGGCATTGTTCTTGTGAAATGTAAACAGTATGGCGATGTATGTTTGCGTTTCTATGCGGATGAACTAGCATGTTTGAAGTAAACAAATAGAATGTGAAACTTCCTCCAGGCTCGGTTACAGACTTACAGAGTTCATTAAACTGGATACTCGTAGGCACTTCTTTATTGCTTGAAGCCTCAAATACACTAGGGGACAAATGGAGCGACATGTTGCAGAACATGGCGCTCGACAAATACGTGAACGTCCCGAGAGAATGTCGCGGCACATTTTGCAGGCATACAAATGGCGCGGCACTGACGCGTGCGCTCGCACTCGGAGCGGTAGCAAGCAACACGTTCTGCGTCTCGTAAAATGTTGCGGAGCTTGTTGCGGGACACTTTGCAACGTTGCAGCGACACGTAGAATGAGTGTTGCGCGTCATGTTGAGGGACAAAATGTCCCCTAGTGTATCCGAGGTTTTATTCATACACTAGTTCCTGCTCGTGACTTCGTCCACGTGAAATTTCTTAACCTTCTTATAACCCATCTGTGTGCTAAAGTTCCTCCAAATCTGTTCAGTAGGTTTTGCGTGAAAGAGTACCAAACATCCATCTATCCTCACAAACTTTCGCATTTACGAGTATAATATTAGGATTTAAAAATCACATTCAGGATGATGAAATAGCCGTTATTCTGTTATTATCTAATTATGCACGAACAGGTTTTTTTCTTGCATTACTTAGATGGGTCTTAGTTGTACCTACCGTTTAACACCGCATGTATACTTTGTAGATTTGAAAAGAAACCAATCGAACTTGACCCAACAAAAAACCTGACTTACGCTTAGCAAAATCATTCATATTTATGTAAGGAATATGACAACGACGATATCTAATGAAAATAAAATGAAGACTATCAACATAAATCAAGTTTTCTCATTCCATTACCAGAAGCAGCTTTGGGCCAGACAGCGGTACTTTACAGATAACTAGTTTAAGAGATACTAGCTTCTATCTGCGACTTCGTCCGTGTGAAGTTTCTTGTTTTAACATAAAATATATCCTATGAGACTCAGCAGTTCTTTATCTTCCCATTAGTGTAAAAAATTTCGGAATCGAATCAGTTAGTTTCGAAGATTGCCGCCTATAGTCTTACATATAAACTCACAAATATTACCTCTTTAATTTCTCCTCTTATCATTAGGTGCAGATTAAAGTTATCTGGACGGAGAGCAGTGGTGACCTAGAGGTAACGGCCGCGACTTACGAGTTGTAGGTTTGAACCCAGACCAGACAGGCAAATTATTTGTGTAAATTATTCCATCACCACTGCTCTCAAAACGGCGAAGGAAAACCTCGTGTGGAAACCGGCATGTCCTGGAACCAAAATTCGAAGATGCGGGCCCACTCCCTCGCACAAGAGAGGACGCCTATATCCCAGAGCAGTGGAAACAGTACAGGCTAATTATGCAAAGTTAAGTAATTTACCTGGTTAAACAATTGTGCCAATAACTCTCCTTCATCAGACAAGAGTGTCTGACATTTAGCGACGAGCGTGTCTGCTTAGTTATTCACCGTCTCAAGAGATTCCAAAGTCCAGGAGTTGTTTTTGTTTTAACACAAGTTGCGAATTAAAAACAGGAGTCTACACATTTATGTAAAATTAAGCATGTGCGTTTTCGTTGTTTCTTTGTAATGGAAACGACAACATGAAATGCCAATTAACACACTCACTTTAACAGTACTCGTAAAACACAATGCATTTGTGTACAGACGCCAGCAGGTCAAGCTACCCGAAACTGTCAAATTTTTCCAATCAACTTTGAACCTAATGCTTTAGCGATAAAGTTGAAAATCTATTAAAGAAATTTGACAGATTGTAGTAGCTTGATGTGCTGGCGTCTGTATATTAATATAGGAAACCTGGACTTATAGTATACTAGCTGCGCCCCGCGGTTTCACCCGCATAAGTTTCGGTCCCGTGGTAATATCGAGATAAAAGGTATCCTATGCGTTAATCCTGGTTATGAACTATCTGTGTGCCAAATTTCATCCAAATCCGTTCAGAAGTTTTTACGTGAAAGAGTAACAAACAAACATCCATCCATCCATCCATCCATCCATCCATACAAACTACCACGTTTATAGTATTAGTGCTCTAAAGTCTGATATCGCTAACCAGTCTTAATCAAGCGTGGAGATCAATGCTCGTGCCTTCTATGTCTAAGAAGAGGCCTTTGCCCAGTGGGACATGAGTGGGCCAGTAATAGGCTGGTATTATTAATGTAGGCTAAAACAAACGACAGTTTCGCAAAAAATCTAGTCTCCAACTCACAGCATAACCTATCCTATATAAAGCAACTTTAAAAAGAAATGTGTATCCGTGACACAATGTCGTATCTCGACTTGTCATTATTCGCTTAAGGATGCCTAGATATTGTTTCCATGTAACACTGTGATTCTTGGAGACATGTTTTTACGAACAGACCGGTTTAATATCTACCCGAGATTTGTTGACCGGGTACAATTATTCAGTTCTTCGTATACCATAGACATCGCATTCTGAGAAATGAAGGCCAACATATGTATACGATCAGATGTCATTCTATTTTTATGAGGCAAAGGCGTCCGTTTGACTGCCTCTACCAATTGTTCAATTAGAATACATTGGACAGGGTTGTGTTAAAAATTGCATATTAAATAAAATATTGCCATAACTAGTAGGTATATTTAAGACCACCCCCGTGGCTAAATAATAACAGCTGCACAGGTCGATCGATCAGGTTAAGCTTCGGTTACCGCGGTTGGTCTGTGGATGGGAGACCATCTTTACATACCGAGACCTCTCCGTGCCTCGGAAAACACGTTAAGCCGTTGGTCCCGACTGTCATTCGTGGATCTTTGACAGTCGTTACGGGTAGTCAGAAGCCCGAAAGTTAGATAACCAGTCTTACCAAGGGGTATCGTATTACCCAGTAACTGGGTTGTAGAGGTCAGATGGGCAGTCCATCCAAGTAAAATACTGGTATTCAGCTGCATCCGGTTAGACTGCAAGCCGGGGTCGGCTTGCAGTTAGACTGCAAGCCGACCCCAACATAGTTGGGAAAAGGCTAGGCAGATGATGAACTAGTCTATTTAAGACTCTAGAAACTAGTTTTTTATGTCGATTAAAAATACCAACATCTGCAAATTTTTGTACTTACTTAGGTTCTATTTTAAGCAAATCTAGTTTACCTTTGACGTTATCTTTTACTACGTTGACTTAACCACGTCTAGACATAAAGTAATATACCTATACTCCATTGGTTTAGCTAATTAACTAAAGGTAAAGATGACACTTTCTTTTTTAAAAATACGTCACAAATTAAATTTATTTTAGAATTTTACGACAGTTTCCTCGTTTGTTGGTGTGTTTAACTTTATCATTTATTCTTAAACTATTATTCGTAGATGTAACTGCATAAGCACAATTTTTTTGTAAGATTTATAATACTTAATTATATTATAAAATAACTTCGTTATAATTGCGTGTGAATAGGCTTTGGTGTTTGGGTGTTTATGCTTGGAGCCCTGTTTAATAAATAAAATGAAGGTTTAGCACCCAAGAATCACGTGTTTTTTTTTTTTTTTGTTTACCTTTAGTTCAGTACCTAAACCAACAGAGTATAGAACTGTTTTTAAAACGTAAATATTCGCTTGACCTAGTGGTCGCAAGCGCTACTGCCGAGTATGAGATCCTAAGTTCGATTTTGGTAGGGCAAAATGTTTCCATCTGGAATTTCTCAGTAGCCCGGATTTAAAAATGTGTCCGATTGTTGGCAATAGGCTCGCACCCTGTTACATGCGACTTGAACATAACTGCGGCGAAATGCAAGTGTACTATTGGTACACCTCTGCCTAACCCTTCAGGGAATCCAGGTGTGATGTTATGTTATTTTTTACTTATACCGATCCAATGTCTCTGGTGTAAACAATGACAAGCCAAGTTACATTCGCGTGCCATCCCTAAATTGAAATGGTAACAATAAACGTTTGTTGTGCGCAAAGTGATCCAGACGGAATTGATCCAACTCCATTTCAATTCATTCAATTAGCGATACTACAGTTACTTTCCAGAACTTTCTGAAATAAATGCTGCTGAATACCAGAATTTTTCATGAATCGACTACCTATCTGAGTATCTGACCTCCACAACCCAGACTAAATTAACGACAGCCAATAATTAGTTTCTTCACATGAGTTTGACAATCTGTCAGGCTTGTTTGACACTGGGTGTTTTGCATCTTAGTGAAAAATGGAAAGACAACAAACTATAACATTCCAAAATATGGGGACCTTCATCGAAACAAAAATAATTATCATCAAGACCAAATAGGCCAACCTGTATCCTAGGAGTCATCAAGTCACCAGCTATCCTAAGGTCTTTTCAAATCAGTGTTTCCATTTGATGTTATTTCCACACACAAATATCTACTTTATGAACCTGTACACTAAGTGGATTTTAGAATTATTAATAGTCAGTATTGCAAATTTATAAAAAATATTGAAGTCGTATAGCGCAAACAGAACTTTATGCGTAGGTATAAAAGTATTTTTATCAGAAACTCGTATTTGTTATTTTGTTTAGACGAATTGGAAACTAAACTGCGAACGCAGATTATGTCTCATATTATGACGTAATATTTCTTGACCTTCTCCGACAGGAGGACCGACAAAGAGAAACAGACAATAAAATAAACAAAGGACAGTCATACATCTCCCGATTACAGCGGAGTTTGACAGCTCGAGATAAAAACCGACAATAATACTTGTCCATCTTCACATTAGTGTCAAGCTACATGAAGAGTTACGATGGATGGCGGCAAATCTTTTCAATTTTATCTGGTAGCGTGAAAAAGCTTTGTGCTCGCTTATTATTATTAAACTGTGTGTCTGTGACTAAATTAACTACATACACCCAATCAGCCTATAATGTTCCCACAACTGGGACACAGGCCTCCTCTCTGTGAGAGGGAACGGGCCGTAATCCACCATGGTTTGGTAGATGTCCCATGTCATCGAATTTTTTGTTCTAGAACAGGCCGGTTTCCTCACGATGTTTTCCTTCACCGTTTAGAGAGCAGTGCTGGTAAAATTATTTACACAAAGTAAAGCGCCTGCCTGAGTTCGAACCCACGACCTACAACTCGTAAGTCGGGGTTGAAACCACTGGGCCGCCACTGCTCTCCATAGTAACGTAACCTCGAAAACATAACAAGGAAGTGCCCTAATGGATTACTATTTAACAGATAAAAAAACGTTTTCGAATAGCTCTCTACTGCGGCCTTCATAAATATCTACATAACTTCGTAAATCGTACCTAATAGGTCCATGGCTTCCAATATCCCCGTAAAGCTGCCACTCCTAAAGATACCGATTAGCCGTTGATGGATGAGAATAAACTATAGCCATTAAATAAACGGTTTTATAGACTTTATTAACGGAATCGTATCACCATCTGAGCATTTACCTACAGCCTTAGGCAGTACAGTCAAGGTCAAGGGATCAAGTGAATAAATGTATTGGCATAAATAAAATATAAAGTAGGTACCTATGTAGCGTGTATCAGAAAGAAGCGGTCATATGTAACGGTGTGACACAGACCATCATACTGAACCACTTTCTCCATGGGGCCAACATTGTAATGAATTATAATAAACATTGATTTTTTATACAGCCTAAGAACACCATTAGATTTACGCAATTTCATTTATTGTCGTTTCCACCTTGTAGTCAGAAACAAACCGTTTGATTTCTCGATCGCCAATCACAACAGTTCATGAGGTTGACAGGAGACGATATATTCGAATATATGTGGTAAACACTGATCAAGAGGCTAATTATACCTTCTCAAAATAAGTTCACCAACCATATTTGTTTTACAGAACAAAAAGAAGAATGGGCTGTGCGGTGTGGAGCCACATCACAAACGATGCCTCACTTCTTGCCGTGCCCTCTGTGCAAGAAGCTGCACTATGGAAGACCTTCGAGAGGCCAACGCTAACACTGTCGAAGAGGTAGAATTCTGGTCGAAGCTTATTTGAAACATGTAAACGGAATCATCGATAAAACGAAGAAGAAGTGCATCCTCTGGGACACGACTGTCAACTCCGCTAGATGCCAACCTGCTGCCTGACTTATTTTTTTAACTGCAAGATTTTCTCGTGCTGACACAAGAAAAGGTGAAAATCCTATAGTTGGTGCGTAATTTATTTATGTATGTATACTTTATTGTACAGACGCCAGCACATCAAGCTACCCGAAACTGTCAAATTGTCCCAATCAACCTTGAACCTAATGTTTTATTGATAAAGATTGTAGTAACTTACTAGCGTAACTAACTGGCGTCTGTACACCACAAAAATACATAACAAAAAAATAGATCGAATGCTATAAAATATACAATGGGCGGCCTTATCGCTTTCTGCGATCTCTTCCAGGTAGCCTTGGAATGGACCTTGGACATAAAATGGGGTTGTCTTTATACCGTGACAAAAGCGGTTGATGCCCGTTCCCTATTATATCTTCATAGTAATTCGTACAACAATGTATGGTTTTTCAATAGTGTCTGTAAATAGATGTGAGTATTATCAATGACCGCCATTACTATCCAAAAATACACCAACTTTAGATTTATTCCATGAAACCTACTGACAGCTAAAGCACCTATTACGTAGTACCTACATGTTTGCCTACTCTTGGAGTGAATAACAGCTCGTTTTATCCCCAAGAGGAAAAATGTTAACAACATCGATACATATAACAATACTAAAGTTTACGATTTTTGCCATGCTCATTGATATTTATAGATTTTTTCCTCATTTATGATTAATTTGTAAGGATTATTGCTATTTTATTTTTGGCTCCATGTCGTATGTTACAATTTTCCACACACAATATGTCGTATATCTACCTACACATGGAACATTTTCATTCAAGCTACACTTGTGCTGTTATGCCTATGAATTTATGAATATCTCAGTTTTATAACTAAGCTACAGTGTTTAATTTTTAATAGGTACCTAGTTACTAGTTCATTTCAACTCACCTCGTGTCCCAGCTCGCAGGAACACAACCAGATTGGTCCTGAAAAAGAGGAAAAGAATATTAGCATGTTATTGCACATGCGACAAAAACATATATTTACCTACTTCTGTTTATCGTCGTTAGTACTTATGTATAAAATAATGACGTACCTATAGAGTATTAAGTGATATCGCTAATGACTACCATAACAATTTTTTCTGTAATAATTACGCTTGCATAGAGCAGCTAGACAGAGTCATTACAGTCTAACAAGACGAAAAAAAGATACATTCTGCAATGTCCTACTGACGAAAAACGGTAAATCGAAATGAAAAACTGTAAGTACAGTTACAATAATGAATTTTGGATGAAAGATGTAATAAAGATGTATGCAAAATTTCAGCTCAATCGGATATCAACAAATAGTCGAAAAATGGTTTGTAAATCTTGACGGACAACTTACATACGAACAGTGCAAGTTAAATAAAAACTTGTAAAAATTAAAAATGAAAGAAAACAATCCAAATCTGATATCCCAAGCGTGTAAGCGCGTCCAATCTCGCATAGGGTCTTAGCATTATGCTGAGCGATGGCCGTTTTGCATGTAACCCAACACGTAATTTTTTTTGTGTGTTCTTTTTCTGCGTTATGTTTACTGCAAATAATCGTCATTTCTTCTTCTTTTATTTTCTTCATACATATATTGAATGATTCAGAGAATGAGACCCTATAATTCCGGCGTCATCCGATGATCATTCTCAGAACGAAACATCAATCAGTGTTCGACGAAAATAAACAAAAGCAACCGCATCTGCAAGCCTTGCTAAAACCTGTACCGTACACAAACGTGTGCAGAATACCAGTGCGCCAAGGACTGTCCTCAGTACTTTTCCACTCTGTTGCATTACATCAGAGATGGGTCAACGACCTTAGCCGGTTGAACCGCTTGCCTCCAAGTTGTTCGCGTGCATATAATTTTCTCGAGGTCGAAAGAAAGTGGTTTTTTTTTGTTTATGAGAATTTGCTTGTTTGAAAATGGAACTAGTTTGACCGTGAATAGCAACAGATGTTTTGTGGGACTACGAGTATACAGGGTCAAATTAAATTAGCTAGCGAAATTCCGCAGTCGTAATCTAAACATGTTATAAGAAAAAATAATTGTTGAGTTGTTTTTGGGTCATCAACCTCAGTTACTTAGTGTAGTTACTTGAAACATCAGTTTTTTTTGTGTATACTTCACAGAAGTATCGATATCTCAACACGATCAAACAAAAGGTGGTCGTTGACCCTAAAAAAGACATCAATTCCTACTTCCTACTAAAATTATAAACGCGAAAGTTTGTATGGATGGATGGATGGATGGATGTCTGAGTCTTTCACGCCAAAACTACTGAACGGATTTAGATAAAATTTAGCACACAAATAGTTTATAACCGGGATTAATACATAGGATACTTATTTTTTTATTTTTTTCTATTTCATTAAGAAGAGGACAGAAGATATTAGTTTAGTCCTGTCAAATTAATATACTCTATAGACAGTTTAGACGTGATTAAAAACATGGCGAATTGGCGACTAAAAATACGTCAATATACGTCAGGCGCTGACTAATTTGACAGGACTAAACTAATATTTATTTTCAGTCCTTTTCTTAATGAGATAGAAAGAAAAAGATGCACTGAACTTAAATTTAGTTTAGTTTGTGAATAAGGGAATCGGCGCCAATGTTCGCGAAATTAAACAATCGCTGTGGATCATTAGTGATCCCTGAACTGGGAAAGGGTTAAAGACCTAGGCATTGGCCTCGTTAACCTAAGCATTTAACCGTTTCTGTTGGACTTAGTCATTCATTAGCTAGGTTTTTCTAAACAAACTGTAGACAAACACAATTAGTTGTTAGTTTGTTAAATAGTTGTGATTAATGAGTGCAAAAGACTTTTAGAAGTCGCAAACCGAATGACACAGTCAAATGGTTAGAATGAATGAAAAATGCTATTTGGTCTAAAACTATAAAACACGTATTTCAGGATTTTTTATTTTTTATCCCTAAGATAGGGAAGGGTCAAATTGAAAATGAAACATAGTACTGGTTAAAATTTAAAATCCATTATTTTAGTGAAATCAATTCAAATCAGTGTTTAGGGGTTCGGCTAAACTTCTTCCCCAAAAGGGATAGGTACAGGATGTTTAATGGAAAATGTCCGAAATCTCTGGCAAAGTGCTGGTTATTTACATAATTCTGCTAAAAGACAACCAGTTGCGTCTTCAATCGCCACAATAGATCAATTAACAGATTAATGAATTTCACTACACATCTGAGTAAACGTCTCGTCTTATTTCACATACAATATTCAACCCTAACGTAGAACACCCACAGAGTTCAAATTAGAAAGAAAAAATAACCGGCAGCATTGAAAAAAGTTACATGTATTCGCGTTATTGAACTTTGAACTCTACTAGGTAATTGTAAGGTCGATGATTGACTGTCAATAAGTTGTGCTATTTGCGGCCAAAGAGCAAGATAGGCATTATAGTTCCCAGATAAGGCACAGCACGTGCGTATATTTAAACACGTTCATTTAAATATGTACTACCTAACCAATAATGTTAGATTATGTAGTAGAATTAAGTTTATCGATGTGGCTAAAATGGCTAATTTGTTATTACGTAAACGTTAAAATTATGCAAATTGTAACAGAATAAGCGCATGACCTCAGACACTCCGATTAGAATATTGAGGTTGTCATTTTTTCCCAATCAACCTTGAACCTAATGCTTTAGCGATAAAGTTGAAAATCTATTAAAGAAATTTGACAGATTGTAGTAGCTCGATGTGCTGGCGTCTGTACAATCAATTGTTAATTGGATATAAGTAACTGCTTTTAATTTAGTTCAGACTGAATTTCATATTATTTATAGAAAACTGTAAAATGAACAGAGGGGCTAACAATTTCAGGAACGTTCACAGTCTGGCCTATGTCTCAATACCTCTAAACAAGAGATCACGAGAGATTGATGAGAGATTTGTTTTAGATTTTGAACGTAAAAACGTTCAAAATCTAGTCATAATTAAAAAATACGGGAATTGGCCTTCAGAGTTCCAGTTAGTAAGGCGTTTCTCGGATACGTACTTCCGTGTGCGTCATATTCTGATAAAATTATATGACAAGTACGATTAGTTAGATAAAAACGTGATAGTAATCGATGGCTTTCACTCCATAGATGGATTAACGTTACCTAACTATAGCTTTTCCAAGTTTTCCATACGTTATTTTTATCATAAAAACATAAATGATTTATTTATTTATGAACATCTCCAACTCCACAAACATTATTGTAATTGCTCAGTGTTGCCAGCAGCCCAATTGCGTAACACACTTTCTTTCATAACTCGAAAGATCCACAATAATCCATTGCTCTACATGTTTGAAAAATTCTTCTGCTCGATAACGTAAAAATAACGCTATGAATTTAGTCGAATTTTGCATATTTCATATCTGCAGATTTTTTTCATATTTCCATTTTCCTCGTTGTAAAATTGCGCAATTTAAAGAGCTTACTTTTGAACTACATTGTATTGTAGAAATTACATATTTTTATCACTAAAGTAAACACGGGTCTTTAAAATCATGACATTCTTCATTCGAGTGAGCAAGTCGTGCACTGTGTGTCCGACATATTTTTCTGCGACATGACTCGAATGACTGGCATATTAATCTGCTCTACAGTGTACGTGAATCGAATAATTTGTTGTCGTGACATTGTATTGTCTACGATACACTGTAGTGCACTTAAAAGGCTTATTTAGTCTTTCTTTGACAGTTTAGTGTGCATACACACGAGCAACACGCGTCACACTTAGATGTAGATCTATGCTACTTTTTGGGACAGACAAAAAGCAGCCTGTATATTAAGAAAATTACTCTATACAGACAATAAAATAAAGAAAAAAAAAATCCCCTGAGTAGCAAAAAAGGCTCATATCTCAGCACAATGCTAGGTACGTTATTTAAAAAAAATACTTAGGTATCCCCCGCAAATTGCAGTCCAGAACCTGCACCCTAATTGCGTAACAGTAGGTAACACACAATCAATCACAATCTGAACTTGCTAATCCATTGCTTCATATGTTCGAAAAATGCGTCTGCTCAACAGCGTAAATACCGCAATGAATGTTGTTGAACTCCTCCTACTGTTAGTGTGTTACGCAATTACCCCGCTGTTTCATCATCATAATCATCATGATTCAGCCGAAAACTCACTGCAGGACCTCCCCCATCCCAAGCATCACCACAACGATATGTGCTTCTCGAATCCAGCGGATTCCCGCGACCTTCACCAGGTCATCGATCCACCTTGATACCAGTAGTCTGCCGGCTTCTGGTAAATACTTGTTTTCTTTGTCTCGTTTTAAAAATAACACGTTTATTTTTTATATTCTTTCTTTCAAACGTCCACGATGACGTCACCGCTGACGATACCATGTCGCGAATTCAGATGTGAACCCAGAGTGTTTATCAAAACATGAAGTCAATTATTTTTATCGCCGGAGATGTGGGTTTCCTGGCTACGTACGTATATTCTCCACACTTCGGAACGTCACATGGTAAATTATAATCGTCAGTAAGTGAGTACCTAAATAATAAAACACGCCTACGGAAATTAATAACTCGGGCGAACTGTGCAGTTTGGTAAGAACAACTTTGAGAGGGAGGCTAACAGAAGAATTCAGCTGGGCTGGGCAGCGTTTGGGAAGCTTCTTCGAGTCTTCTCGTCTCGTATTCCACAGAGTCTAAAGACTAAGATCTTCAATCAATGCGTCCTGCCAGTTATGACTTACGGAGCCGAAACGTGGACACTCACGTTACGGCTGGTCCATAAATTCAAGGTCGCTCAGCGAGCTATGGTACGGGCTATTCATGGATTCGAATCCGCAACGAGGAGATCCGGCAGAGTACCAAAGTTGTCGACATAGCTCATAGAATAAGCTGCAAGCTGAAGTGGCAATGGACCGACCATATTAGCCCAGAGCCTCGGGCTAGGTGGAGCGACGATCTTCGCAGGATGGCTGGTAGCAGCTGGATGGGAGTTGCCGAAAGTCGAGTTGAATGGCGTGGAGAGGCCTATGTCCAGCAGTGGACTGTTATAGGCTGATGATGATGATGGTTATGACAGAAATACCAGACATTCTCTGTATTGTTTCATGACGTTTTTTTATATTGAATAGCAATTAAGCCAATATCGCTGCCTCGGGACTCCTGCAATGCCAATACTATACCAGACGCATCGCAGATACTTTGTCTTCACAGAGACAAACCTGAGGGGCGATTCTCGTAATTTTAAGAACGTTCACAGTCTAATCTCAGTGCCAATCTGTCAAGAATACTTCTAAATTTTCCTACATTTTGACAAGTTTTTGACATTTGTTTATCGCCTAGATGAGACTGCGACTAGATTTTGAACATTTCAAATTACGAGAATTGGCCTTCTGAAATTCTCTAACCCCCTTTTAATAAACGCTGAACGATAACTACCAGCGGAGTAATTGCGTAACACACTTACAGTAGCAATGGCTTTCATTTTGACAGTTCAACAACATTCATTGCGTTATTAGCGTTGTCTAGGTGACATGTTTTTCGAACATAGGAAGCAATGGATTAGCAATATCCTTCAAAATGATTCAGATTGAGCATTATCTCCAATTTAACCATACATTTTTAAGAGGTTAAGTTTGGTACAGCTTTACTCTGTTTATTAATAAAGGCCTAGAGTTCACTGCAATAGTCTACAACAGATTTATTAAGCTGTAGATACATCTACGAGCACAATACATGCAAGTCTTCTTGGGACGGCAACCGAAGCCGTACAAGTGCAGCAACTAGCAATAATACATACTCGTGTTACTAGAATTAGTTGACTCGCTCCATGGTCGGACAAGTAAGATTGAATAGAACTGGTACATGCCAGCTTCATGCAAACTAGAGTGCCGTTGACCTGCGGGGTAATTGCGTAACACACTATCAGTAGCAATGGGTTTCATTTTGACAGTTCAACAACATTCATTGCGGTATTTACGTTGTTGAGCAGACACATTTTTCGAACATATGAAGCAATGGATTAGCAATATCCTTCAAATCATTCAGATTGAGATTGATAGTTTGTTATGCCATTAGGGTGCTGGTTTATACAATCGAGCCATTTTTAAATATCGAACTGTAATCCGACAAGGTTACAAAAACAAAAACTGACATTAAACCCGAGCCTAAGTTGTCAATTTTGCATTAAGAACTTTACGTTCGTGGGAATAAAGTTTAATATACAGTAACTGTCTCGCAAGTTTAGGCTAGGTCTAAAGTTAGAACTCGTTTTGTAATAAGACGGTCAGGGTCTAACCGATATACAGTTGAAACTCCACAGTTTTACCCATCAAGAGAAATTGAAACGCGAAACGTTAACTATTTAAATTGCGAAAAGTGGGTGCAAGATACACCTCAACCTACCCCTTCGGCGAATGCTAGCGTCATATTATGTTATACTAACAGCAGTACCAGCATTTCGCTACGGAAATATACTCCCAGCCGTATTTCAAATACTGTCTGGAGAGTGTGCTCTTGCGACTCATTCAGGATATTTACTGCTACATAAAGTTTATATGTTTGTTTTCAAATATGTGGCTTGTCTAGGTATGGGTGTGTAGATATGGAAAAGTTTGATACGCCGTTCATTCACGTAGATATATAGGTATATATTCGTACGTCTCGACCGATAAACAATACTCCACTATTACTTTGGCAAACAATATACTGTAAGAATACATTTAAACCTAAAGTCATCAGTAATCGGACCCAGCAAACATCGTTATTTCCTGCAAGCCGAAGCAGTTTGGCAGCCAACAAATTAGTGGCAGTCTGACATATATCACTTTTGTCAACTTTCAAAATATCTAAAGTTAATTAGCTTTAGAGTTTTCAAAAGAAAATCTATTCCCAGGAATGTTCAGCGGGTTAATTGCGTAACACACTAACAGTAGCAATGGCTTTCATTTTGACAGTTCAATAACATTCATTGCGTTAATTACGTTGTTGAGCGGACGAAATTTTCGAACATATGAAGCAATGGATTAGCAATATCCTTCAAAATGATTCGGATTGTAATTGATAGTGTGTTGCGCAATTGGGATGCAGGATTACCTATGTTGACAAGTAGGTACCTACAGTATCTACACCCATCCAAAGTTAACCTATTAGTATTAGCTATTTCGATTATTTATGGCAAAATAATAAAAAGCAAAGATTATGCTTAAAAGAAAGAATAAGAAAGCACCAGACGTCATGAAGATTTTTTCAAAATGACTCATGTCCTCCTAGCACTTTAGGGCTTATCTATTTATAAATGGGGCTTAAATTTAAGTAATCATTAGCGACTTTTTTTGACCTTTAAACGTCTCTTTAACTATAAGCAACGCAACGTTTTTAAATAAAGGGCCAAAAAGTTGCCTTTTTTTGTAATATAGAGACTAGCCGGCGCTCTGCTGCTACTATCGAAACAATAAACAAAAAAATCCTCCACGTGTAACCTTACATCAACACAAAACGCCTAATATAGATTTACTACAGAGTGCTACAGACAAAATCCCTGGCCTACATACAGTGAAACAAACTCACAAACACATTAAATATTAAAGTCTCATGTAAACTGACGCAGAATCTGAACTATCATAAAATAATGGTACAAGCTAGAGATGTGCTAAATATAAAATGTAGTCGAACAGTAACTGACAGACAGAAATATTCGATTGTGAAACGAATAAAAAAAACGGAATTATAAACAGGTAGGTAATTAACTAACTATTAACAACATTCACAAGAAAACAAAAGCAATGTAATAGTCGTAAAATACTCGAAACAATTATTCGAATTTAACCAATTAATTCGAATTACTATTCGAAAGCTCAAGAGAATATTCGATTAATCCAATGATTATTATTTCTAAAACCGCCCAACACTAGCTAACCTCCTCCTATGTCTAAATATACAAACTAAACACCCGACCGCGTCTACAATGACGTCATTGGGATATCAGAAATAAACGGAGAGAATACTAGAATCTAGTTTCAAGTAACGGGACAATAAAATACAAACATTATATAGAAAGCAGTTCTTTATATAAATAATATTTCCAGCGAAAAGAAAGGTGTTGATAATATGAGTTGTTTCGTAAATCTTTGCCTGGTTTTCTATCTATATCCCAATTGTGGTTGTCTCCCTCCATAATATTTCAGTGTGTGGTCTTAATGGCAGGTAAATGAACAGCGAAGAATTGCTAAAACATGGCGTTAGCATTTAGTAGCTCCAAGTTTTGTCACCGCCATTTTTATCTAGGTACTCCTAGTCTTACCCATTTGTGAAACAGCGGGGTAATTGCGTAACACATTATCAGTAGCAATGGGTTTCGTTTTGACAGTTCAACAACATTCATTACGGTATTTACGTTGTTTAGCAGACAAATTTTCCGAATATATGAAGCTATGGATTAGCAATATCCTTCAAAATTATTCTGATTGAATTATTGTGTTACACAACATAATTCATAGTGTCCATTAATGTCTAGAGGATAACAACCAGCAGCATCATCTCTTGCCAGAACGATTGTCTAAGATGACGAGATAGAGACTTGTTGGTTAAAAAACCTATAGGGGCCGCTGTATATCTAAAGTATTCTAAAGAATCCTACAGGAGTTTACAAGCCCAATGAAGCAAGCACAATGAATTCATACATTCTACATTCATCAACATCGTCCTATTGCCTTTCTCCTAATTCATTTGGGGTCAGCACACGTACAGTATATCTTTTTCTTCTAGACCTACTTATCGGTTAGCCGTCACCTCAGGAATCATCCCCTTTCTAGCCGTATCGTCTCCTACACAATCAATCACTTCATCATCATTTCTTTGGTCTTCTTCTACCTACTCTTATAGCCATCCATACTATACACATTCTCACTGAAATCTTTCGTCACAACATGTTCTTCATTTCTTCTTATCGCTATACTCATGTCATAGTTTCAACACCATACAATTGTTTATTTTATTCTTAGCGGGAGACATTAAAAATATCTTCAAGAGGGCTTTATAAATGAATGATCATAATGTATAAGTAAGTTATCCGTTATCTCCTCAACAATCTTTTGAGACGGGATTTCCTTTTGCGAAAGACGTTTCCTATGGAAAGATTTGTATCTGCATAGTCTATAAATAAGGAAGATGTGCGGTTTATTAGCTTTAATTCTCTCAGTAAACTTCCCCATCAACATGGCAATTAATTACCGAGTTAGCATCTGCATCGCCATTGCTGCGGTTCTAACGTAGCGTAATGGTGACTCAAATACAAGTTAAAGACTGAACAGACATAGGTACAGACGCCAGCAGGTCAAGCTATCCGAAACTGTCAAATTTTCCCAATCAACCTTGAACTTTAATGCTTTAGCGACAAAGTTGAAAATCTATTAAAGACATTTCACAGATTGTAGTAGCTTGATGTGCTGGCGTCTGTACATGCAAGATGGAGCAAAGATCTTCGGGGTAGCTGGTAGCAGCTGGATGAGAGGAGCCGAAGAATGAGTTAGATGCACGCCATTTCATGTTCACGTCACCTTCTTCGGCTTCGAGAGGAGGAAAGGCCTGTGTTCTATAGATGATAATAATATTAATGAAATATTGAATGAAAGGAAACTCCTACAAGAATCAAAGGTAAAATTACCCATATAGGAATAGTAATATTGTGAAAGATTATACTATACACATTACATTATCTATATGACTAAAAGTCGAGCTTATGGACATGTAAGAAAAAGATATGCTTCGCACACCTTAAGTAACGGGCAAGAAACCCTCCACCAAATGTACATGAAACCCTGATATCGTAGCAAGATGAATTTAGTGATAAATACAAATAAATAAACGAAATCCTTGAAAACGGTCCTACTTAAAATAACGTTTATTACAAACGGTAAAACATTAGTCAAGTTTGGAATTTTATAAACTGAACCATTGCCTTCATCTTACAAGGGCTCGATGTACAAAAGAAGTCACAGCAGTAACCTTGAATTTTACTAACGGAAAAAACCTTTACAAATCTTTTTTAAAGACCACATGACGTGAGGTCATTCATATGTTTAAAACCCACCCTAATCTTCCACTTTCAACAAAGAACTTTTATAAGGTCAAATGGGCATTATCCCTTTCAATGACTGGGCAGCTGCCCCTATACCTACACAGTAACATTGAATGAATTAGTCAGTATTCAGTAACCCTAATAGCAAGAGACATACAAAAAGCATATTTAAACGAAAGGACACATTTAGTAGACTTTACGAACAATATGTGTAAGAAAACTCTATGAAGCTTTGAAACGATGACATAGCAGCAAAATAATAGAAGAAAGAAATAAATAAAATACGTTTATTTGGTTTACGGTTACGGTAAACATAGAAAAAAAACAAACACAAAAAAGAACAAGTTGGGGGAAAATTATGCGTCACATCCACGCAAAACGGCCAACGCACAGCATAATAAATAAAATACATTTATTTCAGACAAAATTAAAAAATGTCCATATAATGTTAGTAACAAAGGTCTTGAAAATAATGCTGCGACCCTAAGCGAGACAGAGGCCCATCCGTAGATATATGAAAGAAGTTTTTTACATTTCTATGGGCCCATTGCTGGTTTTCAGCAACAGCCGGCGTTGACGTGATGACGTCAACCGGTGCAGGATACAATGAGATATAAATATAAAAATTAAAATAAATACAAAACACTTCGTTCTAAATGTGGATATGAGTGTGTGTGTTCTATCTAAATAATAAATACCACGTGACTTAAACTTTCAGAGACCAGATATTTATATTATTTGATTTCTAAATAAACGTCAAACGTATTTTGATCTGCACCTGCACCTGCACCTGTGTGCACCTGTTTTACTACATCAATTCAGAGTCAGATTCCATAACACAGCAATAACTGACATTTAGGTACCTATCTTCATCTCCAAACTGATAGATTCTCATACAAATCTGCACTGAGATTCAAATCGAGATTCATATTCGACCACAGTCTAAAGAACAGGGGCCTAAATCACAAAATAAATAGTACAAACCTAAATCTCTAAACCATAAACAACAAACCGTCTCGTGTTCAATAACGTACTTCACCACAATATCGAACAAGTTTGAAAGTAGACACGGGACAGACCGCGACGCGTCACGCGGGCGCAGCTCGCTGTGAATAAACTTTGTGTGCAGGTAGCTATGGAAACTTCGAGAAGGCAAGAGGTTCCCTTTGTTCGAGGACCGAGGTCCTTCGGTAGACTGGTTATACTGTAAGATATGATGGTTGGGATAATAAAAACTACGGGGTTTGTTGTTTGAAATCGTATGGCAGTAGTTTAGGCTAGAGGGCTAAGAACATTGGGGATTGACTTTATGTAACAGGAGTTTTTTTTAATCCACATAGGTAATACGTACAGACGCCAGCAGGTCAAGCTACCCGAAACTATCAAATTTTCCTAATCAACCTTGAACCTTAATGCTTTAGCAATCAAGTTCAAAATATATTAAAGAAATTTGACAAATTGTAGTAGCTTGATGTGCTGGCGTCTGTACATCACTTCCCAGTTTTCCTAACTATATATTTTAC
The DNA here is from genome assembly GCA_911387795.2 of Apamea monoglypha. Classification (NCBI taxonomy): domain Eukaryota; kingdom Metazoa; phylum Arthropoda; class Insecta; order Lepidoptera; family Noctuidae; genus Apamea; species Apamea monoglypha. Next base: position 2,796,244 of record OU426922.1, on the reverse strand, counting down.
GAAAGTTTGTGAAGATATTTGGGATTTTTCAAGCATTTGGCTGAATGGATTTGGATGTTTAACACTCAGATAGACCTGGATTAAATCAACGCCACACACAATCCTATATGTAATAGGGGGCGATTTAGTACCATCAACCTGGGCAAAAAGGGAGATACAATAGAATATAAAAAAATATAGAAAATTGTATACTCGTTTGTAAATTGTGACTTAGGCCCCTGTAGTTATCATATTGCCTTCTTGATGTAGGGTGAATATAATGTTTAAATTATCTATTTACAAACTTTTTTTTTTTGTTTTCTCTAAAATGTTTAGGTACAGACGCCAGCACATCAAGCTACCCGAAACTGTCAAAATGTCCCAGTCAACCTTGAACCTTAACGCTTTAGCGATAAAATTGAAAATCTATTAAAGAAATTTGACAGATAGTGTAGTAGCTTGATGTACTGGCGTCTACATAATACATTATCACGAAAAACAATGGACCTTTCTTTTCCCTTCATTTGGATTGTCACACAACGGTTCTGCCGATCCTTGAACATACAAACTGCAAGTTCACCTATTATCTAGAGAGCTTACTGCACACAGCACATATAGCTCTGGATTTCGCGCTATCGATGATAACGTTATCTAATCTAGTATTGTTTTTGTGATACCACTTTATGAGTTATATGGCCCGCTGGTTTTATCGTGTGTGCATTTTCCTGGGTTTTATGGGATATCAGGTGCAGACGTCGACGTAGATAATATTATAATATCATCTGCTTGTCGTTTTTATTTTTCAAGTAGCAAAGAGAAAATAAGAGCAAGGCCCATGTGACTATACCGTAATCAGCCTGTAATGTTCCCACGGCTGGGACACAGGCCTCCGCTTTCTGTGAGGACCGTAATCCATCACTCGGGCCCAGTGCGGGTTGGCGTATGTCACATGTCTTCGAATTTTTGGTTCTAGACATGCCGGTTTCCTCACGATGTTTCCCTTCACCGTTTTGAGAGCAGTGGTGATGAAATAGTTTACACAAAGTAAAGTGCCTGCTTGGTTTGAACTTAAGACTACTTACAACTCGCAAGTTGCGGCCATTACCACTGGGCCACTACGAGTTTCCCCTTATTACATGGACTTGGCACTAAGGGGAAACCTGTCACTAAAAATGAACTTTAGGCTACAAAGAAGTTCCAAACGGACGACCCAATAACACTGCCCGATCAGCACCATAATTGCGAATATCAATCTGAATCTGAATCATTTTGAAGGATATTGCTAATCCATTGCTTCATATGTTCGAAAAATTTGTCTGCTCACCAATGCAAATAACGCAATGAATGTTGTTGAACTGTCAAAATGAAAGCCATTGCTACTGGTAGTTTGTTACGCAATTACCCCTCTGGGTATCGAACTCGTCCTTAGCAGTCACGTTTGACATCACTAGATCACTAATGAGGCAGGCGATACGCATCTCCATCAATAAATGGCCTCCCTTGTACAGACGCCAGCACATCAAGCTACTACAATCTGTCAAATTTCTTTAATAGATTTTCAACTTTATCACTAAAGGATTAAGGTTCAAAGCTGATTGGGAAAATTTGACAGTTTCGGGTAGCTTGACCTGCTGGCGTCTGTACAACGATGTCTGTTTTATGTCATTGATAAGTGTTCGATCGCTGGAAGCATCTAAAAGAGTTTCAGATTTGTATTCCTATAGGAACAGTTATCGGGAACAGAATTTATAAAATACAACCTATCAATCAATATTACGTTTTAAGGACGACGAACTGACTATGGCGGTGGCGTGTGGACTTTGGACAGACATACTAAGCGGTACCTACCTAAATAGATTCTCCATTCCAAGAAGATAATTTAATTCAATTTCCCAAGAAATTATGCTTCTACACATACAATAATTTTTGTATGACCCTTGTTTAGACGCACAAAACTTTTTGGACATCTGTTGGGCCACCCTCTATAAAAAAAATTACTATGACCACTTAGTTTCTATGCTAAATTGTGCATTTCGAAGGGACTCATGGACCGAATTTTTGGTATTGTAAGGATGATCGAAATGAGGACGAAAGATCCTGCAAGACATCTATCTCATAATAAACTTCTCTCAAATTTCTCGCTAATTTTCCATAAGATCACAGTGAGGAAAAATACAATTGATTGCACGAAATATTTCATGATTCAAAGTCATATTATGAGTCACAGACTGATTTCACGAGCGATTTCCTGAAAACCATAAACTGTTCACTGCAAGTTTCAGAGCGAGATAGAATATAGTTTTTTTAAATCCCTCTCTCTCAGACTGTTTGCATGTCATTGCTGAGTGCAAATACTAAGATGATAAAGGAGGCAATTATGCTTATCAAGTAATTGGTTTTAATTAAGATATTGACTTAGATACAGTTAATAGCAGGTTTTGCTTTAAATGGTGAAATACACCTTCATAAAGTGTAATAAAGTTGTATAATATTCCTAGTGTTTACAAAACTTATACCGGCCAGCACGACACCCAAATTACAGATTACAGATTACAGAGGCCCTGACTCACTGACATATATTTTTACTTTACAAGGGACAATGACCTCACTAATAAGTTCAAATGCTCCCGTACACGGCAGTGCAAAAACACAACACCACGTTAAGAAGATAACAAGTAGCGCACACAGCCATTGTCATCAATTCAACCACAATTTCTGAGCAAACTGCATGAAATTGAAGCTCAAACATTCGAATTATGCTAAAATGTATAAACGCACACATCAAACGTTCATTCATGAATTCCATGACGCAAGTGCGTTCGAAAACATAAATGAAACACACGATTTAGCACCTATTCCACTTATTATAAGTTATAAAATAACTGTACTTACCTCCTTATGGGTAGTAACACAAAGTACACACAATCAGCTGTTCACAATGCGAAATATTCACACAATATTTTTGTAAATAAAGCAAGCACGTGCGGCCGGCTTGACAGGCAATACACATCTGGACAGTCAGTTTGGGTCGCCGTTCGAGTCGAGACGCGGGACTGCCGCGCCTCTAGCCACAACACCGCATTTTTGAAGCACTAAAAGAAATTCGCTCCCAAAAAATTCCCTTTCGCACTCAAAATGCGCCCTCTCACTTCGGCGTTCCCACTTCGAATGCAATCATTTACGTTAATTATATTGTTTACACAGTAACAGATATAAATGCTTATTTAACTTTAACAAACTAGATAGATAACAGTGGAATTTTACGTAATAATTTTTATTGGTATGCAAATAATATTTTTTTTCTTAAAAATCCAGTGTGACGGGACAATGACATTTTCGGTACGTCAAGGTCAACACAAGTAGGTTTTAAATTAAAATGGTGTTCACCTCATTTCAGCTTCCATAACATTTTAAAAGGGTCTATGGCATGTCTCTGGTAAAATATTTTTCCCGTTAGTCAGCACCACATTCATGTTAAAAATTGCAGCGCATCCTCAATCCGTGTCCTGTCTTGTTTTCTGTCTGTCTGTACACTGCATGCCACTAAAAGTGGGCCCGTTATATAAAACAAAATAACGCATGCGCCATTAGGTCCACCAGATCATTTATGGAAAAAATTGACCCTTCAAATATTCTTAACTTTAATTAATAACAAATTTATATATTTTATATATTATAACAAAATATAACATCACGCTTGTAATCCGCGAAGGGTTAGACAGAGGTGTGCCTTTCAGTAACACTCACATTTCGTCAGTTATGTCTAAGTCCCTTGTATTAGGGGGCGTGCCTATTGCCATGAACCGGGCACACATCCAGACTCCAGGCTGCTGCTAAGAACTTCCTGATGGAAAACCCAATATCACTTTGCCCCACCTGGGAATCCCCCACCTGGGAATATGCTCAGAGGAAGAAGGTAGTAGGGGACAGAGGCGGGTGGTAGAATTAATATTATATTATTTTTAATTTAAAGAAACTTTTTCATCATTTTAGTATTTTCTCTTATTTATCCACAGACTAAAAAAATAGAATGTTATGCGTAGAAAGAGAAGATATCGCAGCGGAGTAAGCAATATAGTACACAAGATGATGTACAGCCGCCAGCAGGTCAAGCTACCCTAAACTGTAAATTTTTCCAAACAACCTTGAACCTTAATCCTTTAGCGATAAAGTTGAAAATCTATTAAAGAAATTTGACAGATTGTAGTAGCTTGCTGTGCTGGTGTCTGTACATACAGTTAGAGAAAATTAATCTTCAGCCGATTGAGACACCACGTTAATTTACCGTGCTATAGTCATTGCATCTGACTGATAAAATAATAATGACAGTAAATTGTAATATGAATATACTATTCCCGACTATGTTGGAATCAGCTTCCAGTCTAACCAGATGCATCTGAATATCAGTATTTTACATGGAGCGACGGCCTATCTGACCTACACAACCCAGCTACACCATAGGTAGTGGAGGGTGAATACGATACCCCTTGGTAAAACTAGTTGTCAGAGTTTCGGGCTTCTGATCACCCGTAACGATTGGTCAAAGATCCACAAATGGCAGCTGGGACCAACGGCCTTGGTATCTAAAGATGGTCATGCATCTACGGATCAACCGCAGCAAGCGTAGCTTAACCTGATCGATCGTCCCGTGCGGCTATTATTACTTAGCCACAAGCCCCCGCTAATATACCTAATACCTACGAACAATTTTTAAGTTAGTTAGGGGCTGTTCTTTTATTGCGTAAGACAATTTTAACCAATTTCTGAACCCCCCCTCCCCCTACGTAAGAAAAAATAAGACTTGAATGAACCCCCTCCCCCCTTTGAATCTTACGTAAGATTTAAAGGGGGGGGGAGTAGCAATTTTAGGGGGAGGGGCAAGTAGCAAACTTGTAATTTTTTCGTACTTTTGTGATCGTATGTAAGAATAATCTAGACCCCTCCTACCCCCATGTAAGAAAAAATAAGACATGTTTGGACCCCCTCCCCCTCAAATCGTCTTACGTAATAAATGAACAGCCCCTTACCAAAGTTTTACAAAACCACAACTGAAAGTCTAAGGGCGTATTAAAGAAGCTTAGTCATGACTCGAGTATTACTGAAAACTAGTTTCAACCAATCAAATGGCTTTAAACGAGCTCTAAGTAATGCTTGAGTTTTGAGTGAGGTTCTGTATTGCGGGCCTAAGTGTGCACACAAGCTACACGTGTCGACGACAGAGGCAACTGCAAGCGACGACATGTATCGGCGACTGCCGCCGACAACGTGTCGCCCGTGAATTTGAGTACGGTGCTCAATTACACGTCGGCGACGCGTCGGCGACTGTCGCATCATCGCTTGCAGTTGCCCCCTCTGTCGTCGACGCGTGTCCCTCGTATGTACGCACACTAAATAATCCTAGAAAATGGCCAATTAATGTAGTATGACAACCTTCTAAACAATACATGTCTCTAACTGATATACACACAATAATAGATGATCAAACGAACTTACCTGTGTGAAGTTCGATCATTATTATACGAAGTGCTTCGTTCGAAGATATATGTTACTTTAACATGCAGCATTCTCGAGTCACTCGGCAACTACGCAATTTTCAGAGCTAAAACTAAACGTAAGTATTAGTATGCATGCGTAATCTGTGTCCTAGCGCGATCTGTCATTCTTTTTAGATTCTTGAAAGGTTATCTCGATTTTACCTGGGGTGGGATGGGTAGGGAACATATATCTTCGAACGAAGCACTTCGTATAATAATGATCGAACTTCACACAGGTAAGTTCGTTTGATCATCTATTATACTGCGTGCTTCGTTCTCGATATATGTTACTTTAACATGCAGATGTTTAGAGAGATGGTAAACTTGAGATAACCCTGACTCCTTAGTCATTATGTTCTTTAAAATAAATATTTTTATTAAGTCAAAACTGACATCTTAAATTCTTCTCTATAATTAAACTTAATTAACAATCAGTAATCATATTAACAATCAATTAATCAGCCTCATTCGGTAGGTACATAGGTAACCATCCGTTATTTATCAACTAATAATGACACATTTTTGATCACAATATCCATCGTGACATTACAATAATATAATAAGTAATAGTGTAACTAAAAATATATTATTCTGCATTAAGCACAGCATAGGCAAACTCTCCTGAATTGAGAATTGGCCTTCTATAAAATTTTGCAAATGTTAATGAATTATTTGTCCAACCAGCATTTGCCATTAGATGTAATCAGACAAACTGTCTGATTACATCTAATGAAATTCCTTTTAAGTTAGCCTTGGATGTAGAGGCGTATCGTGTACTATGACCTGAGAAGACGCGCGTATCAATACCGCAGTCTGAAAGAGTATTTTTAATCCATCTACTAATAGTAGAAGAAACTGGATTTTTTTTTTTTTTTTTTTTGTATGTGACAAAAACCAGTAGTCATTAAGACCTCTTATATCTCTAGTCAATCTCATATAATCACACAATGTTTTGGCTGGACAAATCTCAGGTTATTCAAAAAAGGGCAGGAAAAGATTAGGCTGGGTTCGTCCAGCAGCCGAAGTTTTAATCAAATCAGTAATGGCAATATTAACACAACTTTCACTCAGTGTTATGTTCGATATTTTTATTAATGATAAGGTTTGTGCCCGTTGAGCTGTGCTTAGTGCAAGCAAAATCATCAGTTTCTTTGAGATACGTTCAAAACTCAATGTCATATTGGGAGTCCAGTTGTGTCCAAAACTTTATTTGGATGTTGTTTGGTATTTTGCTAACGGTGATTAGTATATAGAGATAGATATAGATTATTATATAGAGTTATAGAATCCTTTAAATAACCTCTTAATACAATCATCCTCCCCAATTTTAGAGCCTATAATCAAAGATAGAGCTGATTTATGAGAGTTTAGGGTCCCATAGGCAGCTTCAAAGTCAAATAATTTTGTTAAGAAATACATTACAAGTAGTATAGATGGGAGTGAATGGGTTTATACCATGCTCCTGGCAAAAGGTCCACCAAATTTTATATGTAACATTATATTGTTTTTGTGTATTATGTGATAGGGATGCAAGCATGACATCCATGATATACACGAGGCATGACTATGATTACCTGTTGCCTTCTCATTTTTAATTTTTTGTAAACCTTTTTCAAATTCGAATAATTAAACTGAATGGAGGAAAGGCATAAAAAAAAAAAATATTTTTAAAATAAATTATTTTGTCCAGGACAAACCAGGAGACATAGACAGAATACATTTAGCATTTGTGTGGGATACAAATAAATCAATTTTCGGGTTAAACCAGCTCACATACAATTTTTTGAAACGCTCCGGTGCTTAGCACCCGTTCTGTCTGGATTGATTTTTCGGGACTCTTCATTAGCCTCTTTATTTTCACTAGACTTAATTGTAGGAGGCAAAGAGCCAAATATTTCCCACCATTGCCATATGGATCTGGCCAAGTTATTTAAATGTGGGAGCTGAATACCACCCATTCTGTTTATATATGATATTGCTGTCTTATTAACTACACGCAACAGGATATTAAGGTATTCCTTATTGTTTATAAAAACCTTTAATGTCATAAATTTTGCAAGTAATTCTAAGTAGTTAATATGGTATGTTTTCTCATATTCGCTCTAGAAGCCATGGGCTCTTTTGTTTTTGTAAACAGCACCCCATCCAGTCCTGGAGGCATCCGTGAACAGTTCAATATCATGTTTATGATAAGCAATACTTTACATACTGTACTAATATTATTAGCCCACCATTGTAGATCTAATTTTATATCTGAGTGTAAGTCTGCTTTCACAACATAATTTTCATTATTTTAAAATAAATATTTATACTTATGATGTTCTATTTTTTTTTTTTTTTTTTGTAAATCCAGCCATATGTGGTAGCTGGGCAGGCAGCAATTAATATCCCAATTAATTTTGCCAGATCTCGTATAAAACAACTATCTCTAGATCTAGATCTAAGTATTTTTGAACCAACTTCTTAATATTTGATACTTTGTCTATTTGGCAATTGTAATGTCATATGTTTTGTATCAAACACAAAACCAAGAAAGTTGCAAGACTGTGATGGTACTATTACACTTTTATCAAAATTTATAACAAATCCCAGGCACTTTAAAAGAGCTATTGTTTCTTGAACATTCTGCAAACATGATTGATAACTAGATCCTGTACATAGTAGGTCATCTAGGCATTGAACTGATTTGTACCCTTTTCCTCTTAGATGTGTCACTACACTCTTCATGATCTTTGTGAAAATATTAGGTGCAGAGCACAGACCATAAGGGAGGGCATTAAATTCGTACAATTTTTCATATTGAAAACGTAGGTATTTTCTATCCTGTGGATTTATATTTACTAATAAATATGATTCTTTCAAATCAATTTTTGCCATGTAATCACCTGGAGAAAGTAAAGCTATTGCTGTCCTATAATCCTCCATTTTTAAAATGGGATGTTTTTACATATTTATTCAATTACTTTAAGTTTAGTATGAATCTCTTTGTACCATTATGTTTTGAAATCAAAAATATAGAAGAGATAAATTGGTCTTTACAAGACTTGTAAGGGGATATAGCTCCCAATTTTAATAATTTGGTGATAGCAGTATGCATATCAGTATTTTCCATAGCTGATTTCACTGAAGGGGGAAGTGGCACTCACATAGGCTAAGCTATCTTTGTTACTAACACTGTAGACCATTGTAGTCTGAATCAATAAAGATTATTATTATTATTTATTAAATTCTGATGAGGTTTCTTTACAAAGGTAACTGAGTATCCTTTGATATAATTAATTATGGATTTGTCTTTGCAAATTTTGTTCCAGCACAGTAAAAAAAAGTGTGAGCTTTCCAGCACGACTTACCTCTATGTGCGAGCATGAGGTTTCTCCTGTGAGGCTTTTGGCTTTTTTGGCCGTGGACTGATAAAAGTGCCCGTGATGTTTCCGGGCTTGTATTGAGGACTGGGTCTTCTTGTGTCAGTACCTCGTTATTGGCCTCGGATTGTAGCGAGGGGGACCTTGTAAGTTTCCCTTATTTAATGTATGCTGATTGAATGTAGGTTTATTGATGTACTGGCCACTTTGTTGGCAAGTTTACAAAGCTTTAATTTTTTCACTAAAATTAGCTTCATATAGTATATGAGTATACTCGTCTCTTTCAACATCTTTAATGATGTTCAAAAACTTCTTATCAATCACAGGGAAGATCAAGTTTTTCCTTGATTTTGTTTGGACAAAATGTAAATCAGTCAAGATCCTTCCAGCATCACTAAGTAGTGAGATCAATTTCAATCGGTCTCCTGTATCATTGTTTACCAACAATGATATTGCATTACTTATTATAGACAGTCCAATGCCTAGTTGGTTTTGTTCCAACTCTATATTTTTGTGTCTGTTGACAATAATGTCACTTACCGAAGCAGAAATCTCTGGGTTTAGCTTTGGTGCCTTTAATAAAGGGTGATTTTTTGGAATCAATTGTTCCATTAGATATTGTTTTGTCTTTTTAATAAGACCCTTTTTCATAATATTGCTCCAAATACGAGCCAAGTCCCTATATAGAGGGATCATATGCAGGTGCATCTGGCATGAGATCACCCAGTGCTAAAAGTACCTCTGAACTTATAGTTGGTGCTGCTGAGGTAGGCTCAGGATCAACCATTGGTTCAGGTTGTTCTGGAACCGGGTCTGTCATAGTTTCTGGTGACATATCTCGTGGTAATGTTTCAATTATTTTTACTTCGTTCGAAGTGTCATCAATAATAAAATCTGAAAAGGAAAATAATAAACATACCACAGAAAAATTGTACACAAGTGATTGATAAAAACTGCTTATTGAAGCCTCACGGACTTCTCATAAGAGTCTAAAGATCTCGTCCGTATATCTCGTATACGCCCCGAGTCTAAGGATTTCGTCCGTACATCTCGTATACGACCCGAGTCCAATGAGCACGTCGATGTAACTCGTACACCACCCGTCTCAACCGGTACAAAAGGTTATGAAAACCTTGTGGCCTTAACTGCTATAAAAGCCAGTAGCCGTACCGGTATAATAGCAATCACAAGACAACGTTTTGCTACCTGGAATACTCGAAAGTGAGGCACCACTTTCGTAGTTATCCCGACGACGACAATAACGCTTCATTTTTCGTTAAATTTTTCTTATTTTCTTTTAGTAAATCCTTTTCTTCGTGGTGCCTTTTAGGCACAGTTAAATTAAGCAAGATTTCACTTTTAAAAACTCCAATTTACTTAAATACTTCTAAGAACACAGTATCAGTTGCCGCGCAAACGAAAATAATGACAGATCGCGCTAGGACACAGATTACGCATGCATACTAATACTTACGTTTAGTTTTAGCTCTGAAAATTGCGTAGTTGCCGAGTGACTCGAGAATGCTGCATGTTAAAGTAACATATATCGAGAACGAAGCACGCAGTATAATTGATAAAATCGTGTCAGTAAGAGCTCAACGGTCACGTTCATCAAGCCACGTTCCGTTCATGTTTGCACTGACAATCGTATTGTACTAATTAAACACTCCCGTAATTATCTACTACACACCTACCATCACACTTGTTTATTACTCGTAATGACAGGTTCAGATAATGGCCACGTAATGCGTTCATCGCGTTTCAATAAAAACCTAAGATAAAAACTCTACTATAGGTAGAGTTTTTATCTTAGGTATTTAATTATCAATTAATTTGATCTATCAACACTTCACCAGATTATCTTCATCTGCCTAGCCTTTTTTCAACTATGTTGGGGTCGGCTTCCAGTCCGTTACAGATGAGTTTTTACATGGAGTGACTGCCTATTTGACCTCCACAATCCAGTTACTGGGCATCACGATATCCCTTGGTAAAACTGGTTGTCAGATAACTACAAATGGCATTCGGGACTTTCCGAGACACGGAATGTAAAGATCGTCATCCATCCATGGACTAACCGCGGCAAGCTTAGCTTAACCTGATCGATCGATCCGTGCGGCTGTTATTACTTAGGCCCCTGATTATAAAGCACGGCCCCGGCAACACTTCGCCAGATATAAGTATTAAAGTCCCATGTGGGGTGAGTCTATTGCCATTAGCCGGACATAAATCCAGACTCCTAGAAGTTACTACGATATACCTGATGGAAAAACTCAATAACACATTGCCCGACCGAGAATTCAAATCTAGGACCCCTCGTTCAGCAGTTGCGGTGGCGACCGCTAGACGGTGGTTCCGTTAAGCATTTTCTGATCATGGATTCATCCATGGTAGCCGCTGTTGCGCTTCGACGTCCCTGCCACCCAGTATATGTACGGACGCCAGCACATCAAGTTACTACAATCTGTCAAATTTCTTTAATAGATTTTCAACTTTATCGCTAAAGCTTTAAGGTTCAAGGCTGATTGGGAAAATTTGACAGTTTCGGGTAGCTTGACCTGCTGGCGTCTGTACATAGTGGCCTACATAATATATTGTTGTTGATCAAGACTTAAGAAAAGGTGGTTTTCGGTCTTTGACAGTATATTCCTGACTGTAAAATATTCAGTTCATGCTGCCCACCAATCTATCCAGATACTGCTGACAGCTGTGCTGCTGGACAGTCTGTTGCGCCACTTCTTCTTCCCATTTAAAGCATTAGGCAGTGATGAAGAGCAAGCGTTTTGGGGAACTGTCTTATGAAGTGCTGGTTGTCAGCTTAATTTAAATAAATGTCTTTTGATTTTAATTTTTGACTCCTTATACCCAGAACTTCCCAAAACATTGTCAACTTCAATAACATTGTTTGAATCAAATAAATAGCTTAATGTGTGGCCGTATGTACGGACGCCAGCACATCAAGTTACTACAATCTGTCAAATTTCTTTAATAGATTTTCAACTTTATCGTTGAAGCATTAAGGTTCAAGGTTGATTGGGAAAATTTGACAGTATCGGGTAGCTTGACCTGCTGGCGTCTGTACTGTGTACCATTGCGAAATTAACGGTCCGACCATCCATATGTATTCACACGGAGGCAACCGTTTCTCCGAACCGTTTGTAACATGAATCTGAACTGCTTGTTTGGAGTTTGATGTGAGTTTCATTCGGTGTATTGCTGTTGTGAAATTTTGAAGTGATTGTCATGCATCTTTATACACACACCGCACCATACCGCTGCCTAACCCTTCGGGGAAAACAATGTGCTGTTGTTATGTTATTGCGACATATTCATTGAACGGCATTTTCTGTGAAGAAACGTACTATCGCCAAAATCTATATCTGACCACCGTAAGGACTATTCCTGCTTGCAGCGCTTATTATTACTCGACCTAAAAAGGATCTTTGTTTTACTTACGAACGCAGCTGTGGTAATCATGTGCACGCGACTTTGTTTTTAAAATGGTCAGATATAGGCTTTGGGGACTTACCCAACTTTTCTATTGCTAAGCGAGAAAGAGAAACACCTACCTACTTATACCAAGAGAAAGACGTCAACTTGCAGCTCTTTCTAGTGTAAAAGATTTGTAGTTACCTACAACTTTATTGCTGACTGTTCACACCTAAGATTTCACCATCACCCATGTCCTTTATATCGGAATCTCAGCATTCTCAGCAATAAAAAAAATTAGAAAACCATTTTTTTTAAACAAGTTTTTAATTGATACATAAAAAATAACTAGCTAACTATTGTCATCTAAGCTAAACGCGTATGCAAAATTTCAGCTCAATCGGTTGGGGTTAACTGTTTTCAAAATCAGTTGCAAAATTTGACGTAAACAAACTAACATACATACTTACAAATATTGCACGTCAGATAAAATACCCTAGTACAGAATCAGATAAAAGTCAGATAAAGCGTACAGTCTGTTACATCAGACTTCTAGAGACCGATTATGTAATTAATTGTTCGGTCATGGAGGATTTTTTAAAAGATAACGACACACTAATTTTGAGGATTAGTATAATTTTGATATAGATAACAATGCAGGTAGCATGCTTCAGTTGTACTTGTGTCTTGCAGCAGAGTATTTTTTAATCACATCGTTATAGAATAGAATACTCTTTACCATCCATCCATCAGACTGGTAGTTTCAGAGATTCGCGCGTTCAGACAAACAAACTCTTCAGCTTTAGTACTAGTATAGATTAGTACCTAAATAGACGAGGCTTATGGCTAAGCAATAACAGCCGCACGGATCGATTGATCAGAATAAGCTACGCTTGCTGTGGTTGGCCCGTGGATGGGTGACCATCTTTACATATCAAGACCTCTCCGTGCCTCGGAAAGCAAGCTGGTCCCGTTAAGCTGTTAGTCCCGGCTGTCATTCGTTACGGTGCGTCAGACGCCCGCAAGCAAGTCTGACAACCAGTCTTACCAAGGAAGGAGTATCGTATTACCTAGTAATTGGTTTGTGGAGGTCAGATAGGTAGTCGCTCCATGTAAAATACTGGTATTCAGCTGCATCCGGTTAGACTGGAAGCCGATCCCAGAAAAGGCTAGATAGACGATGAGTAGGTCTCAAGGCATCGGGATACAATTAGAAATAAAAATCCAATAAATAATTTTAATAACATTCGATTACATAAGTATACAATTTAATATTATTTAACATGTTCAAAACTTGAATTTCGTTTTTACATAAGTCCAATAGTAAGATCATTATTAGTTACTTTAAATACTTAATAGGTAGACATTGATATTCAATATTACAATGCCTTTCAAAAATGTTGTGCATATAAACGTGGTAGGTACAATAAATAGGTATAATTTCTTTATAACTAGGAGAACTTGACATTATATTGTGCACTTTCTACATATTATAATAATTCAATTATTCTATCATCTGAGACCCAGAGCTAGCGTCCGACTTTACAGAACCATCATAATAAAATTATGGCATCGTAAGGGTTGGCAATAATTTATAACTATAAAGTTTAAATATTAATATCAAGTACATATTGATCAAAATGTACTTAGTAAAATGGAATTATTGAATTAGTTTTGCAATTCATGGCACAATATTTCCAACAAACATTTGATCGACACTTTCTTTGGTAAAGTAGGGTAAGAAATTGTTCGGTAGGCACACATGTATGTATAGAAAGTAGTATTTTTATGTAGACACTACTTTCCATACATATGTGCCATATTTGTGATATTTAAAGCACAGGATTAATGAAATCAGCAACAGTTACATAATTAAGTCAATAGAGAATTTTAGTTAAATTCTCGCAAAGCAAACTACCTCCGTTCAGTTCTCAAACGTGCTCAATTATGACTAGTAATATTTTAAATCTTAAATACCTAATACTCTCCTATGGAAAGCAACGATAACTTAAACGATTGGCATCACATTTTTACCTAATTGTATCAATAAAATTAAAACAATCGTTACTCAACTCAACATAACACCACGCCTGTATTCTCCAAAGAGAGAGGAAACAGAGGTGCACCCCGACACCAAGATTTCGCCAGTTTTTTTAAGTCCCATTTAATAGAGCTCGAACCATTAAGTAACGTGTTTAAATAATATTGTATGCCAGTCCTTGGCGAAGCCTGTAAGATCATAATTCTATTTATAAGACCTTAATGTACCATGTTTTAAAGCAAATAAATTGTATATTCTATTCTATTAACCGAGTAAAAATCCAGGGGGTCTACTACGAAGTGCAAAGTGCGAATGATCGGATCGGACCGACACATGGCCAAACCGAATATTATTGAAAAATGCGTAAAAAGTTCGAATCGGCTGAGTTGGGTTGGGACCATAGGCAATATTCGAAAGAGTGTAGGATCAGGACCGACCGAACCAAATAGTAACTTACTACTTCGGAGTAGACCCCCAGACTACGGGCGGTTACTGAGAAATTTAGGAATTTCTCAGTAACCGCCCGGAGTCTGGATTTTAGCTCGGTTATGGAAAAACCCAATAACTCTTTTCCCGACCTGGGAAGGTCTGTAAATGGAATTTTTAGGGCAAAACTTAAAGGAAAACTATAAGAACAAGAGAAAAGTTACCCGCTTAATAAGTTAAATGATTGATTTTAATAACCAAACAAAAGCATTTAAAATTTAATAAATGTAAAATGATCACAATTCAACAAG
This sequence comes from Apamea monoglypha, assembly GCA_911387795.2. NCBI lineage: Eukaryota > Metazoa > Arthropoda > Insecta > Lepidoptera > Noctuidae > Apamea > Apamea monoglypha. The sequence goes on along the minus strand of OU426922.1, from coordinate 2,781,162 downwards.
CATCATTCTACGAAGATGACTCGCTAGTTAGACACGCGTTCGACATTACAAGGCGGATTATCTTAATTGCTTTAAATTGGTGTTTAATTAAAATAAATGGCCCAATTGACAGTCGCGCCTTCAATTGACTAACAAATTGAAAAGATTTAAAACGTCTACCTAAAATAAGGCTACGAGTGCTACGACATACTTAATATTGTTAATATTAGTTCCAAATAACTAACTAATATAGGTATACGATCTACGTTTTAATCGAGTAAACAATTTGACCATGATAAATGGGAAAAAGTGGTCATTTATTTTATCATAAAAAAAAACACCACAAAATACTAGCCTAATATAATTAAATATAATAATGTGTTCGAATAAAAGTGTCGTTTGCAACACGAAGGGTCGCAAACTCACAAAGCTAAAAACTACAGGTCTAAACACGAAATAGAAAAAACATTCCGTGGGTCTAAAATTTCATACTAAATAATTAAATTCCTACAAAAAATATACCTAACAACTTCGTTGAGGAAGATCCATTACTTATCAAAAATTAAATATATTCGTATGTTTACATACATAACTAGGGGAGTAAATATTCTTAAAATACTAGGTCTATATTTATACAGTATTATGGGAACCGTTAATAATGTAATCTGTGCCATTTATGTGAATATACTTAAAGTAGTGCTAGCTCTAAGATTAGGCAATTTTCATTCCTACATTAGTATGTTTCGAACTCTGAAGCCTGCTGCATCGGCCAATCAGGCAGTAACAGAAGACGCTGTTAACCAATCAACGGCGACGGCTTAGCTGCTTTGACCATTCAGACTTGTGTTAGGCCACCATCATTACCAATGTTACTGCACTATTCTTTTTGTTATTCTTACGCATGTTTTCAACAAGGTGTTCAAGAACATAAACTGCAAGACGTGAATATTATACCGTGTTGTGCGTGTGCGCATTAGTCCAATTCCTATGTAATGAAACAATTTCTAACAACTTCTTGACTGGATACCGTAAACTGTAATAACAGCCAGGGGAACGGATCGTTTTGCAAATTGAATATCATTTAATGGTCCGTTATACCTAAGAGTCAAATCACACACTCTCATCGTTAATCAGCCTGAAATGGCTATGCTATCACACGGCAAAACGTAATGTGTCAATCTGCTAAACAATATATTACTCCGACAGTACGTAATAATTATGTCAATCTGTGAAACAATGTAACCCCCTGACAGTACATTATACAATAAACGTTAAAGTATAATACAACCGCTTACTAAGCCATGCTTATCTCATCCAGAGCGTCGCGACGCAGCTGGTAGGTCCTGACCGGCTGTATGAGGGAGATCAGCATGCCAGCCACTACTATCCACCCGCCAGCCAAGTAGAACGACAGCTCCCAGGAAAATGTCACGTCGAAAATAAAACCTGGAATCAACAACATAACATCACACAGGAGACTAGGTACGAGTATGATGACGTACCACGCACAACTAAATAATATGGAAGATTTTTAATTTTATAGAATAAAATGACAAAGTAACTGCAATATAATACCTTTTTTATCAACATGGCATTATTTAGTATTATATTAGCTGTTATCTAGCAAATAAGAAATCAGAGTTAGACACTCAAACCCATAAGAGGCGAGACTATTATGCTGCTGGGAAATTCTTGATGTAACCGCCTGTAATAAAACATCAGCCTATAATGTTCCCACCAGTTGAGACACAAGCCTCCTCTCGGTGAGAGGGAGCGGGCCGTAATCCACCACGCGGGTCCAGTGCGAATTGGTAGATGTCACAATATATATGTCTTCGAATTTTTGATTCTAGAACATGCCGATTTCCTCACAATGTTTTCCTTCGCCGTTTTAAGAGCAGTGGTGATGAAATAATTTACATAAAGTAAATCGCCTGTCTGGGTTCTACTGGGCCACCACTGCTCAAACTCTTCTTTTAAATATTTTCTTACCTGATAACGGTGGTCCAATAAGATGGCCTATCCCTTGAGCGAGCAACACTAGTCCATACGCCGAAGTAAAGTCATCCAAAGACACCAGTTTCACCAACAAACTTGGTGTAAACGTGTAAGATGCTGCGAAAAACAACCCAAATGCCGCAGCCGCAGAGGCTAATATCCAATAATTGGTGGCTGCAGCCGGTGGAATGGCAGCTACGGACGCACCGCAAAGAACTAAGCATACGGCGTAAAGGCCTCCGATGGATACCTGAGGAAAGTCTCCGATCCAACCCAAACCGACCTGGAAAAGAAAGTGCTATCTAAATGTTTGATTACAGAAGGGTATAGGCATAGAAGTCGATCTATTCTGTACACATTTCACTGTAAAAACTTAGGTGAAGTGAGCTGTCAATATCATCAGGCGGAATAAAAGCTCACTTCCCCTGAGTTTTCATGGGGATTTTTACACAATAGGTCTTGAGTCAATATTAGATGAAAAGTGAAGAGTCATACGATTTTATAGGTCCTGCACCCTAATTGCGTAACACACTTTCAACCACAATCTGCATCATTGAGAAGGATATTGCTAATGCATTGCTATATTCGAAAAAATTGTCTCCTTAACAACGTACATAACGCAATGAATATTATTGAACTGTCAAAATGAAAGCCATTTGCTACTGATGGTGTGATACGCAATTAGGGTACTGTACCATGCACGCCAACTGTTTCTGTCACCTTGACCTGCCCTGCACCAAAATCTTGTCAAAATCCTTGAAAACTTTTGTCAGCAAACAAATAAACTGAAATAACATTGTCCACACTTCACGTAAATAATGAAATACATTTAGAAATCCGCCACGGCCAGAATTTGGCACAGGCGACGTCCCAAAACATTTAGCGAAACGGGATACTATCTATTTTCGTCCGCAGTTATGTCAAATCACCTCGAATTTTGCGGACCTTGGAGTGAAACCAGACCGAGATCGGTCTCGTGATTCGTGGGAAGGCAGACATGAACAATTAAAATGGGAAGACATTTATTGTCTTGTCTGGGACTGCCAAATAGGCCTGCCAAAAGGCTTACTCAGAGCCTTGAATGAATGTCACCCTCTAGAATCAATAAACAATGTTGGATTATTTATAAGTGGCGGAAAGCAACTGTTCCCAGTAACTCAGCAAGTTCTCCTGTCTTATATTAACAATCAATAGACTTCGATCACCTAATCGTCCCAAAATACAATGATTACTTAGTTTCGAGCTACTTATTTTATTTCTCCTGTGTATCGACACGGATAGCTCAACGCTCGACATGGGTCAGTCATCGGATTGACCCATGTTGAGCGTTGAGCTGTCTGACAGTGTGCCTCGGAGTCTAGCACAACTCTACTTTATTTTAAAAACGAATTGGTTACGAAGGTTTAGTAATGATCGAGGTCAATTAGGTTGATTAAACATGGCCTGCCGTATTGAGTAACAATATTCGGAGGTTTTGAAAATGATACTAGAAACTATATGGTGATGTAATAATGGATTTGTGGAATCTAATCTGAGTAATTGGTAATTAAAACCGCTTTGGAATTTTTCTCCAGCGCTGGCGACAGTCCAAAATCGAGGACTTTATTGGGACACGACAGCCCCTACTACAGACGAATTAGGCGACATGCCAATATGAATTAGCCTAGGCACATTATATTATTTTACGTCTACACAAGTTTTTGGCAGAATCTTGGAATTTTAATAGAAATACTAGAAATAATAGATTTATTAACGTGATGGGTTGTTATTGTTTTGTTCAGTTATTACATGACATTTCGTAGATTTAACAGTCAGAAAATTGATCAATCTTTTAGAAACTGCCGTTAACGGCTGATAAAATATAGGAACTGCGGGGTAATTGCGTAACACACTATCAGTAACAATGGGTTTCATTTTGACAGTTCAACAACATTCATTGCGTTATTTACGTTCCTGAGCAGACAAATTTTTCGAACATATGAAGCAATGGATTATAAATATCCTTCAAAATAATTCAGATTGAGATTGATAGTGTATTTTGTTACGCAATTAGGGTTCTGGGTAACACCTACCATTCCAATAGTGTTAGTAATTCCTATCAAGCTCAGCATGACAGCTCCATCATCTTCACTATATCCCTTGTGGATCATGTGTTCAGCGAGGTAGAAGTAAGGCACAATGAACCAGATGAACAGGAAGATGGTACCCAAGCACAGGAGGTTGAAGGTCATGCGCTTGAAGAGGTTAACGTTGAACATGTCGGCGAGGCAGCTGACGCAATCGTCGTACCATTTCTAAAAGAAAAACAATACTTTATGTGAGATTTGGTATTGGTAGTAGATAATTAATTAATATAATTTTATCCATCAAAATAAGAACACGTATTACAAAATTGAATAATGACAACAATATACAAAAAAAAATGAAATAATGGCTAAAAATTTGTAATATACAAAGTTTGGGGCTATCTGCATTCGCACTACCACCTAATTTGGATGCAGATACTCGTAGTCCCAAACTTTGTATGTATATTACAACCTGTATCTCGGGTAACATTTGATCCTCATACATAAGCTGTGAACAGTAGCCATGTTTAACGTTGTAAACATTATAAGATTGCCATGCAGTAAAGTGAGTTCATATGATGCACCTAAATGCATTTAAGACATGTGATATCAACAACGGTATGGGAATGGCCATCCCAATGTTTTGTTCTAGGCCATGCCGGTTTCCTCGGGATGTTTTCCTTCACCGTTTTGAGAGCAGTGGTGATGAAATAAATTATACAAAGTAAAGCGCTTGTCACTGTTCGAACCTATGATCTATAAGACCTAGCAAATAGGAAATAATAAAAATATCAAAAATTGAAATAGGCAATTACTTACCTCTTCCTTCTCATCAATAGTTATCATAGAATTCTTAAATATATCCGGACATGACGATGCTTTTAGCCTGTACCTCTTTATGTTAAGCATCGCATTCCTATGACTTATGGAGTTCAAAGGCATCTTCAAGTCCTTCAAGTAATGGTGGTTCACTGACAACTGTTTCTTCAGCCAATCTTTCCTGTTTTCTTTACTATCATGCTTTATCAATTCCTTATCATCCTTAGTTTCCGACTTAGCCTTTTTCAGAATCTTTTTCTGGGGATTCTTTAGTTCATACTTATCTGAAGGTTTATCTGAATTCTCATATTTTTCTGAATTCGTTCTCTGTATGGGATGTTTCGAGAATTTCACCATGGGAGGGTCGTTTGATTCGTTGCTTGATTCCCTTGACGGTGGTTTCTTGGTGCTGTTAATGGCAAATGCTGGATATTTCACTTCGATCCCGTATTCTCTGCTTGTCTTTTTTACTAAGGTATCTAAAGTTCCCATGGATAGCTAGAATAAATAATAATAACTTAGTTATGTTAGGTCAGCGGAAACGAACAAATAATGATAATTTAACTTGCCGAAATACATACCTTCTCGCTATAAGTGAGATAAGTAGGAAGGTTCTCCACAGATTGTGACTTCAGTTTCTCACGTTTACATTTCTTAAGCTTCATAATATTCTGGTGACGCTTGATGCTCTCTGCCTCTTGGCCGATCACCTTTTCAGGTGACACTCCTCTTCTAATCAACCCACCCATACTCTTGCCTCTCGTTGGAGCATCGAAATCAAAGACATAAGGGTTGGAAATGGAGGCTGAACTAGAATGCCGGGACTTATCTTCGTCTTTCTTCAGTTTGCCCTCATCTTTGCTATTCCTTTGCCTTTTCTGCTCTAGTGTCCACCATTCAGGGTCTCTCATAACGCATCCGCATACACATAGATTCAAAAGTGTTCCGGATAGCAAGAGAATTGTTCCTCTCCACCCGTATTCTTCGATGAAATATTGCGTCATGGGTGCATATACGAAAGTTCCGACGCCTGTACCACAAGCTCCCAACCCCACTGCCAAATTCCTTTTCTTTTCAAACCAGTAGGCTATAGATACAACAGCTGTAACATAGACAAGCCCGAGGCCCAATCCAGCAATAACTCCAAATGTTATCATCATCATTTCTAGGGTTGTCGAAATCGATGCTAGAACAAATCCCAACGTTGAAATAATGCCGCCAAGTATTGTCATGCTTCGACAACCATATCTGTCTACTAAGGCACTCATCACCGGCCCAGAGAGAAGAGGGACAGCAATGAACAGACTACCGATCCAGGCAGTAGTTGATTTACTGGCTTGAAATTCTTCTAAAAACTCGATGTAGAGTAAGCCAAAAGAGAAGCTGATACCATCTGCTATCATGGATATTACGAAAGACGACAGTACAACCACCCATCCCCAGCCACCGTCGGGAATTTTAACTTTATCTTTCTCAGATTTTTCGTCATCGTATTTCTTAATATCGATATCTCGATCAGCCGGATTCTCTGTTATTTTAACATGATTCGCTTTCGGCGTGTTCAGTAAAGCAGTAACTTCATCATTGAGGTTAGTTGCGTTTTTCTTGAATTGGATGGTTGGTAGCCGTTCTCTAGTGCTAAATTCAAAGTCAGGGCTAGAGAACGAAGCTGTACCCACACTAGAAGTATCATATTCCTCGCCTTTGCAAATTCCTGATGTGGATTCAGAAAGTAAGGATTCTCTCACTGCGCTTTCCCTTACCACCTCCCTGTTCCTCGGAGTCCTGGTAGATCTCAAAATAACTGGTTCCCAATCTTGTTCCATTTTTAAATTTTGTACTACAAATTAATACCTTGGAAAAAATACTGACAGTTAATAGTTTTGACTGGTTTAATTTAGGTTCTTAATCTTGGGTCCCGGGCTGAGTATCGACTGGCTTGCCGGGCCGCACTGTTCAGTTTCAAAGTGTTTGGCTTGTTTTGGCCGGCCACCATTAAGAACCAGGGTAGGATCGTCTGCTCAGTGACGTCCTCCATACACGCGTGTTGACGGCGAGTGGCGCGATGTTGCGCCACAACAAGGCAACTTGCTAGACGCGAACCTCGCGGTTGAGTTATTTACATCTGCGAAGTAAAGAAAATATGACTTAATAAAAAGAACAACTTACTAAGAGATCGTTACAGGTCCAGGCATGCCCTGAAGAATTTAATTTTAAGAAGAATCTTCTATTTGAAAAAGCTACCACCTTTTATATATTTTTATAGATTTTAAACGATAGTAAACTACATTATATTTACATAATTTAAAAAGCTAACAGTCTTAAAATAATAATAATAGTAATATGTACAATTATATAAAAAGGAGGGGAAATAATCAAAGGGCATCAAAAAAATTCGTCCGCATCGCTGTCAATAGGAAACGTGTGCAAAAGGCTGGCAGCATTGCATGCAACGTTGCATGACAATGCTGATTCTTTGGCCAAAAAATAGGCCAGCCAGAGGGCTGGCCTATTTTTTCCACCGGACCAGAGGGTCACGTGAAGAGTCGACCAACCGCTTGGCGATGTCTTGAAATACTAAGTGGGCACTCGGACCCCACGGCCCTAGTGTTTCAACCCCAAACGGCTCGAACCTTCGACTACTATCGTGTCTTTTGACTTTGTGTACCTTATGTCTTTTTCGTTTTTTTAAATTTATTATTATTATTATTTTTTTACTTGTAATTGTGCGTTTTGTTTGTGCAGAATAAAATATTTTTCTATCTTTTCTTTCTTTTACTATCTACAATTAAATTACTAGGTTCAAAATGTTGCCCGTTTGTCGAAACCATAGAAATATGTATATCCTATATCTATTTTTTTTTTTTAAATAGAACGGTGCCCCACACTAGGACTTTCTCCTGTATCTTGGGTACGTTTACAAACATTTAAACTCACATACACAAACAGCCAGACCCGGAACAACTACTTGTAGGTCATACAAATATTTGTTCCGTGCGGGAATTGAACCAGCGACACGCAGCGCAGCAGTCAATCGCTTAACCACTGCGCCAACCGAAATCTATGGTCCAAACCCATTCATTATTGGGTTATAGCGTTGTTATTTCATTAAATTATACATAATATATAATATCATTATAATATATTAAGTACAGCGTTAACGACTATCTAAACCTAATCTATTTGAGTGAATAGGGGGTGAGGTTTGTTTACCTCTCGCGGAGGTCACTGCGAAATATATTACACTTACCTAAACCTACTGGCTACCTAACTAGGACAAACAAACACATTATGCCACTGATATTATGTAAAAGTTTCTGAAGATGATTGAAACTCGATCACGCATAATCTGGCTAGATGGGCTGAAGGTGGCTGAAGGCTGAATGGATTTGGATGGCATTTGGTACACAGATAGACCATGGCCTGCACCCTAATTACGTAGTACGCTTTCAATCACAATTTTGAAGGATATTGCTAATTCATTGCTTCATATGTTCGAAAAATATCTCTGCTCAATAATGTAAATTTATAACGCAGTGAATGTGGTTGAACTGTTTTGAATTAAAGACATTGCTACTCTTAGTGTGTCACGCAAATACCTCGCTGGAAAAAAAAAAGGATATTTTTCGTCCTGGCACATCGAGAAGTTGACTAGGATACGAGTGAAATGTCGGGCAGCTGAATAGAATTACCTAATGTATACAAGCAACTCAGAATCACTCTTTAGCAGGTCGGACATAAAGTGAAGTGTCATGCGTTTCTGCTTCATATATATATGATGCGGTGCTTGATTTGTTAATCTTCAAGGTTAAGCAAGGCTTGCTGAGGTCGGTCCGTGGATGGGAAATCCATTACATATCGAGACCGTTTTGTGCCTCGGAAAGCGCAATAAGCCGTTGGTTCCGGCTATAGGTAGGTAGGGGTATCGTGTTACCCAGTAACTGGGTTGTGGAGGTCAGATAGGCAGTCGCTCCATGTAAAACACTATACTACACTAGTATTCAGTTGCATCCCGTTAGACTGGAAGCCAACCTTAGCCTTATCTCAACTATGTTAGCATAGTTGAGATAAAGCTAAGCAGATTGATTGACGGTGCTTGACTTACCCTGCACATCAAAAATATCAATCTACCTAATCTAAAGATGCAGCAGCGCTATAGGTACACCAACTGCCCTGTAAGAGCCTTTACATGGCACCGCAACGGCAGCGTTTTTTGCCGCTGCGGCCGCACAGTATCAAGACTTTTCAAAAGTCGCCGCCGGCGCCGCGATGCCGCTGCCACCGCGGCGCCATGTGTAACGGCCATAAATAATGATGGTAGGGTTGATGATTCATCATAATCAGCCTATATTGTTCCCACTGCTTTTCATTGATGGCCTCAGGCACATTACAGTTAGAATTTAACTTTCCTCGATTGTAATTAATGTAGGTAAATCATATTTTTACCTACTTTACTTTATACTTAATTTTTTTTTTTTTTTTTATTTTACTGCTGGGACACAGGCCTCCTCTCTTAGAGAGGGAGCGGGCTATAATCTACCACGCGAGCCCAGTGCGGGTTGGTAGATGTCACATGTCTTTGGTTCTAGGACATGCATGGGTTGATGATTGATCAATACAAAACTATAGATGAGACGTCTGGAACACTCTATCGTTTGTTGATGGTGATTGATGAGAGGTTTGGATGTTGGTGACCGAACATTATTATCATAGGTAACCTACCTAGGGTAATGTTGGGTATGTAACCATCGTACGTACCTACTTTAGACACTTGCAAATCGAACTTCCTTCCAAGACACGATAACCTTGCTCAACTCAAATTGAGGTATTATCACATTAGCGATAGCATGATGACCTTTGAGAGCAAAAATATAAACTTTACGAAGATCCTATTATGTGTATCGTCTTGGCGCCATCGTCTCATGCGATATAATAAATAAGTTATCATTCATTAGCAACAAGGGTCACCAAAAATAATATAATATTTAACAATAACAGTGTAACCAGCCTTACCGATTGACTGACTGATTTCAATATTGTATTTAGCTTATACGTAAAGCTCAAGGACACACGAGAGAAGAAATCAAGGTTGACGGAATGCCTCTAGGTACTACAACAAGGGTCGTGGTCAATGCTATTTTCATTTCTTTAGCACGGCACTTGTGAAATGCCTCAAAGAATAAGAAAAATGGTAGAAGGTGGAAGGTCATATGACATATCAAAATTCAAACGATTGTATAAAAATAATGGTCGAATATAGGTATTTGTCGAACCGTGTCTACCAAATCGCAACAATTTATAAACGGAAAATACTGCAAAGAAATACAATATGTAAACTTAAATAAATGTTTTAACTATTTCTATGTCTGCAAAAATCTCGGACATTAATGTTTTAAGTGAATACAAAAAGAAAAACAATCACTTTCAAGGGCGCGGGAAACAACAGCTGACATGACAATATTCTACAATCCCATTCCAAATTTAAAATAAAATCCGCATAGCAAGCCGCAGAGTCGAGACAAAAAAAAATAGTCTTCACTAACCTGCATAAAACCTTCAAGGAAAATAATTGTAGGAAAGACGAGCACTCATAACGGTATCCCCGGTCTATATACGACCGGCATGAGACGACGATCAATATGGGGTGGCCAGGGTGGCGCCTCCATAGACACCACCAGGAACCTTGGCCTCCTTCACCCCTCTTTACATCTACCAACGTACAGTGACGAAGGGATTTTATTTAGTAGGTCAGAGGTCTGTTTAAACTAGACATGTCTGGCTGAAGGCTCGTTGCGTAGCCGTGACGTCACATAGAAATATATTGCGTTATTGTGCAAGAAGGTAGAATGATGCTTAGTACAGCATGGTTTTTATGGTGATTAGTAATTTATTAGATCAGTGCGTCAAAGAAACGTCTTTTGGTCAAATAGGTGATTAATTATAAAAGCTTTGCTAACGCATATTATTATTTTATTTTAAGTTCTTCATTTATATCTGTAATTTTTTATGGTGTGCATTGTAAAAAGTATTTTATCCATCTATTATCAACTTTAACCTTCCACATTTAATATTGCGTTAACGTTTTTGTTTATGATTCTAGTACTTAAATAGTTTTTTTTTTTTGCATTCAGCTTACAAAGAGTGTTAAAGCGCCTGTAGAAAAATATTAAGCAAACGCGCTAATGTCAATTTAAACTCCTCAACTTTTTCATGTTTTGCTTTCTTGAAGTCTGCAATTAATAATTATTTTTTATTCTTTACTCCTTCTTATGGTAGAGTCTCTGACGCAAAAACCTTTGACGCAAAAGAATACTGTTCCCTCGAGGGCGATTTACTTAATGGTCTGTCAACATACGTAGCAAACATAAATTGTTATGTTATAATGGGGTGCCTGATGGAAAAGTCCCGCTTGATGGGACATGACTTTCTGAACCTATGACGTCAACACAGGCAAGTAAGTTAGACGGCCACACTTGATTTGTTATTCTTGTTACGGCGGAGTAGATAGTTTGGCAGTGGATAGAATATTTTTTATGGATTTAGTGTCTATTTTTGCTAGTTAAACCAATGAGTAAAAAGCTTTTTAGATCTTGGCTGGTAAGGTACTTATCCCTATCTAATCAAATCAGTCACTTACTCAAGTCAAGCATATCATGTTCTTATTTAAATTCGAAGTAATGTAAGTATTCCAGCAAATTTGCACCCAGTAATGAGATTGCTATGAAAAAACTATCAGGCACTAAGAACAAAACAACCGCTAACTAAATTCTATACTATAGCAATTTTGGAATTTCCTTTCCATGTTTTTACTTTGCTAACATCCATTAGAGTAATAGGTTACGTCATCTATCTTCTGTCATTGACATTATCTCTTTACCGTGAATTCCCTCGACAAGTGTGGGTTTTTATGTTCCACTATATTCTACAGTTTTTTCCGAAATAGGCAAGCGTTTTCGTAGAAAGTCAAACTAAATAATTATTTAGAATGGATGTACTACATCTGCATCATTCAATTATAAGAATGTGATTAAAATAATGTATGAAATAACAAGAACGCGCGCGCACGGCGCTGTAGTGCCTCCGGGATGTTTGCAGAAGCCCACACAGACGGCATCAAGGCCATAATTCGCAAAAAAATCGGCTTCTTTGCTGCAGCGTCTGCGGGGTGCTTTAAATGGCATTCTGAAAGTCATTGCTGCTAGATTTGACTGCCCCATTCAAAAACACTGGGTGAGGGCGCTACCCTCACCCAGTTTTTGTATAGGTAGTCTACGTATAGATAAGTACTAACAATACTAACATAATTGTGAACTAATATTGTTGCTAATTTATACTAACAAGATATGGATTTTAATTAATTGCAATAAATTCTTCTATTCTATTCTATAACAGCTTTTATTACTTAAAAGTAATATAATACTACATCATCATCATCATCATCATTTCAGCCGAAAGACGTCCACTGCTGGATATAGGCCTTCCCCAAGCACCTCCACTTGCACCGGTTCTGTGCTTCTCCAATCCAATGGGATCCTGTGACCTTAGTCTATACTTAAAACAGTAAGAAGCATACATTATGATACTGATACATAACGATTGTAACGAACGAGTAGGTGTTGGAGAATTTAAAATGTGTGTTTTATTTAGTTATGTAGGTACTCCTAATAATTAAGTAAGGACTTAGCTTCATGACACAAGGCCACAAAACATCCATCCAACATAAAATTAATAATCTATTAACATCTGTTTCCCCAAAATAAAAGAGCATAGTGAATTTCAAAAGTGAAAGGTCAAGGTTTATTACCTAAAGCCATGGAAATGATAAATAATTCGGCAATGAACATCGACTTAGGCGGATAACACACTACAACGCGCCACACGACGGGACATACCGGGGGCTCCGTTTCTCGAACGTGGCACGCATAGCTAGTGTGTAATCCGCCTTACAATTTGGACGGAGCGGCTAAAGAAAACCATGAACAAAATTATGTTACGCAGAAACACAATTTGCAGGACCTAAAAACTAGAAATCGTAATTAAGTATTATTTTATGAGTGTTCGAATGAAAATTAAGTAAAATTAAATTTAGAACGCATTTATAAAATCTTGGTGAACGCGTTATTTTCAAAAATGTTACCAACTAAAAAATCGACATGCTTTTATACACGTCTAAAATTATAAACAATGTAGTAATTTAAAAATGTGTATAATTTTGGCTTCTTTGGTCGTATTGTATTTGAATAAATACTTAAACACTGTAATTTTTTTTTTTTTATAATTGAATTTCATGTATCCCTGACAAGTTTGGCTAATAGAAAATTCCTCTTTTAACACTGGCAACATTGGAGCACCCACTGTTCTTTTTCTCTGAGTGTTGGACACGTGCGTCGTTTACGGCGAAATCTCTAAAATAATTCAAAATGACTGAAGGAACAGCAACAATTCGCACGCGCAAATTCATGACCAACAGGTAAATGTGGAAATAATATGGTTTCGAAGTGATGAGAGTTTTAATCTTTGCGAAAAGTGGTCGCCTCGCCATGACAGGTTATGTGTAACAACGTTTTTTATATTTTTGTAGATTGTTGGCGCGCAAGCAGATGGTATGCGATGTCCTCCACCCAGGCAAGCCTACCGTCAGCAAAACGGAGATCCGCGAGAAGCTGGCGAAGATGTACAAGGTGACGCCTGATGTTGTGTTCGTGTTCGGCTTCAAAACCAACTTCGGTGGTGGCAAGTCAACTGGCTTCGCCCTGATCTACGACACGTTGGACTTGGCAAAGAAGTTTGAGCCTAAGCACAGACTGGCCCGCCACGGCCTGTACGAGAAGAAGAGGCCCACCCGCAAGCAGCGCAAGGAACGCAAGAACAGGATGAAGAAGGTGCGTGGTACCAAGAAATCGAAGGTAGGCGCGGCCGCCAAGAAGTGATGTGACTTAGGACTGTAAGTTAATAATAAAATCCAAAAAAACTATTTTGTTTTTGTTTAATTTCATATCCGTAGTTCTGAAACTTGAGTGGCATTTTGCATCATGAGGTTAGCTTTTATATTTCAGTGTAAGCAACCAGTGATTTGCTGATAGTTGATTATTGAGAGAGTATTAAACCTGTTGAGTTGAAAGTATTTATAACTAATTTCAGTGCTATAAACTTACATTTTGGAAAAGAAAACATGTCAGTTATGATTGATGAGAATGTTTATTTCAAGTTAACCTATACATTTGATGACATCTTATACTAAATTGAATGTAAACATTACCATTTTAAAGGAACAAGAAATTCAACGGACCATATTTCTTAGCCACTATATACACTTGAGTTTTGAATTTGATTGTTTAACTTTACTAATGGTTATACAGATGCCAGCAGGTCAAGCTACCCGAAACTGTCAAATTTTCCCAATCAACCTTGAACCTTAATGATTTAGCAATAAAGTTGAAAATCTATTAAAGAAATTTGACAGATTGTAGTAGCTTGATGTGCTGGCGTCTGTACCATCTGCCAACTTTGTTCCTTTTCTAATAGTGGATTTACATCAAATATTAATTTACTTTGACTAGACACTGACAATTTATTCCCGTATTCTTTTTCGCAGTCTGATCTCAGTCTCAATCTGTCAAAAATACCTCTAAGGGCTGTATTACAGAACCTTACTCAAGACTCGAGCATTATTTAAAACTAGTTTCAACTTTTATGAGGCTTTAACCGAGTTTTAAGTCCTGGTTAAGTTTTGAGGAAAGTTCTGTAATACGGGTCTAAGTTTCCTACATTTTGGACATTGATTGTCACTCGAGATGAGATTGCGACTAGATTTTGAACATTTTTAATTATGGGAATTGGCATTGTGATCAAAGGTAAATAAAATACCATTTTGTTATACAATGTTTATGTATACAGTGTGGATAATCCGGCCAAACAACTACAGGCTGATATTAATATACATTTACACATTCTTGAGTGTAGCTCGTGTATCAGCAAACAAGATAGAAGTCATTAGGCTTTAGGTTGAGCAACGATCTTCACATGAGAGCTGGTAGTAGCTGCGCATCACGATAACAGCGTGCTACTGGAGAAGCTGATGTCCAGCAGTGGACTGCAATACACTGATGACCTTAGAATTCTACATCAAGTGTTCCTGTTGCTGTCGTAAGTATGTGGGCACTATTCCAGATCGCAGTCTCGGTCGATTATGAACTCTTCGCTCATGTCGACATATCATCTTTCTGAAAAGATACAGAACATTTAGATCAAGTAACTGACTCTTAATTTAGGGGTTTATTTATAAACATTGCTTAAAGTTAATGATGAACCATACATTTTTGACATTTAAACATCTTCAACTTTCAGCAATGTTTAGACATAAGGGGCGAATGTCTTCAGCGGGATTGTCCGAAAGGGTTACCTCTACCCCGGAACATAAAGGGCAAAGGAAGGAACATGGGTGGATTTGAGTCAGTAAGAGTCTGTCACTCCCTTCCGCTCCACCCAGAGCGGGAGGGGTCATGTGATGATTTCCCATCCGGAAAAAAAAAAGAAAAAAAGGGGGCGAATGTCTGGTTTCTATGTAGGGGTAGGCAGAAGTCCAAAGTACATCCACTTTAACCAACTTCAAAAAAAGGAAGAGTTTCTCAATTTTGTTGTTTTGTTTTAATGTTTATTACCTCAGATCTCTGCCATTTATAAACTGATTTGAAAATTCTTCTCTTGTTTGAAAGGGTATACTGATAGGATGGTCCAATATAAATTTGGTCAAGTTCTGATGAGTAGTTTTAAAGATAGCATTAATAATACATATTTTTCCACTTTTATTTACTTAGTAAGTGAAGGTAAGGATACGGCTACCAAAACATTTTTATAAAACGAAGTTGGTCTTTTTCTTTTTGTAACAAAGTTTTTAGTGTCAATTGTTTAATTGCCATCTAAAGCTGGACAAAACTAACCCCTATGGGATGGATGGTAAACCCTACTTGCAAATAGAGATCACACACTTACCTAGTCGAAAATGATTTTCCACATGAATTACAAATATGGGGCTTGGCAGTGCTGTGTTGTGTTGCTAAATGGTTCTGAAGTGCCTGTGGAAAGTTTAAATAGTATCATAATAGTCATCTTTCATGAATATAGCACTAAACATCCAAATAATATGTTATGGACTTATTAATAAAGGGAATGAATTTACTGTCACCAAGCAAGAAGTAATAAGTCAACATTAAATTGCCAGAAAATCAACGAATATTGTTCAGGTTTAGCTTGTGTTACTATAATAGACAAATACAGGTGATCCATCGCCATGCCATGTCACATGGCGGGTAAGTACAGTCAGCCGAGGTTCATGGCGCCTTACGACTGACGTACGGAACTGCTAAAAATTATTCTTTAATAATAGCCTTCATAGTCCACAACCGAATAAATCCTTACCTCTTTGAATCTAAAGCCCTTATCACACATCGGGCAGTGGTAAGCTGGCGGCAAATGCCTACGCTTGTGTGACGCCAGGTTCGAAGAGTTGAGGAAAGTGGCCGGGCAGTGTGGACAGGCCAGCGGCCGCACGCCACTGTGTGCACGCTCATGGACCAGCAATGCGTACTTTGTGCGCGCACGGTACGGGCAGTGAGTGCATGGGTAGTGGAGCTCTCCAGTGTGAATCAGCCTTAAATTGAGTAGGTATTAAGTGAATCTAAGGGGGATGCGCTAAGGTCGCTAGCGAAATTTAAATGTTCTTACGTTTATTGCAATTTGGTGACTTGAGTATTTTATAAAATATCAATCAATAGGTTTATATGAACTTGAGAGGGTTGTATTGATGATTTTAATAATTATAAATCTGTAGTCATATTTGTTGTGGTTGTTAATCAAATCGAAAGTGTTAAAGTAATCATAATAATTATTATGGCAAGGGAGAGAGGTTCTTTACCTGTGTCTCTTCAACCTGGTAATAGACTTCAGTTCTAGTCCACAAGTCTCGCATACAAAGAACTTGTTACTGCTGCGACACGTCGGCAAATTCTCATGTGCCGTGAAATCCTCCTAAAATGTATCAGAAAATAAGTTAAAATGAATGAAGAGACAGTGAACTGAACGTCAATGGTAACAATTTTACTGACAGCGCCATTCTCATCTAACAGCAAGGATGTTTTTCTGGTATTCAGCAGCATCTGGTCAGACTGGAAGCCAACCACAACATAGTTGGGAACAGGCTAAGCAGATGACGATGATGGTAAGGGTGGTTTTCGAAGTTGTTTCGTAATAGCACTATTATCATTCATCCCCTTATCCCCATTTATCCGCAGCATGTCTTCTTCCATACTTCTCTATTACTCATTAGCACAGTAGTCACTCTCTTTCCAGCCATAAAGCTAGCCTACCTAACCTAATACACTAAGGGCTGATTTTTCAATCCACAGATCATTTCTATTCGTAGAATAAAATTGACGTTTGACAGCTTTTGCATAGAAGAACTTTCAAAAATTCAAAATTATTCTTCAGATAAAATTATTTGGCATTGGAAAAATCAGCCCTCAATTATTTACTATTCAATATCAGGGCTGTGCAATAACTATGTCGCTGTAGCTAAGTTAGATAATCATACCTGGCTATAAAACGTCTGCCGACATTTGCCACAAGCCCATTCCCTGGTGACTGTCGTGCTCCGCTTCACAAAGTAACCACCGTGGTGGCTAGTTTCTTTTGTTTCACAGTCTGATGCCATACATGTCACTGTAATGTTTAAAAATTAACCTTATTTAAATAGTTGTGAAGGTTTAGTCTTTAATAAATAATATTCCCCGGCTTAATACATGCAAATTATAAATTAGTCCATGCTTTATCAAAATTATATCTTGTTACATACTATTTAAAGTAAAATGTCATGTAAAAATACGGATACATAAAAAACCGTTCAGTAGTTTTTGTATGAACAAGTAACAATCATCCACCCATCCATTCTTAAAAACTTTCGCGTTTATAATATTATATAAAGTAGGATAGTAGGATTTATAATTTTAGTTGGATAGTAGGATGTATGTAGTCCAAATACATACCCATTTCAAGTTCCTGTTGCAACCTCCACTGCGTGACCTCAGCAGTTTGCCTCAGTAGCTCGGCATTTCTCAACACCGCCTCACATGATCTGCATATGTGCTGTGGTTTACCATCATTTTCAGTCACCTCGAAATACATAAAGTTTCAGTTCAGTCAAGGCTTTTCAGAAAAAATCTGATGTTCTGTTAGGAATATTGAGGGAAAGAGACTTGTAGAAAGAAAGAAAACTTGGATACCTATAGTTTCTTTCATAAAATTAAATTCTATAAAATATAGAATGCATTTTTTTGTTTTTTACCCCATCTCAAAAATAAGCCCTGTATTATTACTGACTTAAAAAAAAAAATTGTACCTGTATGTGCAATATTTGTTTGATCCCAGCGATAATTCCAAAGTCATGATTATCATTATCAAATATCTTCCTGTAGCCAGGCTTAAGGCACAGTCTGCAAGTTTTTTTATGTTCTTGATTTTCTAGTACCTTTTTCAGAGATCTGTAATAAGTTACAGCAGTCGTCATCCTAGCCTTTTCCAAACTATGTTGGGGTCGGCTTCCAGTCTAACCGGATGCAGCTGAATACCAGTATTTTACATGGAGCAACTGCTTATCTGACCTTCACAACCTAGTTAATGGGTAATATGATCCTCTTGGTAAGAGAAGTTGTCAGACTTTCAGGCTTCTGAAGAAAAAGATCCATGAATGACAGCCGGGACCTTAACCTGATTTATCACCTGTGCTGGTGTTATTACTTAGCCAGAAGCTCCTCCTCGAGCCACAATAAGTTACAAATAAGAAGAGAGAGAAACTGGCAGGTAGTTAGGTATCTACAGTGAACCACTGGTTCAAGGTAACACTTTAATTCTGACAGTGCTTTACGTGGTAAAGGCGGTTGTCCTTACTAATCTGTCTGTTCGTAATATTATTTCTTTTCTGTTAATTCTCGGTAACGCCAACTTACAGTAAATTTTCAGTTTCATTGACAACAACTTATTACTAACTTACTTCTTTGTGTGAGAAGAGGACTTTGAAGGCTAATAAATGTAATTGTTTATACTATACATATACTAAAAAGGGCCAACTTACGAGATTGCTTTATACATTTTCTCCGTGTTGTTTGCCCTAAGCCATCGTATTTTATCGAATTCGCCCTTGCTTAACTTTACTGAGCCAAGTTTTTGGACCAATATCGCAGAGGCCATTTATTTATTTATCAATGTTTTGCTTATTATTATTTTGAATATACACAGTGAAACTGAAAGTTGACAATGACACAAATTGCAACAGACGCACAAACACTAAACAGACGTGTGGCACTGACAGATGCAAATGTAGGTAAAGTCCGTTTCACAAAAGAAGTCTTGTAGACGCGGCGCCACTGTCGTAGGACGGAATCATAAATATTGATTTATTTATTTATCTCGACATCATATTACAGGCACAGGTTAATAAAATGCACAATCTTAAATAGAGAAAGGTGTCTGGGGTAGGAGAGTTGTTGTTGGAATGTTGCTAACTATATAATAATATAGTTCCACTTATTGCCGCGGGACTTCTTTCGGGAAACGGACTCTAAGTTGCAAGGAGCTTCTTATGGCCTGTGGATATGGCTGATTTACTGAGAAAGATTTTTCAAGACCTAGACCAAAATGTATGCACGTTTTTATGCGACGATTTTTTACTGCGCACTGGATTTTCAGCTCTCGGTATTGAGGTGAGCACTGAAGCCCATCCCAGCGCGGCAAGTCAAGTCAGTGCACTGTTTGATTTTAACAGTTTTTATTATAAACGTCTCTTAAATTTTAATCAATTGTTAAGCAGCTGATTAGTAAAATCTCATTTATAAACGCACAATACAAGTCTCGCTAGGTAATCACTCACTTACTCAATATATTTATTGCTTCCACGTGTGAACTTAGATGGTATGGACACTGTTTAGCTTACCAATTAGTTAGCTCTTAACCAATTATTAACTTTTCTTTATTTATATACGCTAGTTAGCAGGTAATTAATTATTAGTGAAATTAAATAGCGGTGAAATTATGCGTTTAGCACAGATTATAATCAAAATAGTCGACTAAAAAACAAAATTTGACCATAAACTACACTAAGCTTTACACATGCTTTACGTTCGCGCAGCAGTATAGAATCGACACCTTTGCCTGTTCGAATTGAATTTTATTAAATGTATTTGAATTTGACAGACATCAGAGAAACAAAGAATATTTTTTGGATTTGGCGGGAAAGTCGAAACTGACAGGTAATTTATTACCTACCTTCCATGTAAATTATTATTCTATTGATGATCATTTATTAAATGTGACAAACCGAGTGAATTATAATTATATAAAAAACAAACTGAATGATTATAATCTAATTATGTATCCAAGTGTTCATAAATTTATTAAATTATATTGTTTGAAAATCTCTGGTGCAACAAAGGTGTGGAAGACTCGAACCATATGAAAACTGTGCTGTCTGAACTGTAGTAGATCCGCACAGCAGAGGCAACACTGAAGTGCGGTTCCCACGTCGTGAGGCAAGTTCGACACTACAAAGGTAAGTAAAAGGTAAATAAGGATATCTCTAGTGCTAATAAAGCTTGAAACGAAAACTTTTACAGATAGATTAACCGAGGAAATGATCAAAGATCTGTCAGAGCTCCAGAAGGTCATCATAGGGGTGGCCTATTGAAAAATCAAAACTTAATTTATCAAAGACATTTTAAGATATGTAAGATTTATTGATAAAGAGTAGGTATTGGGATTTACTAACCTGGATAAGTAATAAGGGAGAGTGTGACAAAGTGACGGTTTGAAAATGAGCAAAAACACTAGGTATTTTATTCTTATTCATATTAAATAAAATAGCTCAATGCTAATTGTATTGGATTTGTGCTCAGTTGATGGCAATTAGCTACACCCCTATTACATGGGACTTAAACATAACTGGGGAAATCTGGGTGTACAAGGTATACCTTTGCCTAAACCTTGTGATTACAGGCATGTTGGTAATAGGCCATATTACTACTACTTGTTAATAATGGGCCATATTACAGAACCTCACTTAACTTCTCGAGCGCTTTACGAACACCGTTTGTACATAAGCAAAAACGCCTCGAGCGCCTTACGTACACCATCTGTACACAACAAAAAAAATCAAAATGATAAAAGTCAACGTCCAATGAGCGACGTCTGTTGTGTACAGATGGTGTACGTAAGGCGCTCGAGGCGTTTTTGCTTATGTACAAACGGTGTTCGTAAAGCGCTCGAGAGGTTAAAAGACTCAAGCATTAAAACAAATTTCAACCTATCAAATGGCTTTAAATAGTCTCCTGCAAATTATAAAACCAATTTATTTATAAACATCACAGTTTCTGATCTCACCGTGAAATAATTACCTCTCAGAAATAATAACAACAAACCTGTTTGTTTTCTTAGTCTTATTAGATTTTTTTAAATATTTACTCTTAAGAAAGCCCTAAATAAGCCGACAGTATGGAATAAGACAGTAAAAGGAATTAAATAGGTAGAGACGCCAGCAGGTCAAGCTACCCGAAACTGTCAAATTTTCCCAATCAACCAATGCTTTAGTGATAAAGTTGAAAACCTATTAAAGAAATTTGACAGATTGTAGTAACTTGATGTGCTGGCGTCCGTACACTAATTGTTGAGCAGCGTTCTTATTATTTTATAAGGATTTTTAGTGTAATTGAAAACAGAAAACAGTCGGAGGTAAAAAAATAATTGTTTATTCATGGGTATATGTATGTGAGTAATTATAGACAACCAATATTATATTTTCAGAAAGTACTCCATAGGACCTTTTTTTAGATACCAAACACGATATATTGATTGAACAATTTTTTTTTCCTGTAACACTACGTTAGTTATAAGCCGCCATATTGGATTTTATGTGACGTCATACAGCCTATAGCCCGAGGAACTATATATGATTCCAAAGAGACCTCGTTTACGGACATAAAGTTCCTAAAAGCAATGACGGTCGTAAGTTTAAAAATATTGAAATTGGACAAGATATACCAAGAATATCAATATCGTCTTTGATGTGATTGCTGCCGGGATGTTGCGGAAGACGTTGGCGGGCTGAGCCAACACGGACGTCTTTAAACTATTGGAGGCACTTTAGGATAATGGGGAATGGCAAATGAAGAATGTAAGAGCGAGCAAAGCAAGGTCGAAAATTTTAATAAACCGCAAGTTATTTAAACATTTCTGTGTAAAAGATCGAGAGAAAACCTAACCGATACCAGGTTTTCTCTCGACCTTTCACACAGAAATGTTTAAATAACTTGATCGATTTATGCAGAAAAGATAGAAAATTATAAGAATGTAGCAAGCAAAAACGAGCACGTAAATTTTGCCCCCGCCTGGGATAAGTTAGGTTTTCTTTTGACATCCCTTAGCTACGACGTTGGCAGGGACTAGGTGTCCCAATGGATAGCTGGCCCTAGGTACTTGCCCTGAGAGTGCCCAATAGGAAAGACGGCCCTGTAATCCAATATCTACTTGAAATTGTGCAGAAATTAAATAATACCAGCCTAATATTGTCCCACTGCAGGGCAAAGGCCTTTTCTCGTCAAGAGAGAGAGAGAGAGAAAGCATGGGCGAGCATAGTAGGTCTACGCTTGCTCAAGATGGATTGGCGATTACAGACCAGATACATCAGGAACCAGAATAGGCCCGTTTCTCATGTCAAAAATCACGCGTTGACCGGTTACCGTTCAAATGTTGGTATACAAAGATTGCATAGCTTTTGAACAAAAGCAGAATCGAGCCCCAGACCATCACCAACTACGACCTCCGGCAATATAAGTGTTTTGATTTGGTTCCTGTTGAACTGCCCGTGCGCCCCACATTTTTTTGCTATGGAATTCGTTGTGCCGCTTATGCCTTCTTATTGTACGGACGCCAGCACATCAAGTTACTACAATCTGTCAAATTTCTTTAATAGATTTTAATCTTTATCGCTAAAGCATTAAGGTTCAAGGTTGATTGGGAATATTTGACAGTTTCGGGTAGCTTGACCTGCTGGCGTCTGTACCTAGGTACACACGGCAATATATCAAGTTATACATTTCCAGTTTTAGCAGAGCTTATACTGGAAATGTATAGCTTGATATGTTGCCGTGCATACATATTTTATTTACTACCTATGACTTTTTATTTATTTAAACATTACGTTCCGAACCAAATCATGCAATCAAGCATTTAAATACTTGAAATTGGAATTTACCTATAATTTGGCTTAGGGCTGATTTTTAAATAGACATCTTTTTTTTATTCGTGTTTTAAAATTGACGTCTGACAGAAGAACTGTCAAAAATTAAAATTTATCGGAAAAAAATATCTGGCAATGGAAAAATCAGCCCTTAGACATTCATAATAATTACTTAGGAATAAAAACACCCATCACCATGCCGATAGTCACTTATTCTTCGCGTTATTAATTAAATTATTTAATCCAATATTGATAAGAACAGTTTTGGGCTTTATTAGACAGAGCAATAAAAAGTTCTGCATAGTCTAGGTTTGGACCTTGTTAAGACCCAAATTCTTCTCCATGCATCTTGTATATCATTGGACAAAACTTTTGCGCCATTTTTTGATATGGGGAGTCCTTTTCTATTTTTTTATCATAGGTCATTTTGTTCCAAAAATGGTGAGTGTAGGCCTTTTCAACGTTCTCTAATTGTCCAGGTTGAAAGTATTTGTAGTTTTGGGAATAATGTAGCGGGTAGAAATACTCTGGGCCATACACGTCGAGTCCTGAAAATAATGAATATTTAAGCTTATTACCTTAAAAAAGTAGTTCCAATTGATCAATAATCGAAACTGTGTGAACTGTATGTAGTCAGGTTTTTATAACCTTGGGCAAATGCCTACTGCTGAAAAAAAGTCCTCATCATGGGTCTTTCTTTCAATAAAAACTGGTCTTTACCACCGCGCACCGGTGGCACCGTGCTACCGCTCGTTGTAAATAGGTCTATTCTATTATTATCAACTTGGGGATTGACGCGGGAGTTACCATTCGCTCATAATTATAAAAGAAGTCATAAAATATTTAAAAAAAACTTGATGGGTCATGCCATTTTTAGGGTTCCGTAGTCTCGGAACCCTTATTGTTTTGTTTTTTTTTTTGTAATTGTTCGTCCGTAAACCGTTTTATTCACTTAATTTATTCATATTCATAATCCTCATCATGGGTCTTTCTTATAAATACCAACCCCGCCTTCTAAATCTACGTGTCATTATGGGTGACTACGGAACCCTATTTTATGCGTGGTCTGACATGCATTTGGCCGGTTTTTTACCATGTTCGCTTCAATTATTATTTGTTTTCACCTCGACCTGCTTTGCACATCTACCCTGCAAATGTTTATGGTTCTATATCCTGTAGCAGCTTGTGTTTAGGAGGGTGCTCTAGGTAGCCCACGAAATTTACATTTTCTTACGTTTTTTGCGATTTGCAGGTTAGTGTCATGTTGAAGACTTGTTTTACATTATCAGTCTTTAAAAAAAGAAAAAATAAGGGTGGCAATGACCCCAAAGGAGCTCAGCTTTCCTAAGCAATACAAATAACAATTACACTCCAGGGCATAATTTGGAGAAATTGGAGTTCGAACATGGTAGGTAAGGCGGAACTCAAATGTTTGTCAAACTTGTTAGTTCTACAGTAAATGTTGTATGTGCTTCCGCTTGAATGGATTTTTTCAGAATGCGGTAGCACATACAATACTTTCTCAATTTCAGCTTAAATCGGATGCAAGAAAGTACTTCCTTGACATCGTTGACTCTGACCGTAATGCACAGCTGATTCGTGTGCCAATTGGTTATTTGAATCATTTAACTTTTTGATGGTAAATTGGAGTGCAGCATCTAGTAAGTTAGTAATGTGGCATTTCGTCTACAAGAGTCATTTCCATTGCACTTTTCACAAGACTTAACAAAAGCAATGATTTTTAAATTTTATAATATCTGCGGTTGTAAAAGTGATATCTGATCAAAGTCGATCAAAGCTTTTGCAATGAGTGCTCGAATTTTCAAAAATATGTTCAACATCTCACAAAAATTTGCACAAAAAATAATCTAACCTCATATTATATGAGAAAAGACTTGATTCTTTGGATGTTTCTTTGATGCGTTTTCATTCTAAAACGGTTGAACGGATTTGGATGAAATCCGCGCAATTTGCACATGGGTAGACCATGACCTGGATCAGGACATAGGATACTTTTTATCCCGATATTCTCAGAGAATCGAGACTTATGCGAGTGAAACCGCGGGGTGCAGCTAGTATTTTATATAAGGTCAATGTGGGGAAGACCGGCATACTTTTTTAATAGCTAACTTTGATCGAACCAAACTAATGGAACTATACATTCTGGGGTAATTCTTATAGTTACAATTGATGAAAAATATTGTCTTGACTATTATAAAAACACTTAGTTGTTTTAATGTCAAATAACGCTTAATAAAAGTTGTTTTTCTTTAAAATCGGCGTGTAGACGGACTTTCCTAGCTGTTTGAGGTAAGTCCGTCTAGTGGTCATTTTACACTAAATTTGATAGATGTTACAGATGGAAACATTTTCTTTCGATAGATTAATGAATGCCCTTAAAATATATGCTTTAGAGTTATACATATGAGGCTGCAATTCGTTTAAATATTTTTTTTTGTCTTACTTGAGGGAAGTCCGGCATATATTTACGTGATGGAGTTGTAAACATTTTCGATAAAATAAAAGCAACATAAAATCTGAACCATGCTTTATTCTAAATTATTCTAAATTCTTTATTCTAAATCTAATAAATATTGTAAGTTCCATTTATGAATCATGAAGTGGCGTGGCAAATTTAAGTCTGCGTAATAACCACAATGATAACATCTTCTAGACAGTATAAAATGTGTCACGTGCCACGGCCATCTAAGCTGGTTTAAAAGTTCGAAATCATTTCTAGATAAAAAACGATCAACATCCAATGGCATCAATTCAGGCATATCCAATTTCTATTCCAATTTCTGAAAAAAAAAAACACTTGTTGGGTTTTCTCGTATAATAACTATACCCTAAATAGTATTCGTTGTTATGTTTGTCTATTGCAAGCAACGTGCAACCTGAACCGCTGCATTTGGGGTTCGGGCTTCGGGTTTCAAAGTCCGTAAAAGACATTAGTGGCATTAGGTAAGGCCTTTTACACTAACAATAATTATCTAGAAATAAAACAAAATACCCACCAAAAAACTCTTTAAAACCCGAGAAGTTAAAATATAAGGATTCAAGAATACGTTTATGCTACGAAAAAGGTTGACGGTCTGTGCTTCGAGGCAAGATCGGCATATGACGGACTTACCTCGTGCGACTTATACGGACTTCCCAACTATTGTATTTTATGGTTAGATATTTACTACACTTAATATTACAAAATTCTTAGCGTTAATGATCAATTCAATAAAAGACATATATAGAAGGCCTATTTAACTACTTACGTTACTACACTCGACGCTTCAATTCGTTTGATTTAGCACTTTTTTTATCTTTTTACCCCAACACATGTCACTTTACATTGGAGTTCACAACGCGAGTAAAGAAGGAAGTCAATTTTCTTCAGCAAAACTAGTTATAGCGACGTCTATGATTTTGAATTCGAACTAAACCACTATACTGTTTTATCGATCGAGAGGTAAGCTCCATAGATAATCAAACACGAGCGTAACGACGTTTAGACGGACTTGCCTTGTATACGGTCTTCCCAGCATTGACCTTATCAGTAAATTACCGGTTTGATTTGTTTTTATCGGTAATTTATTAACCCTCAAAATGGGCGGCTTTCCGGTAAAAATGAAAACCGGGAAACCGGTATTTTGCACCTCATGGCCCGCCCGCCCTATTACCCCGTTTTCGCTTAGTGTTCTTTCTGACTTGTTGAAAGAAATTTCAAATCCGACTGATAATTCCAAAAAGAAGCGTGTTCAAGCAAAAAAAAAACCAAACAAAATCTTCAGCTTTATTATTACTATAGGATTAGGATAGTATTAGTATAATTATAGATAACTAGCTGCGCCCCGCGGTTTCACCCGTATACCTTTCGATCCCGTGGGAATAAAAATATCCTATGTGTTAATCCTGGTTATAAACTATCTGTGTGCCGAATTTCATCCAAATCCGTTCAGTAGTTTTTGCGTGAAAGAGTAACAAACATCCATCCATCCACCACAAAAACTTTCTCGTTTATAATATTAAGTAGGATTAGTATGATGTAATAGGGTTTTTGTCATTAGACAATTCTTCGTAATAGCCGGGGGTCTGGTTCACGGCAATAGATTCATCTATTTATAGAGATGAACCCTATGGTGTATATATAGATACACCATAGGGTTTGGGCGTGATATTATCTTAGAGATACAGTACAAACCTTGACAAGTGTAATTTGACCAATCTACCGGGTTGGATGTCTCGCACATTTTGTGAAGTACTCTCGTTATGGCGCCAGGTCCGTTGTGTATCCAAATATCAGGTCTATACGTTGTTCTAACTTCACTGGAAATCAATACGAAAATATAATTAGATAGCTAAAAGAAAACATGACACATTGATGGGAAAGATAAAGTAATGGCCGATTCCCATAATTTACGGACTGTTATTGTTTAAAATTAAGAGTCTTGTATCTTTACCAAAAGCAAAGACATAAAGCTTTACATATCAGACCTTCCTATATGGAAGTGGCTATCACAGGTAAAAATTAGCTTACGAATCTATTTATATGCCCAGTTGGAAATAAAAAAAGCTAGCATTTGTAAACAAATCGATTCGTTTTTGTTTATAGGAACCGAGCATATTTTTTTTCCTTTTTTTTGTTTAAAAAAAAACATTGCCCCACACTAGGAATTACTCCTGTATCGTGGGTGCATTCACAAACATTTAAACTCACATACACAAACAGCCAGACCCGGAACAAGTACCTGTAGGCAATACAAATATTTGTTCCGTGCGGGAATCGAACCCGCGACACGCAGCGCAGCAGTCGATCGCTCAGCCACTGCGCCAACCGTGTCGTCAAATTCATTAATCGTTCAATTCAATTATCTTCATTTGTTGAACATAGGAATGACTAATATCTAGGTATTCGTACAAGTAGATATAATCTATTATCTGTATCAACAGTGTTTAGTTATTATATTGCTTTAAAACAGTGTTTTGAATTGACTCATTCAACGTTAAGCTGCGTCCACATTTGTGACAATGGGTATCCATTGCGTACAATGCTACGCACAGTATTTCGCGTTGAACATGCCAGACGGACTAAATTCATTGTTAGATTCTCGGAAAAGGAGGAATTATTTAACTGACACCCCCGTATTAACAAAATACCCCCAAACCTCCGATTTCAATAATTACATTACTTCTAACATTCCACAGTGATGAGTTATAGGTGGTCAAAGCTAACGTATGACTTAAATCTATTAACCTGTCGAGGCCTGTAGCGGCCCGTGCCGAGCATTCACACGGCATATGTCGATCTGGAGCTGCCTGTTGGCCGCTATTCGAATATGTCAAGTGATACGGAGCGCATGGCTGCGTGTGCAGCCGCTGTGGTTTTAATCAGTAGTCAACATTTACAAACAAAGCAAAAAGAAACGCGCCCGTACAGGCCCAACAGGCGCCCCTTTCTTTGAATTACCGACTCCCGATGAATCGGATGACAGGCCACCTCAGGCCTCATTAGATGCGACGGTTCCCACGGCCTGTCGTCAGTGGGCTCGGCCGCGTCCGGTCGCGACGACGTGTCGCTAGACACGACCCCGCGATCCGGACGACGGCCCACCGAGGGAGGAGCGGACTCCGCGCCGACGACACC
Source organism: Apamea monoglypha (assembly GCA_911387795.2). NCBI lineage: Eukaryota > Metazoa > Arthropoda > Insecta > Lepidoptera > Noctuidae > Apamea > Apamea monoglypha. The sequence continues at coordinate 2,752,382 of OU426922.1, read as the reverse complement.
GGCCTCGCCGACGCCACCGCTCGGGTTCGGCTTCGAGTTTCAACTCGGGGCCAGACCTCAGCGGCGTCGGCGGAGCACCGACGAAGAAGAAGAAGAGGCGAAGCGGTATTGCCTTGACCCGCCGCGGCCACAGCGCGAGAGCGCGCCGCGGGGTCGGGGCGCACCGCCGTCGCCCACCTTCGCCACGGTGACGCGCCGCACACCGCCGCGCTCACCATCACCGCAACCATCACAACCTACAACCTCGGGGGTAAGTCAACCAATCTTACCCCCTGCCCCCGTAGCAGCCAGTGCACAGCATGCTGCCGGCCCCGGCACCGCCGACAAGCAGAAGCCGGGGAAGAAGCTACGCTACCCTCCGCTGGTAGTGGAGAAGCTGCCGAACTGGGCGGCTCACTTCCGGGCCATCAGCACCAAGCTGGGCCGGCCTCCCAACGCTCGACCTTACGGGAGTGGAGTTCGCTTCACCCCCGACACCGAGGACGAGTACAGGCTGGTCCAGCGGTACCTGACGGGCTTGGAGAAGGATAGCGGCGTCTCGTGGTTCGCATACTCACTGCCAGCGGAAAAAAGTATGAAGATCGCCATCAGGGGGCTGCCAGCTGACACAGACCCCCAGGAGATAGAGGAGGAACTCCGGACGATGGGGTACCAGCCGGAGTACGTGCGCCACATAAAGGGCGCACAAGGAAGACCCGGCTGTGTATTCCACGCCATCCTAAAGAGGACACCTGACGTCCGGAACATCTTCGACACCACCATATTTATGTATCTGCGTGGTGTGAAGATAGAGGCTTGGCGGGGCAAACGTGGGCCCGCCCAATGTCACCGGTGTCAAAAATTCAGACACAGCTCACATCAATGCCACCGGCCGCTCGCTTGTGTCCGATGCGGAGGCGAGCACGCGGCACGTGACTGCCCGCGCCCGCGGGAGGAGCCGGCCACCTGTGCAAACTGCGGTGGCCCGCACCCCGCGTGCTCAAACTCAAACTCAAACTCAAACTGCAGCAAATGGGCCCACACAGAGGAGCCAAGCCACCTCCTCTAAGCGGAGGAAGAAGGGGCGCGGGGGCAAGGGAAAGGGCAAGAAGCCAAACCCCCCTGCGACCAGGAAGACGCGCCTAAGGCCGGCCCTGCCTCAAACAAGACGCAGGCCGTAAAAAAGGGCGAACAAATATCCAGCGCCGGCACAGCGCCGCGGCAAACGGCTGAACTACAGTTAGCACAGAAAGCCAGCCGCGGCGCCCCCGGCGCAACAAAAACAAACAAAAGTGAAACCAAACCCGAGACAAAGAAGGAATTTACGGCCTGCGCCATCCAACTGTTGATGGACCTAATCAAGGCCATCAGGCAGGGCCACGACATCGAGACGGTCATCCTTGATGGCCTGGCCACCTTGCTAACACTTTACCATGGCTAGGCCATTAAGGGTGATCCATTGGAACGCCCGCGGCCTTAGGGGAAAGGTCGCCCCCCTCCGCCATCTCCTGCGCGAACAGGACATCGACGTGACGCTAATTAGCGAGACACTCCTGGGACCCGAAGATAGGGTCAGGGTTCCAGGATATCACGTCTACAGGAAAGACGAAAGGTCGGCACACCAACGGTACCGTGGTCTGGCGGTACTAGTGAGGCGAAGAGTCGTCCACCAAGAGCTTCCCCCGCCGTCGCTCAGCAGCTACTACGCGCTGGGTGTGCAGCTACATGTAGCCGGCGAGGACATCAACATGTATGCGTGCTACAAGCCGCCCGCGGCTCGCTTGGACTTAGCTGAGCTGCGGGCCCTACTTGTTGGCACGCCGCGCGCCACCATCCTCGCCGGCGACTTGAACTGCAAGCACCCGGCGTGGAACTCGCTGCAGGCGAACACCGAGGGGAGACGACTCTTCGCGGACGCGGAAGCCTCCGGCTACTCGGTGTCCGGCCCAGAGACGCCGACACACTACCCCGACGCCGCACGGCAGATGCCGGACGTGCTGGACATTGTAGTCCACCGGGGGCTACACTGCCAGATCACGCAGGAAGTAATTGACGACGAGCTACAGTCGGACCATCATCCTGTACTCGTCGTCCTATCGGGTATGCCGAACCGACTGAAACCATTAGCGCCACGTCGAACCACGGACTGGAAAAAGTTCACGGACAGGTTAGAGACCACCACGCCGACTCGGCCCATCACCACTTCCGCGGACGTGGACCAGACGGCGGGGGACATCACTGCTTGCATCCAAAGCGCCTTAGAAACGGCGACGAGCACGCAGCCGCAGGGGAGAGTGCTATTGCCGCCCCTGCCGGCGTATATACACGCGATGATCGCCGTGAAGAGGCGCCTTCGCAAGCAGTGGCGCAGCTTAGATGTCCCACCCTAAAGAAGCAGCTAAACCGTCTCGCGGAAAAGGTCAAGGCCGAGCTACAGGCGCACGCCGCCGCGGACTGGGAGGAAAGAATAGACGCCACCACGGACAACTGGCCGTCTCTACACAAGTTGTGTCGCCAGTTGACGAGTACCCCAGCTCCGGTGCGGCCGCTGCAAGACAGCGACGGGGCGCTTAAGTATGTAGCGGAGGACCGGGCGGAGGTCTTCGACGAGCACCTGGAGCGTCAGTTCTGCCCCAACCCGACCAGCGACACCGACCATGTCGCAGCAGTCGAGAAACACCTGGGAGACTACTTCGCCACGCCGATAGCTCCCGATGAAGACCCGGTATTTTTCTCGCCTGGCGCAGTCAGACGCGCCATCCTCAGGACGAAGCCGAGGAAGGCCCCTGGTGCCGACGGTATCACCAACGCAGTGCTGCGCCGCCTGCCCTACCGTACGGTAGCAGCGCTGGCGCGCCTGTTCACGGCGATACTGCGCACGGGGGTCTTTCCCGCCTCGTGGAAGGAAGGGCGCGTCATAATGCTGCCCAAGGGAAAAGAACATCCTGAAGCCGGAGAGCTATCGGCCAATTACTCTGCTGCCGACAGTCTCCAAGGTGTTCGAAGCACTCCTGCTGCGACACCTCCAACCGCATATCTCGCCGCGACCGGAGCAATTCGGGTTTCGGGCGGAGCACAGCACGACGCTCCAGCTGTCGAGGGTACTGCACCACCTCGCAGCCGCGCAAAATAAGAAGGAATACTCGGTAGCAGTATTCCTCGACATGGAGAAGGCCTTCGACCGTGTATGGCACGACGGCCTGACCTACAAATTGGCCACGTCAGGCGCGCCCCGTCGCGTCGTAAGAGTGGTCTCTAACTTTCTGTCCAACAGGTCGTTCAGGGTGGTGGTCGACGGGGCGCTGTCAAGCACGCACCCGGTGCAAGCGGGTGTGCCGCAGGGCAGCTGCATATCGCCGGCGTGCTACTCACGATACACAGACGACATCCCCACGACACAGGAAGCGATGCTCGCGCTGTACGCAGACGACGCCGCGTACATTACTACATCGCTTAATGCGAAGTACGCGCGCTCCTTCCCGACTGGTTGTCCAAGTGGCGGCTGTCGGTGAACGTGGGTAAGACGCAGGCGATGGTCACTGGATCAGCGCCCCTCCCGCCACCACTGAAACTACAAGGAGCCGACGTCACGTGGTCGCCCCGGGTTAAATACCTGGGGGTCACCATAGACCGTCGGCTCACGATGGGGTCACACGTCCGCTCGGTCGCCGCACAGGGCAGGGTAGCCCGCACCTTGCTCAAGCCAGTGCTCTCGTCTCGCATCCCGGCGCGCGTCAAGTTGGGCGTGTACAAGTTGTACGTGCGCCCAATCTTGACGTACGCCGCTCCGGCATGGTTCGCCCTCACAAGCGAGACTAGCCGCAAGCTGCTCCGCGCGCAGCAAAGTCTCGCGCTGCGGACAATAGTCAACGCCCCTCGCTTTGTGAGGAACGACATCATCCAGAGGGATCTCGGGATAGAGAGCCTGGATGAGTTTGTGCGGCACCTCGCGAAGGAAATGTTCGCGCGTGCCGACGCATCTGCTTGGCCCCATGTCAAGCACATTGCGCCCTGGCACGCGCGCCCTCCTGACGCGAGACCCTTGCCCCGCGACCTGGTAGCGGACGACGACCCCATCGCACCGGACTGACGCCTCTAGTGAGCCGCATCCAGGTTACACGCGGCTCACTAGACTCAATTATACTCCACATTTAACATACATTCGCTGCGTAGCGTGTGCTAGGTTAATATAGGCACGTTACGCGGCGAATACAGACATCCACCACTACTCAGACGCCTAAATTCACACGTGTAGACGCAGCGCGGGCCGCGGCACACGTAGACACTGAGCGGTATCACACAAAACAATACTGCTCACACACACACGACTGCCCCTTAGCCCGGAACGTAACCGGCTAGCTCGAAGCGGGACGGGCGGGAGCAAAACACCATTATCTGTAGTAGCGTCGAGTCGGCACCTCTGTCGCTGGTTGTCCTCCGCCGGGCCTCCCACAGGAAACTGGGGGTCTCACCTGGCGGGAACTGACCGCCGAGGTGTCGTGAAGAAAGCGGCGCTGTGAGTCGGCGTCGTGACGCTCCTACAGAAATACACATAGCAACCACTCACATAGACGCGCGCAACTCACGCGCGTCAAGAACCACCAGGGGCCAATGCTGCCAACATAGTGAGGGGCCCGTATTGGCGGGCCACCGTAAAGCATTCCGCGGCCTGGGGGCGAAGCCCTGGCGCCGCTCGCCACGCCCCCTGACGGGGGCGTCGCGATTTCCAACGAGCATCGACACAGCCTGACGCCGCGCCCGGAACAGTTCGGGTTCCGGGCCGAACACAGCACCACGCTCCAGTTGTCGAGGGTACTGCACATCCTTACGGCGGCCGTAAATAAACGGGAATACGCCGCTGCAGTATTCCTCGACATGGAAAAGGCATTCGACAGGGTTTGGCACGCCGGCCTGCTCTACAAGCTCACCCTCACCACAGCGCCCCGTCGCTTGATACAGGTGGTCTCCTCATTCCTGAAGGACAGGACTATCAAGGTCTCGGTGGAAAACGAGCTCTCCAGCGCGCGCCCCGTCACCGCGGGCGTGCCGCAGGGGAGTTGTGTGTCGCCTGCGTTATACTCCGTATACACCGACGACATACCCGCCACGCACACTGCGAAACTCGCGCTGTACGCTGACGATGCCGCGTACATCACCACATCACTGTCGGCCGATCACGCGGCCGTCAAAATACAGCGCGCCCTGGACGACCTCCCCGACTGGCTCAGCAAGTCGAGACTGTCGGTGAACGCGGGCAAGACGCAGGCGATCATCGTCACGGCTCGCGGCCGGACGCTACCACCGAGTCTTGAGCTCATGGGGACCGAGGTCAAGTGGACCAAGACCGCCAAGTACCTGGGGGTCACACTTGACAGTCGGCTCACCATGGGCCCGCACGTCTGCGACACCGTTGCGCGGGCAAGGGCAACCCGCCACCTGCTCCGCCCGGTGCTCTCGTCGCGCCTATCCACGCGAGTCAAGCTGGGGATATATAAAACCTACGTGCGACCGCTGCTCACATACGCCGCCCCGGCTTGGCTCGCCCTCACGGCCGAGGTACACAGGAAGAAGTTACGGACGCAGCAAAATTACGTGCTGCGTCAAATCGTCGGAGCGCCCCGGTTCGTGAGGAACTCGGTGATCCACAGGGACCTGCGTGTCGAGAGCATCGACGACTTCAGCACCCGCCTAGCGAGGGGGATGTTCGCGCGTGCCGACACCTCCGAACACCACCACATTAAGGACATCGCGCCATGGCACGCGCGACCACCCGACTACAAGAGATTCCCGCGCGACCTCGTCGCAGACGTCGCGCCAACCCCACCGGACTAGACGCCTGAGTAGGTCGCTCTCACTCTACACGCGGCCTACTCAACTAATAGAACTCCACACTCGCCACACGACACCCGCCGCACACAAAGCGGGCTAAGTTAATATAGGCGCTGCGTGCGCGGCACACATGAACACGCCACTCCACACTCACGAGTAACACACAGATGACCGCACGAGCGACGCACACACACCCACAAGTCGCTCGACACTCACCACCACGCCTCGCCCCCCGCACCGCTGCCGGCCAGATCTGGCTACGTTGTAGGGGGGCGGGTACAGCATCCGCTGTAGCGGAGCGCCAACCAAAACCGGCGCCCTTGTTGCTAGATCGGCTCTTGCCGGGCCTTCCCTAGGGAACTAGGGATCTCACCCAGCAGGAGCCTGGTCGCACGGGCGTCGTGAAACACTTCGGGCGCTCCTACAGCCACTCAACAGATACACACTAGCGGCCGCCAGGGGGAGGCAAACCCCCTGGCGGCGAATAGGTGTATGCGAAGAGCCCCCGCCCCCCCCTCACGGGAGGGCGGGGGGAACCCAACGACGGGCCCCCAATTCTGGGGGCCGAGAGACCCATACTTCGGTCAAGGGGCCGAGAGGAGCCCCAATACCGACTCCTCGCGCCCCCTTCGGGGGCGCAGAGAAGACTACGACGAGCATCGACACAGTCAGCGGGCAGCAGTAATAGGAAGAGCACAAATAAAGAAGAACTCCGGGTTTTATTCTCCACCAATCCAGTGTCTGAATGTGTATACTGCACAGTTACTAAGAGACATAAAACGAATGTACGCGTACTCGTCGTGATCAAGGTTTTAAAAAGTCATAAAATAATGTGGACGCCGCTTAAGGAAGGTATGTGATTACAGATATAGATAGACATAGATAGACATAGATAACGCAAAAGCAACTACTTCGCGTGCCCGGCTTATGATGCAGAATCATAAGCCGCCACTTTCGCGCTCAGTCCTGTGTACTGCAGGCTGGGTGAGCGTGAGTGAGAAAGAGTGCTTGTGACGTCATAGTAGGTAGTCAAAAAATGGCACGCTTGGTTTTCATACAGATCGTGATACTTGCGTTATCTATGTCTATCTATATCTGTGTATGTGATTATGTGGGTCAGCGACCATTGTATCGCTCGATAACGACCTTGGCTATCACACACACACACAACTGTCGCGACAGTTGTGTGTGTGTGTGATAGCCAAGTGCTTGGATAAACACCAGAAGAGGTGTTTATTGGGCGTCTGAGTTCATGCCACATTTTGAAAGCATACAGGGATTATTTCTATTATTCGATATGCAATGATTACGCCCAGTTACATATAACATCACGCCTTTGGCCCCGGTGGGTTAGGCAGAGGTGTACCTAAAGTGCACACATATTTCAGCAGTTATGTTTGACCCATGTAATAGGGTGCCCGGTTGGTGGCAATAGACTCGCCCCCCATTACATCATAATGATGATGATATAATAGGGGGCGAGACTTCAGACTTCGGGCTGCTACTGAGAATTTCCTAAAGGAAAAACCCAATAACACTTTGCCTGACCTGGAAATCGAACCCAGAACCTCATGCTCGGCAGTAGCGCTTGCGACCACTAGACCAACAACGTAGTTCATTTTGACGAATTGACATAGATATATTACACGAGGATGGTAGCAGGACACTTGTGTTCTCTTTCGTTTGTGTTGCATTAAATAAGTGATTTAATTATCTATTAATCTAAAGACATTTTCGCGAAAGTCGCTTCAAGCGCGGAGTCATAAGCGTGAACGGTCATTTGCGTGAATAGGTTCTTGCGTGAAAGTGATAACCTTTTGCAATGCTACGAGTATGTAGGTGTACGAGAATTAAAACTCTTTGATTTTCGGCAGAATTACAGATAACATGTAAAATAAAGAGATTGTATTTTTTGACGGAAATGGCTTCTCGATATGTACGTACTTGATGACAGCCTTGGCAAGTTTTCTGCCTAGGCGATCCATAGAAATAGCGATGGCTGCGGCATTCACCAACTCGTTGCTTTCCCTCGCTACCCAGTTGTGTCCCAAAGGCGTTAGAGACTTGACGACCAGCATATCCGTGTCCAGATAAACCCCTCCCCACTTGTACAAAGTTAAATATCGTAGGACATCAGAAGTATGTTCCACCTGCCACTTGCTTTTATCAAAAGGTTCGCTTGCCACCATAGCTTCCAAAGGAGTGTTTTTAGCGTAATCTGTGATATGAACCCTAGCGAACCTGACGTTTGGGAGGCGCCGTAATTCAACAAAACAACTCCTTTGATACACGACGTCGCTGACTGGTGCACTGAACATCACATAAACGTCTCGGCTTGGGTGGGCTCTCGCCGCAGACTCGATGGCACATGCCTGACGGGGGTTTAGGTATCCGCGGCATGATGTCTCGTGAAAGAATATTGAGTTGGGCCTCGCCGAAAAGTTCTTGTCTTCAGCTGACGGCAGAATATCGTTCTCATCTACGTAATGACACGAAATATTATTCTCTGAGATGTCAAAATCCGTGATAGAAGGTTGTAAGATTGGCACATTTTGCGCGTTGATATAGTAAATAGTAAGACAACTGAAAACTATACAAATTATAAATATGATCACATATTTTTTTAATACGACAAAATGTTTCTTTGGTTTTTTTAACGAGTACATATTTGAACTTCTACGATATCAATGACTCGAGAAGGCGAAAACGAAAACATTTTAACGACACATTATCAAAATCCTAGATACCTACAATCTATATCGAACGCTTTTTAGTTGTAACATGAGATTTCGATACAGATTGTTATAATCACTTCTAAACGCACACTATATTATGGATAGTGTTGTGTGCCCATCTGTGTTTTCACAGAATACCAACGATTATATACGGTATATATTTTCCTTATGCTTCCCAAGTTATAAGCGATTAGTCTGCCAAAGAATTGAGAATCAAAACCAAACGAACATTAAATCCAATATAACCAGTCAATGAACATGATTGTCAGAACGCCTCACTGTCTCAGGGCACAACAGTACATTATGTAGGGTGAGCAGAGCGAGCGTAGCTAGCTCGAAAATTTTAACAACCCGCCCCGGTTACGTTTGGTTTTCTTTTACATTTTCAAACAGAAGTAGGAGTTAATTGTCGACTTATGCAGGAAAGCCAAAGCGACTATGAGAATGTAGAATGTAAGAGCGAGCTCGAAAATTTTGCACAGTTTAAGTTTTGTAATCTGTATGCTTAGTGTGAGTTTGACAACGTTGTTCGAATGACTTTACCATCGCGTAAATCGAGTTATCGTCAAACGTATCGAGAACCGAATGCATGCGAGTGTGAGTTACAATCGAAGCTAACCATCCAATACGCGTTTGGTCACCGTGAATTGCGAGCATTATTTTTCTTATGTTGGCGTCACGTAAACGTCCTCCGATAAACCGACTAAATAGAATGACATTTATATTCAGTGTTCCCAATGATAGCGGCTTTCTATCAAATTTGTGTTGGTTATAAAGACTTTGTTTATGTTTCGTGTTTGTGTCAAGTTATTGTGATTTAGGTTATTGATTTAATATTGGATTCTATTAATTAAAAATGAAGACAAGTTCGTCCCAATTATGTTTTGATGGGGACATTTATGGAGTAGTAAGTGGAATTTTAATTATTTGGTGATTAGCGAGCTTAAAATCTGTGAACTTTGCAGAAATAAAACGAAGTTTATTTTGGTCTTTAAGGAGACCTCAGCAAGCTATCCACAACAAATATTAATATCATTGGTGTGCGAGTCGCTACGGGCTTGGCAATAGAAGAAGCTGGGTTGTCACAGGTTTAAACTTCCTAAATAACACCAACCGGTAGTATATAATTTGGTTACTTTATTGTGTCTCATAAATTGTATTCTCTTACAGGAGATTCACATTCAGCCCAATTCCACCTGTTACTTGTGTGTGCCCAATCTCTGAAGTGTTTTTGATGAAACTTGGAAAAGAGTTAGCCTGAAGTATGGTTAATTGTCGTGGCATCTGCTGAAAAACTTTAAGATCTGAAGAACATACATTTTTCTATGTATCCAACCTAATTGGAATGAGCCAGGGCCATCAAGAGTCATTGCCCCAGCATAGTCGCCACCTACCATGGCTCCTACACCTCTTTCTTTTGTGGAGATAAAGTGGAAGGTAAGAAAGAACTTTATAAGTTTGTTTAAAAGGCTCTTTAAGATGACAACTCATAATATAAATAACTTTTATTATTTTTTCTAAAGACGGGGCATGCTCTCCCCAACCAGAACTTCATCTCATGTCCGTGTAGTTCAGCCAGAGCCTGTTACGTCTGTGCAAACTACTTACTCCTCGTCTTGCAAGAATCCCAAGCAGATTCGTTTTGGAGAAATTTTAAGGAACAGCAACATAAAGATTACATGGACTCGAGGAGAGAGCAGAATAGGATCAGAGAGATGGAGGTGCAGGCTCAGAGGGAGTGGCAAGCTGTAGGCCACAGAGGATTAAATCTTTTAGAGAAAATTGTAGATACATTTTGTAGACTAATTAGATATATTTAATATTAAGCACTACTACTGCCCACCACCTTTTTTGGTATTATTCTTATAAGTTAGTTTTAAGTTAAAAGTTGATATTTCTTAAGAGGTTGTGTGATATATAATGTGTTCCTATTTACTACTTGTTATATTATTATGTAAATAATTTATGGCAATAGTTATCTCATACAATATTATAATCGTGTTACATTATAAATAAACAAACCTCAAATAACTAGTTAAGAATTCGAAGAATTGTTATTATATCAAAATAAAGTTCCTAGTCTGTGACACAATCTAAGACTGATTAATGATGAATAAAAGTACTGCAACCTTCTTCGTGGTTGGTGTTTCATTACCTCTAATTAAAATTGCAACTTCTCTTACTACGGTTAGATTCACTACTCAATCTTTCTAACTCTAAACAGAAATAATTTATAATTATTTTACATGCATATTATACACTTTCTGACTTGGACACTCACTACACAAAGCCAGCATGGTCACCATGGAGAAACTGCCTATCTTATCAGATAGGCAATTGCTCCATGTAGAATCCTACTGGTATTCACCTAAATCCAGTTGAGACTGAAAGCCGACCCAAATATGGGAAAGGAATAGCTGATGATGACTGTAAAGAATATGCAAATTAATAACAATTATAATTGATTATATGATTGTTATTCATTTAAAAAATACTGAAAGTAGGTACCTACTTATTAGATTTGATCTTGATTAGGAAAAAAGTAAACATTTTGTTAAAAGAATTTAGATTTCTATTAGAATTTAAATTTAGATCATTTCTAGAACATTCTTGAAATTGATTTTAAAGTAACGTCTACGTAATTATAATAAATAATATTCATATTGGACTTGTTGTAAATCACAAATCTTAATATTAATTTTATTGTACGGACGCCAGCACATCAAGTTACTACAATCTGTCAAACAACAATGTACTATGTAAAACAACATTCATACAAATAAATAAATTCTAATTCTAACAATAATTTCAATTAGACCATTATAAAGGCACCTTTGAACATCAAACTTACAAAGTTCAAGTATATTAAAACTAAAAGTGTTGAAGTCTTCTAACTAATTGTTCCCTTAAAATCCTTCCTCTGATTGTCAGATGTTGAACCTCCTGTTTACATCTCTGTGGGTCTCTGTGGTCCATTGTGTTCTTCATCATGTTCCAATCCTAGAAAGAAGTGTAATTTAGTATTCAATACACATAAGCTATGGACTGATTTGTAGAATTTGTCACCATACCGGTGATGTTCTCTTCTTCTTCTACAGCATTATAATCAAGACCAATGTTATGGAGAATGCAGCAGGCTTGAATAATTCTAGGACATTTAATAGGCTTGTAGTGTAGCCCTCTATGTTTGTCTAGACAGCGCCATCGATTCTTCAGCCTCCCAAACATATTTTCTATGACGACTCTGGCTGCCACATGCCTTTGATTGTAATTGGCTTCTAGTGTGTCTGGAGCAGCACCTAAAATCGGAGTCATCAACCATGGCTGTTGTGGATAACCAGAGTCTTCTAAAATTATAACCATCTTTTAGTTGAATCATTGCCTAAGTTGAATGTACAATGCAATTACATTTTATTGTGGCGAGCTTACCCAAAAGCCATACTATTTCTCTCTAATTGAAATTACCTTATATTCCAAGGTTCATCGCTCATCTTGTGCCCTAGCGGTCTCAAACATCTTCCAAGTAAAATGTATTAGTAATAATGAGCCCACACAACGAATTAAAATAAAATAACTTTGAAAATTCACAATACTCACAAGGCTCTCACTACAAATCCTTCAGTGAAGAATTAACTTATTCGAACGTGAACGCGTTTCTCAAACGAGCTGTCAAAACTGTCAAAATTGCAACTTACACTCGCGATAACACAGAGTCACGTTAATTTACGAGCTCACTATCGAGTGGGATTCGATCGTCACCATCGACAAAGTAAAATAAAAAACTTACACTCGCGTTTTTTAGTTCTCGCGTATGGCACCAGGTGGCGCTAATTCAGTGCCATACAAATCAGAGTTAACTCTAACGCGATGGTGACGTTTAAAAAACTCGCACTAAGCATACTGAGCTATCTCTAACGCGATGGTGGGTGACGTTTAAAAAACTCGCACTAAGCATACTGGAGGAATGAATGTAGATAACTGTGGGTATGTACATTATGTTACACACTATGTGTTGAGACCGCTCGCGCTTCACTCAACATCGCCGCGCGCTGGCGGCAGTGAACGAGGGGTGCGGGGACAGCGGGGAATCAGCTGGCCAACGGCCGAGCGCGACCCCCGCGCCGCACCGCCGCGACAGTCAGCTGTTGTGCTCCTTAATACACGGCTGCGCTAGCGCGTCTTAAATTCTCTCTTAAAATCTTGTATGTTCAACCGACCGTTGTAATTTTATATTTTTTTATTACTTCATTATACTTGTTATACAGGCCACTATAATCTCATTTTGCTCCACCACGACCTATCGTCGCGATCACTATGACTCAATAGACGACTCGCTTACAACTTAAATCGCCTTCAGGAATAGTTGAAACTGAACCTATAAAAATCCGAAGAGGAATATTCCAAGGAGACTCGCTTAGCCCATTATGGTTCTGTCTAGCCTTAAATCCCTTATCCAACAAATTAAATACACTAAAGCCGGGATATAACCTACCGTTTAAAGACACTACAAATGCCTTACAGACTGACAGACAAAACTGTAAAATTAACCACCTTCTTTAAATGTATGACATAAAATTGTACGCTTCTAAACAAGATGACTTATTACGCGACATTAGAATGGAATTTGGTATCGATAAGTGCAAGATCAACTCAGTCAGGGCAGGCCAAACTTGCGAACATTCAAATACCATACAGACAGGTGAAATCATAGACTCTTTAAGTGAAAACGAAACATATAAATATTTGGGATATATTTAAGCTCAGCAAATTAATAAATTAACAATTTAAACATAGGCTTAAATCCATTTTTAATACTCAATTGCATTCCAGACATACTGTTAATACGTTTGCAATTCCCATTCTTACATACTCCTTACTAAGCTGGACCAAAACAGAACTAAAAAACCTACAACGCATTATTAACACCACTTTGACCAAAAACAGAAAACACCACCCTCGATCTTGCGTACAGCGACTAACAAGTAACACTACCTAGGAAAAAGGGAGGACGAGGCATAATAGATATTATGAACCTACACAATAAACGAATAAGTACCCTAAGTACATATTTTAACACAAAAAGTATCACTTCTACCCTACACAAAGCAATAGTTAATAATGACAAAAAAACTACACAAAGTAACGAGAAACAGACCGACCGACAGACTAAGATAATGGAATACTCCATGGACGTCATCGCCAAGACCTGTGCCAACCCAACGTCGATAAATTAGCGTCGAACGAATGGCTCAGGCGTGGAGATCTTTTCCCTGAAACTGAAGGGTTTATGACAGCAATCCAAGACCAATTAATCGAGACTTGTAACTACCAAAAGCATATTATGCGAATCCCCATTTTAACAGATATTTGCAGGCGATGTCATAGTTCTTCCGAAACTATACAACATTATGGAGCATGTAGAGCAATTGTTCAGACTGACTATAAGCACAGGCATGATCAAATAGCCAATACGAGGGCGACACTGAAAGTTTTTAGAACTGGTCACTTGTGAACGATATAATAAAAAAATAAGTTCAAATTTTGAAAATGGAACTCTTTAACTCCAATATTAGTGTATTTATTTTATTCATTTGTCATTTGTTTACGATTTGGCGGCAAATTGAAAATTGTCTGCGTCACGTCAGCATGAATTTAACGCGAGAAAATTTTCGTACAATGATTTTTTATGACTTTCGATGTCATTTAAGTCAACAAGAAAGTTATGATAGACTTCGATTGCTTGACGAAATCCTAATCTCGTGCCACTGTTTACAACTGGTTTAATGAGTTTAAACGTGGTCGCACTAATCTCACCGATGATCTGCGTGAGAGACGGCCTTCTACGGCGACGACTGAAGATAACATCAGTGTTGTGCGGCGTATGATAGAGTCTAACAAAAGAGTGACTTATCAGCAGATTCGGACAATTGCTTAGGCATCGGTATGAGTCAAGTGCAGAAAATCCTCCAAGTACATTTAGCGGTCAGGAAGCTTTGTGCCCGGTGGATACCTCATAATTTGACAGAGGCCCAAAAGCTCCGTCGTGTTGATTGGTGTCGTGAAATGGTTCAAAGATTTAACGGAGGTGACTCAAATGCTGTGTTCAACATACTTACAGGTGACGAAAGCTGGATTTATTGTTATGATCCTGAAACTAAGAGACAGTCTGCTGTCTGGGTGTTTCCTTCCGAGGAGTTGCCAACTAAAGTGAAGAGAGGTCGTAGCGTTGGAAAAAAGATGGTGGCCTCGTTCTTCGGAAGGACAGGTCATTACGCAACAATTGTTTTAGAGGATCGAAAAACAGTTACTGCAGAGTGGTACACTAACAATTGTTTGACACTTGTCTTAGAAAAAGTTCGGGAGAAACGACCTCGCAGTAGGATCCTCCTTCACCACGACAACGCCTCGTCGCACACCGCCAAGCAAACAATCGACTACTTGGCGACGTCAGACGTAGAATACTGAGTCACCCGCCCTATAGCCCCGACCGATAAAAGAAAAACTTCGATGAAAACGTTTTATGGACGCCAAGGAAGCAGTGGCTGCGTTTCAAAATGCCGTCGAAGAGACCCCTAAGGACGAGTGGGCAAAATGCTTTTCTCAGTGGTTCCATCAAATGTAGCGATGTATTGATGTAAATGGAAACTATTTTGAAAAGATATAATAAAACTAATAACTTGCTAGTTCGTTCAGTTTTTGTTTTTCTAAGAACTTTCAGTGTCACCCTCGTATAGTCCACCAAAAACTTGCTATAAAATATAAATTAATTACTACACCTCCAGTACCTACTACAAATATAATCCAGAAATAGCCCTTGAAAACACAACACACAAGTTATACTTTGATCGAGCCATTCTCACAGACAGAACTACTCATTACAATAGGCCAGACATAACTTTAGTAGCCAAATTATTAAAACTGCGCTAATAATTGACATAGCAGTACCAAACACACACAACCTGCAAAACACTATAGCAGAAAAGCTGTCAAAATAAACAGACTTTAATATAGAAATAAGCCGAATGTGGCGATTATGCAGCGTTGCCATAATCCCAGTAGTGGTCTCAACCACGGGTGTCATTCCCAAACAACTGCAGCAATCTTTAAAAACGCTAGACTTATCTCCTTCCACCTACCAAACCCTACAGAAAGCTGCTATTCAGAACACTTGCAGAATTATCCGGAAATTCCTTCAGAACGACAACGATGCCCAAATATCACATCCACAAACATCATCAACAACACAAAGTCTAAACATATCATCACACCATAATTGCTGTTGTGCCATTAATATCGAAGATATTTGAAAAATATATTTATATTCAAAACTATAAATATCTAGATAAAAGAAACATATTAACCAATGAACTGAAAGGTTTTCGAAAAAATAAAACCATCAATATGGCAATATATGACTTTTTGAACAATGTCATTACGAATGTTGACATAAGAATACCTGTTTGTTCAATTTATTGTGACATGACGCAAGCCTTTGACTATGCCGATCACAATATCTTGCTCAATAAACTGGATGCGTACGGTATTAGAGGGAATATCCTCAGTTTAATAAATTCATTTTTGCACAACAGGAAACAATACGTTGAAGTAACCGATATAGATCCCAAAACTAAATGCCAACAACGTACCTATAAGTCTAGTCATCGCACAGTTGCTTATGGTGTACCCCAGGGCAGCGTCTTAGGCCCCCCCGCTGTTTATGCTATACATAAATGATCTGCCAAAAGTAACAAGTCACCCTATGTCACTGTTTGCTGAGGACAGCACTGTGACCATTAAGAGTACTGATGATCGAAACCACGATGAAGTTGTCACTCAGACAATAACCTCCATAGTGAAACAGTTAGATAGGTAACCATAATCTTAAATAAATATTGATAAGACGACATTAATGATGTTTAGCCAATTTGCGAATCCTAATATGACAGTATGCTATAACAATAAAATGATAACACAAGTAGATACATCCAAATTCCTAGATTTAACGATTGACAAAACATTTCACTGGAAAGCACATACGGAGGAGCTAACTAAACGAATTAGCAAATCAGTCTATGCCCTATTCAAACTGACCCCAGTGATTAACGTTGATGGTTTAGTAACAGCATATGATGGTTTGGTGAGTTCAGTATTGAGGTATGGTGTAATTTTCTGGGGTAACTTATCCAACAAGGAAATAGTGTTTAAAGCACAAAAAAGGTGCATTAGGTCAATGTTCAGACTCCACAATTTAGATTCTTGTAAGCCATTTTTTATCAAATACAAATTATTGACATTTTAATGCTTATATATTTTTGAGGTAGTTGTATTTGTTAAGACGAATCCAGACCTGTTTACCAGAATATCATTTTATAACACACGAACTCGACCACAGAACAACAATTTGTGCGTAAAAAGGTCCCACACATCATTGATGCATAAAAGTGTTTTTTGTATAGCACCAATCATATACAACCACATACACATACCTAGTTCAATTAAGGAATTAAACATACTCTTATTTAAGAAAAGGTTTAAATCTTTGCTGTTGAATAAAACATATTACAGCATTTCGGAATTTTTGACGGATAAAATGTAATGACTGTTTTTGACCTTAATTGGTACTCATTGACCTAGTATGTTATTAAGTTCAATTCCATTAATTTAACACGTGACATTTTGTATTCTTTTTATATTACATTTTTTCCTTTTACAAAAAAAAAATATAAATAAGTAATTTTATAAAAAAAAATATTTTTAAAAAAAACGTTGCCCCACACTAGGAATTGTACTTGTGTGTGTATTTTGTTTTTTTTATTTGCAACGGTCACCCGATTGCCAGCCATGCCAAAGCCATGCCATGCCGTGTCGTCTTGGTGCAGCCAAAGCCACAGCCACAGCCTCAGCCAAAGCCATAGCCATGACGCCACGGCAGCCTCACGCGATGGGCGTTACCGAGCGGCGATCCCCTCCTCGATTTAGAGTGGGGGTAAACTTATAAATAGGTCGCGCAGCGCACTTGGTGACAATTTTCTGATCTAGAACCTAGCCTAAGCCGAAACTCTGTTCGATTATAATTTATACAATAAATACCTACAATCAAGAAAATTGTTTTTCGCTATCCTGTGTTTCACTCAGAAGCGGGATACAGCGAAATCGCCGTGAACTTCATGGACGTGGGGTGTGTCCACCCGGATGGGACCCCTCGAGCGACACCGAGCAAGATGAAGAAGGCGATTCTACACTACCGCCCGCTAAAAAAAAAAAAAACAAACACCTCCTGCAAAATGAGGTCGACAAGGCCGTCCGCGAACTGGATTCAGACATCGGTACATCCAAAATTACAATGACACCTACAAGAAAATAGCCAAGATCAACGGAGTCCACGTGAAGACCTATATCGATACCGGAAGCCAGGTGAACGTCATGACCAGTCGGATCTCCAAATTATTATCTCTCGACGTCATACCTACGAGTACGATCCTAAAAGGCTTTGCCGGCGGGTTAATTACTTCCCGTGGAGAAGTAAAATTTAATCTGGAAATAGACGGTATTCGAGTTACTTGCGATGCGTATCTGACAGACATCGAGATGGGTGACATTCATTTATCATCGGTCAACCCGCCATCAATGCCAGCGACATTACACTCGTCGTAAACAACGGAACAGTCACACTGATGCGCGAATCTGACTCCACGCCAAAGGAAGATGTGGTTGAAGAGCTCCACAAGTTCAAGATTGTAACGACTATGCGAGAAACGTTGCCACCAGGAGCTTCCATCATCAAGGTCCTGATAGTGGGCAACCGCCAGAACAACGATACCGCTGCACGCCACTACGAGCTTCAAGGATTTTCCTACTCCCTGCCCGCCACTCTCCTTCGAGGCGACTGCGGACACATCAAGGTCATCAACACCGGGGCTGAGGACATCGTGTGGGCGGCTGGCCAGGTCCTCACACGCGCCGAGAGCTGCGACACATCACCCACCATAAGTCAGGTTAGCCAAGCCAAGCCATATTTGCCTTTAAAGCCTTCTGATTTGCCTATTTCATGTGATTTGCCTAAATTAACTGTGCCGGAAAATATGCCTTTTGTTTTGTCTGTGGATAAAGATTCAAATCTGAGCATAGGTGGAGTTTTGTTAGACTATCGCGCTGTGAACAAGAAATAGTAAAATCTAAAGTCTCTGAATTATTAGAAGCCGGTATTATTAAAGAATCGGAGTTCAACTATGCTTCTCCAGTGATATTAACAAAAAAAAAAAAGAAATAACGGGGGTAGCCTGTGCATAGATTATCGCGCACTTAACGCCATAACCGTTAAAGACAGGTATCCGTTACCTAATATTGAAGACTATATTTCTAAGTTAGCCGGTAAAGAATATTTTATGTGCTTAGATAAGTCTCAAGGTTACCATCAATTGGCGCTAAAACCCGAAGATACTCATAAAAGTGCATTTATTTGTCAGGCCGGTCAATTTATGCCGGTTTAATTAACAAAATAGTAAACTCCATCCATTTTTCCCAAAATGGCGGTAGCAGCGATTCATGCGAGATTTTAGCTTTTCTAGATGACATATTGGTACCCTCAGTCGACGTTAAATCTGGTCTTGGCATGTTAGAGGTTATGTTAAATAAATTCGAAACCGAGAATCTGAAATTAAATATGAAAAAGTGTACGTTTTTAGAAACTCGAGTAACGTATTTAAGACATGAAATTTCCGAAAGTGGTGTGCAACCGGCAGAGTCAAAATTAACCGCCGTGTCACAGTTTCCGGTGCCCAAAAATGTACACGAAGTTTGACAGTTTATCGGGTTATGTAGCTATTTCCGTAAGTTTATTCATAAATTTGCTCAAATTGCTCGTGCCTTAACAAATTTAACAAATAAAAAACGTTGCATGGGATTGGGGTAGTGAACAGTCAGAGTTTTAACGAACAAAAAAAAGTGTTTGTGCTGCAAACCGGTTTTAGCGATATACGATCCCCAGCTAGAAATAGAAATACATACGGACGCTTGTAAGTTAGGCATAAAGATAAAGATAAAGATAAAGATGATTTATTTGTCAAAAAACATGCGTTTACACACCGATTAGTCAGGCATGCAGGGTATTTAAATTATAAACATATGTACGTACATGTTTTGCCGACTATGGCGTACAAATTGATTTACGAAATACAATGTCCAAGTAAAAATGTGAAACAGTAGCGTTATTAAACTAAATTAGCTTCATAAGCTTAATTGTCAAAATCAAATTATAATGAAATTAATTGAAATAAAATTTAAACAAAAAGCAATATTACATAATCAAAAAGTATCATTCAAAAAGTCATTTACCTGATAATAACATTTCTCTGTTAATAAATTTCGCATCTTTTTTTTTTAACATATTAGTATTTAAACCTTTGAACTCTTTTGGTATTTTATTGTAAATTGTAGGGGCCATACAGAATATACTTTTCTTCATGAGCGCAGTTTTAGGCATAGCGGGTATATTATTTCAAAAACAAATTGATGGTACTTTAAGACCGGTAATGTATTTCAGTCGTGTAACTTCTAAACAAGAAAGCGTATAT
Source organism: Apamea monoglypha (assembly GCA_911387795.2). Classification (NCBI taxonomy): domain Eukaryota; kingdom Metazoa; phylum Arthropoda; class Insecta; order Lepidoptera; family Noctuidae; genus Apamea; species Apamea monoglypha. Next base: position 2,732,266 of record OU426922.1, on the reverse strand, counting down.
CACAGCTACGAACTCGAAATGCTAGCGGTTGTAGAATCTTTAAAAAAAAAATTTCGCGTTTATGTAATTGGTAAACATGTAAAAATTGTTACGGATTGTACCGCGACGCGTTCCACTTTGACAAAACGTGACATTATTCCGCGGATAGCGAGTTGGTGGTTGATGATTCAAGATTACGATATAAGTGTAGAATACCGGCCGGGTGAGCGCATGAGACATGTCGATGCACTTAGTCGAAATCCTGTTGACGCGCTTAATGTTAATCGCCTAGAAGTATCTGATTGGTTCTTTACAGTTCAGTATCAAGATGACAAAGTCAAAAACATAATTGATCGATTAAAATCTGGTTCAGCAGAGCAAGACTTAGCAAAGGATTTCGTACTGATAGATGATAGGTTATACCGGAAAACCCTGTGCGGTAATCGTCTTGTAGTGCCGGGACCAGCTAGGTGGAAAATTGTAATAGGCCATGTAGGGTTCAAGCGCTGCATCGAGCTTATTAAGAATGACTACTGGTTTCCGAGAATGACGCGGTTTATTCGGAAATATGTTGCGGCGTGTTTACATTGCGCTTACGGAAAAGGGGAGCACGGGAAAAAGGAGGGTATGTTGCATCCTATTCCCAAACCAACTGAACCGTTCAGAACAGTACATGTAGATCACTTAGGACCGTTCTGTAAGACGAAGAAAGGCTATGGGTACATGCTAGTGATAACGGATTCATTTACAAAGTTTGTAATTGCGGAACCAACTCGGACAGTAAACTCAATCGAGACGGTCAGGTTATTAAAACGAAGTTTCGCTTTGTTTGGATACCCGGATAGAGTAGTGTCGGATCACGGAAAAGCCTTTACTAGTAGATTTTTTTAAGAAGTTTGCTACAGACAAACAGTTCAAGCATACTTTAACTGCTATAGCTTGTCCTCGAGCTAACGGCCAAGTTGAACGAACCAACAGAACCATTTTGAACGCGTTACGAGCTACCGACCCTAGTGAAGCCGCGAACAATTGGTCTAATAATTTACCTGACGTAATCTGGGGTATAAACAACACTTTAAACGACACAACCGGATATAAACCTTACGACTTGATGTTTTCACGGAATAGTAGGTATGTGATGTTTCTATTCCGGGGCGGGTAATCGAATCGACTCACGTGAAACGCACCAAGGCTAGGCAGCGCATTGAAAAAGCTAGCGCTAAAATGAAACACCATTTTGATAAGCGTCGTAAGCCATGTCACACATATAGGAAAGGTGATTTAGTACTTTGGAAACAGGCTCCTACAGGTAGCGCAGCTAAAGTCAGTACTAAACTAGATGATCTCTATTCAGGGCCGTATATTGTCACAAAAGTTGTTGGTAAGGACAGATACAGGATCAGGAGTATAAAAGGTTTGAGAGGATATAAGAACTTCATAGGTTTAGTATCTGCTGACTCCTTGCGACCCTATCAAAGTGTGGCTCCTGTATCTGACAGTGCCAGCAGCTCTGATGAGCAGTTAGAGACAAAGGACCTAATTGATTTACTGGAAAGCTAATTGTGTTCCTTTTTCCCATTGCGGGAGCAATTGTTTCAGGATGGCCGACTGTAACGGTCACCCGATTGCCAGCCATGCCAAAGCCATGCCATGCCAAAGCCATGCCATGCCGTGTCGTCTTGGTGCAGCCAAAGCCACAGCCACAGCCTCAGCCAAAGTCATAGCCATGACGCCACGGCAGCCTCACGCGATGGGCGTTACCGAGCGGCGATCCCCTCCTCGATTTAGAGTGGGGGTAAACTTATAAATAGGTCGCGCAGCGCACTTGGTGACAATTTTCTGATCTAGAACCTAGCCTAAGCCGAAACTCTGTTCGATTATAATTTATACAATAAATACCTACAATCAAGAAAATTGTTTTTCGCTATCCTGTGTTTCATATTTTGTGTCCCTTCGTCCAGCATACTCACCATGGAATCCTGATATTTCATGAATGTCAAAAAACTGTTCTGAAATAGTGCTAAATAGTGCCCAAAGGAAAAAAATAGTGCTCTTGTACTTGCGAAGTTATAGCCATAGTTCGATGAGTATGCTGGACGAAGGTTTCGCCCAGCATACTCACCTCCGTCCGGAGAATCTGTATACGCTTCAAACATAATTCATACTTCAAAAAATATGTAGTTCCCAAATAGTGCCAAACGGTGCCCAAAAAGAAAAAACAGTGCTCGAATAACTTCGGAGTTATAGGCTTCGTTCAGTGAGTATGCTGGGCGTAGGTTCTACGCCCAGCATACTCACCTCAGTGCGCGAATATCGAACGAGCTATAGGTACAATTTACGTCTCAAAAAATTGTGCTTGAAATAGTGCCCAATATCAGTCCAATTTTTGCTTGACTTTTGACTTAGAAAACCATTAAATTTTAATGTAAACTTCTACATACTAACGTAAAATGGGGTACAGTCGTCGACACATGTTTTTGGACAAAAATATTAAACTTTCTAATTGTAGACTTCATGTTATTGGAAATAATTATGGTATTTTCTCACATGTCAAAAACTTTCGATTAAATGCATTATTATATATTTTATAAATAATAATAAATGAATGAAACTTTAAGCGTAAATGAAGTCTATTACTTCATTGCATTGTGTGTTTGTCTGAATAAAAACAGTCATTTGCAGCCAATAAAATTAATATCTTGAAAAATTGTAAAAAGGAAATTATACAGTTTCTTTTTGTATATATGTTGCAGGCAAAACTTATAACCAGTCAAAACTAGTACTGTGACATAGTTATACAAATTTTTAAAACTCTTTCCAATAGTTTCATCAATGAAAGGTTTAGCAATAAAAAACATTTTTAATTACTTACGTTATTTATTACTATTTAAAGGGCCAAAGTAATCAGAATTCTAGTTAACTAGTTCACAGCTTTTGTTAACATTCATAATATAATCAATGTAAATAGAAAAAATTGTAGTTTTAGTATTGTATATAATATACATATAAAAAAATGTTTAGCCAAATATTGGTAAAACTTTCTAAAATATAACACGTAGGTACTTGTACTTTGTTTTACTGCTACAACGTTTTAATCACAATAAAATTATCTTACAAATAAGTATAAATTGAGCAATCACAGTTTATAATCACGTTTTTTTTATTAATATTAAATACCCTATAGTAATTACAAATTAACAATCACAGTTTATAATCACATTTCTGTAAGTTATTAATAAAATAACTTTTACAAGAACAAAAAAAAACAAACAAACAATAACAAAATAGGAACTAACAAGTTAGGACCGATCTTCATCTTACATTCGCGTATAAATAATGCAGTGTGGTACAGTATATTGGGAATTACTACAAACTTTTTTACTAAGGTCATCATAGCAGTTCCAAGTTCTCTTTAGCAATCGATAGCACTTTGACTTGTAATGCCCCATGCGTCCTGATTCACCATTTGTAAAATCTATTACCGACAGAATTTTAAAGGTGTCACCGTTTATTATGATCTCTTTAGGAATTTCATCAATTTCTATTTCAATTGAAGTATTAATTTCAATAAATACGAAGTCTAGTACTTCATATTTGTATGCGTTTTTACCGTTACATAATTGGTATTTACATTTCCTTTCAGTATCATTTACTAATAGAGCTTCATTAAGGGCTCCAATACCTTGAGTCGTCAATATGTTTACATTTATTGGAATCCAACTACATTTTGTGCCAGAACCTTTATTGATTTCACAGTTCTGGTTTGTACAATTTAAGTATCTATTAGCACTATAAAAACCATAACTTTGTATGTTATCTATTATAAAAGTTACATTACACTCACAATTTTTGCAACTACTAAAATCGGATTCCACAGTATCATATATTTTAGCCAATACCTTAGAACGAGTAGTGTAAATATCTTTTGGTTTTCTAGCCTTCTTAGTGATTTTCTTTAGATTGTCATACGTGATCAAACTTCTGGTCAGTTGTGAAAGATCGTTTTTTTTATCATTGATATATTTTCTAATATTAGGTCTATCTAAATATTGACCGTACGTGCATCCATTACTGCCACACTATATTGAACTTTATCACATGAGGAATACAGGTCAATTCCGTAAACGTTGTGGTACCGTCCTTGATCCGGAAAATGATTATTTTGAATAATTTTGTCAGTTGTAATGTAAGCATTAATAACAGCAACTTTATTTTTCATGCATGATTTACTTCATTTGATATCTTAATCCTTCAAGCGCCGTGATCTAGACAAAATATATAAAATCATTGTTCCTAGCTACCGGGGTCCCATGCGACGCGCGAAGGCTTAATCATATTATTATAAAGTATTATTAAAATAATGTGTAATTAATAATATTGCGATTCTAAAGTAAATACTCCCTTACATAGACAATTAATAATTTACACAAGACAAAAATTGTTAGAAAGAAAGTTAATAATATTGTATTCGACTGTACTCAATGTAATGTATGTAGAAGTTTACAATCAAATTTAATGGTTTTCTAGGTCAAAAGTCAAGCAAAAATTGGACTGATATTGGGCACTATTTCAAGCACAATTTTTTGAGACGTAAATTGTACCTATAGCTCGTTCGATATTCGCGCACTGAGGTGAGTATGCTGGGCGTAGAACCTACGCCCAGCATACTCACTGAACGAAGCCTATAACTCCGAAGTTATTCGAGCACTGTTTTTTCTTTTTGGGCACCGTTTGGCACTATTTGGGAACTACATATTTTTTGAAGTATGAATTATGTTTGAAGCGTATACAGATTCTCCGGACGGAGGTGAGTATGCTGGGCGAAACCTTCGTCCAGCATACTCATCGAACTATGGCTATAACTTCGCAAGTACAAGAGCACTATTTTTTTCCTTTGGGCACTATTTAGCACTATTTCAGAACAGTTTTTTGACATTCATGAAATATCAGGATTCCATGGTGAGTATGCTGGACGAAGGGACACCATATTTTTGTCAAATCAATACTATATGCATTCCATTAATGTAGTTATGTTATAAATTTTAATCTGAATGACCTCTATGAATATTTGTACGCCTTCGGGTATAATATAGCGCTCTTGTAAATTTCTGTAACAACTATTTATTGTACCTGTGTTAACAAATGATTAAATGACTTATGACATAATCGTCTATCGCTTAGGTTGGCACTTGTCTTCGGCCCGTGTTATTCTATAAAACCGGTACATTAGAGCCGAGATACAAAAATGTATACCAGCAAATAATAATAATAATAGTTTATTTCTCACCAACATAGCAACAGGATTACATATTTAAAAAAAAAAAACAATAATAGGTAACTATTTTAATTTTTTTTTGTGTGAAACGCTGAGTGCGTATCAAATTAAAGCGCGAGTCTGATATGGCCTGATAAAGATAAAGATAAAGATAAAGATAAAGAATATTTATTTGTCAAACATGCGTTTACATATATACTGATTAATCAGACATGCAAGGTATTGAGTTAATAGATGTTGTGAGCGTCCATGTTTTGCCAATAACGGCGTACAAATTTTGTAGGTATAATTATTATATTTAATTGCATTTTACATGTAGTCATTTTCAAATTTCATTACAGAATACAAAAACAAATACATAATAATTTAAGTTCAAGGTATTGTAGTATAAGTATTATATTAATCAAAAAATAAATTAAATTCTATGTCTATTATATGTATGATATATGTCCAGTATATTCATAATTATGCAGTAAAATAATATCACTCAAAAGACAATTGATTTAAAATTCACATTATTTTATTTGTTAATCCTATCCATGTATATTAGAAGTCGGGATAGAAAAGTCCTTTTCATTCAAAAAATCTCGAACATCGTAATATACTTTACTACCCAAAAAAATTCTCAGCTTCTTCTTGAAAAGTGACAAGGGCAGTTCTCTCCAACTTTTAGGCATCTTAGGGGTGGCCTATTGAAAGATCAAAACTTAATTTATCAAAGACATTTTAAGATATGTAAGATTTATTGATAAAGAGTAGGTATTGGGATTTACTAACCTGGGTAAGTAATAAGGGAGATTGTGACAAAGTGACGGTTTTAAAATGAGCAAAAACACTAGGTAGGTACTTTATTCTTATTCATATTAAATAAAATAGCTCATTGCTAATTTTATTGGATTTGTGCTCAGTTGATGGCAATTAGCTACACCCCTATTACATGGGACTTAAACATAACTGGGGAAATCTGGGTGTACAAGGTATACCTTTGCCTAAACCTTGTGATTACAGGCATGTTGGTAATAGTATTACCTATAGAAACAGAAAAAACTAAGACTTGAATTGGTACTTACAAAAAAAAAATTGGAAATCCCCTGCCTTGTCTATGAATGAGCTACACTGTTATGAGCGCAACATTCAATTTTAGGGGGAAAATCAAGTTTTAGGCCCCTATTACAAAACCTCACTCAAGAAACCAGCATTATTTAAAACTATTTTAAAGCCATTTAAATACACAATACACATATGGCCCATATTACAGAACCTCATTCAAGACTCAAGCATTAAAACAATTTTAAACGTTCCATATTACAGAACCTCACTCAAGACTCAAGCATTAAAACAAATTTCAACCTATGAAATGGCTAAATAGTCTCCTGCAAATTATAAAACCAATTTATTTATAAATATCACGGTTTCTGATCTCACCATGAAATAATTACCTCTCAGGAATAATAACAACAAATCTGTTTGTTTTCTTAGTCTTATTAGATTTTTTAAAATATTTACTCTTAAGAAAGCCCTAAATAAGCCGACAGTATGGAATAAGACAGTAAAAGGAATTAGATAGGTACAGACGCCAGCAGGTCAAGCTACCCGAAACTGTCAAATTTTCCCAATCAACCATGAACCTTAATGCTTTAGTGATAAAGTTGAAAATCTATTAAAGAAATTTGACAGATTGTAGTAACTTGATGTGCTGGCGTCCGTACACTAATTGTTGAGCAGCCTTCATAACATTTTATAAGGATTTTTAGTGTAATTGAAAACAGAAAACAGTCAGAGGTAAAAAAATAATTGTTTATTCATGGGTATATGTATGTGAGTAATTATAGACAACCAATATTATATTTTCAGAAAGTAGGTACTCCATAGGACCTTTTTTTAGATACCAAACACGATATATTGATTGAACAATTTTTTTTCCTGTAACACTACGTTCGTTATAAGCCGCCATATTGGATTTTATGTGACGTCATACAGCCTATAGCCCGAGGAACTATATATGATTCCAAAGAGACCTCGTTTACGGGCATAAAGTTCCTAAAAGCAATGACGGTCGTAAGTTTAAAAATATTGAAATTGGACAAGATATACCAAGAATATCAATATCGTCTTTGATGTGGTTGCTGCCGGGATGTTGCGGAAGACGCTGGCGGGCTGAGCCAACACGGACGTCTTTAAACTATTGGAGGCCTCAGCACTTTAGGATAATGGGGAATGGAAAATGAAGAATGTAAGAGCGAGAAAGCAAGGTCGAAAATTTTAATAAACCGCAAGTTATTTAAACATTTCTGTGTAAAAGATCGAGAGAAAACCTAACCGATACCAGGTTTTCTCTCGACCTTTCACACAGAAATGTTTAAATAACTTGACCGATTTACGCAGAAAAGATAGAAAATTATAAGAATGTAGCAAGCAAAAACGAGCACGTAAATTTTGCCCCCGCCTGGGATAAGTTAGGTTTTCTTTTGACATCCCTTAGCTACGACGTTGGCAGGGACTAGGTGTCCCAATGGATAGCTGGCCCTAGGTACTTGCCCTGAGAGTGCCCAATAGGAAAGACGGCCCTGTAATCCAATATCTACTTGAAATTGTGCAGAAATTAAATAATACCAGCCTAATATTGTCCCACTGCAGGGCAAAGGCCTTTTCTCGTCAAGAGAGAGAGAGAGAGAGAGAGAGAAGGCATGGGCGAGCATAGTAGGCCCTTCGCTTGCTCAAGATGGATTAGCGATTAAAGACCAGATACATCAGGAACCAGAATAGGCCCGTTTCTCATGTCAAAAATCGCGCGTTGACCGGTTACCGTTCAAATGTTGGTATACAAAGACTGCATAGCTTTTGAACAAAAGCAGAATCGAGCCCCAGACCATCACCAACTACGAGCTCCGGCAATATAAGTGTTTTGACTTGGTTCCTGTTGAACTGCCCGTGCGCCCCACATTTTTTGCTATGGAATTCGTTGTGCCGCTTATGCCTTCCTTTTGTACCTAGGTACACACGGCAACATATCAAGTTATACATTTCCAGTTTTAGCAGACCTAGCATTGTATAGGCTTTTCGTACAATGAGAAGTCAGCTTATACTAGAAATGTATAGCTTGATATGTTGCCGTGCATACATATTTTATTTACTACCTATGACTTTTTATTTATTTAAACATTACGTTCCGAACCAAATCATGCAATCAAGCATTTAAATACTTGAAATTGGAATTTACCTATAATTTGGCTTAGGGCTGATTTTTAAATAGACAGCTATTTTTTATTCGTGTAATAAAATTGACGTCTGACGGTTGAACTGTATGGAAGAACTGTCAAAAGTTAAAATTTATTCTTCGGATAAAATTATCTGGCAATGGAAAAATCAGCCCTTAGACATTCATATTAATTAATTAGCAATAAAACCACCCATCACCATGCCGATAGTCACTTATTCTTCGCGTTATTATTTAAATTATTTAATCCATCCATTAATAAGGACAGCTTTGGGCTTTAGTAGACAGAGCAATAAAAAGTTCTGCATAGTCTAGGTTTGGACCTTATTAAGACCCAAATTCTTCTCCATGCATCTTGTATATCGTTGGACAAAACTTTTGCGCCATTTTTTGATATGGGGAGTCCTTTTCTATTTTCATATCATGGGTCAATTTGTTCCAAAAATGGTGAGTGTAGGCCTTTTCAACGTTCTCCAATTGTCCAGGTTGGAAGTATTCGTAGTGTTGGGAAAAATGTACCGGGTAGAAATACTCTGGGCCATACACGTCGAGTCCTGAAAATAATAAATATTTAAGCTTATTACCTTAAAAAAGTAGTTCCAATGATCTATAATCGAAACTGTGTAAACTGTACGTAGTCAGGTTTTTATAACCTTGGGCAAATGCCTACTGCTGAAAAAAATCCTCATCCTGGGTCTTTCTTTCAATAAAAACTGGTCCTTGCCACCGCGCACTATGTATCCTATAGGTCTATGTAATATGTAAATAGATCTATTCTATTATTATCAACTTGGGGATTGACGTGGGAGTTACCATTCGCTTATAATTATAGAAAAGTCACTTAAGTTTCGTAGTTCACGTCTCGGAACCCTCATAGTTTCGTCATGTCCGTCCGTCCGTCTGTACTCGGCTTACCTTCCAAACTGTTAGTGCTAGAAAGATGAAACTGCATGGATATGTGTATTTACCACGTCGTCGACAAAGTGCTAAAATAAAATCACGAAAAAAAATTTTTTTGGCGTACCTCTCCGTACGTATAGGTACACGTAAAGTGGGGATGGTTTCTTTTTCTCGCGTCTACCCCATAGTGTGGGGTAGACGCGAGTCATTGGATAGGTCTTTTAAAAACATTGAGAGGTTGGTAAGATGATTTTTTGATTTAGGTATCCGTTTCCAAGATATTCGAACATGGCGGAAGGTAAGGCGGAACTCAAATTGTCAAACTTGTTAGTTCTACAGTTGTATGTGCTTCCGCTTGAACGGATTGTTTCAGAATGCGGTAGCACATACAATACTTTCACAATTTCAGCTTAAATCGGATGCAAGAAAGTACTTCCTTGACATCGTTGACTGACCGTAATGCACAGTCGATTCGTGTGCCAACTGGTTATTTGAATCATTTAACTTTTTGATGGTAAATTGGAGTGCAGCATCTAGTAAGTTAGTAATGTGGCATTTCGTCTACAAGTCATTTCCATTGCACTTTTCACAAGACTTAATAACAGCAATGATTTTTAAATTTTATAATATCTGCGGTTGTAAAAGGAAATCTGATCAATGTCGATCCAGGCAATGAGTGCTCGAATGTTCAAAAATATGTTCAACCTCTCACAAAAACTTGCACAAAAAGTAATGTAAACTCATATTACAAATACGAGAAAAGACTTGATTCTTTGGATGTTTCTGTGTTGCGTTTTCACTCTAAAACGGTTGAACGGATTTGGATGAAATTTGGCACATTTTTTTATTTTATTTATTTATTTATTTAAGATTCATGCACAACATTACAGAATTGAATCCCAAGGCGTTGTACAGCACAATTTACATACTACGAAGTGACAAAAATCCATACTAAGTAGGTTAGGTAAAATACAATAAAATAAAATACAATTAGGTTAAAATACATGGGTAGACCATGACCTGGATCAGGGCATAGGATACTTTTTATCGCGATATTCTCAGGGAATCGAGACTTATGCGAGTGAAACCGCGGGGTGCAGCTAGTATTTTATATATCAGTAAATTACCGGTTTGATTTGTTTTTATCGGTAATTTATTAACCCTTAAAATGGGCGGCTTTCCGGTAAAAATGAAAACCGGGAAACCGGTATTTTGCACCTCATGGCCCGCCCGCCCTATTACCCCGTTTTCGCTTAGCGTTCTTTCTGACTTGTTGAAAGAATTTTTCAAATCCGACTGATAGTTCCAAAAATAAGCGCGTTCAAGCAAAAAAAAACAAACAAACTTTTCAGCTTTATTATTACTATAGGATTATGATAGTATTAGTATAATAATAGATAACTAGCTGCGCCCCGCGGTTTCACCCGCATAAGTTTCGATCCCGTGGGAATAAAAAATATCCTGGTTATAAACTATCTGTGTGCCGAATTTCATCCAAATCCGTTCAGTAGTTTTTGCGTGAAAGAGTAACAAACATCCATCCATCCACCACAAAAACTTTCTCGTTTATAATATTAAGTAGGATTAGTAGGATGTAATAGGGTTTTTGTCATTAGACAATTCTTCGTAATAGCCGGGGGTCTGGTTCTCGGCAATAGATTCATCTATCTATAGAGATGAACCCTATGGTGTATATACATATAGATACACCATAGAGTTTGGGCGTAATATTATAAATTATGTTGTTAACAGTACAAACCTTGACAAGTGTAATATGACCAATCTACCAGGTTGGATGTCTGGCACATTTTGTGAAGTACTCTCGTTATGGCGCCAGGTCCGTTGTGTATCCAAATATCAGGTCTATACGTTGTTTTAACTTCACTGGAAATCAATACGAAAATATAATTAGATAGCTAAAAGAAAACATGACACATTGATGGGAAAGATAAAGTAATGGCCGATTCCTATAATTTACGGACTGTTATTGTTTAAAATTAATAGTCTTGTATCTTTACCAAAAGCAAAGACATAAAGCTTTACATATCAGACCTTCCTATATGGAAGTGGCTATCACAGGTAAAAATTAGCTTACGAATCTATTTATATGCCCAGTTGGAAATAAAAAAAGCTAGCATTTGTAAACAAATCGATTCGTTTTTGTTTATAGGAACCGAGCATATTTTTTTTCCTTCTTTTTTATTAAAAAAAAAAACATTGCTCCACACTAGGAATTACTCCTGTATCGTGGGTGCCGTTACAAACATTTAAACTCACATACACAAACAGCCAGACCCGGAACAAGTACCTGTAGGCAATACAAATATTTGTTCCGTGCGGGAATCGAGCCCGCGACACGCAGCGCAGCAGTCGATCGCTCAGCCACTGCGCCAACCGTGTCGCCAAATTCATTAATCGTTCAATTCAATTATCTTCATTTGTTGAACATAGAAATGACTAATATCTAGGTATTCGTACAAGTAGATATAATCTATTATCTGTATCAACAGTGTTTAGTTATTATATTGCTTTAAAACAGTGTTTTGAATTGACTCATTCAACGTTAAGCTGCGTCCACATTTATGACAATACCCGTTGCGTACAGACGCCAGCACATCAAGTTACTACAATCTGTCAAATTTCTTTAATAGATTTTCAACTTTATGGCAAAAGCATTAAGGTTCAAGGTTGATTGAGAAAATTTTACAGTTTCGGGTAGCTTGACCTGCTGGCGTCTGTACAATGCTACGCACAGTATTTCGCGTTGAAAATGCCAGACGGACTAAAGTCATTGTTAGATTCTCGGAAAAGGAGGAATTATTTAACTGACACCCCCGTATTAACAAAATACCCCCAAACCTCCGATTTCAATAATTACATTACTTCTAACATTCCACAGTGATGAGTTATAGGTGGTCAAAGCTAACGTATGAGTTAAATCTATTAACCTGTCGAGGCCTGTAGCGGCCCGTGCCGAGCATTCACACGGCATGTGTCGGTCTGGAGCTGCCTGTTGGCCGCTATTCCAATATGTCAAGTGATACGGAGCGCATGGCTGTGTGTGCAACCGCTGTGGTTTTATTCAGTGGTCAACATTTATAAACAAAGCAAAAAGAAACGCGCCCGTACAGGCCCAACAGGCGCCCCTATCTTTGAACTTAGCGACTCCCGATGAATCGGACGACAGGCCACCCCAAGCCTCATTAGATGCGACGGTTCCCACGGCCTGTCGGCCTGGCCTGGCGCAATCTGATAGAAAGGGCCGAGGGACCGCAGGAGTATGTTGCGATCCGGTCGGGCCGCACCAGGCACGCCGTGGGAATCGCCATGGGCCTCGACATGCGGGCCTTGGGACCGCGGGTTTACACTTGCGAAGGAGAATCGCCCAACTGCATCGCAAATATCGTTGAATGTGATGAATGTACGCGTACTCGTCGTGATCAAGGTTTTAAAAAGTCATAAAATAATGTGGACGTCGCTTAAGGAAGGTATGTGATCATGTGGGTCAGCGACCATTGTATCGCTCGATAACGACAGTTGTGTGTGTGTGTGATAGCCAAGTGCTTGGATAAACACCAGAGGTGTTTATTGGGCGTCTGAGTTCATGCCACATTTTGAAAGCATACAGGGATTATTTCTATAATTCGATATGCAATGATTACGCCCAGTTACATATAACATCAGGCCTTTGACCCCGGTGGGTTAGGCAGAGGTGTACCTAAAGTGCACGCACATTTCACCAGTTATGTTTGACCCATGTAATAGGGTGCCCGGTTGGTGGCAACAGACTCGCCCCCCATTACATCATAATGATGATGATATATAAGGGGGCGAGACTTCAGACTTCGGGCTGCTATTGAGAATTTCCTGATGGAAAAACCCAATAACACTTTGCCTGACCTGGAAATCGAACCCAGAACCTCATGCTCGGTAGTAGCGCTTGCGACCACTAGACCAACAACGTAGTTCATTTTGACGAATTGACATAGATATATTGATATATTGATATATAGAATTGACAGGACACTTGCGTTCTCTTTCGTTTGTGTTGCATTAAATAAGTGATTTAATTATCTATTAATCTAAAGACATTTTCGCGAAAGTCGCTTCAAGCGCGGAGTCATAAGCGTGAACGGTCATTTGCGTGAATAGGTTCTTGCGTGAAAGTGAAAACTTTTTGCAATGCTACGAGTATGTAGGTGTACGGGAATCAAAACTCTTTGATTTTCGGCAGAATTACAGATAACATGTAAAATAAAGAGGTTGTATTTTGTGACAGAAATGGCTTCTCGATATGTACGTACTTGATGACAGCCTTGGCAAGTTTTCTGCCTAGGCGATCCATAGAAATAGCGATGGCTGCGGCATTCACCAACTCGTCGTCTTCCCTCGCTACCCAGTTGTGTCCCAAAGGCGTTAGAGACTTGACGACCAGCATATCCGTGTCCAGATAAACCCCTCCCCACTTGTACAAAGTTAAATATCGTAGGACATCAGAAGTATGTTCCACCCGCCACTTGCTTTTACTAAAAGGTTCGCTTGCCACCATAGCTTCCAAAGGAGTGTTTTTAGCGTAATCAGTTATGTGAACCCTAGCGAACTTGACGTTTGGGAGGCGCCGTAATTCAACAAAACAACTCCTTTGATACACGACCTCGCTGACTGGTGCACTGAACATCACATATACTTGTCGCCTTGGGTGGGCTCTCGCCGCAGACTCGATGGCACATGCCTGACGGGGGTTTAGGTCTCCGCGACATGATGTCTCGTGAAAGAATATTGAGTTGGGCCTCGCCGAAAAGTTCTTGTCTTCAGCTGACGGCAGAATATCGTTTTCATCTACGTAATGACACGAAATATTATTCTCTGGGATGTCAAAATCCGTGATAGAAAGTTGTAAGATTGGCACATTTTGCGCGTTGATGTAGTAAATAGTAAGACAACTGAAAACTATACAAATTATAAATATGATCACATGTTTTTTTAATACGACAAAATGTTTCTTTGGTTTTTTTAACGAGTACATATTTGAACTTCTACGATATCAATGACTCGGAGAAGGCGAAAACGGAAACATTTTAACGACACATTATCAAAATCAGATACAATCTATAACGAACGCTTTTTAGTTGTAACATGAGATTTCGATACAGATTGTTACAATCACTTCTAAACGCACACTATATATGGATAGTGTTGTGTGCCCATCTGTGTTTTCACAGAATACCAACGATTATAAACGGTCTATATTTTCCTTATGCTTCCCAAGTTATAAGCGATTTGTCTGCCAAATAATTGACAATCAAAACCAAACGAACATTAAATCCAATATAACCAGAAATGAACATGATTGTCAGAACGCCTCACTGTCTCAGGGCACAACAGTACATTATGTAGGGTGAGCAGAGCGAGCGTAGCTAGCTCGAAAATTTTAACAACCCGCCTCGGTTAAGTTTGGTTTTCTTTTACATTTTCAAACAGAAGTAGGAGTTAATTGTCGACTTATGCAGGAAAGCCAAAGCGACTATGAGAATGTAGAATGCAAGAGCGAGCTCGAAAATTTTGCACAGTTTAAGTTTTGTAATTGGAATTTGGACTTAACCTTAACCTTTCGAACTTTACGTACGAGGGGGATGCCCAATATCCCGAGTTTGCTTCGCCCGCTCTTGCAGAGATTTCTCCCTAGATTCTATATTTTATAAAAAGGCTTTTTGAAGTAAAACCGTCTTTAGGCGCGTTGACTGATTTTTGGTAGGGGGCAATCTTATGGGGTTGCATCACCGAAATGCCAAAGTTAACAGTATACTGTAGCTATGAGTACGTCGTGTTGCACGTGTTGTTGCTCGGAGTGCCGATCAATGTAAAAACCAGACTAATGCTAATAATTTTAATTAATTAAATTTGTATATTAATTTAAAACTAAGAGTATGAACTCTTAAGTTTTAAATTTTCACATCTGTCGGTAGTCCCCACGACTGCATCAATGTTTTTGTACGGGTCTCCGTTGCTCCAGTATCTACAGTTTTAAGGTAGTAAGACAAGTAATTAAATCATTCAGGCTCCCGACAGGTTAATGATTTTGGGCCCATGACCCCCTTGGGTTCGCGCCTGGTTTATGGTGCCCCCCGAGACGTGACGCCCTAAGCAATTGCTTAATTTGCTTAGGGGTTAATCCGGAACTGATAGGAATGGGCAGTAGAAAAAGTTTGTATGGGACCAGAGTTTTAAAGGCCACTGGGGACTATATGTATATAAAATAGGTATTATTTTACAGACATGGTCACCAACATGTGTGTAAAATAAAATAATACCTATAAAAACTAACTGCCTAAAAAAACTGAAAATAGATATTATTCGACAGAAATGTTCACCAATTGTTTCTATGCAATAATAATAACACTATGTATATAGACTATAAAAATCGTACGATTCGGTACGTGGCTACTTGAAGTTTCAAAAATATATAAGATAAATCCATTAATTGTAACCTTTTTAAATTACACTTGTAACATAATGTACATACTCACAGTTATCTAATTTCATTCCTCCAGGTCAGACAAGTATTAAAAGTATAGTGTTTATAGGAAAAATGATATCAATCAGTGTGGGCGAAATTTCCAGCCCTTGGATGTCACTAAATCGACGTAGTGTTATGTTAAAGTTTGACGACTGTCTGCGTACTGATTATGGATTAAACGTGACCTGGTGTCGTGAGGAATAGTCAGATCAGCGCCTAACGGTAACGGAATGCTTGTCTGACCTGGAGGAATGAATGAAGATAACTGTGGGTATGTACATTATGCTACACACTATGACTCAATAGACGACTCGCTTACAACTTAAATCGCCTTCAGGAATAGTTGAAACTGAACCTATAAAAATCCGAAGAGGAATATTCCAAGGAGACTCGCTTAGTCCATTATGGTTCTGTCTAGCCTTAAATCCCTTATCCAACAAATTAAATACACTAAAGCCGGGATAAAACCTACCGTTTAAAGACACTACAAATGCCTTGCAGATTGACAGACAAAACTGTAAAATTAACCACCTTCTTTAAATGTATGACATAAAATTGTACGCTTCTAAACAAGATGACTTAAATAAACTCGCAGAAACCACAGACCAATTTTCATTACGCGACATTAGAATGGAATTTGGTATCGATAAGTGCAAGATCGACTCAGTCAGGGCAGGCCAAACTTGCGAACATTCAAACACCATACAGACAGGCGAAATCATAGACTCTTTAAATGAAAACGAAACATATAAATATTTGAGATATATTTAAGCTCAGCAAATTAATCATGAAGAAATAAAAAATAAACTTACTCAACAATTTAAACATAGGCTTAAATCCATTTTTAATACTCAATTGCATTCCAGACATACTGTTAAAGCTATTAATACAATTTTTGCAATTCCCGTTCTTACATACTCCTTACTAAGCTGGACCAAAACAGAACTAAAAAACCTACAGCGCGTTATTAACACCACTTTGACCAAAAACAAAAAACACCACACTCGATCTTGCGTACAGCGAAAGAGGGAGGACGAGGCATAATAGATATTACGAACCTACACAATAAACGAATAAGTACCCTAAGTACATATTTTAACACGTAAAGTACCACTTCTACCCTACACAAAGCAATAGTTATTAATGACAAAAAAAAACTACACAAAGTAACGAGAAACAGACCGACCGACAGACTAAGATAATGGAATGGACCCAAAAGTCACTCCATGGACGACATCGCCAAGACCTGTGCCAACCCAACGTCGATAAATTAGCGTCGAACGAATGGCACAGGCGTGGAGATCTTTTCCCTGAGACTGAAGGGTTCATGACAGCAATCCAAGACCAATTAATCGAGACTCGTAACTACCAAAAGCATATTATGCAAATCCCCATTTTAACAGATATTTGCAGGCGATGTCATAGTTCTTCCGAAACTATACAACATATGGAGCATGTAGAGCAATTGTTCAGACTGACTATAAGCACAGGCATGATCAAATAGCCAATACGAGGGCGACACTGAAGGTTTTTAGAACTGGTCACTTGTGAACGATATAATAAAAAAATAAGTTCAAATTTTGAAAATGGAACTCTTCAACTCCAATATTATTGTGTATGTATTTTATTCATACACAATAATATCAGAGTGACTTGTCATTTGTTTACGATTTGGCGGCAAATTGAAAATTGTCTGCGTCACGTCAGCATGAATTTAACGCGAGAAAATTTTCGTACAGTGATTTTTTATGACTTTCGATGTCATTTAAGTCAACAAGAAAGTTATGATAGACTTCGATTGACCTTTCACGATGAATTCCAATCTCGTGCCACTGTTTACAACTGGTTTAATGAGTTTAAACGTGGTTGCACTAATCTCACCGATGATCTGCGTGAGAGACGGCCTTCTACGGCGACGACTGAAGATAACATCAGTGTTGTGCGGCGTATGATAGAGTCTAACAAAAGAGTGACTTATCAGCAGATTCGGACAAACTTAGGCATCGGTATGAGTCAAGTGCACAAAATCCTCCATGTACATTTAGCGGTCAGGAAGCTTTGTGCCCGGTGGATACCTCATAATTTGACAGAGGCCCAAAAGCTCCGTCGTGTTGATTGGTGTCGTGAAATGGTTCAAAGATTTAACGGAGGTGACTCAAATGCTGTGTTCAACATACTTACAGGTGACGAAAGCTGGATTTGGCTTTCAGACTAAGCCAATTACGACCTGTAATTGGCTTTCAGACTAACGTACTGTTCTTGATCTGTCTATTTTAGCTGTAAGTCTCCCATGTTATTTAAATAAAATAAATAAATTTATTGTTATGATCCTGAAACTAAGAGACAGTCTGCTGTCTAGGTGTTTCCTTCCAAGGAGTTGCCAACTAAAGTGAAGAGAGTTCAAAGCGTTGGAAAAAAGATGATGGCCTCATTCTTCGGAAGGACAGGTCATTACGCAACAATTGTTTTAGAGGATCGAAAAACAGTTACTGCAGAGTGGTACACTAACAATTGTTTGCCACTTGTCTTAGAAAAAGTTCGGGAGAAACGACCTCTCAGTAGGATCCTCCTTCACCACGACAACGCCTCGTCGCACACCGCCAAGCAACCAATCGACTACTTGGCGACGTCAGACGTGGAATACTGAGTCACCCGCCCTATAGCCCCGACCGATAAAAGAACACGACAACAACATAGGCGGCAGCAACAGGATTACATATAAAAAAAAAAAGAAATAATAATTGGTAACTATTTTAATTTTTTTGTGTGAAACGCTGAGTGCGTATCAAATTAAAGCGCGAGTCTGATATGGCCTGACCGGAATACATTAATTTGTAATTAGTATTGAACCTGCTTTTTGCAAAAACAGAGTCGTAATTTTGCTGATAGGCATGCAAGCATATCAGCAAGGCACCTTTTTTTCTTTTTTGTTTTCGGTAGAAACCTTCAAAAGGCGCCTGGTCTTTGGGGATAAAACCAGGGAGTGTGGGATTTTTACCTCACTAAAACCACCCCGTTGGTCGCCATCTGCACATGGAAGGGGCACCGTAACCTCTCAAAAGACCAATCCGGAGCCCCTCTGTGCAATGCCTGTTAGGGCACATCTCTGGGGAGACTGTAAAGGGGTCTCCCCGAAGCCTGACTGTGCAAGCATGCAAGGCAGCACATGACCACTGTGCGCCGCCTTCTCTGAGGTCACTCAGTGGGCCGACAGAGTCCCCACTCTAATCGCCCGCGACCCCAAAATTCCCGCCTTTGTTAGATGATGCAGGCGGGGTTTCGGCGTGTTAGGTGTCGAGGCGGGTGCCTGCTCGACGCCTTCTCCGAGCGGGATCGGCTCTCTCACGATCCCGCTTGTCAGCCTCCTTCTGGACCATCACGGTCTCACAGAAGGTGGCAACTTCCCTCCAGTTTTCTGTCTCCGACAGCATAGCCCCCACTACTGCTGGCAGAGACAGGTCTCGCCCGATCTTGGCAACCAAAACCTGCCGCTCAGAGGCCCACGCAGGACACTCCTCGAGCGTGTGCTGTGCAGAGTCTAGGTCGCTTCCACAATGGTGGCAGTTTGCCGTGGCCTCACGCCCAATCTTGTTCAGGTACTCACCGAAGCAACCATGTCTGGTCAGCACCTAGGTTATCCTATAAGAGATGCGCTCCTCTCTTTTCAGCCAGGCTTCGAAGTGCGGTAGAACGGCTTCGACAACACGCTTATGCGAATATTGCGGCTGTAACAGCCGCTCACGCCATCGCTCGAGCGCGTGTCGCCGTTCCTGCCACCTCAGACGAACAACAGCGATGCCTGACACACCATTGCTACTTTGGCGGATGACACGGATTCGGTTATAGACCCAGTCTATATCCAAACTTCCAAACTTACCGCCAACACCACTCCACCCCGGGACACCACCTGTTCCGACAGCGAGCGGACGCCTAGGATCGCATCCACAGTAGAACGCTGCTGCTGGAAACCATACTGGCAATCGGCAAGGTTGGGACCAACTCGTGATAGATGCCCGACGAACCTTTCTGCAACTATTCTTTTGAATAGTTTAGAAACCTCGTCGAGCAGGCAAATGGGGCGGTATGCAGAGGGAGACTGAGTCCCTGCCGTCCTTCCTCAACAAGACCAATCCAACCTCCTTCCAGCCGGAGGGAAACACGCCCGCACGGAGGCAGCTGTTGAACAATCGTCTTAGGCGGTCCCCCAGAGCAGCCAAAGCCAGAACCCAAGCCCGACCAGGGACCATCTGGGCCTGGCGCGGTGTTACGAGCCGCCAAACGTCTAACGGCTCGGTCTAGCTCGCTTTCGGTTACCCCCCACTCGTCAGACCAGTCTGAAGAAGACACGAGTGGTGAAGGACTGTCTCTAACTACTGGAAAGAGCGTCTTTATGACTCTCTCCAGTAGACCTAGTAGACGTAGATGTCTCCAGTAGACGTAGATACATGGTTTCCATGATAGGGGGGACCCATGGACGTAATTTGGCCATGACCAATTTATAAGGTCTTCCCCATGGATCCCTGTCCACTAGCAGCAGGTTTTACCAGCGAACTAATTACTTAAGCACCTTACAGCAACTAAATAATTTATTTCTGTTCGTCTTTCTCTCAAAAACTCAATGAATACATAAGTACGAGTATCTAAGGACCATAGCCCAAACTTGAAACGAACAATTTAGCGATTTTGTCAATACAAATTGCTCGAGCATTTTGCTACTGAGTGTGCGCTGACCCTTAGGACCTTTTATTCTTTTATTGTACTTATAAACCGACTACCATTTCAGCGAATATTGAAAAATAAATATTGCTTGGTTTTCAAATGAGGAAGAAAGTAGTAATTTCTTCAGACCGATATAGTGAACAGCCGGTCGATTCTGTAAAAATCTCACCGTGAAAACTCAAGTGAAGTGAGCTTGATGTGAGCTGTCAATAGTGTCGATCCCTAGCATTAGTTGGAATGACAGCTCACTCCACGCTCAGTTCACCGAAGTTTTCACGGTGAGATGGTTACAGAATCGCACTGCAGCACGGTCCCACTTATCGATTAAAATTAATGAACAATTAATTACAGGTTAACACTACAGATTTGAGCACAAGAAGTAATGAGAATTTTAATGCGACATAAATTATTTTATATCTCGAAAATATTGGCGAGCCTGCTAAATTGCAAAGATAGCTTCTACTACAACTGGAAACTACACTAGTATTTTGTAAAATGATTTCATATATTTGTTGTTTAAGAATATACAGATTGGGACTTGGCCTTGCATTTTTGTATGCAATTATTTTAGTAACTTTATTGATAACTGTACAAATGAGATATTTTCGTAGCACCTTTGAAGCCGACGGCAAGGAATCAGACGCCAGAAGAGTTGCGCAATGGCATTGGAACTTAAGTCATCAGACATGTCACATGTCCAGAGAAGGTGACGCTCTTGAATTGCTTCGCAGTAATGTCACTATGCCCGAGAACTCTATATTCTTCCACGAAACTTCGTGTAAGGGTGATTTGACATCTCGCCAAGCGTGTGTTGTGGAATCAGCTGCAAGAGCACATCCAAAACACCAAATCAACGTGTTCTTCACCTCACCAGTGTCAGAAGAAACTTTAAAAAATGGTAGTGTCAGTACCCTTATAGACAATTATCAGAATGTAAAACTTGCTAGAGTTCTTATTGGAGATTATGCGAGTGGAACGCCTATTGCACCACGGGTAGAACACATGCCCGGTGAAGACATTAACGTACATATGTCAAAGATAATGAAATTCTTGACTTTATACAAGTATAGTGGGATATATTTGAGTTTGGACATGATTGTAGCTCGGAAGCTTGATTTGTGGAAGAACTGGGCTGTAAAAGAATCACCCTATACGTTGTCTTCGGATATGTTTGCGTTTTCGAAAAACAAAGCCGGAAGGAAGCTGGCTCAATATGCTTTGAAGTAGGTACCTTTAATTTCTATCTTATAATTTTTTTTTCAGGGTAGCATGAAAGTAGGTAGCCAACATGTTTATTGCATCAAAAGTTCCAACGCCTTCCTCCCCTGATTGTCGAGAGGGCTTGTCGTAAGGTGAGTATAGACTAGAGCATTTACTTGTAACAGAACATCGAGCATTCGCCGTTTTTAAATTTTATCGAACCGCATTTCGAAAGCGACTCTCGATGTTTTATCTGACTTTAAAAACCTACGAGTGTATTGGTGTAATATTTTATCGAGCAAAGGCAAGGTTGAGAGAAATGTTACAGGTAGGTAAATGTTCACTCGCCGTGAGCATTACGTCAACGCCGCGTCGAGTATTCACAAGAACGTTACATTACACGAAAAGGTTTTTGGAAACCGAGCTTTTGCCTGTATTACTTCAGAACTCTCAACCGCAGGATGTTTAAATATAAGCTATTCAACTTTCTCATCAGCACATGTTGCTACTTTTTATGAATGAAAAATTGACCTCAAAATTTGACATTATGGCGTGATCATCATAATTGTACCATTCGTAAAAACGTTAAGTACATTACATGGAAATGCTTGAGAAAATTCTCTAGTATACTCACCTTAAGATGTGTCTTTTGTATTATCCGATCCTTTTTTACAAATTACTCTGCATAAGTACGTCTCGAAGAAATTTCTTTAAACAGTCGACATTTTCATAAACCATAAAAATTGATTGTTGTTTTTACTTTCTCAACAGCATTCTGTTGAATGAATTAGCGATGAGCGAGAGGCACGATCTCTGGAGTTACGGTAGTCCATCAGTGATACAGCACTTACTGGAATACTGGTGCTCCGGCAAGGAAGTGGAGCACATGGAACTTGCAAAATGTAACGGTAAGTAGGGTGATTCGTTTTAGGTTTAATTGATTTTAAACAAAACCGGCTAAATGCGGGTACGCGCAAAGGCATTACGTTTGTGCATGAAATACCGAGGTAGTATTATTTCATATGTATATGCTATGTATACATAGCATGCACTAGAATAAGACAAAGGTGAGGCAGTGCTAATCCGGTGCAGATTTGATATCTTACTGGACTGCCATTAGGTACTTAGGTACTTTTTAATAAATATTTCTACTCCCTCTCATTACAGATTTGGCGGTTTACGGCCCGGAGCTCTTCTATCCATTATCGTTTCACGAGAGAAAAGAATATTTCCACATGGTAAACTGGGACGATTGGAAAGACAAGTTGATATTTACCTACTTTATCTGGCATAGGTTTACCAGATACAACCTCGTCACACCTGGGTCTCTTTATGGGAGAATAGCTAACGCATACTGTCCGATCACCTATCAACGTTATAGCGATGACTTTGGGGTATGGTACCCGGACCTGGATGGTGAATTGAACTGAATAGGAAATACAGCTGTGTTCCCAGTCCTAATACACATAACGGTGTGGAAAACACCTACATTTTTCCATAGTAAAATAACTGTTAAAGGACTGTAGAACCGTGGTTCTACAGTCCTTTCACAGTTCTCTTATTTCTGGCAGCAGCAATCCAATAGCAACCTTATTTCAACGGGAATAAAGATTACTGTGACTTTGACAGACTTAGCAATGGCGGCAACCGGCAGTGTGAAACTAAAATTTACGTCTCATATCTCTACAGTTGTAAAAAAAATCTGTGCCGATTTTTTTTACAACTGTAGAGAATGCTGGGTTTCATAAAAAAATACGACGTCATTTGGGGCTAAAACTAAAATTATTCTTTTATTTATTTATTTATTTATTACAGCATGGAAGATTTACAGCTAAAAAAAACAAACAAAAAAAATGCTTTGGTGCGTTCTCACCTAAAATTTTCCAGTATTGCATGGAATCCTATGTACGCTGTACATTTACAGCGCCTCGAGAATATCCAGCGTGCGTTTACTAGGCATATTGCTTACGTATCCCCGGGAATATCACATAGATACGAACAAAGTTTCACTTTCTTTCGTTTTGAGTCACTTCGGAACCGTCGCACTGTCCATGATTTAGGTCTTCTTCATAAAGTTGTCAATAGACTAATTAAAGGCGAACAATTGCTTAAACGTGTCATGTTGTCCGTCCCATATAATCTTCCCAGACACCCAATATCCAGACTTTTTCAACCGTCCACCTGTCAAAGCAACATTGGGAGACACTCGCCAGTATCTAGGGTGTGTATCGAATACAACGAACTCTATTCAATACTACCTGATCTGGATGAGTTCTTTGGCTCATAGTTGAGCCATATGACATTTAAATTTTCAAAGATATAAGAGATTGGTGCCGATTCCCTTGTTCACAAACTAAACTAAATTTAAGTTCGGTGCATCTTTTTCCTTCTATTTTATTAAGAAAAGGACAGAAGATAAACATTAGTTTAGTCCTGTCAAATTAAGATACTCCATGGACAAGTTAGACGTGATTAAAAAATTCGCTACTAAAAATACGTCAATTCGCTGACTAATTTGTAAATGGCTCAGCTTATGACTTATACCACAAATAGTGACACTATAGGAATAGTGTATGTATTTTGTTCACATTCATTTTATCAATGGATAAGTGCACGACTGTGATAATGGCACTCCATAAAGTACATGAAACACTCAAATGGCCTTTAAAATCTAGTTACCTTATAATCAATCATTTCGAAATTGTTTGGAACCGTGTAGGTTACATAAAAAAATGGTGGATTGTTCACAGTTACACGTCGAAATGAATATTACTTTCTTTTTGACAATTATGGATGTTCCATAATTGTTTCTTTTTTTTTCGATAACCAATCACTAAACTGCTCCTCCACCCATAAAACAAAACTAGAAACTGTCATAAACTGCCTAAAAAACAAACTGTCAAACTGACACTGTCACTTCTAATTTTAAGTTCTATAAGGTCTGATTTTTCCAACGCCAGATAATTTTTTCCGAGGTAGTAGTTTTGAATTTTTGACCGTTCTTCCATACAAAATCTGTCAGACGTCAATTTTATTCCACGATAAAAAATTATCTGTCGATTGTAAAATCAGCCCTAAGCCGTTAGGTAATATATAGTTAAGGTGGTATTGGTGGGCGTGTAGTAGTACCATGTCCGTACATAATTTATAATTATTCGTATTGTATGTCAGTCGTGATTACCGCGTTTTATAATAATAAGCATAATCATGTTGACCCACATAGTAGAGGATTACAATGAGTATTAAACAACAACTAATACAGAGTGCCCGGTGTGCCAAGTTGATGGCCAAGGCTCGCCTACATAGGACTAAAAACATAACTTGCGAAATGTGAGTGTACCATAGTACACCTCTGCCTAAACCTTCGGGGATTATTCCACACACACACTCACACACACACACATTACATGTGGTACACTCACATTTCACACCTATAAAGGTGTGATGTTATATTAGCACAGAGTGAGTTTTTAACAGGGATCACTATGACAGCTATCCTAGCTGTTTGTTAGATAAATTATCATAAGCAAAAAGACTTCGTGATTTTTGCTTATGCTGGATTTTTCACCATAATCCTGACATTAAAATGTGATAAAAAAATAAAAGTGTTTAAAGCTTTTTATTGCGCAAAATAAATCATTAGTAGTCTGTATTTCCGCCGTTAACGCGTATAACAAAATCGCAGCGATACTCAATATGAGTTCATCCAAATCATTTTGCGGAATGGCCACCCACGTCCGTTGTATTAAGCGAAAAAGATTTTCCGGTGTTACGGCGTCCATATTTGGCAGAGCTCTTCTTTAAAGCACATCCCATGAGTGCTCAATAGGATTCAAGTCTGGTGATTCAGCTTGTTTTTGGTAGGACGTTGATATTAGTTGTGGCAAATGTGTGTTTCAACGACTCTGGCAGTGTGTGGACGTGCGACGCAAAGGAATGACAACATCTGATACAATTGTTTCAGCGTAAATCTGTGCATTGAGTTTGCCTCTGATCCAAATCGGTTCGGTTGTTCCGCCGATCCAAATACCCGCCCATATCATGAATTCCACCACTGTATACATGGATTTCCCGGCATGATTTTAAACGTTCATGACGTCCAGGGGTCCTCCGATACCGTGTAAGCATACCAAAGCGAGATTCGTCAGAAAAACACAGAAAACGTCACTCGTCTTCTGCATAATTTCGGTGTTTACGAGCCCATCTGCGATTGCGAGGCCCAATAGGTTGTACAAAAAAAAAAAAAAAAAAAATGCAAATGAAATGCAAGCGATTTCTGATGGTTTGATCGCTTATTAACATCCCTGAAAACCTATGAAGCTTCGTCTTCAACATCATCGCGATCATTGTACGATTTCGTCGATCAATAATTTGTATGTAACGATTTTGTGCGCTTGTGGTGATGCGAGCTCGTCCTCCATGTCGCTTTGCAACGCTGCTAGTAATGCGGTGACGTGTTCAAAGTCGACTATCGAAATATTTGTGGTTGGCTAAAATGACTGTGTCATTTGCGTAGGTTGCTGACGTAATATACGGAGAATGGGGCAGATCTGCACTATTTATGTTGTACAACAACGGTCCCATTCCAGAGCCCTGGGGTGCTCCTGCAGTTATTTTGTGGAGTGAAGAGATAACATCTCTTTCCTTAACTTGATAACTTCTGTTGGAGAGGCAAGATTCAAGCAGTTCGTAATACATGTAGGGATCTTTTTACAGAGTAACCCGCATTGCCATACTCTATCGAAGGTTGTTGTATATCTAAAAATGCAGCTGAGCAGTATCACTAATCTTCCAGACTTTTTTATTTTGTCATAGATCCTGTGGACTTGTTCTGTCGTAGCGTGTTTCTGTTGAAAGCCAAATTGATGCTCAGGTATGATAGACCGATGGAGTAATTGTGGTACCATTCGTTCAGCAATAGTTTTTCAAATAGTTTAGTTGTGACAGGCAATAAACTAGGTTACCTCATGCTCTGGTTTACCTTCTTTATGGATCATCACTATTTGGGAGCCTCCATAATGCTGGAAAGTAGTTTGTTCTTAGTATACCATTATAGAGTGCCGTTAAGAATACAATACCCTTCTTCAGTAGTTGTTTTAGGACTTCCTTAGAGATAAGATAAAAACCTGCTGCTTTTTTACTGTCTAACTTTATTATCTGCCGAAATACTTCCGGCTGGTGTACAGGTAATATGGCTTCAATATCAGAGTCGTCAGAACCGGTTCATGCGACTAGTAGCCTTCCAAAAGGAATAGTTTGTGGCTTTTGTGGCTATCAGGGACTCTGATTGTGATTTTAAAGTTGCATTCTCAGCTTCGACAAAAACGTTTTAAGGTCTACAATCGCTTTGTTCAGAGCAGTTTTATCTTCTCTGGCCGTATTCTAGACGCAATCGTCGCATTTCCTTGATTTCAATTCTAATTTTTCCGGGCATACGAGGGTGACACTGAAAGTTCTTAGAAAATCAAAAACTGAACAAACTAGCAAGTTATTAGTTTTATTATATGTTTTCAAAATAGTGTCCATTTACATCAATACACCGCTGTATCCGATGGAACTACTGAGAAAAGCACTTTGCCCACTCGTCCTTAGGGGACTCTTCGACGGCATTTTGAATCGCAGCCACTGCTTCGTCGGCGTCCATAAAACGATTTCCTCGAAGTTTTTCTTTTATTTTTTTGATTTGATTTGATACTCGTCGTAATTTTTCCAACTTCCATGGATTTAAAAAAAATCCAGTCTACCTGGATCTCCGTTTACAACAGAGGTGTGGATTGGGCATCTCTACACATCTTATTGCACCGATTGCGAGTGCAGGGAAGGAATAATAAAAAAAAACAGGGTGATAGATAGTGTTATATTAAATAATAATAGGAAACAAAGCCTTTAAATAAAATCAATTTATTTTCATAAGATCGATAAAATGAAGAGCTTCTAATGCGGTCGTGGCGTTAAGGGCACGAAAATCTGGAACTTCTCTACATGCCCGTGGCGTTGAAAAGGTTCAATAAAGTAAATGGCTAAATAAAGTATGGGCGACTGCCCTAGCAATGTATAAAAATTGTACCTAGCAATATGTAATGCTGAATACCTGAATATTAGTATTTAGTATAAAAAAAGTTTCAGGAACTTTACATATCGTTACACTCCTGAAAATAAAATCGGAGAAACTCCTATATCAATAGGTATACAAAGTTTAACTAGGTAAAAAAAAAATATTTTTCTAGAAAAATCACCCTACACATATTATACGCACTGATTAAACCAGGGCACATAAAACAACAACAGTGACATTTAATTATTTATTATGTAGGTATGTACACGCATTATCTATTATGAAGCAAAAGTGATATGTAGTAAATGGCGATCTATAACTGCTTACCCCTACCCCCCTGTTGGGTACCTTCAAGATAGGTAAGATTGAATATAATTAGCTATTGGGCTTTTATTGCGTCGAGTAATAAAAATAGGGTGTTAGTTAGGTAGTTATAAATACGCGACCTGGGTCCGCACGTGTATGCCTCTTAGTTCAGGGTGCTTACCACCAGCTCTTATAGCAGGGCAGAAGTTGAACTGCACTGCTTTTTAGTACTAAGTCAAAGAACAGCAGAAAGGAAATATATGGATATTTCCTTTCACTTAATGATTCTTTTCACCAAGCTGACAGTCACTTATTCTTCCAGTTATTTTTTTTTTTTAAGCGAATATTAATTAAGACAGCTTTGGGTTTCATTGGACTGAGCGATCAAAGTTTCTTTATAGTCGGGAGGTTTGTCCTTGTTAAGACCCAAATTTTTCTCCGTACATCTTGTATATCGTTGGACAAAACTTTTGAGCCATCTTTTCATATGGAGAATCCTTTTCTATTTTCTTATCATGGGTCAATTTGTTCCAAAAATGGTGAGTGTAGGCGTTTTCAACATTCTTCAATTCCTTAGGTATGAAGTAGTCGTTGTTTCTGGAATAATGTACTGGGTAGAAATAGTCTGGGCCATACACTTCGAGTCCTGGAAATAATATTTTAAATGTATAAGGTTATTGAGTACTTTAAAAGAGTATGTAGCTGCTAGCTGCATCGACACATCCATCCGCCGCCACAACGAAGGCTTCACTGAAGATTAGGTGTTTTTTTTGGAAATGGCATGTAGAAAGAAAAGAAGAAAAAAGAAAATACGTTTATTTGCGGTAAACATGACGCAGAAAAAAGAACAATAATACAAAAAAAAAATAACAAGTTGGGGGAAAATATGCGTCACATCGAGGCAGGTCAACCCAGGAGGTCGTCATCTGCTTAACCGGACTTGCCTGTGGGTGCCTCCAGCCAGGGCATAAGCAACTAAGCAACTGCCGAGGACAGTACCCGACGTCGGTCCTCGGCTTAGGACATCGCTGTGATGGCAGCAAGGGACAGGCCGGATCGGAATTATTTAGGGACGAATTTAAAGCTACAGGCTCAGCGACGCAGGCTGGCTTGAGCAAGGGTCGGGGCGGACATGGACTGGGGCGTCGCGACGATTAGGCTTCACCTAATCGTCTACAGAATCGGCCTAATGCTGAAAAAATTCTTATCAGGGTCTTCCCTTTAATAGAAACCGGTACTTGACACCGGAGATGACTCAGTGGCCGTTGTAAAAAAGTCTAATCTAGGAGTTGGTTACCTTTCATTCATAAGGAAGGCAGTTATTATTTTAGACGAAACGTATCACAGTTTAGTTAGTTTACCGCGCAACTAGCATGCATATATACAACGTCCCGAATACCCGTCTGTCTGGTCGGAGGACCCTCTCTTTTCAATGGAGGATGCGTGAACTTTACACCCTGTTCCTCATACCTCTATAAACCTAAGAAGTCTATGCCTGCCAGTTTAACGATTTGATTTTGAAATGAGTTATGCCGTGTTACGCGAGTACCGCATTGAATGTACCAGACGTATTACGATTTTCTACTGTGTACGAGTTTCTACAGTCCTTTACAAGTTCTGTTATTGTGGTTTACCGCTATTGATGATAATGCAATACAAGGATATTCTTTTACTAGAAAATTCTTTGTACATATTTGGGTCTTGATTAGTCTGATTTACTGCAATATTCTCAATATATCTCTGCCGATACTATACGTAAATAAAGGCGTGATGTTATAAATTATATTGATGATATTGTTATAATTAGTACTAACCTTGACAAGTTTTAGACGACCACTCGTTCAGTTTGGATGTCTCACACATTTTGGAAAGTACTCTCGTTATGACGCCTGGTCCGTTGTGTATCCAAACATCTGGTCTATACGTTGTTTTCACTTCACTGAAAATAAATATAAAATATAATTAGAGTTTGCTAAATGAAAACATGACACATTGATTGGAAGTATAAAGATAATCCTTCAATTCCATTATCTTTATTTATTGAACCTATGTGACTGGACACCTGATGCTTGCTTGCCTGCACCTGTGCTTGTTGGGTAGCTGAGGTCTTGGACTTTGGAAACCATACAGGTTTATTTCTAAAACTCTTACATTTTGACGAATTTACAACATACCTAGCATACAGGGATAGTAGCAGGACACTTGCGTTCTCTTTCTTAGGTGTTCCACGCGAAAGAGATTTGCGTGAAAAGATTCTTGAAAACCTTTTGCAATGCTACTAGTAACTAGAAATACAAAACTCTTTAAAAAAAAAACTAAAGATAACATACAAAGAAATTGTATTGTATTTGATGAAAATGGATTATCGATAGGTACATACTTGATGACAGCCTCGGCAAGTTTTCTGCCTATGTGATCCATGGAAATAGCGACGGCTCCGGCAGCTACGTAGCTGCTGTCTTGCCTCGCTACCCAGTTGTGTCCCAGAGGCGTTAGAGATTTGACAATCACCATATCCGTGTCCAGATATACCCCTCCCCACTTGTACAAACTTAAATATCGCAGGACATCAGAAGTATGTTCGACCCGCCACTTGCTTTTAATAAAAGGTTTGCCTGCCACCATAGCTTCCAAGGGAGTGTTTTTAGCGTAATCAGTTATGTGAACCCTAGCCAACTTGACGTTTGGGAGGCGCCGTAATTCAGCGATACAACTCCTTTGATACACGAAGTCGCTGACGGGTGCACTGAACATCAGATAAACTTGTCGCTCTGGGTGGGCTCTCGACGCAGACTCGATGGCACATGCCTGACGGGAGTCTAGCCCTCCACGGCATGATGTCTCGTGAAAGAATATTGAGTTGGGTCTCGGCAAGAAGTTCCTGTCTTCAGTTGAAGGCAATGCATCGTTCTCTCTTACGTAATGACACGAAATATTATTATCCACGTCATCAAAATGCATGATCAAAGGTGGTAAGATTTCATTTTGTGCGTTGTTATAGTAAATAATAAGACCACTGAAAACTATAAAAGTTATAAATATGTTTACATGTCTTCTTAATATGAACATTTTTATCTTTTGTGTTTTTAACGAGTACATATTTTAACTTTTCCTGCGATATCAATGACTCCAGAAGGCGGACTGTTTTAGAATAATGTTGCACATTTAAATACCTATATTTTCCTGCTTCCCAAGATGTAAGCGGTCTGCCGACAGTTTAAAAGCAAACCTAACGTTAAAGAACATTAAAACCGGCCAAGTGCTAGTCGGACTCGCGCACGAAGGGTTCCGTACCACTATCTATAAAAATCACGTCGGTTGTATGGGAGCCCCCCTTAAATATACATTTTATTTTAATTTAATTATTTAATTTTAAAGTGAATATACAACTAAATCTTCTGTGAATATTTCAAGCGTCTACCTGTTGCCGTTATTAATATCGAGCAATAAACGGCAGGGAGCAGTGGTGGCCCAGTGGTAATGGACCCGACTTACGAGTTGTAGGTCATGAGTTCGAACTCAGGCAGGCACTTTACTTTGTGTAAATAATTTCATCACAACTGCTCTCAAAACGGTGAAGGAAAACATCGTGAGGAAACCGGCATGTCCTAGAACCACAAATTCGAAGACATGTGACATCCACCAACCCGCACTGGGTCATTATGGCCCCTCCCTCTCACAGAGAGGAGGCCTGTGTCCCAGCAGTGGGAACATTATAGGCTGATCTATACTTATAATAAATCTGTAGAAGTGAAAATTCTGTACATTGAAAATATCAAAAAAATAAATGGCAGGGTGACTAGACGGACACCGAACCCAAAAATGTGATTAAAAAAATTTTTGTCTGTCTGTCTGTTTGTTCAGGCATCACGCAAAAACTACCGGTTCGATTACGATGAAACTTGGTATAATTATTCTTTAATATCCTGGGCACCACACTGGGTACTTTTTATCCCGGAAAAGTCATCATCATCGGCCTAGCCTTTTCCCAACTATGTTGGGGTCGGCTTCCAGTCTAACCGGATGCAGCTGAATACCAGTACCTTTTTATCCCGGAAAAGTATATACAATAAAAAACAAACTTAATTTTGCGGTTCGATCCCTAGACCCGATTACTGTACCAACCGCAAATAATAATTTTGTCGTAGGTTACGTCACCAGCAGTGGAGTTCACTAAGGGGCGCTGCACACGGCTAAGATACTATAATATTTTATCTTAAGATACAATTTCGCTCGCCATACAATTCAATGGACTATCACACATGACGAAGATAATAAATAATATTTCATATTTTCGTATCCTAAGATGAATTTGTATGGCGAGCGATATTGTATCTTAAGATAAAATATTATAGTATCTTAGCCGTGTGCAGCGCCCCTAATTTATGCTGTAAATGTAGTGCTGAAGGTTAAATTTGGCTTGCACCGTTCGCAGCACACGCGTGGCGCGCGGCCGCCACGGATCGCTACCGTATATAAGGACGGAGTCTGAGCGCGCGATTCATACATTTTTTTAACTTTGATTTGAACGGACGTGTCGAGTGGCGAGCGTTCGTTGTTATTAGCATTCTATAAATTGTGTGTTTTAACTGCTACTTGCAATTCTAAACCGTGCTTTTCAGTGCGACCTTTTTATTCCTTTTAGTTTTTACTAAGTACAGTTTAAGGTAGAGTTATTTAGGTTTATTTTTATAAGTCGTAAGTATGGATTTTAATTTTAAAGTATAGGTAGTGTACGTAGTGACCGTAGGTTATTTTATAATACTATTAGGTAGGATTAGTCATTCGTATAGATATTCGTTTTTAGGGATTTTGCTTATTTGGTTAGATTAGTTATCATCAAGAGTTGGTTTATTTAGGTAGGTAGGTATTTTATTTTCTGTTATTTAGTTTTTTTTTTTTTAAATTAGGTAGGTACTTAGGTTTACTTTTATAAGGCGTAGACCGTATAGATTTTTATTTCAAGTATATGTAGGGGCCCGCGCCGGGACCGAAGTATTAATACCGGTATGCTCGATAGATAACGTTCTACACAAATAGCACTTTACACAAAAAAACTCATTGATAAGTTTCGTCATCCACACGAACGAAGTCGCAGGCACTGCTAGTTATGTAATAAACGACAAAAAAGTCACGTTTATTGTATGGGGGCCGCACTTAAAAAAGGCATACTATTCCATCAACGACTACTTACACGATAAGAATAGTTGGTCTCCCTGATTAACTCAAGACAATGTTTATGTTCTTTCTCCAGAATTAGCTTACTGACAGGTAATATGAGTTCATATAATTTTTTATTTTTATTTGACTGTATAAGTCAATTCAGTTTAATTTTATTTTTAATGTATTATTGACATAATCTACTCATTTTAATGTTTTTTAATGAGTTGATTGCAATATGTGGTTAGCTAGTGACCTCGACGATTGATCATATTATTCTTGCCTGAACAACCGGCAGCAAGTTCCTCGTGCTCCCTTAGATGTCACTGCTTGCGGTAGCGTCGGGGGTCAGGTTGCCTCCTTCCCTCAAATATGGCGAAGTAATGGCTGATCTTTGCGTTATGCTCGTGAACGGGTGCTGCTTGTGGTGACTGGTCGTCTTGCTGACCATGGTTTTATTGTTGTTATTAGTATTAACTTATTTATTTATTTTATTTCGATGGTCCTAGTTTATCATTTGTGACTTCAAGTGACAACTATGTGAACAGAACCCAGCAATGCATAAATATGTAAGCTGTCACGCCCTTTATGCCTGGAGGCTTTTATTTAGGTAGTAAGATTTTATTTACATTTTATTTTTAATAATTTTTTTTTTAGCTTGAATACGTATAGTTTTTATTATATTTGTTGGTAATTTGGCGTGGCTAGCTGACATATGACAAATAATTTAATGTAATTTAATGTTCTGTGTCTTGTAATGTTAATTACTTAACATACCTATTATTGTATACAATCAAGTATTTTCTAACTGAACAGACAGCTGTGCTGCTGGGGAGTTTGTTGCGCCACTTCTTCCCAGCGATAGCACTCGGAAGTGGTGAAGGGCGGGCGTTTTTGGGGGACTGTCTTTTGTAATTTTGACGTTCAAAAAGTGCTGATTCTCACCCTAATTTGAGTAAATGACTTTTGATTTCGACAGTGATACAACATCAGAGGTGGTTAAATATGCCAAACTTTAAACTTTAGAAAGAGTGTAAAGGGCTCAGCTTATGACTTATACCACAAATAGTAACACTATAGGTATAGTCTATATATATTGTTCCCATTCATTTTATCAATGGATAAGTGCACGATCATGACTATGATAATGACACTCCATAAAGACAATGAAACACTCAAATGGCTAAAGTTAGTACTTACCAACTTTATCTATCTATACTTATAATAAATCTGTAGAAGTGAAAATTCTGTACATTGAAAATATCGAAAAAATAAATGGCAGGGGGTGTTACTAGACCGACACCGAACCCAAAAATGTGATTAAAAAAGGGGCGCTGCACACGGCTAAGATACTATAATATTTTATCGTAAGATACAATATCGCTCGCCATACAATTCAATGGACTATCACACACGACGAAGATAATAAATAATATTTCCTATTTTCGTATCTTATGATGAATTTGTATGGCGAGCGATATAAGTTATGCTGTAAATGTAGTGCTGAAGGTTGAATTTGGCTTGCACCGTTCGCAGCACACGCGTGGTGCGCGGCCGCCACGGATCGCTACCGTATATAAGGACGGAGTCTGAGCGCGCGCATCATACATTTTTTGAACTTTGATTTTAACGATCGTGTCGAGTGGCGAGCGTTCGTTCTTATTAGCATTCTATAAATTGTATGTTTTAACTGCTACTTGCAATTCTAAACCGTGCTTTTCAGTGCGACCTTTTTATTCCTTTTAGTTTTTACTAAGTACAGTGTAAGTTAGAGATTTAGGTTTATTTTTATAAGTCGTAGGTATGGATTTTAATTTTAAAGTATATAGGTAGTATTGATAGTGTACGTAGTGACCGTAGGTTATTTTATAATACTGTTAGGTAGGATTAGTCATTCGTATAGATATTAGTTCTTAGGGATTTTGCTTATTTATTGAGTTTAGATTAGTTATCATCAGAAATAGGTTTATTTAGGTAGGTAGGTATTTTATTTTCTGTTATTAAGTTTTTTTTTTTTTTTAATTCGGTAGGTACTTAGGTTTACTTTTATAAGGCGTAGACCGTATAGATTTTAATTTCAAGTATAGGTAGGGGCCCGCGCCGGGACAGAAGTATTAATACCGGTATGCTCGATAGATAACGTTCTACACAAATAGCACTTTACACAAAAAACTCATTGATAAGTTTCGTCATCCACGCGAACGAAGTCGCGGGCACAGCTAGTTCGTAATAATAACTTAGGAATAAAATAAAATATTCATAAAATTAAATATAAGCTGACAGTCACTTATTCTTCCAGTTATTAATTTAGGGCTAATTTTTCCAACGCCAGATAATTTTATCGGAAGAATAATTTTGAATTTTTGACAGCTCTTCCATACAAAAACTGTCAGACGTCCATCAAAATCAGCCCTTAATTATTAAGGGCGAATTACATCAAACTTTTATACGTACGGACGCCAGCACATCAAGCTACTACAATCTGTCAAATTTCTTTAATAGATTTTCAACTTTATCGCTAAAGCATTAAGGTTCAAGGTTGATTGGGAAAATTTGACAGTTTCGGGTAGCTTGACCTGCTGGCGTCTGTACAATAATAATAGTTTTATCCTGAGAATAAATTTTGATTTTTTACAGATTTTACATTATAGAACTGGCAGTGGCAGGCATGTCAATTTTATTCCACGGTTAAAAGACATGTAATTTTGGTAAAATCAGCCCTTAATCGAATGTTGAAAAAAACAGCTCTGGGTTTTATTGGACCCAGCAATAAAAGGTTCTGCATTGGGGTTTTATCCTTGTTAAGACCCAAATTCTTCTCCATACATCTTGTATATCGTTGGACAAAACGTTTGAGCCATATTTTCAAATCGGGAATCCTTTTCTATTTTCTTATCATAGGTCAATTTATTCCAAAAATGGTGACTGTAGGCGTTTTCAACGTTCTCCAATTCTCCAGGTTCGAAGTATGCGTTGTTGATAGAATACCATATCGGGTAGAAATACTCTGGGCCATACACTTCGAATTCTAGAAATAATAATTATGTTACATATTTAAACTTATTGAGTACATACTTTAAAAGAGTATTTAGTTCCAATAAAGAAATACTGTGAACTAAATTTCCGGCTTTCCTAACCCAGGGCTTACTGCCTACTGCTGAAAACAATTCTCATCATGAGTCTTCCTTTTAATAGAAACTGGTACTTGACACCGGTGGTGACTCGGTGGCCGTTGTTAAAAGGTCTAATCTAGGAGTTACCTTTCATTCATAAGGAAGAATTCAGATATTATTTTAGACGAAACGAAGTGTCATGCAATATTTTACCATATGCTGATGTGCGATTTAACTATTTGTTGTCACCTTGCTTGACTTGCCTCACACATCTTCGTCAGACATCCTTTGTAGCAGCTTGTATTAAGGTGTCAATTTTATTTTATTTTTCTTTGCTATCTTTACTTCCCCATTTTTATTCGCCATTCGAGAATCTTATGCCATGTTATGCGAGTACCGCATAGAATGAGCCGGGCGTATTGCCTTTTTTATGTATCTTCGTCCTTTACGCGTTCTGTTATTTTGGTTTACCGATACTGATGACTAGCTGCGCTATGATAAGTTTCGATCCCGTGGGAATATCGGGATAAAAAGTATCCTATATGTTAATCCTGGTTATAAACCATATGTGTGCCAAATTTCATCCAAATCCGTTTAAATGTTAGTTTTTGCGTGAAAATGTAACAAACATCCGGATCCATCCATCCATCCATATAAACTTTCACGTTTATAATATTAAGTAGGATAATGTAAGATTTTTTTTATTTATTACAAAAGTCTTAGTGTCTGATTCTGGATTAGTCTGGTTTACTACAATAGGCTCATATCTGCTTACACCATAGGAAAATATAGACGTGATGTTATAAATTATATTGTTGATATTGTTATAGTTAGTACTAACCTTGACAAGTGTTAGACGACCACTCTATCAGTTTGGATGTCTCACACATTTTTTCAAGTACTCTTTCTAAGACGCCTGGTCCATTGTGTGCCCAAATATCTGGTCTATACGTTGTTTTTACTTCACTGGAAATAAATATAACATTAATAATAGAGTTTGCGAAATGAAAACATGACATTGGAAAGATAAAGTTAATACCTATTCAGCAAACATAAGTATGATAGGGTGTAAAACAATCACAGACAATACAACCGAACAACAAACACAACAACAATCACAACAGATAATCAGGTAGACAATCAGTATTTATTTATTGTTCGATGATGTTTTAAAGTCAAGTCGGGCAACAAATCTGTCTACACAGCAGAAGTGGGCAAGGTTACCTCTATAGAAAGAGTTGTTGACGATTACATAATAATGTCATGTTCGTCAGCGGCTATTATCTTGTATCGAACGATTTTTGTGTATGTGTGTGGACAATGCTTTATAGCTTTAAGTGCCTCGATAAACACCTGAACAGGTTTTAATTGATTTTGAAAGTATATACTTAGGTTTCTTTCTAAAACTCGATGTTACAGTACCTACTGTAGAGACTACAGCTTACATGCAACCTCCGCGAGTCAGTTAAAAGTCATTGGCATGAAATACGAGACAAACATGAGGTTAGTTTAAGATTAGAAGAGATTAGGCGTCAGATTTGGCTGACA
Organism: Apamea monoglypha; assembly: GCA_911387795.2. NCBI lineage: Eukaryota > Metazoa > Arthropoda > Insecta > Lepidoptera > Noctuidae > Apamea > Apamea monoglypha. Next base: position 2,694,277 of record OU426922.1, on the reverse strand, counting down.
AGCCAAATAATTAACATGTAAAATACGTAGAATGATTTAAAGGAATAATTATTGAATCTAAGTGATAAACCGTGGTTTAATTGATTCCTCTCGGTAGGTACCCTGAAGCTCGTAGAGAGTGGGACTGTTCCTAAATTACCCTTGGCTGATAAAATTTTCGTTTTTCCTAATTATGCTAAATATTAGTGTTTAGGTTGGTTTCCCCCGAAGGGGAAGAAATACGCCCCGCCTCCGCGTATTTCTGTAGGGCTCGTCACCAGACATGGGCACCCTCCCACCGATAGAGATTAAATGAATTCCAAATGTGAAGATGTCCAGTGCCTTGTCTCATCAATAGACCAAGAAAAGGATTGAAAGAAATACTAAATAAAACTTAGGAATTCATAGTTATGAACACAGTTTGAAAGCTAGTAATAATAGAGGGATCCAAAGTATATTATTATTATTAAATTGTGAGTAACCGTGGGGTTACTCACACCACCACCAATAATAATTACTCTAGCGTGTGGACGCTAGAGTAATTATTATTGGTATTTGATCAGTCATTACTCACACGATACCTTTCATCTCAGAATACCAGATTCTCAAAATACCATGTCGGCATCATGCTCTTAAGGAGACATGGTCCCTATCAGTCCTTGGACTGAATATTAGATAGATGTGGTTACCCACACCCCTGGAAGTTCACCCCTTCAAGCACATCTGCAAGGCAGTACTCCCTTACTTCTCCTAAAATTGTTTGTCCGAAAATCATTATCCATAACACGTTTGCTATAAACTTCAGTAACCATAATCTTCAAAAAATCGAAATTTTGTTTTACATAATTATCTTTACTACCAAAACTATTCTGTCATAATATCGTGTACTATAATTATTTAATCTCCTAATTTTGCATGAAATAAAGTCATATGTCCTAAGTATTGTATTATATAATGTGTATTATTCCGAATGTTCATTTATAATGAAATGTTTTTGTTTATAAATTTAAATGTCAGCCCTAAAACATTTGGTAAAAATTAGGTTTTAGTGACAGAAAAGAATCGCTGTAAACCCGACTCCACGCAGTCTTGTCTGCTCTACCCAGTTCTACCCCTATAGTGTAATTTAAAATCGTGTAGGCGCGTAGGGGCGAGGCGGCCCGCGGGCTTAGGAGCAGGAGGCTGCGAGCGAGCCGCCGCGGCTGAGACTGGCCGGCGAAGCCGGCCAGTAAGCCACGGTGGTGAGCGAAACACGTCTGCGACGATTAGCACGCGTGGGACCGCCGGAGACCCGCAGCGCCGGAGCCGTGACAGAAACCAAGCCTGCTGCATGTTGCATGCTTGCTTGCATGCTGCATGCTGCATGCAATGCACGCTTGCTTGCGTGCATGCGCCCACCCTTCACAACTTCCTAGTGTTGGACTGGGGAGAAGATGTGGCGCAACAAACTCTCCACCAACACTTCTCTGTCTGATTATAATAAACAAAAAACGTAATAAACGTATTTTCTTTCTTTCTTTTTCTTTCTTTTCTTTCTTTCTATTATGCAGTTATAAGAACTGTAACAACTCTATCAGCCTAGGATCATCATCATTCTCCTGCCCCTACCCCAATCTATTTGGCGTCGGCGTAACATGTCTTTTTCTTCCATACTCCTCTATTAGCCGCCATCTCAACAGTCACCCCCTTTCTAACCATATCATCATTCACACAGTCCATCCATTGTGTCTTTGATCTTCCCCTACTCTTATAGCCATCGACATTCATACTCAACTTTCTTCACGACATTTTCCTCATTCCTCCGTATCACATGCCCCCATACCATGACAACCACACAACTTTTCAGTTACCGGTGCCACTTTCAGACTTCCTCTCATATACTCACTTCTTATTCTATCTATTCGTGTAACACCACACTTCTCTCTAGGCATTCTCATCACAGCTGTATGCAATTGCCTTTCATTCATCCCTTTTGTGGCCCAACATTCTGATCCATACAAGACAGCAGGTCTAACCATGGTTTTGTATATCTTCCCCTTAAGTTTAAGGGGAATGCGGGAGTCGTAGATTGTTCCCGTGACCTGCCGCCATTTCATCCATCGAGTGTTAATTCTGTGCTTAACCGTCCGATCTACTTCGCCATCGCTTTGCACGAGTGAACCGAAATACCGAAAGTGATAGACTTTCGGTATCTCGGTTCACTCGTGCCTAGCCTAGGATAGTTACTATAATGAAGGTAACTTAATAACGAATACTCGCTATCTCGCGACAGCCTACCCGGACACGGCCTCTTGGTATTCACTAAATCTTCTAACTTAACTAGTCTGGACTAGGAAGTCCGTATCCTAAAGCGGTTCGACACCGACTCCCCTACGTCTTCGTTATAATCCCTCACATGCTAAAATCCCCACGCTCAGCCCCTTTCCCATACTTTCGCAGAATCGGTTTCAATTGTTTCAAGGGTCCGTTTTGGGTTTGGCCCCGGCTCAAGTTATGGCCACCAGATTTATCCATCCATCCGCCATCATTTTGAACTTCGTTCCTGGCGGGGGTCCCCCGACCCCACACGTTTTTTTTTTAAAATAAATGGTCATACTAATAGAAAAAGAGGAAAGGAGCCAATATCGAACCTTGTGGAACACCGATTTTTACTTTTAAACCGAAATAATTGACAACTCTTATTTGAACTTCCTGTTGTCTATCATTTAGATATGATTTCACTAAACCGAGCGGAAGTTTACCTAGTACGTAATGCTCAAGTTTCAAGAGTAGGATTTCGTGATCTATGCAATCAAATGCCTTGGAGAGGTCAGAAAAGATTCCTATGGCGTCTTGGGCTTCTACCCATGCTAACGTAAATATGTGTGTTAATAAAGTGGGGGTGGGGTTGAGGGTGTAGTAGTAGCCCTATAGTATGCTGTACGTATATAATTTATAATTATTCGTATTGTATATTAGTTGTGATTACCGCGTTTTACAATAAATAATACGCACACACAGTCATGTTAAGCGCATAGAGGAATACAATGAGTATCAAACAACAAATAAAACAGAGTGAGATTTTAACAGGGTACTATGGCACTATCCTAGCTGTTTGTTAGTTACGCTTAAATAGGAAATAAAACTGATAAAATAAAACATTGGAAAGTTTATTTTTTGTTAAACCAAAATGGCTTAAATATCAAGTGTTTTTTTTTTGAGATTGTTTAATTGTTTCTCCTTCTTTGTAACACAATTTTAAGGAAATAAAAAGCTACCTACCTAGAAGAAAATGAATACTTCTTCTAGTAATCTGTAATGTCATGATGCATGATCCTTAGTGATTGACAAAGATTACAACAGACTGTTATTGTTAGCTATATGGTAGATACAGTGTCGACCAAAAGTCTATAGGCAATCTCACAAAGCAATAGCTTGACGTTTAATTTCACTTACGCCCTTCTAGTTTCAAGAAAATAAACACATTGTCGTTAAGAAGTAATTGTAGTTCATAATTTCAACGATATAATATGAGTCGAGATGACCTAGCGGTTAAGTGCGTGCAGATAGATGCATGAATCATTGAGCCGTGTGTTCAAATCTCACGCAGTACTTCGACTTTTAGTAAGTTTTTACTCGATTGGAAGTAATGTGAGAGAAATATAATTATTCTTTATCTTGTTCGCTTTGTTCACACATTTCGTAAAATTAGAAAGGTAGATCAAAGTAAACTAAATAAAGAATTTAGATTTCTGTGAGGTAGACATGAGTTTTATGAACAGTTAACTTGATCGGAATGAACGTTGTCGTTTGGTTGTATTTGTTGGTTAGTGACATGTGATTTAATAGATATCGGTATTGTATTTATTCTCAAAATGCAGGCAAATATAATTGAGGCGAGGGCGACTATTATTGCGCTACATAAAAGTGGTCTTAATAGAACAGAAATATCTGATGAAACCGGACTGAATGTGAGTATTATATTTATGAATTGTAACTTAAAACTTTTATTTGAAATTTTGCCTAAGATTATTTGGATTAAATCTTTTTATTGTTTTTTAAATCCATCATGAAGCCTAAAAGATAAATAAATTAGTGTTTATTATTGGATTTATAAATGCAGTTTTAATATTTTAATATTATATTAAATAAATATTATTATATTATATAAAAATGAAGTCACTTTAGTATTTTACTATAGCTGCCTAATTTAATATCACTTTTTTTTGTTTTAGAGGAACACTGTAAGTCGGTGGATCAAGAGATATGAGGATGAGGGTAGCCTTGCTAGTCGACACCGAAGTGGAAGTGGCCGTCGCTTATTAGCGAGGCGCAGCGACAACATATGTTGGGCGAGTATGAAACAAATGGTTTCACACCAACTAGACAGTTTGCGGTATTATTATTCGACATCTCATTGCAAACTGTTCGCCGTGCCCTCCACGCTGAAGCCTTATATCACAGAAGACGAGCTAAAAACGTTACGCACGGGATTATTTAGATTTTGACTGGAATACTACGATATGTTCAGATGAAAAGACATTCAAATCTAGTCAAGAGGGTGGGCTTCATTTCAAATAATCTATTTAGATGTTTTGGTTTTAATAATTAGACGGTTTAACTAAATCTTTAGTAATACTTATTGATATATCCGTAATTATTTAATTATCTTAAATTGAGGTTTAGTTTGAATCTTCTTTTCGTCAAGAAAATGAACACTTAAGCTATAACCTCAATACATTCATTGTGATGTTACATAAAAAAACATGTTCATAATGTCTAAATCATATATTAGTTTTCAATAAACTCTGCTGAATACCGATACCTATAATAAGTGGGTATCAACAATTATGAATATCCTTTCCTTGTTACGTTATTGTGGGTGTGTGGTATACAACAAAAAATCTTACGAACGGTTACAAGAGAACTTCTTTTATATAGGCAGGAATGTGACGTCACAATTCTCATAAAAGTTTATTAATTTTATAAATAAATAAAACGAATAAACATTTTTGTTATCATTCAGCATGACTTTTTTATTTCCACCTTCCAACACCGAAAAGATACATTTAACACATAGTCACATAAATAGTTAAGTAATAATACAATAACTAATATTTAACTTCTTATAAATAAATAATAAGCATGAATACATTATAAATAAATATAAATATTACCTAACAAGTTTTTGGATAAAATACAAATATTATTATGGTTTCAAAGAAACAAAAAAAAGCCACACATTGTAATTAAGATTCGAACTCGGACTTCGTTGATCGTGAATCCATTGCTTAGCCTAAACAGCTACTAGCACATGTTACATTTACGCGAATTTTAGCAATGCAATGATAAGAACAGAAGGGTAATACCCCTGTTGGCATAAAATTTTAAGGCATAATATACTTTAGCATAACGTTTTCGCATAACTTTTATTAACATAATAATACTTTGGCATAATGCAAAGGTTAAGATAACTATCATTATTAGTCTAATATGTTTTGGCTTAAGTTGGAGTTTCATAAATTTAAAGGGCATAATATTTATTCGTCTAATAATCATGAGCCATAAATATAAAAAGGCATAATTGGGTGAATGTAATTTAACATACAGTTATTAGGTATGATGTTTCCTGATATTTACTACTGTTATTGAATCATATGGGTTAGGTTAGGTTAGAACAGTGACCATTAACGCCAGATCCCTGGAATAGGACCCTCTATTGGTGGTGTTGTGGGTTTTTACCGTTTTGAGTTATTTATTAGGGTCTTTTAGTTTTTTTTCAAAGAACATTATGTGTTTATATCATTATGCGTTTTTAACATTATGCTTTATAAAATTATGCTTCATTGTTATTATGCCAGCAGTATTTATGGCAACAAGCATTATGGCAAAACATTTATGCCTAATAATATTATGCGTAATGATCATTATGCTCAATTTCGTTATGTCAATTTAAATTATGATAATATATTTTATGCTTATCAGTAGTAAGCCGAACAGAAGGCCAATTCTCGTAATTTAAAACGTTCAAAATCTAGTCACAGTCTCATCTCGGCGAAAACAAATGTCAAAAACTTGTCAAAATGTAAGGAAATTAGAAGTATTTTTTGACAGATTGAGACAGATCACTGTGAACGTTCTTAAAAATACGAGAATTGACGAATTTCTTGCTGACAAAATTTCTTGTGACTGATCCTGTATTTATGATTTATAATGTAATATTCCTATCTGAAGACTTTTAATTTATTTGAATTGTATCGTATATAATGTTTTATTTAATTTCTAATATTGTTAAATTAATAGTGTATTAAAGGGAAGATTTTTGAGTTTCTATAAAATATCTGTAAGACCTGTTATATCACCAAAACGCAAAGCACTAATAAATACTTTGACTTTGACCAAGGTTGGTTGGTTAATGATCTGACTTCTCATGAACCTTAAAACGATCTTGGGCATAACATTTCCTTCTTTAGTATTTTTGCATTCTGTAGTACAATTATCATCTACTTGTAACATCAATCACCAAGTAACTCTTCTCGATACGACTTATATATAGAAGGACAGTATCTTTTAGCAAGCTTGTCGTTGGGCATGTAAATATTATAAGGACTTCTACTAGGGCTGAAGAAGTTCCATTGGAACGAGAAAGAAGCTTGGTTGTTTCTCACTTTATAATCTGCATTCCATAATATTTTATCAATAGGGTAGAACATCTGATATTTGTAGATTGCGATATCTGTAACATAATGTGAAAAAAAGCTTTTGAAGTGTAAAGATAAAGAAACCGAAGAAGCAAAAAAAAAATATTGAATTTATGTCAGTTTTGCCGTCCTCTGTTCGTTTAAATATAATAAAAAAAAAACAACATGTAAGGGCCCAATGTCGCCAAACCTTAGACTCCAGAGATACTCCTGGAGTTGAACAGAGTATGGTGAAACAGCTCTTAAACTTTCTGTCTTCCTTCAGATTTAAATGATCTTACCATGACAGCTATCCCAACGGATTCTTACAGGACAACTACGTTGAACCACTTTTTGAATAGCTGTCCGACCAGTTACAAATCTGTCTTTAGGGTTGTAGGTCTCAAATATTTCTCTGAAAAAAGTTTAGGACACACGGGTAACGTAATGTATAATGGACTTTTGCTATAGATTCACGAAGGACGGATTCGACACTTACGCGAGAATAGAACTAGTTATATTACTTCCAGCTTTATCTTTACTAAATGACAATATCCCTGGTGCGACGAATTTCCCGCCTTGTTTCACAATCCAGTTTGGTGGCAGATCCTCCAATGGTTTGACAACTATCATATCGGTGTTCAAACAAATGCCACCCCATTTGTTAAAGGTCAACATCCTCAGTATATCCGCGGTATGCTGTATTGGATATCTACTTTCCTTCAAATCGTTAAGCAATATTGACTGTACGACTGTTCCTTTCGAATATTCAGCTACATGCACTCTCAGGAATTTCACATTGGGAAAGTGGAGGAGTTTTGCGAGACAGCCAGTCTTCAGCCCGTAGTCGGTAACAGGTGCGCTGAACAGCACGTAGATCTCTCGCTTAGGATGAGCCCTGGCAGCTGCTTCCACTGAACAAGCTTTACGAGCAGTTAGTTCGCCCTTATACGACGTCTCGTGGAAGAATATTGAATTATTCAGTTTCGGAGCAAAACTCGGATTTTCAGCCGATGGCAACGCGTCACCCTCCTCAGAGTAATAGTTAGCTATAGTATTCCAATGACTGATTGTGTACAGTTTTTTAAGGAATATTATTATACACATTAATAAACAAGCGAAACCTAAACCTCGTTTCTTGTTTCGTAAATATTTCATTATTGGTTATTTTCTGAGTAAAAGTTACGTTTTGCGCTTACGATTGACTGAATTTTATCATTTGAGTGACCCGCTTTACGACTTGTATTGTAAACAGTAACTGTAGGAATGTTGTTTGTTTTCATTTAGAATAATATTGTTTTTTTCGCCATTTCCCGCGTTTTTAAACAGAATGTGGTCGGATATCATTGTGTTCTGTCGGTCATGTGAATCCTAAGATTTTTTATGTATTTTTTTTTATTGAATATGCGACACCAAAACTGCCGTTCTCCTTTGTGTCAAAAGTAATAATAATTCTAAATAAAACCTTTATGGATAAATTATGTTCAAGATTAATGCATTATTATTTTATTTTTCAGAGAAAAGAGACGCTAAGAAATTGTTTGAGACAAGCCTATTCGACTCTTGTCAGCGCCTTAATTACCTTAGCAGAAAACTCATCACGATATGTGCTGTGAATAGTCGGACAGAAGGCTTCAGCAACTAACTCGTAAACTGTGCCTCTACTAATTGTCCTATTATGACTTACAAAGTCAGACATGTGATACGTGTAAGGCAAACCCAAATCAAAATCTTCCACCGGAGGGTTAAAAATGTCATCAATATCCAAAAAATATTGGGGGTAGAATAACTCGTAGTCGAAGATCACAACCCCTGAAAAGTAAAATACATTAATGTTATAATTTAAAGAATATTTTTTTATTATTTGGCCTTTGGGTTTGCTCGGAATTTTCCTTTGTGATTGAATAAGATATGAAAAGATGCTAATCGTAAGTGGCACTTTGCTTGCAGAATGGACGGCCGCGAAGGAGGAGATGTAGCGTGGAAAGGCCTCCAAGAAGGTGAACCGACGATCTGGTAAAGGTCGCCAGAGACCGCGGCTTGCGGGCGACGCAAATACAAGACCCATAGCTGCATGCAAAGGCTCAACTAAAAAAAAATAACAAATTCAAACATATTGTGCATTCATAGTCCGCCCATAACGCCTCCATGTCGTCATGGTTCAGTGGTAGTCTTGTATCGAAGGTTCAGATCGACAAACTTTTTTTTTGTATTACTGAGTCGCTCAATGTGTGGGAGGTGGGAGGTACAATCATTGATGGCCACGCGTATGCTTCGCCTTCCGAAGAAAAACCTGGCAAAACACGATTGTTTCAGAAGCACCACCTTAACAGTTACACTAAACTAGGCTCATACCTTTACAGTTATTGATGGGTTTCGTCTTGTAAGTCGGAGAACGCACTACTTTTGGACAACTTCTCTGTAACACACGATCGATGGCTTTTGCGCCTATAGCTGACCAAAGTGACGGGTCGTACTCTTTACCAATCTCTCTGTTAACGACAGATAAAGATAATATGTATAAGTATAGTTTTGTAGCTGGAACCTTATTCAGTGTGATAAATGCTCGTGTAATGTCATCATGTCATCATATTTTGGTGGCGAATTTTTAAGTGATTCCTAAGGTACAGACTGTTTGTAAAAGATACTGACTCACAACAGCAAGCTTGAGCATTGGTGGCCCAGTGGTAACAGCGGCGACTTACGAGTTGTAGGTCGTAGGTTCGATCCCAGACCGGCGGTTTACTTTGTGTAAATTATTTCATCACCACTGCTCTCAAAACGGCGAAGGAAAACATCGTGGGGAAATCGGCATGTTCTAGAAACAAAAATTCGAAGACATGTGCCATCTACCAATTCGCACTGGGCCGCGTGGTGGATAACGGCCCACCAATAGAAGAACTGTGTCCCAGCAGTAGGAACATTATAGGCTGATTATGCTACTGTCTCACAGGCATGGGTGACAGACACAACGCCCTGCAAAGCCGAACTTTTCCTCTAAACTCTATGCGCAAGGTGGAGCAAGAGTAATGTCAAAGAGGGAGTGGTGTGCCGTTTGGGGTTGAAACACTAGGGCCATGGGGTCCGAGTGCCCACTTGGTTTTTCGAGATATCGCCAAGCGGTTAATCGACTCTTCACGTGACCAGACGGCTGGCCTGTTTCTTGGCCAAAGAATTAGCATCGCCATACAACGTGGCATTGCTGCCAGCCTTTTGGGCACTGTTCCTGTTGACAGCGATGCGGACGAATTTTTTGATGCCCTATGATTATTTTGCTTATTTTTTTTCATGTACATATCATTATTTTAAATTTCAGAGTAATGTCATATTGTGAATTGGCTGCCAATGGCAGTGGCAAATGAGAAAAAAATTGCTCTGTTTTCACGGAAAGTGTATTCAAATGTGTAAAATAAGTCGAACAAAAGTATATCGGTCAAACGTCCACCTCCTGAGTTTATGCACATTTGTGCTCGTTTTACGGGTTATGAATTGCTCACAAAACATTTTCCAAATTGATGATTTCTTCTTCAATGCTGGCTTTCTTGCAAGATTTGTGGCTTATTGTGGTAAACGCAAAAAAACGAGACAACAATTTTCAAAAAACGAGAAATCATACGGCCCCGAAATTGGTGTTTCAAAATCTTCATCATTCCATGAGCTGTGTGACTGTGTGTATCGCTCCATTGTATTGCCAACTAATTATCTATCTGTCTACAACATATCAATGGAGATTAATGAGATCTGGTTGGACTATTTGTTCAAATCAGTCTGGCACAACCCAACCAGTCGTTGGGTCGTAAGCAATCCCGAAACTTGTACACACCTATGATCGAATTAGGAATCCGTCTGGCCTGTCCTCATCGTCTGTACTCCGCAAAAGATGCAAACGAAGAAGAAGAAATAAACAAAAATATTTACATAATTTAAGAAGCTAACAGTCTTAAAATAATAATATGTACAAGTATATATAAAAAGGAGTGGAAACAATCAAAGGGCATCAAAAAATTCGTCCGCATCGCTGTCAATAGGAAACGTGCCCAAAAGCATCATTGCCACGTTGTATGGCAATGCTAATTCTTTGGCCAACAAATAGGCCAGCCCTCTGGTCACGTGAAGAGTTGACCGACCGCAATCATTATTTTAAAAAAACTTAAAACAAAAAAAACCTACTTGATAACTTCATTTGTTATGTTTGTTCCAATTTTGTCTTTTGCAAATGACAGGATTGCTGATGCGACTTCCTCTTCGTTTTCTTTAGCAACAAAATTTGATGGTAGGTTCTCTAACGATTTAGTAACTATCATATCGGTGTCCAAATATAAACCACCCCATTTGTTGAGGGTCAAAATTCTCAGTATGTCTGCGGTATGCTGTATTCGAAATCTACTATGTATCACATCGTTGAGTAACATTGACTGTACCACTGTTCCTTTCGAATATTCAGCTACATGCACTCTCAGGAATTTCACATTGGGAAAGTGGAGGAGTTTTGCGAGACAGCCAGTCTTCAGCCCGTAGTCGGTAACAGGTGCGCTGAACAGCACGTAGATCTCTCGCTTCGGATGAGCCCTGGCAGCTGCTTCCACTGCACAAGCCTGACGGACAGTCAGTCCACCGCGGCATGAAGTCTCGTGGAAGAATATCGATTTTCTTTTCGGAAAAAAGCTCGGGTCCTCCGCAGATGGCAACGCATCTCCCGTCTCAGAGTAATGACATGGCACATATTTATTTTTTACGATGTTTAATCCTTTATACAAAAGAAATATTAATATCATTACTATAATTATTGCTGTACCAGTTAAATATCGGCGTGATCTTGTTATGAATGGCTTACGCATAATAGATAAGTTTAAATCAAATCAAATACAATAAACGTCCGGTGCGCACATGCGGTATCTACAAGAATAATTGGGTGTGGATCCACTTTCGCGACTGTCAAGAATCCCATGTTGTATATTGTATCTTGTTACGTATAACAAACAAAATATATGTATATATAAATAATAATAAACCGGGCGTTGGGCCCGGTTGCGAATATTGTGGTAACTGCCTCGATGTCACGGCGCAACAACATTGGAAGAATGCTGGGCCTGTGTGGGCTGTGTTTTTGGCGCGGCTGTCGGTGCTGCGGATAACCCCTAGCTTTCGATTGTGGCTCGAAAGCGCGTCAAAGCTAATGAAACGATTATAATTTGCTGTCATTGAGCGTCTACGAGTATAAACGGCGCTTCAATCAAAATATTTCATAATATTACTAATACCTTAAATTCCTTATACCTACGTAGTAAACGAGCAAGATTCGCAAGTGAGTCTTATTCATGTAGGTAAATGACATTCATTTCATCAATCTAAAGTCCACTGCTGCTAAAGAAAAAAATAGCGAATGAAACACCTCTTTTATCATTTTGTTGTATTTGCAAGGCAGAATTTAAAACATATATAATTCTGGATAGACTTTATTTTCTCGTACAGACATTTCACTTATAACAATTGTAGAAACAGTAATAGTAGTTAACTAATGCAGTCCCTCCTAAGGCCACGTCCTAACCGAAAGCGACTGTCGCGAGAGTACACGATCGTCGCGCTCGTTTAAATGGATATGACGTTTTCGCGCTATCAATCAAGTCGCGTTTGTACAGACGCCAGCCTGCACATCAAGCTACTAAAATCTGTCAAATTTCTTTAATAGATTTTCAACTTTATCGCTAACACATTAAGGTTCAAGGTTGATTGGGACATATTGACAGTTTCGGGTAGCTTGACCAGCAGCAGCTGGCGTCTGTACGTCACCATTACTCACATAAACGATCGCTTATTCGCGCGACTGACCCTTGCTGTTAGGAAACAGGATCAATGTTAATATTTATTTTATTGATTTAACATTAATGCATAATTAACCATTATACTAATCATTAAACGGTAAAGTTTTACTTTGTTGAACCTGTATCTTCAAAGCACTTTTATGAAGACAACAAACGTACAACACCAAACGTTTTCGTGTTAAAACAAAATGTTTTGTACTTTGATAAGTTGTGCGATTGTGTAGGACAAGACAAAGCCTTTGCTCCGCAGGGGATTAACCTACAACAATCATACTATGTCCTGAGAGATTAGTTAATTTAAGTGGACAGTTAGAACTAGCTGTCACTTCCTTTTATGACTATCAATATAACTTTACGGACATCATTAGCATCATTGATCAGAAACAAGTTCACGAGTCGTCGTTCTCTCAAAACGGTGAAGGAAAACATCGTGACGAAACGGCATGTCTTGGAACCAAGAATTCGTAGACATGTGACATCTACCAACCCGCACTAGGCCCGCGTGGCAGATAACAGCCCACTCCCTCTCGAAGAGAGGACGCCTGAGTCCCAGCAGTGGGAACATTATAGGCTGATTATGGTTATGCTAAGTTCACAAGTTGGTCTAAACTAGGTTCTTAGTCTACTTATAGTTGTAGCTTCCGTTGCTGGCGTGTTAAATACAGCGGAAAACTCATAAGAATACTGGCTATGAATAGTCGGACAGAAGGCTCTAGCAACTAATTCGTAAACTGTGCCTCTACTAATTGTTCTATTATGACTTAAAGAATCCCACATGCGGTACGCGTAAGGGCGGTCCAAATCAAATGTTTTCGGCGCAGGATTAAAAATATCATCAATGTCCACATAATCTTGGGGGTAGAATAGCTCGTAGTCGAAGATCATAAGTCCTGAAAAGTAAAATACAGTATTGTTATAATAGCTCGAGTTAGTTCAGCAGCCCCACCTCATTAGTTATAATAAACTAAGCCCATACCTTTACAATTGTTGATGGATTTCGCCAGGAAATCTCCAGAACGCATCATTTTTGGACATAATCTTTGTAACACTTCTTCGACGGCTGTAGCGCCTATAACTGGCCATTGTGATGTGTAGTTTTTACTAATCACTCTGTTAACAAGAGATAAGGATGAGTATTATACTCGTATGACTGTAACTGAAACCTTAGTCAGTGTGATACACACTCATGCAACGTTATCGTGGCATCACGTTGGTTTCGTAATTAAAACTTCGAAATTTGGTAACATCTACAAAATATTTTGATCAACGTTCATATGTAACTGCCGGATGCAACATGGTTTCTGCCACAGAACAGATAAAAGTAGTTTCTGCTAACAAACTTTGGTGAATGATTTTGTAATGAAGAAAGAGATGGAAGACTGTCCTATCAAATGTCTGTCCAGACTCAACCCGTCGTTTGGCACCTAGCAAGAAATCCCGAAACTACAACACACCCCGACAGAATCGAATCGCTGCGCTTCCAGTCTAGAACCATCTGGGCTGTCCGCATCATGTGTATCTGTGTAGCCCACAAAAGATGCAAGCGAATAAGAATTAATTAATCGGACGGACTTTTAGAAACTTAAAAACAACAAAATCGTACTTGATGACTTCATTTGTTATGTTGGTGCCAATTTCGTCGTTTTCAAAGGACAGGATTGCTGTTGCGATTGATTCGTCACTTTCTTTAGTAACAAAATTTTGTGGTAGGTTCTCTAATGATCTAGTGACTATCACATCGGTGTCCAAATATATACCACCCCATTTGTTAAGGGTCAACATTCTCAGTATGTCTGCAGTACGCTGTATTGCAAATTCACTATGATCGTTGAGTAATATTGACTGTACAGCTGTTCCTTTCGAATATTCAGCTGCGTGCACTCTCAGGAATTTCACATTGGGGAAATGGAGGAGCTCTGCAAGGCAGCTAGTCTTAAGCTCGTAGTCGGTAACAGGTGCGCTGAACAGCACATAGATCTCATGCTTCGGATGAGCCCTGGCAGCTGCTTCCACTGCACAAGCTTGGCGGACAGTCAGTCCACCGCGGCATGAAGTCTCGTGGAAGAATATCGATGTTGCTTTCGGACAAAAGCTTGGGTCCTCCGCCGATGGCAATGCATCTCCCGTCTCAGAATAATAACATGGTACGTTACATTTTCTTACGATGCATGGATCTTTAAACAATACTGATATTAATATTACTATAAATATTGCTATGCCGATATAATACCGGCATGGTCTTGTTATAAATCCCTTTTGCATAGTACCCATACGCTCTGGCTCTGTTTTTATGTTAAAGATAGCTGAACTCTGTTAATATCGTTTACCTTCGCGAAACTTTGGGATAGTAAGTTTAAAATTCAATAAAATAAACGTGCGCACGTGAGATACAAGAATGATTCGGTGGGGATCCGCGGTGGGTTTATCAAGAGGAATCCCATATTGTATTTGTTTTGTATCTTATTACGTATTACAAACAAAATGCGCTCGTAAGTTGAAAAATATTGAAATTGAATTGGAGATTATATTGTTATGCTTACTTCCGAATTAATGATGAATCTGGGTAAATCTTGTAAATTGACGTTACGCTTTGCACTCAGGACACTCCGCAATAGCGGCGGTAAGACCTGTCACGAAACAGTGGCTGAAGAGACGACATCGGCAGGGCTCCCTTACTTTCCGGATGACGCAGATGCTGTCTCCTCCCAACTCATACAAAAGGATTTCCACACGCCATAAAAGGTAAGTTTTGTGCTGCATGCTGCATGAGTGACGAACAATTTCTATACAAAAACATTGATTTGATAAGACTAAAAGTGCTTAAGGTAGGTAATCTGATCTTTGAAATTTTGTAAACAACTCTATTTTTTATAAATATTTTGAATAGTTAGTTTTAACCTTTAAAAAGTTAAGTACATGAAGGGATGCCCAAATTGGCGTGCCCATTACTGGACCAACTTGGCTGTTAATGGCGGAGAACAGGGTGTGTTAAGCAACAAGGAAACTGGTCTATGTCCAGCAGCAGATTGTAAATGACAGGGTAGATTGCTTGAACCATCATTTAGAAAAGAGGCGAACAAAACGCCTCATTTCTAATTTTGTCAATTTCAAGGCACCATTAAAACATGTAATTCTATATAAAGACTTTATTTTTCGTACAGTCGTTTAACTTTACTGATTTTTTTTTGTATTGAGTTAATAATTAAACTAATACAATCATATAATTAGTACATTCCGTACCCTCCTTGTGATAATAGTAATTTTATTTATTTAGTTATGAAAAATGTAAGAGATCACGATAAATAAGGTCATAAACATGAGGTACATTAACCTTGTAACACTCTGTCGCTTCCTAAATTAATCTGCGTTCGCGATTTAGTCGCCAAACATATAAACAAATATGAATTTATGGAAAAATAAATTTAATTACAACACAATAACGTTCAGTTTACGCTACAACTTCAAGCATTTTTATAATCTTTTCAATAGTGCGGCTGATCTATTCTGTAAAAATCTCACAGTGAAATCTTAGGTAAAGTGAGCTTGACAGCTCACTTCACCTAAGTTCTCACGGTTATATTTGTACAGAATATACCGGCTAGTCACTATGAAATCAATCTCCTTAACACTAACACAAAGTTCATATTTGTTTAACTTGAAATAACATCAATTGGAAACATAAATTTGAATAGACCTTAGGTATGTAGGTATCACTATTACTTTACAACCATTAAGTATAGTAACTATACCGCATCTTTAATTAGAAACAAGCTCACAGAACTAGGTAGGTAATCGATGGTTGTTGCTTCCGTTCCATTGCTGGCGTGCTAATTACATTGATTAGAGGAAAATTCATAATAGTAGTTGCTATGAATGGTCGGACAGAAAGCTTTAGCAACTAACTCGTAAACTGTGCCTCTACAGATTTTTCTACTAAAGCTTAAAAAACCCCACATGTGATACGTGTAAGGGCGACCCAAATCAAAATTTTTCGGCGCAGGATTAAAAATATCATCAATGTCCACATAATGTTGGGGGTAGAATAGCTCGTAGTCAAAGATCATAACCCCTGAAATGTAAAATACACTAATGTTATAATTTATAAAATCTTTTATTATTAATTGCTCAGAAATGAGGAGATGCAGATGACTAGAGGACGTACGAGGGGCGTTCAATGTATTTGTGGTATCAGGGTGATTTACTAATGATTTGGGTAATTTGACGAATTCATTAATTAATGACATTATCTATATAAAGGTAAAATTTAATATAGTTGTGATCATTAGTTTTCTAGTAATCCTTAGTCAACGACAACTGGAATGGCTAAAGTGACAATGTTGAAGAAAATCGAGCACCGCGCTGTTATTAAGTTCCTTACCAAACAAGGAAAAAGTTGAAACACTATTCAAGAAGTGATGGTGGCTGTTTACCAAGATTCTGCACCTTAGTTATCTACGGTTCAAAAGTGGTCAAGTTAATTTAAAAGGGGCAGAGAGAGTATTAAAGAGTCGCTCGGGCGGCCCGGTTACTGCCTCTACGGAAGAAAGCGTGAAAAAAGTTGAGAAGCTTATACTGGAGAATGCCCGAATGAAGATCAAAATGAAAGCAAAGAGGATGCACCTCTCTGTTCGTTCCATACACACCATTCCTCATGACCTTCTTTACCTTTCAAAAGTCAGTGCAAGATGGGTGCCGCGAATGCTCACGGCGCGGTGCCTCAAAAGCAAATTTTGTCGCATTGAGTCCTGTAGAGTTTTTAGATCTCTGTGGTGAAGTTCCATCAAGTATTTTCGATCGAATTGTTACTGGAAATAAAACGTGGGTTCATCATTATGACCCTGAAAGTAAGTAAGAGTCCTGCAGTGGCACAAGAAGGGTACTGCGCCCCCTAAGAAATTCAAAGTCGTTCCGTTCACCGGAAAAATCATGGCCACAGTGTTTTGGCACTCAAAGGGAATTTTGCTGATTGAGTACACAAAAAAAAAGTGAAATCATAAACGCAGCATCCTACGCATCCACTTTACGAAATTTACGGGACGCAATTAAAGAAAAAAGACAGGGTGAACTGACCACCGGTGTGTTGCTTCTTCACGACAACGCCCCGGTCCACACGGCCCGTGTTTCCATGGCTGCTGTGCGAGATTATGGTAAATTAACCTGAAAACCTTAAAAGAAATGAACCTTGAAAAAAGTCCTTCGTGGGAAACGATTTTCCAACGATGAAGAGGTCAAGGCGCATAGGATAAATGCGCATTTTTCAGAGAAAGAGAAAAGTTTTTTTACGGGGTATTGAAAAGTTCATTTCGAGATGTAATAAATGCATTGGGGTAATGGGGGATACCTAACATTGAAAAATATATATATTTTTTAACTGATTTTACGCCTTTTTTCATACCGATAATACATTAAACGCCCCTCGTAGCACGAGAACTCCGCCAAAAAGGTAGACCGGCGACCTGGTGAAGTTCGCGAGAATCCACTAGATGCGGGGAGCGCAAGACGTCGCTGCAAGCAAAGGCTCAGCACAAACGAGCTACCTACGTGTCGTCATGGTTCAGAGAGAATTAAAAAAACGAATTAATTGAGGCACTGCTCGTGCGCTGGCGCTGAATAGGAGCTACACCTTATAAGTTTTAACTACACAATTATACCTTTACTGTCATTGATGGATTTCGTCAGGAAATTATTTGGACATAATCTCCATAACACTTCTTCAATAGCTTCTGAGCCTATAGCTGACCAAAGTGCCGGGTTGTACTCTTCACTAATATTTCTGTTAACAAGAGATAAAGATAATATTATTGTTGTGTCACTGGAACCTTATCCAGTGCGGTAAACACTCGGCTACCCGACTGTTTTAAAAGAGAGATTGTCTCACAAGCATGAGTGCCAGATCTATGGTCATCATACGTAAGGGGTCATCCGTTAAGGTAGCCCGTAAAACTCAAAATTTAATACGTTTTACGCACATTGCAGGTCTGCGTTAGGCCCATTGCAAATGTTTTTTCTTAGCATTTAGATTTGATTTCTTTTACGATGTCTGGTTTGTAAGATGTAGACGAAAACGAAGAAAACAATAGGATGGACTTAAATCATTAACAAGAATTTTTTTAAACTTAAACAACAAATCCTACTCGATGACAGCGTTTGTTACGTTGGTTCCTATTTCGTCTTTTGCAAAGGACAGGATCGCTGATGCGACTTCATTAGCGGTTTCTTTTGCAACAAAATTTGATGGCAGCTCGTCCAATGATCTAGTGACTATCATATCGGTATCCAAATATATACCACCCCATTTATTAAGGGTCAAAATTCTCAATATGTCTGCGGTATGCTGTATTTGAAATTTACTTTGCTTCAAATCGTTTAGTAATATTGACTGTACGGCTGTTCCTTTCGAATATTCAGCTGCATGCACTCTCAAGAATTTCACATTGGGGAATAGGAGGAGCTCTGCGAGGCAGCTATTCTTAAGCTCGTAGTCGGTAACAGGTGCGCTGAACAGCACATAGATCTCTCGCTTCGGATGAGCCCTGGCAGCTGCTTCCACTGCACAAGCCTGACGGACAGTCAGTCCACCGCGGCATGAAGTCTCGTGGAAGAATATCGATTTTGCTTTTGGAGAAAAGCTCGGGTCCTCCGCTGATGGTAGGGCATCCCCCGTCTGAGAGTAATGACATGATAAATAACTTTTTTTAAGGACGCATAATAATAGTAATATTAATGTTACTATAAATATTGCTGTGCCAATAAAATATAGGCGTGGTCTTGCTAGAAATGTTTTACGCATAGTACACTATCTCTCCGGTTCCGGTATTGGAGCAGATATTTGAACACTTTTAATTTGTTTAACTTCGTGTAACTTTCGGAAATAAAGATTAAATAAATAAAATAATAAAAATTAAATTTCCGATGCGTACGAGAGGTGCACGTACAAACAACAATAATTCGGTGTGGATCCGCTTTCGCGATTATCAAGAATCCCATGTTGTATTTTGTATCTTGTTTCGTAAAGCAAACAAATGACAGTGGCTGAAAATTTAAAAACATTGAAATTGGACAATACCTTCGTAAAGATACCTACTCATTAGTCATTTCGGACGTACCGTAACAATATTTCTGTATCCTGTTTTGCCAGTGGTTGAGGCCGGGGTATTGCGAACTGATTGGAATTGTGCAGAACGTGATTCAGCGGGGTAATTGCGTAATTCACTAATAATAATAATGGCTTTCATTTTGACAGTTCAACAACATTCATTGAGTTATTTACGTTGTTGAGCAGACAAATTTTTCTAACATAAGAAGCAATGGATTAGCAATATCCTTCAAAATGATTCAGTTGGTGGTTGATAGTGTGTTACGTAATTAGGATGTAGGTTAGGGCATTATTCCTATCATGCGGATGTCTGCGTGCGTTGTGCGTATCTGCTGCATATGCGCACCGCATCCTCCTGTTACGTATATATTTGTCCTGTCATGGCACACGCATGAGGGGCGCGGGGAGTTTGGGGTGCATCACACGCGCTCAAGCATGCGGGTGATGCGGACGCGGGTGAAAATCTATAAAATGATCAAAAAGTAGTAAAAAAAGCCAATACTGCAGGTGATCAAGGCAGTTAGAACTTAGAACCCTATACCTGACAGCAGCTTATGTGGGTAGTTGGAGAAAGATGACATTTACAGTACCAGTAGAAGATTATAATGATACGTGAGTAGGGTGAATTATTAAAACAATTATCTTTAACTGAGTGGCATGTACAGACACCAGCACATCAAGCTACTACAATCTGTCAAATTTCTTTAATACATTTTCAACTTTATCTACACAGCATTAAGATTCAAGGTTGATTGGGAAAATTTGACAGTTTCGGGTAGCTTGACCTGCTGGCGTCTGTACTTAAACCTTTCTGACTTAACCTATGCAGCTAATTACTTTAACATCTGTTATGAGTGACCTTGTTATGATCAATTTTATTGATTTAATTCTTATGACTTGTTATTGTATAAGCAGGCTGGTATTTGCAACGTTAGGTTTTTAATATTTAGCTTTTTTTTTGTTATGTCTAGGTACTTTATAAAAAATATAAATATAACATCCTATACTGACTAAAACTATTAAAAAACTAAAATATTGCGTCGAAATATTCCTCCGCATCGCTGTGGACCGGACGGCATGTCTTTGTTTCCAGGGTAGCCTTTAGTGTGGGACGCAACGTGCGTCGATACTCTTGCACCATCCCATCTTCCTGGCTCGGCGTGCTGTGCTGGCGCTGCTGCTACGGCTGCGGGAAACCTCAAGCAGCGTAAGTGTAGTAGTTACCGGAAATTATATTTTCGAGCCGTTTGGGTTTGAAACGTTCGGGCCGTGGGGTCCGAGTGCTCATTGCTTGTTCAATGAACTCTAAACGGCTGGTTGACACTTCCCGTGACCCTGTCCCTTCCCGTGGCTGGCTTTTACCTTGGCCAGAGACTAATCATTGCCATACAACGTGGCAATGCCGCCAGTCTCTTGGGTACATTACCAGTCGACAGCGATGCGGAGGAATATTTCGACCCAATGTTTTAGTTTTAGTTAGTTTAGGATGTTATATTTTTATGCTTTTTCTGTTGGTTTTCTATTTAAACTTGGTCAATTAAATTCGTAATAACTTGATTGAATACGACACGAACGTATTATTTATTATTCTCCAGAGGACCGTCTTTTTTCAACATGTATGTTTATATGGACTATGTGAGTGCATTTTATACGGTTATACTTAATTTTCGCGCTGTGAAGTGAGGGGGGAAATCTCGAGGATATGCAAAAAAAACTTCCAGAATAAGATTTATCATTTATTGAAAATCAAAGTTCATAATAACATAACAGAATACCATTGACGATTAGATACGTCTTACATTTTATAATATTGAAGAAAAAAAAACATAAAATATATTTCTAATTACGTTGACATGGCTAAAACTACGGCTTCCTATAAGAGCGGTGACCGGCCACATGCGGCCGTAATGTCCAAATACAGGGCGTTTTTGACGCCTTAATGTCAAAAGTCTAAACTCAACGTGCAATTGAGCGCAGTATTTTAGGCGTCAAATTGACAGACCATATTCGCAACACCACACTGCACTGCAAAACACAGAATACTGACGTTGCTCAAGATGCCGCTAAGCTGAAGTGGGACTGGGTTGGCCACGTCGGCCGTATGCCCAATGAGCTGTGGGCCAAAATAACCACCACGTGGAGCCCTAACACAGCTAGAAGGCGTAGCGGCCGACCCCACTGAAGATGGCGGGACGAGCTGGACAAAAAAAAACGACCAGTGGTCCACTTTAGCCCTGGATGGAAAGAGCTGGAAGCCTTTGCCAAGCAGTGAGATGATGCAGGCTAATAGTAACCAGTAATTTAAAAAAAATATATCTGTACAGACGCCAGCAGGTCAAGCTACCCGAAACTGTCAAATTTTCCCAATCAACCTTGAACCTTAATGATTTAGTGATAAAGTTGAAAATCTATTAAAGAAATTTGACAGATTGTAGTAGCTTGATGTGCTGGCGTCTGTACATTTCAACAGAAAATGAATTTTCATGACGTCCATTATAAATATGACGAAAACGCTCTTCTAGGAAACCGCTTTAGCCATATTATTTGTGTTTTGTTTCAAACTTGTCCCAATAAAAACATTTCACTATGGAACATACTTTACACATTACAACTAATATAATATACTATATAATTAAAATAATATTTGTACCAAAACAATCATTAGTATCACCACAATAGGTACGTATTATTTTTGTATGAAATTTACTGATGCTTTATGCGAGTACAGACGCCAGCAGGTCAAGCTACCAGAAACTGTCAAATTTTCCCAATCAACCTTGAACCCTAATGCTTTAGTGTTAAAGTTGAAAATCTATTAAAGACATTTGACAGATTGTAGTAGCTTGATGTGCTGGCGTCTGTACAATGGAATACTCCAGTTACAATTTCTAGCGAAATAATCAGTCGTGGTCATAAACAAATTTACTTTTAGCAATGTTTTTATAGGTTGGTTGGTTTTTTCTACGGTTATCGACAGAGAACATGAACCTTCTTTGTGGTCGAGAAACAAATCTTGTTGAAACTATCAGGGCCCACCACAAAACTTTACAATTAAATTGTACAGATGTCTGAGTTACAATATTGTAAGCTTGTCAGTACAATTTACATATTTGTAAAGTTTTTCCGTTACAAATGTGTGGCTTACAGTTTTGTGGCTTACAGTTTTGTGGTACACGCCTACAAAATACCCCTATACAGTACTTTTAATTGCACCTAAATATACCTTGCCTGTATGTTAATACGGAACATAGTCGCATAAAACATCAGTAGCCCACAAGAATCGAATAGGAAACATAGAAATGAATTAAGTAAATAAGTATTTATACGTACTTAATTCAATTAAAAACTGTTTGGAATGATATCTAGAAACCATTCACAGACTATTTTAAACGCCTACAAGTTTATTGTTTAAAATACAGAGACAATTATTCATATATGGGTTGATTTTTCAATCGACAGATAGTTTTTATCCGTGGAACAAAATTGACGTTTGACAGTTTTTGTAAGGAAGAACTGTCAAAAATTCAAAATTAATTCCTCGGGTGAAAATATCTGGCGTTGGAAAAATCAGTCATAAAAGTTAAAAATTATAAATATTCGATTCAATAATGTATTGAAAAGTAGCCAGTGACAGTCAAATATAGGTACAGTTTAACAAAGATCTACATACTTGGTGTGCACTTACTTTTATTCTTTTTCTTTTTTAATAAAAAATGTGGTTTGATTTGATTCTTATACCTATATTTAATATGGCAATAAACTTAATGTGCGTTTGGGAAATCATACATACAATAATATAATTGCCCTTGGTTTTTAAAAGTCCATTTAAGTTTCAGGTTAGTCGGTAAAATCTGCTGTAAAATATCATGTTCATACAGAGTGAATTTTTATGGCTCATCGAGTTTACAAAAAAAAAGTTGAACTTTGTAGACCGTAAGGTCTCTCAATGACACCGGTGTGGTAGTCTCTAACGTTCGATGTGTCATATTACCGCTAGAGTAGTGAACAACTCTACATTGTTTTTTGGCGCGTGGCTGAAATCGGAACTTTTCAACACATTTTCTGTGACCATTTCATAAATGTTTACCAAAAACGTCGATAAGAATATGGAAAGAGACGATAGATGAACTGTCATCCGGGGCTAGCGTGTCCACGGGGATATCATATGATCTTTTTTTTCTGTATTTTCAGAGCTTATCAGAACTTATTATCTGGAAATATCATATATAGGTTTACATCATGGGTGAAGACACTGACTCCTGTAACACAGGTACCACCCAGCTCTGGAGTCAGGGCTTCAAATTAAAATGTCCTTTTTTTATGTCAATAAAACTTTGTATTATTTATTATATATCAATTGAAAAAAAATATTGTATCGCCTTTGCGCCACTACAGCACTGGTGTAATTGTTCAAAACACCAAAAACATAACCCTGTCTTTGAAGTCACGTGGTCGGGTAAAACACAACATTGCCCCAGGTGACTTTAACGACATTCGTAGATGACACTCCATAGGTATACTGAGTTTCTTACACTTTGTATTCAAACCCGCGGCTATTTCAAATTAATCAGGAACCTAAATAAAATTGGCATAATCTAGGAATAAAATATTAACCCATCGGGTCATCCGATCTCACTAATTGTTGCCGTGCCGTAAGAGGGTTCACACTAACGACTTTCTGTCGGTATCAACTTTGGTAGCCGATCAGACGGGCAATTCTCGTAATTTTAATAACATTCACAGTCTGCAGGGTAATAGCACTAGGAACGGCTTTCATTTTGACAGTTCAACAACATTCATTGCGTTATTTACGTTGTTGAACAGACAAATTTTTCGAAGATATGAAAACAATGGTTTAGCAGGTTTCTTCAAAATGATTCAGATTGTTATTGATAGTGTGTTACGCAATTAGGGAACTGATCTCAGTCTCAATCTGTCAAAAATACTTCTAATTTCCTTACATTTTTGACATTTGTTTGTCGCCAAGATGAGACTGCGACTAGATTTTGAACGTTTTAAATTACCGAAAATTGGCCTTCTGATAATGTTAGCAGGTTGTTCATGTTTCGTGTCTTCGTGTGTATACCCCATTACATTCACTGGTCTATATTTTAACTTTTCTAGTTCTTATATTACTATTGTGATATTAAAATATCTTATCCTTCTCTATGAAAGGTATCTTATTCTAGAAATTTTGCAAATTAATAACTTAGAAATTAAATTAAAATAAATACCAAAATGCAATTGCGGAGTGTTTTTTGAAATACAAGCTGTCGTTTTGCATCCTCGTCAAATTCAAGGAGTTAACTATGCTACTGGTTCTCGACACGAATCAATAATATATTATTTTTTTTTTCTAATTTTCGGAAATCGGCATGTGTGGGACACGCACTGTAACTGCCCTTTTACACACACATAAAAACGCGGCCGCTTAATACCATAACGCGATTCTGTTCTTTGAAAGTGGTGTATTCTGAAATACTGTCAAACTTAAATAACTAAAAAAACAAGTATGTATAATGATACATACTTGTTTTTTTAGTTATTTAAGTTTACCAGGGATCGTAATTTTATTTGATTATTTATGTCTTTCATAACAGCCTCCTGAAATTTGACGAGGATGCAAAACAACAGCTTGTATATATTTTTTTTTTATAAAGTAAAACTGTTTTAGAATTGACTTGAAATTGACGGCATGCTGGATCTACTAACGTATTGTCTAAAGGGTAAGAATCATTTTCCACAAATTATTCAGACAACGTAGACAAAGTAAGGGTTAATTTTAAATTTAATATCGACCTCTGTACACGTCATGTATTGACCTAATATTGCCATTTATTTTAACCTAGCTTCAGCTAGTGGACCGTTGTAATACATTACATCCTAATAGGTACAATTAATGTTATAACTATTTATATAAAAGCTACAATTTATTACAGCTTCACGATGAAGCTTGATATGAAAATAATAATACGTCGTCTTGTTGTGGATTAAGGGTGAAATTATACGTACACGGACAGATCAGGCTTTTTCGATATTTCTATCCGAGACATCATTCTGATGATGATAGAAAGGGATAGAGATATCCGAAAATCCTAATCTGTGAGTGTAAATAAGTTTCCAAAATTTTAAAATTTGACACCCGACATTTTTTGTTTTCTAGACAAAATACATTATTTTCTTTATCAAGCTTATCAATTCAGTCCAGGCTAAAAGGCGTCGAAACCGGTTTGAACATTAGTTAATAATACTAGTTTTTCAATAGATCGGACCGTATTAAACATTATTCAAGACTGTTATCTGGCAAACTGCGAAACTCACTTCTCACTCATACTCGTATATAGGTTCATTATGGGCATAAGGCATTTCTAAGGTTTTTTTTTTTCCTAAACCTTATAGTACCAATCATATCAACGCGTTCCAATCTATCGTTTGTGAATTTTTACATTTACAGATCACTAAGATTAAGGCGTTTATACATGCGTGTAGTATTGCCCTTATAAGGTCCTTAATACTAAAAACTAACTTAATAAGTTCGAATATTATCATATTATATTTCATGCCGTTTTGAATTTCAATATTACCTGACTGAACACTTTCTGGCTATAGCCGTTCGATTGTTTACTTTACTACTTATTCAAATTGCAGAGTAGCTTTTATAACTCTGCAATACGTCAACAATTTCTACAATAATACAAACGTTCTTGTGTAATTTTGAGTTCTGCAGCAATTTACATACAAATACATTAATAATTCATAAATAATAATAGTAGTTTTACTAAAGTTTTCCTTAGTGCCCGTAAATCACTAATACGCAATCTTTGGTATAAAGTCAGTTAGACTGACTTTGTAGAGTTAGTAACTTAGATTGCAGTTTTCGTGTTCGATTGAAGAGTTTTGTCGAGCAATCTTGCAGTGAACTTTGGACGTGTGTCGAATCAGCAAACGTTTGGCCAACATTTCGGTTGAGCTACTAAACTTGCCTAGTATTCATGTTGGGCACGTGTCGACATCATTGGGCCAACGTTGGCATAGCGTATACAGATACAAACTTACTGGAACAGCTATTGAAGTGCGTTCTGCGTTTGTCTCGTGGGTGAGTGCGCGCGCGGTGGCTCCGAATTGCTTTTGTTTTGGACGTTCCTGTACGAAATATTAATTTAGATTAGTATTATTAGATATAATATTATGGTACTCTAATGCTAGTGAAATCACATGGATTTCTAGTTCAACCAAACTACCACTAAATAAAATATCTAAGACTCAACCTATGATACGCGAGATAAAATTTTGGACACAGTATTAATTGAATTAGATGAAATTTTAATGTTATACATTATTTTTTCCATATTTAAGTGCTTATAAAAGCGGCTGTATCACTGGTCTTAAAAAAGTGGAAGTTTTAGAGCTCAGTCGGCGTATCGCGATCTGAAAACTTACTTATCGCTAATGCTAAAGAATCGTTAATACCGTGGCAATGAGTCACCTAACCTGATTGAGATTCGTATATCCTGTGACTAGCCGAATGAAAAAGAAGAAGAGTTTAATATTGTAACAAGTGAACACCTTAGGGGCCTTCTTTTAAGCAAATAGGCCTGTGTTAGGCGACTGGAAACGAGCCCGTATATCTCTGTTACCTGATGACGTCGTCGGTAGTTTGCAGCGTGCCGTGCGCGAGGTGCAGGCGCCGGCCCGAGGCGGGCGGCACGGCGGCCGGGGCCCACCACTCCACCACGCGGCCCACCACGGGCACGCGCCGCAGCAGCCCCTCCTGCCACAGGCGCTCGGCGTTCTCGCGCTCTATGTCCGCCTGGGCCTCTTCGATACCTTTGGGGTGAGGAATGAGCATGTAGGAAATACTAGCTTCTGCCCGCAACATCGTGTGCGTGAAATTTCTTGTTTAACATAAAATATATCCTATGACACTCGGCAATACTGTAGCTCCCCCTTTAGTGAAAATTGATTTTGGGACCCCTTACATACAAATTCACAAATTTTACCTCTTTATAATTAGTAAATAAGTTAATTAGTATAGATTGTGCGCAAAATCACGCCTCAGGTTTAATTCTAATCTAAAATGCTGCGTAAACATTGCTCCAGGAGCAAGATTTTACGAGCGCACTTTGTGTTTTAAAAACTACAGCAACTTTAAATTCCTCGCCCTCACTTGCTATTGATTTATTAAGAGCAAATGTTTTAGCCTTTCCTGTGGAATTTATATTTAAACACATAAACCCGGTGGTCGTTTTAATGGCATTTAAGCGACTTAAGTTCAAAATTACCGAAGATCGATGGGGCATGTTTATTAAAGTTTGTCAATCGATTATTGAAACTGGCGACATCTACATCGCCACATGCGAACTACGCATCATCCTGATGTCACGCAAAATCCTGCATCCACAAGCAGTTTACCGCGCAACTGTCATATATACATCGTCCCGATGTCAATCGTCGGCAAGTAGCCCACCAGACACAATACCCGGGCAGTCGGATGATTCTTCCTTTTCTATGGAGTAGTAGTAACACCCTTCATGATCAACAGTATGTTTACGTGTTTATCTATAACAGATGGGAAGAGGCACAAAATGCAATAGGCATCTTTTACGACCTATTTAGGGTATTTGACTGCGTGAATCACGAAATACTGCCCTTGGAACTTGAGCATCACAGACGGGGTAAACTTGCACTTAGCTTAGTAAAATCATATTTGAATGATAGACTGCAGCAAGTTCAAATAAATGGTGAGAAATCATTGGGATTAAAAGTCAAAATGGGTGTACCGCAGGGCTCAATATTGGGTCCGCTCCTCTTTTTAGTTCTATATAAATGATTTACCACATTTACAGAAAAACCGACGACAAATGGTGTTATTTACTGACAACATATCACTGATTTGTGAAATAAACAGACATTACACAATTGGAAACACATACGAAAGAAGCAAGCTAAATATAAAAATGCTTGTAAAAAACAGAGTTAAAAATATTGACATTTAAAATGGGTTGTTCATCCACTTACCTTTCTTCAACACTTCGGTCATGTTCGTGAGCGCTCGGCTGCTCTCTTCGACCTCTTTGCCGGCTGATATCACCAAGTCGAGCAGTTCATCTACATCCGTGTCTTCAGTCACCATGCCGAATCTACATAAAAATTAGTTTTACTAATTGTGTGCACAATAATATGTGATTTCGGAAAATAAACTTTAATGTCTACATATAAAGTTGAGTTTCCACTGCAAGTAGTATAGACCTTGGGGCATTAAGTCTGCCTATGTACCAATAATGTACATTAAGTTTCAGTAAACAATCATTTATTTATATTAGAAAGAAAGAAAGAAAAAGTATTTATTGCGACTCGTACAGGAAGTGCATAAAACTAAACTAAACTTTCCAAATCCTCATTCACTCTGTTTACAGTTTCAGCTATATCCTGGGACCGGAAGGAGAGGTACAACTGCAGATCGTCAGCATAAAAGTGGAACTTGCTGTTGATCAGACAGTTGGTGATGTCAGCGGCCCCCCCGCACGTACAAGCCCGCGCCCCCCGCCCCGCGTACAAACCCCCCCCCCTGCCCCGCGCCCCCCGCCCCGCACGTAACAAGCCCGCGCCGCACATACAAGCCCGCGCCCCCCGCCCCGCGCCGCATGTACAAGCCCGCGCCCCCCGCCCCGCGCCGCATGTACAAGCCCGCGCCCCCCGCCCCGCACCGCACGTACAAGCCCGCGCCCCCCGCCCCGCGCCGCACGTACAAGCCCGCGCCCCCCGCCCCGCGCCGCATGTACAAGCCCGCGCCCCCCGCCCCGCGCCGCACGTACAAGACCCCCCTCGCCCCGCGCCGCACGTACAAGCCCGCGCCCCCCGCCCCGCGCCGCACGTACAAGCCCGCGCCCCCCGCCCCGCGCCGCATGTACAAGCCCGCGCCCCCCGCCCCGCGCCGCACGTACAAGACCGCGCCCCCCGCCGCACGTACAAGACCCCCCCCCCCGCCCCGCGCCGCACGTACAAGTCCGCGGCCCCCGCCGCACGTACAAGAACCCCCCATCCCCCCGCCCCGCGCCGCACGTACAAGACCCCCCCCCGCCCCGCGCCGCACGTACAAGCCCGCGCCCCCCGCCCCGCGCCGCACGTACAAGACCCCCCTCGCCCCGCGCCGCACGTACAAGCCCGCGCCCCCCGCCCCGCGCCGCACGTACAAGCCCGCGCCCCCCGCCCCGCGCCGCATGTACAAGCCCGCGCCCCCCGCCCCGCGCCGCACGTACAAGACCCCCCCCCCCCGCCCCGCGCCGCACGTACAAGTCCGCGGCCCCCGCCGCACGTACAAGAACCCCCCATCCCCCCGCCCCGCGCCGCACGTACAAGACCCCCCCGCCCCGCGCCGCACGTACAAGCCCGCGCCCCCCGCCCCGCGCCGCATGTACAAGCCCGCGCCCCCCGCCCCGCGCCGCACGTACAAGCCCGCGCCCCCCGCCCCGCGCCGCACGTACAAGTCCGCGGCCCCCGCCGCACGTACAAGAACCCCCCATCCCCCCGCCCCGCGCCGCACGTACAAGACCCCCCCGCCCCGCGCCGCACGTACAAGCCCGCGCCCCCCGCCCCGCGCCGCATGTACAAGCCCGCGCCCCCCGCCCCGCGCCGCACGTACAAGCCCGCGCCCCCCGCCCCGCGCCGCACGTACAAGTCCGCGGCCCCCGCCGCACGTACAAGAACCCCCCATCCCCCCGCCCCGCGCCGCACGTACAAGACCCCCCCCCGCCCCGCGCCGCACGTACAAGCCCGCGCACCCCGCCCCGCGCCGCACGTAAAAGACCGCCCCCCCCCCTCGCCCCGTACAAGACCCCACCCCCGCCCCGCGCCGCACGTACAAGCCCGCGCCCCCCGCCGCACGTACAAGACCGCGCCCCCGACGCACGTACAAGCCCCCCCCTCCCCCGCCGCACGTACAAGACCACCGCCCCGCCCCGCGCCGCACGTACAAGACCGCGCCCCCCGCCGCACGTACAAGCCCCCCCCTCCCCCGCCGCACGTACAAGACCATCGCCCCGCCCCGCGCCGCACGTACAAGACCGCGCCCCCCGCCGCACGTACAAGCCCCCCCCTCCCCCCGCCGCACGTACAAGACCCCTCCCTGCCCCGCGCCGGACGTACAAGCACCCCCCTGCCCCGCGCCGTACGTACAATTGGCCTCATTTATCGCCATGATGTCTACCGAGACGGTATCCATAGCAACTAGGAATTCCTCATGGCGCGAACCCAGCGACCCCGCATTATATAACCCAACTTTTAAATTTCTTGTCGTCTTAATCATTTTTGAAAATAATAGTGAGTCTAATAGTAATATTTTGAATGTAGATAGCGTCAGAAGTATTACGTAGTGTGGAGTTTTGCACAATAATGCGATTTGTAGATATACTGAAATACATGGTGTTAGGTAAAATTCGTAAAAATAAAACGTGACGTATTGTAAATATTGGAGAAATATACATAGTCAGCAAAAATGTAATACTGTATAGAATCCGTAAAAAAATCAAAATAAATATTGAAAATGTGAAAATAGTGAGCGGAAGTGTGACACATTTAAAAGGTACGAGTACATTAGATTAGATCGGTCGAGCTGGGCCACCAGAAAAAACCAAAGTATACTGAGATCCTATTAGGTCATTAAAGGCACTTTCGAATATCCTTACCTGACGCAAGCCATGCCGTCTTCCGCATCCCCGCAGGAAAAGGCTCCGTCAGTCGCGCGCAGCGTCTCGACCAGCTGCCTGTTGAGCGCGTTGAGCTCGTCCGGCGACGCGCCTTGCCAGCCCGGCGGCACGTAGCGCACGCCGCCCAGACCTGACGGGACATGACCAATATAAACTTGTCACTATTGATACGTTACTTTAATCATAACAATTCTCAAAACGGTGAAGAAATCATCGTGAGCAAGGCAGAAAATGGTCAAAGCCAAACATTCGAAGATGTGAAATCCAGCAAGTTGCACTGACCGCATAAGATGAATTACGGTCCGCTCCCTCTCACAGAGTGGCGTCGCTAGTCCTAAAGGGGGCCCTGTGTCAATATTTTACGAATTATTGCTTACTCAACGTAGCTACCACCGTTTAAATAATAGAGGGCCCTGATCCGTATCATTGAAACGGCGCGGCGGTGCTACGTTCTTGTCTGTATCTCTGCAGTGGGACCATTGTAAGCAGTTTATTATCCTTATGTGGCCCCTAGATGGTCAAAAATGCTTCAGAAGGATTTTCGCGCCTAATGACGCTTCATGCATGCGCCATGATTTTCAAACATTTACACTCATTTCCTTTCGTTTCGTCAAGTATGACCAAGCACCTAGTTTTCTTGTCAAGCTGCACATTAGGATTCGTTCTAGATTGTCAAAATTGCTTAGCAAGCATTTTTTTCATCTAGGGACCAGTATGTTACTATGAAATACATACCGGCCCAGCCCGGCACATGCACTAGCTCTAGACT
Source organism: Apamea monoglypha (assembly GCA_911387795.2). NCBI lineage: Eukaryota > Metazoa > Arthropoda > Insecta > Lepidoptera > Noctuidae > Apamea > Apamea monoglypha. The sequence continues at coordinate 2,662,247 of OU426922.1, read as the reverse complement.
AGCGTGCTGCGCGACGCGCGCTTGGAACGGCTCCCTAAGCGCCACCGTGGCGTGCAGCACGTGCAGCTGCGCGCCCAGCAGCGCGGCCCAGCTGCGCGCGCCCTCCGCGCCCCCCGCGCCCCCCGCGCCCTCCGCGCCCGCCGCGCCCGCGCCCTCCAGCGGGCAGTAGCGCAGCACCACGCCTTGTGCTTCTGTCTCGCACACTTCTATGCTTATCTGTGGAGAAAAAACATACCGTCTCAATACAAAACGAGTCTTTGGTCCGAGCCCAAACCGCAAGAACGTTACTGTACTATAAACTTTATTCAGAGCATAGTAAAGTTGACACCTGAAGCTACGTTTTCCTAAAAGTGTGGTTCCATCATGTTTATAACGGCCATCATGAAAACCTGTAATTTTCACTAGTATTTGACATTAAGATGTCAAAAAACGCTCTGGATTTGAACATCCGTAATTGTGTGACCGTTCACCTCTTTTTTTGGGAACCAAAGCTCTCTTGAGATACCCGGGCTTGACGTTAACATTTGTAACTAGGTGTGCCCACGACTTCATTCACGTGCATGTCGGAACACAAATTAGATTTCATGGGTTTTAATTTTGTGCGCGGAACCGTAATCCTTTTCTAAGATAAGAGTAACCTACGTTACTCCTTATAACATCAGCTGTCTGCCACTGAAAGTCCTGTCAAAATCGGTCCCGCCGTATCAGAGTTTAGCCGGAACAGAAAGACAGACACAATTTTTTTAAATTACTCTTTTGTAATAAATACCGTATATACTTTCATAAGCATTTAGTAAACAGTTGTTATTTTGACATTACAAACAGTCACTTCAATTTTATTTATTTGTTTTTAGAACTTTAATTTTGTTGGAAAACAGTTCAAAATTAAAAAATAGCCTAGCTCGATGGTTTAAGCCTTTTTTTTGTAATAAAGCTAATAGAGTACTTTTTATTGACAGTTAGTGAATCAATGCGATAGAATGAGATAAGCATAATCAGCCTTGTTCCCACTGCTGGGACACAGGCCTCCTCTCTGTGACAGGGAGTGGGCTATAATCCACCACGCAGTGCGGGTTGGTGGATGTCACATGTCTTCGAATTTTTGATTCTAGAACATGCCGTTTGCTCACAATGTTTTCCGGCTCCGTTTTTCGAGCAGTGGGAATTAATTTACACAAATTAAAGGCTGGGTTTGAACCAACGACTTTCAACTTAAATACTGGCGTAAGCCGCGGCCACGATCAATGATGGCCACCATTGATCTTCGAAAAGAAAGCGATGGCAGACACATGATGAGAGACATGGATTTTTCTTAATTTATTGGAGAAAATTCACGCGACGTGCAGCCAGTGGCTTAGCTACGTGACCAGGGGCCCCGGTGCGTTGAAAACTTGGGGCCCCATCTTTTTTTTTTTTAAACGCTGCCCCACACTAGGAATTTCTCCTGTATAGTGGGTGCGTTTACAAACATTTAAACTCACATACACAAACAGCCAGACCCGGGCCGACTACTTGTAGATCATACAAATATTTGTTCCGTGCGGGAATCGAACCCGCGACACGCAGCGCAGTAGTCAATCGCTTAACCACTGCGCCAACCGTGTCGTCAAATCTAAACTGGTTAAGCTTTTTTTTTTTCGAGGTTTGCTGGTCAGTAGCTGAGGAGGCCCCTGAGCTTGGGGGCCCCGGTGCACTGCACCGCCTAGCCGCCCGATAGCTACGCCACTACGTGCAGCGCAGAGGTCACTTTGATTGCATTTTTATTATTGCTTAAGCATCACGTATGTCGAAATTACAATTCGAAAAAAATGCCCTGTATACACTAATATTTTAGTCCATTCAAATCCTTGTTTGGCATTGATGTTATTGCCACTTAAAAAATATCAACATATATCAATATACTAGTGCGAAAAGTCATTTTTTCCAAAAATATCCTCTTGTTTACATTTTTGGAAACTAATTGCGAACACCGTATATATCTTTTCTTACCATTTCAGCCTCTCTCTGCAGCACTTGTCCGAGCCAAGAGTTGAGTTTATCGTAATAAGGCGGTGGTTTCTCTGTGCCGGGCGGCGCGAACTGAAACGCTACACAAGCCGACGCCTGGCTTACTGCTGCCTGTCGAGGAAACAAAGAAAATATAAAACTTATTTCCAAAAAAAAAAAACACTTCAAAAGAACCAATCGAAATGTGATTTAAAAAAAAGTGAAATATATTTTTATTTATTTATTTATTTATTTATTGGTTCACCAACAATTGTTTACACTGGTATTATGCTAAAAGTAACGCAATAAAATAGATTACAATAGTGTAACAATCACTTATAGGTAAACTCCGCATGCTTTAAGGATAAGTTGCAAATGAGAGAGAAAAAAAAAAAAGCAGACTTAACTAAACTAATCTAATCTAAAATTATTATTGAAAACACGCGATTTTTTTAGTAAATGATAAATGTAAGTAGGCTTGCACACGGTTAGTGCAAGCCTACTTACAGAAAATAAATAAACTTTTACACGTCAATCAAATATTTAAAAACTAGATGAGGTCGACTTTTCCTATCTGACTACTCTGAGAAGAAACGCCGAAACAAACTTAGTTTCGGGAGAGGGTGGAAAAAAAGAATGCCGATTCGATTAATAACTTTTGTAATGAAAGAAATCTACATTTTTGTAAATTAATATAAAAACATTGTATGCACTTACTACAACTCCTACATTTGGTGGTTCGTCCCCGCCAGGTCGGTCGCTCTAGAAAGTAAAAGCATCATTATCCTCACTTAGATGACATGCACACAAAGAAGAGTCACATATTTTCGAATATGTTTTCTAGTTACAGGATGTAAAAAGCCCATCGTAGAGACAAACTTCTATTTTGGGTATAAAAATCGTTGTCAACTGTAACACCCAATATAGATTATTTATTTTTATTTATATATACTTTATTGTACACCACAAAAATACATAATTTTATATAATACAGATTATGCATGTGTATAGAAGTGGACGCTTTTTAATAAGTATCAAAAATAAAGGATTTTTACAACAATTATCGGAATGAAAATCATTAACGGAGCTTGTGGTAGGACTAAACTGGTAGAAATCGTCACGTAACGAAAAAGCGTTATGCCTCCTCCATGTGGCTTTTTATTATATACATATAATAGAGACACACACACAGAGAGAGATAGATTTCATGGTTTTCGAGGGTGCTGAAGCCGATAGCGAGCTAACATCCAAGATGACGGCAGTGACATTTTCTTCATCATTTTAAAATTTTCGCAGCCGCCATCTTGGATTTTCATTTTGCAATTTGTTCCTGCTCCACGCCCCGCTCTTGTTTTTCCATGGTTACAATAAATGACATAACATGTATACACACCAGCAGCTTCAAGCCCGCGTTGGCGACGACGGCGTGCACGGCGCGCGCGGAGCGGAAGGCGGCCGTGAGGCGCGCCTGCAGCGCGCGCGCGCCGGCCGCGCGCACGCACGTCCACAGTGCCAGCGCGGGCACGCGCGCGCCGCCGCCCGACAGCCCCGCCAGCGCCGCCAGCGCGCCCTCGCGGCTGCCCGCCTGCCAACAGTCAGCGTGCCGTTTGAGGGGCATACGACCATGAAATTTTTTTCTTATTTTTTTATGGTATTTGGGCCCAATCCTTACTTAAACAGTTGTATTGATGACTCTAATTATTATGATTACATAAATACATATTGATTACGGTGGCAAATCATATTTTGATCACCATACAACCTTGATACTGATTTAAAATTTGCAAAACCGTAAGAAAATTTGCATTTTGCGGGATACCCTGGCGCTGTCGCCTTAAAGCTGTGTCTTTACCAAAAGAATATTGGCAACTTTGGTGTTGTTGACAGTGGAAAAGCAACTTTATAACTACACACTTAAACGTGTTTTTCTACTGTATATTGTATTAACAACAAACAAGTTAGCGAGTATCCTTTTGTGGAGAAAACTTAAACGAACCAATTCTTATCGTGTCATAATAATAACATAACGCTTTAATGTATCCCCGAAAGGGGTAAGATAAGATAAGATAATTTAATAATTAATCATTTTTATATTTGCGGGAAACATGGTATACATAGGTGTTATTAAAGCATGAGATCAAACATGTTTTGCTTAAAAATTTAAGCATGCAAATTTCAACGAATAAACAAATTTGAATTTACAAACATTATAATTTAAATTCAAAAAAAAATTCCTAATATTATAGAAATTATTTTCATTCAGTCATTTATATAATTTAATTTTGAATAACCTGCTATTTAATATTTAAAAAAACACGGTAATAATTGGTGGTAATTTATTATAAACACGTACACACATAGCCAGACAGCTTTTATTATATTTTGCTAACCTAGGGGGCTCATCTAGTACAAGTCTGTATTGATCACGGCGACTTCGAGAACTTATTACCTCCGCTGTTTTTAACAATTCTTTATATTTACTAACAAACATGCTTCATACAAATATAATGAGAGTAACGGTAGCAAACCAAGCCTTTTAAATACTGGTTGACATCATTCATCAGATGGAATCCCGTATATGGCTCGTAAACATTTTTTTTGGGCGACAAATGCTCTCTTGTACGGACGCCAGCACATCAAGTTACTACAATCTGTCAAATTTCTTTAATAGATTTTCAACTTTATCGTTAAATCATTAAGGTTCAAGGTTGATTGGGAAAATTTGACAGTTTCGGGTAGCTTGACCTGCTGGCGTCTGTACTATTTCCCCACATAATTAATCCATATCGTAACGAGGACTCAACCTATGCACGGTATGACATCACAGTCGTTTTTACATTTGTTACCATTTTTATCTTTCTGAGAGTGTATACAAATCTATTTATTTTAATGCATACATTATCAACCTGAGCTTTCCAGTCTAGATGTTCTTTAATTACTACTGCTAAAAACTAAGTTTGTGTCACTTGTGTAATTTGTGGTATGTCCATTCTAAAATTAAATAAGGTAAGTAGACAGACATGTTTTGTATACCCACATTTTTTCAATTATGTTTATGATTATGTCCATTTTCATAGACAAATATATTTAAATGAAATAATAACACTTACCGCACTGACAACTTTTGATTGGTCGTTAGCTGTAATGGCTTCTGGTATTTTGTAAAACGTCTGACACAATATTAAGGAAACTTTAATGTAAAAATATCTTGATTTTAGTTTTAACTATATTATTATATTTCATTATTTAGTTCGTAATTCCATCAGTTTGTTTCCAAATAAAGTAAAATATAATGATAAATGTTTTGTGACATCCACCGATTCGCACTGGGCCCGCATGTTGGATTATGGCGACGACTATACGTCAATTGTGGCCCATACTCCTCTATAACAGGGAGTAGGCCATAGTATTCCCAGCAGTGAGAACAATAACGGCTGAGTATGCTTAAGGTAAGTATTTTCATTAATTTACATAAAGCCAAGCGAGGGTCATCAGCAAAATTTTACCATAAAACAATAGTTTTATTTTCGTGGTAAATAAAACTTTATTTTTTTAAGTTTCTTTACTACTTTTGTATGATAAATATGTATATCCCATGCACGTATTTATAATAAAGGATACAACAGTCGGCAGCCCCGGAACACCGAACCACGGTCCTGGTGTGAGAGTCACTGAATCTGGTATGCTAAATGACTGAAAAATAAAATTATATTTATTTAAATAACATTTCGCCTGCATATCCTGCCATGTTTTGTCTCTGCGTCACCCTAAGGTTGCCTGGTAGAAAATGCCTCAGGAATTAAGTCCGCCTTTGTATAGTATTTTTTACTTTTGCATAAAATTTTAATAAATAACCTGAACGGGTATGCAGATTTGAATAGCACATCCAAATGCCGCGGTTTATGTCCCGCGTGTCCCCATCGGACAGTAATACAGACTCCAGGCTGCTACTCCTAATTTCAAATGGAAGAATAAAACAACGCTGCCTGACCTGACGAAACCTATGCTCAATAGTTGCGCTTGCGATGAAATAAAGTCCTCCAAACCGAACCGGAAATCGAACCCAGGACCCCGCGCTCAGCATTCGCGTTTGCGACTACTAGACCAACTTGACTACTTAATTCCTTTACATTTTATTATAATATATTATTTAAGTAATTACTACTCACCTCATCCTTCCCCGTAGCACCGGGCAGAGCCAGCGCATGCCCCCTAACATGCAGGTGCAGGTTCCTCTGGGAGCATATGTCCCCCAACCTCTCTAGCGGCGTCCCCCAGCCCAGAGGCGGGGCCCCCACCTCCCCCAGCACCAGCAGGGGAGTTCTGTTGGCGTTCACATCTTCGTCGCATAGCTTTTCTAATGCTTCCAGGTCCATGCCTCGCCCTGAATTGTATAAAATTATAGAATTACCTAAAGTAGTTGAACAGTGGTGGCCCAGTGGTCACGGTGGCGACTTGCGAGTTGTAGGTTCGAAACCAGGGGGTCTACTACGAAGTGCAAAGTGCGAATGTTCGGATCGGACCGACACATGGCCGAACCGAATATTATTGAAAAATGCGAAGAAAGTTCGGATCGCCTCAGTTGGGTCGGAACCACAGTCAATATTCGAAAGAGTGTAGGAGTGTAGGATCGGGAACGACCGAACCAAATAGTAACTTCGTAGCAGGAAACGGCCGAACATTCGGCCGATACCACTTCGGAGTAGACCCCCAGGCGTTTTACTTGGTGTAAATTATATCACCACTGCTCTCAAACGATGAAGGAACACATCGTGAGGAAACCGGCATGTCCTAGAACGAAAACTTCGAAGACATGTCACATCTACCAACCCGCAGTGGGCCCGCGAGGTGAATTACGGCCCCTCTCACAAAGAGGAGCCCTGTGTCCCAGCAGTGGGAACGCTATAGGCTGAGTATGTTGTAGTTCTTTACATATTTCTCTCTGTGTGTCTTTTTGTCTCTCTGTCTCGCTCTCTCTTGAGATAAACGATATGAGATCATAACGTGTTAATAATTCTGTATTGTATGGTTGTTAGCGAAGCTGACAGCCCAGTCAGTCATGACAAAAATACTTCATTAACTAATCACCGCTTACAAATCAGCAATTGAATCAGGAATTCACGATTACATCAACAACCATAACTGACGTGTTACGTGTGGCTATCTTCGTGAGCTGACGTCACGGCGAATCCAGTCAACATGTAGGTACGATGTTTACGAAGAAAATTCATGTATGCATCGGAGAATATAACAGAAGATAATGGACGATTACCAAAACTAATAATGACGAACAGACAGAAGGCCCGTCATAGTGGTCAAGGTACAGGGCTTTATACAAATCAAAATACTGCTGCAGCTGTTTGCTGTGCCCGACAGAGTCCCTAATTGATTTTATTGATTTATACTTACCACCTGTGAGAGGCCCGTGGCTAAATAATAACACCCGCACAGGTCGATCGATCAGGTTAAACTACGCTTGCCGAGGTTGGTCTGTGGATGTAAAGATGGTCACCCATCTTTACATACCGAGACCCCTCCATGCCTTGGAAAGCACGTTAAACCGTTGGTCCCGGCTGTCATTCGGCTGTCATCTTTGACAGTTTTTACGGGTAGTCAGAAGTCAGAAAGTCTGACAACCAGTCTTACCAAGGGGTATCGTATTACCCAGTAACTGGGCTGTGGAGGTCAGATAGGCAGTCGCTCCATGTAAAATTCAGCTGCATCCGGTTAGACCGGAAGCCGACCCCAACATAATTGGGAAAAGGCTAGGCAGATGATATACTTACCACCTGTATGATGCACATGTACATTATGGTTGCGATAAAGATTAATTGAATTGAAAATATAGCTATGCTGCGCTTTATTGTGCTTAGCTAACTTTCTCGTGCTCGCAAACGAAACGTACTTTGCTAAGCGATAAGATAGTATCGCTAGAACATTTCGTTTGCATCTTAATTAAAATCAATGAGGCGCGAATGAGCTAAATAGAGCACAGCACAGCTTCATCCAAGGTAATTACCTGACGGGTTCACAGGCACAGGTCTGACGCAAGCTAGGGGCAGGCCCAGTTGTCTGCACAAGTGTTGGACGACGCCGAGTGGGCTCGCCACACAGCTGTATATGCATGGCAGACGGTTCGTGAATGCGATTGCTGAAACAACATTGTACGAATAACTACATAATTATATTGATACTAGGGCCCGTGGCTAAATAATAACAGCCGCACAGTTTGATCGATCAGGTTAAGCTACGCTTGCCGCGGTTGGTCTGTGGATGAGTGACCATCTTTACATACCGAGACCCCTCGGAAGGCACGTTAAGCGGTTGGTCCCGGCTGTCGTGGATCTTTGACAGTCGTTACGGGTAGTCAGAAGCCCGAAAGTCTGACAACCAGTCTTATCAAGGGGTATCGGATTACCCAGTAACTGGGTTGTGGAAGTCAGATAGGCAGTCGCTCCATGTAAAATACTGGTATTCAGCTGACTAACTGACTGACTAGCGATCCACCCCTGCTTCGCAAGATTTTTACGACTTTACAAAACATCGCGATTTCTTTATTAAGTTTAAGATTAATATGAATGTATACACATAAACCTTCCAGAATCGTTTCTCTAAAATGATGGTGAAAACCGCATCAAAATCCGTTCCGTTGTTTTAGAACAACAACGCGATCACACGATAGACACGATAAGCGACTTTATTTTATAATATGTATAGAACAGAAATTACTATGGGTGATTAGAACAAGCACACTCCGGCAAGCGCTACAAATTATTAAAATATACATGGGCATTCTAAATTAGTTAATGAAACTTCATAGCGAAGAAAATATATTTATTTAAACAAATATACAGAATAACGACTGTCGACTAATAAGAAGAAGAAAAAGAAGATAAAATATGTATGTAAGAAAAAAAAATGATGCGCCGGCCCCAAATAAATTGGTATAAGGGCAGGAGAATGATGATGATACAGGGTGGCAGGGACAATCGACGTGCAAACTATAACCATGATTCATCACATGATCAGAAGGCCAATTCTCGTAATTTAAAACGTTCAAAATCTAGTCGCAGTCTCATCTCGGCGACAAACAAATGTCAAAAACTTGTCAAAATGTAGGGAAATTAGAAGTATTTTTGACAGATTGAGACTGAGATCAGACTGTGAACGTTCTTAAAATTACGAGAATTGCCCCTCAGATAGACCCGAAAGCGTAGAACTTTTCTGCGTTGAAATATTTCAACGGTTACTGAAAAAAATACTGTTACATTTTTACCGCGTAGGTAGGTATTGCACTTTTCTATGAAACAGCCGATTTTTTTTTTGATAACGTATGGAAAATTTTATCGCATAGAGGTTCAGGATCAAGTAAAATCCATGGTTGCGCGTCGATGTCCCTTGCCACCCTGTCATACGCGTCGACTTGAGAACCTCCTCCTGTTTTTCGTCAGTTAAAAATCATAACTTTCAGGAAACTATAGTCTACAGCTGATGGCGGGGTCAACGCCCTCGTGTCGCGCGAACTGCTAAATGATTGCCGCAATTTTTTTTTTAAACCTTGCCTCACACTAGTAATTACTCCTGTATCATGTACGAACATTTAAACTCACATACACAAACAGCCAGACCCGGAACAAATATTTGTTCCGTGCGGGACTCGAACCCGCGACACGCAGCGCAGCAGTCAATCGCTTAACCACTGCGCCAACAATGCCAAAATATAACGGCGAATAAATTTCGTACATATGGCTTGCATTACGACATGACAGGGTGACGTCATCGGAAGCTTTGTTTTAGAAAACGAAGATAAATCGACATTCTATGAAGCAATAACGAGCTCTAAACACACATGTTGATTGCGCACACGCCATTATACAAATAAATAAGCGTACGCGCAAGCTAACATGCTGTCCTAACATGATAAACACGCCAAAAAACTCAATAGTGCTTGAGTTTTTTTTATAATGTCGAACAATAATAGTGTAAAGTACATTAATATTTGTTACTTTTTTAATAATCCGTAGCAGCTGTTGCCGTATTATGACGGTTTAATTACAATGTTAGAGAGAGAGAGACGGAGCTATACATGACCGATAGCACCATCCTTTGTTCGCACTGGAATCATGATGGAATTAATACTTCGTAATACAGCCCTTGTTTCCGTAGTAAATCGTCTTGTTAATAGTACTCATGAATATGGCCAACTTATTATAGAAGAACTCGGAAAAATCTAAAAATATCAGAAACCTACCTCCATCTTCCAAGTACCGAGGGTATCTGTGATGCAGCAACATCCGGGTGACCCTCACGAGACCTTCCAGCTGCTCCTGATGGTAGTAAGCATTGTAGTCTGCAAGTCTGCAATAAAAACAGTTTTTAAATTAACAAGTGCCTCCGCAATCCGCCTTGAGCAAGCGTGGTGATAAATGCTGATGCCTTCTCTGTATGAGAAGAGGCCTAGGCCTAGGGCTCCCTTGCCCTGCAGTGGGACAGTAATAGGCTGATATCATTATTATTTCAGCGTAGCCAATGACCGCCAATGGCGCCGATTCCCTTGTTCACAAACTAAACTAAATTTAATTCAGTTCTTCTTTTTCTTTATATTTCATTAAGAAAAGGACAGAAGATTAATATTAGTTTAATCCTTTACATTTCTAATCATTTCTAATTCCTTTACATTTCTATTTATTGATGAGGAAATTAATTATTTATATAATATATTCAGTATATTTGATCTACGGGTTCTTGGTCGTGTCAACACACGGCCATCAGCGACATATGAATCAACAATGGAAGCTTGTTGACACAATGTAGATTTTGTCGTCGAAAAAAGTATGTGAACAAGTGGCTTCAGTCGCTAAGAGAGCGAGCCAATTACTAACCATACTATAAAACCTATAAAAACGATCGACCGTATCGTAAACATATGTATTTGTAGTGGTGTTTTAATACCAACGGCTATTCATACAATTCAAACACACATTTTATCAGTTAGCTACAATATATACCACATTATTATTCTACTATGCAAATTTTAATATAACCATGAAGAATGTTATACTTGTTCGCTTATTTTACATGCATTCAACATGTTTCAATGACGTTTCCTAGGTAACTATGCATTGTTTATGAGAGAGGTGTGTCTGCGACTCTGCGTTTGCCTGCTATGACTTTAAAATGTTATGTGAAGTCGGGGAATGTAAAGGTTATGCACCTTTAGGTCAAGCGAGAGGGGAGAGGCCCTTGCCCAGCAGTGGGGATAGTCTAGCCGCGAGATTTTCTTATCGATCGTCTCGATCGGGTTCAGACTGGAGGGAATAATCTTCGTCCTAGGAATGGTCGTCTCATGACCCCCGGTCCAAGTGTAGTGGATTTTAGTCAATAATTCTGACAGACCCCTTCACCCGCTCCAGGGCGGACGACATTCACGAGGATTTTCCACCCCGGAACAAATAAAAGGAATCGTCATCCTACTAACTTGACTTTGGTTAACGGAATGACAATCGATGATTTTGGTTGATTTGAGTGTTTCGACTGGGATAAAGAACTGGGTTGTGGAGGTCAGACGGGCAGTTGTTCCATTTAATGAAAAGGAGGGAAAGGCTAGGCCAAACGAGTTCATGATCGGAACAAAATCGGATGTACTAGTTTTAGGTAAAACGTACCGAGTTGTGTGAGACGAAACGATCCTCGATTCTTGTTGTTGGTCACCTGCAGTCAGAGGCAGGTTCCTAACAATAGCTTCTAAAGGCCATCCATTAGCGATGGCCTTCATAATTTATGCATCGAGTTCGGCTGGCGCAACACGCAACTTCTCGTGTGGTTGCGGTCGCTACTTAATGGGTATCAGCCAGCAGTCTACATTATTGGAATTATATCGTCCAAATATCTTAAAAAACTAAATTCATCTTACTTATTTTAAGTACCTACGTACAAACAGGTTTTGATCCAGTGCACACGTTTTTAGGATTGCGTACCTCAAAATGAAAAACGGAACCCTTATAAGATCACTTCGTTGTCCGTCTTTCAAGACCCCTTTTCTCATAAACGCGTCGAGTTGTCGAAAACCGTAGAGTAGTTGCATACCTACAAAGAACAATGGCCAAATTTCTATAGGAGCTGGACCTTACTTTTATTTTTCATGTCCCAAAATAAGCTTCATTTAGATTGGTTTGTTCTTATGTTGGAAATATCACCCCGTTTGAAAATCATTTCTAAATAGCCACATTTTTTTGTAAAAGTGTTAATTATACTGTTGAGGTTAGAATCAACAACTACCTTTTATCCGACTGTTGCGTAGCTTACAAGTATACTTATCGATGACCAAGGAGGGTAATTAGCGATTTAGTTTCTATTTGTTGCGATTTCTCTTAAAGAATTTTCCAAAAAATAAGGCATCTGTCAAAGCGTTGGTGCGCTTTGACAGATTTTTTGGGAAATTCACCTTGAACAGACACCTTGTCTGTCCATTAGACTCTTAGTTCGATGTCAAAAAGGGCTAGGTATCTGTAAAGCCGACTCGTGGAGTCTTGTCCGCTTCGACACAAGATTTTGACCGATGATACAATGAAAACTACACCTATATTGCTCGAACTTGCACAAGGCGTACCTAGTGTAGAAAACAAGGTTGGCATAACATTGCCTACACGTGAAGTCTTTCTGAAAGACTTCAAGGCTTTTTTGTGGTTTAACCACTTCAATTCTGGCTGAATAGAGTTAGTTGCTAGATACACTACCTACTGTCTGGATTTAATTCAATCAATGGCGCGGGTCGATGACCACAGATTCTGTAACTTGTCGATGACAAATGACGTTTCATTGTACGTATTTGAACTAAACGCTTTCACTTAATTATCTTATATGACAAAGATCCAATGCATAATAAACCAGCATAGTAGTGATATGGTGCCTAAATACTAATTTAATTGAATAACAGTTAACAACTATTCAGAAAAAAAAATATTCATAGTCTTTGAATAACAAGTCATTTCATACGCGAAATGAATTGTCAATAGGTGCGTTCTGAAACTATTATTCGATCATAATTTAGAAAAAAAAAAACAAAAACTAAAATAAGGATATCTTTTTTTTGTGGCCACTTAAAAAGATATTTCTTGTGTTTTTTATGACCTTAAAAAATAAGGGTATTTTTCATATATGTATATAGCATATAGGGACACTATCGTTTCGTCACCAGGTACGTTTTGGCCAACCTTCTTTGTACGAAACCTTCGGTGCGCGAGTCCGAATCGCACTTGTTTTAAGCCTGCATACTTTGGAGCAACCTCCTTTGTCTTATTCGAATTTATATGAGGTCGGCGCAATACGTCTTTCTATCCATATTAGTTCATTTCACACTATGTCTATCGGAGGACAGAGTATTGTGGCGCAGCCTGGGGGAGGCTTATCTCCAGCAGGAGTTGAATGACATTTACTATCCATCTTTTTTGTATATTTGTTTTTTTTTTGCATCGTCAACATTCACACTTAACTTTTCTCGACTGATTTCGTCTTCTAAATCCTTCTGAGTCATCATCTGCCTAGCCTTTTCCCAACTATGTTGGGGTCGGCTTCCAGTCTAACCGGATGCAGCTGAATACCAGTATTTTACATGGAGCGACTGCCTATCTGACCTCCACAACCCAGTTACTGGGTAATACGATACCCCTTGGTAAGACTGGTTGTCAGACTTTCGGGCTACTGACGACCCGTAACGACTGTCAAAGATCCACGAATGACAGCCGGGACCAACGGCTTAACGTGCTTTCCGAGGCACGGAGGGGTCTTGGTATGTGAAGATGGTCATCCATCCACGGACCAACCGCGGCAAGCGTAGCTTAACCTGATCGATCGACCCGTACTTCTGAGTATGGGTTGGTAATATTTCCCAATCCGGAAATACAATAGAGCAATGCCGATTACATCAAAAGAGTCGGGACGGATTGCGATAACTGCGTAGCGTTTTATTCATGCGTAATTGAGTATTAAACTAACTTCTTTTGTTACGTTACGAGTCGTGTGTCCGATGGGAAAAAAAACTTTTTTGCAAAAAAAAAAACCACCGACTTCCAAAAACACACTACAAAGCGATTAAAGTTATGTTTCACTTTGTAAGTTTGTAGTGTCTTTTTTGGAAGTCGGTGTTTTTTTTTTGCAAAAAAGTTTATAATATTTTTCACTTAAGTTGTAAATTGTACCAGTAATTGTGGTTTAAAAACCAAACTACTGAAACGTTTTTGATGAAATTTCTACGGGACCAATCTGAAAGTATATCCTTATAAATAAAAAAAGAATTTTGCAAATCGGCTTTATAAATAACGGAGTTCTGAAGTAACAAACATAAAAAAAAACTCAGTCGAATAGAGAACCTCCTCCTTTATTGAAGTCGGTTAAAAAATAAGAACCATACAAACTTTCATCCCCTATTTAAACCCCTTTAGGGGGTGAATTTCCAAAAACCTTTCCTTAGTGCTCACTTTCGTTATGTAAGGAAGTCGTGTGCAAAATTTCATGCTTCTAGACCCAGCAGTTTAGGCTTTCCATTGCCTTTTAGTGAACGAATGTACGTTATTGTTAGCCTGCATCATCCTACTGCTGGCCAAAGGCCTCTCCCCAGGACTTCCAGCTCTTTCGATCCCGGGTTAAAGTGGACCACTGGTCGTTTGTTTTCTCCTGCTCGTTCCGCCATCTTCTGCGGGGTCTGCCGCGATGCCTTCTAACTGTGTCAGGGCTCCACGTAGTGGTTACTTTGGCTAACAGCTCAGAATGAATTTATTTAGTCAATAAAAAAAAAGAAGATGCCAATAACATTCCGTAGGACCTCTTCAATAAAGAACAAAGGAATGCAACACACATACACACTACATAAACAATTAGGTTAGTCATGATGAAATATTTCCATAATCGATTTAGATTGTAGGTAACGCCTATCGTAGTTTTATGTTCACACGACACACATTGACCCATATTCGGCAAATGTTTCCGTTCTATTATTCTAAAGTAAAAACTAACCAAAACGAATCCTTATCAGTTTTGTAAAAACGATGAAAAACGACCATTCAAATTATTTAATCCGTTAAGTTAAATAATGGAAGCCTTTAGATCTTTTAATTGTTAATAGTCATTTCATTGTAATTCTAATTAACTACGTCCGTTTTTTACTTTTTTAAGTATAAAAATAACAAATAATTGGCGCCGATTCCCTTTTTAAGTTCAGTGCATCTTTTTCTTTCTATTTCATTAAGAAAAAGGTCAGAAGATAAATATTAGTTTAGTCCTGTCAAATTATTAATTAAATAAATAAAATAAAAATAAAAAAATTAAGATACTCCATAGACAAATTAGACGTGATTAAAACCATGGCTACTAAAAATACGTCAATTTATGTAGGCGCCGACTTACTTGACAGGACTAAACTAATATCTATCTTCAGTCCTTTTCTTAATGAAATAGAAAGAAAAAGATGCACTGAACTTAAATTTAGTTTAGTTTGTGAACAAGGGAATCGGCGCCATTATCGATTTAATCTAAGCTGGTATAGCTAGTTTTTTTTTTTGTTTTTAGTGTAATAATTCACACTACAGCTGGCTTAGCAACAACAAAAATGGTGGAATGGTAGCCTTAATTTTCTACACAAATCAGAATAACAAGTTTAGGGTCAAGTTCACCAAACTGTTAATTACTAAATGCCTCATTAAGCATTATCATTTTGACTGTTTTGCATAGTGAGAGTGGGCAAAAATGTTTAACGGGACATTTCAGTAACTGAGTTTGGTGGACTTGCCAATTGCATGTTTGGTTAGGGTTGCATTCAATTTAAACCTTATATCACTGGCATAAGAGTCAACCTTTTACCTTTTTTTTTTTAGACCATATTAGATTCTGACCAGGATAAACAGCTAAATATAAATGTTTTACAGTACAAAGTTCCCGTTTATCAATCTGATTATAATGAGTTTAGTTTACTAGGGTTGACACTTTCGCTATTCTAAGGTAATGGGTAAATGCAGGTCTTGTCTGGTTCTCTTCTCATAAATCTTAGCTACCTTTTGTGATACAGCTAGACGGAAAGTGACTCTCAGTAGAGAACTAATATAGCTATTGCATTAGTCTTTAGTTAAATATACACAGCATTCCGGAGAGGAGGACCTCAGTACAAATAATGTTTTTAAGTATACATATACACATAGTAGATTCTACTTAGAATATTTCTTTAAAGAAACCAATTTCTTCCATTTGTTAATAATTTTAACTAATTGTGAAGTCATCATTCTCCTGCCCTTATCCCATTTTACTTGGGGTTGGTGCAACATGTCTTTCATACTTCTCTATAAGTCGTCAGTAGTCACCCCCTTTCTAACCATATTATCATTCACACATTGCATCCATCATTTCTTTGGCCTTCCCCTATCCTTATAGTTATCGACATTCACACTCAAAATTCTCCTCACGACATTTTCCTCATTTCTCCGTAGCACATGCCAACCGATGCCCCCAGTGCCACTTTCAGACTTCCTATTATGTACTCATTTCTTATTCTATCCATTCGTGTAACACCACACATCCCTCTTAGCATTCTGATCTCAGCTGCATGCAATTGCCTTTCATTTATCCCTTTTGTGGCCTAACATTCTGATCCATACAAGACAGCAGCTGTAATCATCATCATCATCTGCCTAGTCTTTTCCCAACTATGTTGCAGTCGGCTTCCAGTCTAACCGGATGCAGCTGAATACCAGTATTTTATATGGAGAGACTGCCTATTTGACCTCCACAACCCAGTTACTGGGTAATACGATACCCTTTGGTAAGACTGGTTGTCAGATTTTCGGGCTTAACACGCTTTCCGAGGCACAGAAGTCTTAAAAGAAATAATAAAATACAAAATACTGTAAAGTAAAAATCTAGATAAGGAAGCAATATTATCCAATTTACAACCATTTATAGCAGCCCTTAAAAACCATATCCATTACTCTTATCCACTTTCAATTAGTTTTCAAGGCTACTGATAACATTGTAACGTAAAATTATTACATTACTCGCTAAATTATCAGTTTTAGATCTATGCTGTAAATTGGAAAGATGTGTAGATTATAGTTATGATAAAAGTAAACAAATGTTTTATGTTACAGGATATGTGGTATTGGTCCTTTAATGGATACTTTGTTTTGTTTAAAAAGCTTAAACGGCAAACACTGAAAAATAAATATTTTTTAAACAATTTTCAAAGTGCCCTTTAAAGTTTCAATGATCTATTATTAGATTCAAAATATTGATTGCAGACTTACATGAAAACATCAGCAAAGCTTTGGAAGGTTTTGCTAAGGTTTTCATGTAAGTCTGTAGCTATAAAAGTTAATTTTTCCTTCAATTATAGTGTAGATGGGTAATGTTTTCAATGAAATTGGGTTTTTTTTTCGCTAATCTTTTAAAACATTCAATTTTATTCTCCAGTAAAATCCAAAAGATTATAAAAATCAGCTTTGAAAATGCAGCCACTAGATTTATAAAACTTCCTTGTAAATAAATGTTTATTTAAAACCACAAACTTTACTTTAAACACAGTCATAGCCGTGTGAATAACAGAGGGTCAATTCTCGTAATTTTAAGAACGTTCACAGTCTGATCTCAGTCTCAATCTGTCAAAAATACCTCTAATTTCCCTAAATTTAGACAGTTGTTTGTCGCCGAGATGACACTGCGACTAGATTTTCAACATTTTAAATTACGAGAATTGGCCTTCTGGTACTTCCAACAAGTACTAAAGTTTCATGATCAATAAGCCAGTATGTGTCAGCACTCAGCAGACTAACAAGCATTTAACAATCACACTAAGATCTTCTGTACTTTACACACTTTTATCACAATGTTATGTGTGAGTTGTTTTGTGCTGAAACGTAAACACACGTTCAGTAAACATTGTACAAATATTTGGCCAGTTGCATCCAATTAGATTCCTTTCATACAAAACAAATAGATGTCTATTTGTTTATGTGCTAAATTACAAAATAGATGGGTTATGGGTCATTCGGCCCACTATGGAACGGACCATGGACCAGTTACCCCTTTTAAAAATTGATAACGGTTAACATCCTAGACATCCCAGAGTAATTTCCATAATTTAAGGTATAGAGTAAGTTTCTTACCTGAACATGTGCGCCATCCACCTTGTCGTTTCACTTGCAATATGAGCGCCAAGTCTGGCAGCATGACCTCTCTCCAGTCTTCCAAACAAAGCTGCTATACTATGAGACAGTATGGCTGCCCGCGTCACAGGGTCCGTCGGCAACAGCGGCGGCTCCACGCTCTCACAACTAGGGTCTGTCTTCAGCACTAGGTCTTCCAAAACCTTCAGAATTTCATCCATTGACGTTTCTTCCGGCTCAAAGAAACCAGCGCTGATCTTTCGCGGTTCCGGCTTTTTTTCCTCATCTTGGACATCTTGAGCGTTGACACCTGCCTCCAAACGGCCTACTACTTCAGAAACTTGGAACTCCAAATCACCGAAAGGACGCCGGTCCTGCACACAAGCGTCAAAGTTAGGATCCTGACTTACAACAAAACTAACATACCTATCAGGCACATGAAGGAGGGCGTTTTACCTGTTCAGGCGGAACCTCGCTTGCAGGGCTAGGTTTATTGGATTCCGCGTCAGAAACCGATGCATCTCCCATGCTGCGTGGCGATTTATTCGCAAAATTACAGCACCGACATAAAAATGTGTAAACGTCACTTCAATTCCAATGTTTTGACGTGGGAGGCGGGTGTACATTCACAAACAAAAATAGATAATATAAGCGTAGGTTACACAAAATTAATTACTTTAATGATATTTGATTGTTTTAATTAAGCTCACAAATTATTTGAAGTGTTAAAAAATGACTACATAAAACTTATTCAATACTAAAATTGTATAACTTTGGAGGACAGTAAGTCTTAGTAGCATTGATATAATGGCTGTCTCACACAGCGGCGAAGTGTGAATTTTACAACTGACTGGTGTCTGCAGCATGAACAATATTTTGGGAGCTCGATCAATTTGCACTGTCTGGAGGAAAAAAGTGCTGTAAAAACCATCACAATCGGTGTGATGATCCCCTATTCCCTATCATAATCGGTCGTTCAAATAGTAGCATTCTGAAGTAAGCGTCCACTATGCAGTCTATCCGGCAAAGAGTATAATAATCTATACGGTCCCCCCTGAAATACCTACCTGTCGGGAACCCGTATGATTTACTAATATAGAAGACCTTTTAACTACTTACTTTAGCCACCCCATAGGATTTGATTTGGGACAAAGATGGTTGGTACAGACGCCAGCACATCAAGCTACTACAATCTGTCAAATTTCTTTAATAGATTTTCAACTTTATCGTTAAAGCATTAAGGTTCAAGGTTGATTGGGAAAATTTGACAGTTTCGGGTAGCTTGACCTGCTGGCGTCTGTACAGACGCCAGCACATCAAGCTACTACAATCTGTCAAATCTCCTTAATAAATTATCAACTTTATCATTGAAGCATTAAGGTTCAAGGTTGATTGGGAAAATTTGACAGTTTCGGATAGCTTGACCTGCTGTCGTCCGTACATATGGAGTTCAGGACACATCTGCCACTAATAGCGGCATACGAATATTTACAATGTGAACCTAATGTGTACGCGTGGATATAAAACCTAACTTTTAAACTACTTTATTTTTTTTTTTTCGGATGGGAAATCATCAAATTACCCCTCCCGCTCTGGGTGGAGGGGAAGGGAATGTCAGACTCTTACTGACTAAAACCCACCCGTGTTCCTTCCTTTGCCCTTTGCCCTCCATGTTCCGGGGTAGCGGTAACCCTTTCGGACAATCCCGCTTAAACTTATATACTACTTATACCCTAATAAACAATACAAAACCCTTGTATGTACAGACGCCAGCAGGTCAAGCTACCCGAAACTGTCAAATTTTCCCAATCAACCTTGAACCTTAATGCTTTATTGATAAAGTTGAAAATCTATTAAAGAAATTTGACAGATTGTAATAGCTTGATGTGCTGGCGTCTGTACTATGGACATTTTTGTACTCTACTAAACAATATAAAATAAATTAAAATCACAAAATTATCAACATTTCTATTATACAACTAATTAAATCGACCTTATAAAAAAAAATATTATTTACTTATTTACCCTTTTAATCAAAAAATTCTTTTAATATGTAATAATTATTTTGGAGAAACCAATTTATTTGTTTTTTTTTTGTACCGTTAGGTTAGGGAGAGGTACCGTTTAATTTTAAACGGTACCTCTCTTATTAGTTTTGGAATGTGGTTATATATTTTAATAGACTTATGTTAGCTGTTTCTGTAGTGGAGAGTACTATTACAAAATTGGTTTTATAACTTGGTCCCCACCAAGTTAAAAAAACAATTTTTGCAAATTTATTGTTTTCGGCTACTGTGGAGAAGAAGTGAGAGTTTTTCTTGACAAATATGGCTATTTCTAATATGTAAGTAGAAGATAGAGTTAGAACCTTTAATTTTTTAAAAATTGGTCTGCAGCTCTCGTATGGAGGCGCCGCAGCTATTGCTGGCAAGCATTTTTTTTGCGCTATGAAAGCTCTTTGTATTTGTGATGAGTTACCCCATAATCCGAACCCCAATACAGACGCTACGTTGACGGGAAGTACCCTGTAGGTTTTGATTCCTTTGCGAGGGTCAAAATATGTGATATGAACGGAACATAAACGCCTCGATAACTCCACACATTCCTGAGAAAAAGGATCTTGATAGATAGACAACGAAGCCAGTATACTATTGTAGTCTTTGCAACGAAGTGATCTTATAAGGCTTCCGTTTTTCCTTTTGGTGTAGTGATTTTTTTTCTGTGTGGCAATCCTGTAGAGTCCGCGTATCACTGGTCAGTTTTCTTCAGTCGTCAGTTTATTTAATTCGCAATTTTCGTCGATTAGTCAGTTTCACTGATTCGTCAGTTTTGCCGATTAGACAATTGCGTTAACTCGACAGTTTTCGTCGATTCGTCAGTTTTGTACACTCAAGGGCCTCCTCCCTTCTTCGCTCCTATACTTTTTTTTATGCTATTTAACATTCCTTATTTGACTTGGTCCCGCAGTCCTGACGTTCATCCGAGGCGAGGTGCTAAAATTTTCAAGCTCGTTAGGCTGTGACCACGCCTGCCGTCCACCGAGTGTACAGATTACATAGAGATACTACGTATCAGAGTGGCAGCCGCTTTGCAAGTATATGCCTGTACCGATGCCGGTCGTTGATAAAACGCTCATTCTGCTCACTACTCTGCCCTTGTGTAGAACGGGTTTAAATAGTATGCCAGTAGTAAGTACTAATTCCATAGTTTATTTTGACTTTGACAGTTCCATTATTTGTCGTTAGCAATCTGACTTTGACGTTTCGCTTTTATTTTCACTTGCGTCTTTGTAAGTTGCAAAACGCAATCAATATTGAAACGAAAGGCGATTATTTAGTGAATAGAAAATGTCTTTAGCTAAAATATTTTCAGTGTCCTCTCGAGGTAAAGCTCCCCTCCCTTTGCTACCATTCCTATGTTTACTACCTGCAGAAAATAAGTAATTAATTTGTTACGCAATTGTTGTTTATAACCTATATCATTTAGATATTTACCAAAGCTTGAGTTATTTTTAGAAAATTCAACGTACAACGCATATTTTAATTAAAAACATATTCCTAAACTTGCTGTCTATGTTAAACAAATAGGAAAAACAGGTGTTAATGACAAACTCGTTAAATTTTACTTTCGTTTATAGTTCGAGCTACTGGGGCCAGTAGTTTGCTTTTAAGGCATGCCCAGTACAGTACTGAAGGTAAGACGGAGAAGGTGTACCCGCCCAACCTACCGGGCTACAAGTATGTGAATGCTGAGGACCCCAACATGAGCATGAAGGAGATGTCTAACAGGGCAGCCCAAACACTGTTCTGGACAGAACTTGCTAGAGGATTTGCGGTCACCCTGGCTCATATCTTCAAGGTATGTTTGACCAAACTAAACTCCTGCCCTTATCCCTAATAAATTGGGAGAATGACAAGAGATTAAAAATGAATAATTATGGTGAAGTAAATAACTTCCTCAATGTTAACATGCAGTGATATACATAACTTTCAACTTTTATCTATGTATTGATGAATAAAAACAATTTAATTTGATACTAAATACCTATAATTATGGAATTGCTTTTTAAAAAAAGATTGGGCAAACAAGAACATGCCCAACCTAAAATATGCTCAAATTAATACAGAAGATTAAAAGTTTAAATTTACAGGCTGTGAAAGGAAAGGAAAGGTTTTACTGGGCAGTATAACAACTGGCTGAATTATTTATTAAGCAATGACTAGTAACCATGAGTCCGAAAGACTTCTACAATGATCATGTACTTAACAATCACATTAATTTTATTTTTCAGGAACCAGCGACTATCAATTATCCATTTGAGAAGGGACCTCTTTCACCTCGCTTCAGAGGAGAGCATGCCCTCCGGCGGTACCCCTCTGGTGAGGAGAGGTGCATTGCTTGCAAGCTCTGCGAAGCCATCTGCCCAGCCCAGGTATTTTTTCTTGTTTACCCTAGCTTGAAGTCCATACTCTTACTTTTATTGTAAACCAATGACACCATTTACCATTTTATCCATGAAAAAAAAGCAACACTGGTCCTCTAAATTGAGTGTGCAAAGTGGTTACCTGCTTTTTCTGTCAAGAAGGCAGTTTTTGCAATTCATACCAAAAAATATGACCAAATAATTTTGGGTTTTATTTATTTTTTTCTTGAAATGGTGAGAAATAGTTTATAGAATGCTCCAAAGTTCGGATGTCGGACTCGGAACTTTTCGCACAAGTAACCCATAATTGAATGAGTTCACAAAAATTACTTTACATGTGATAAGCTGTAATAGAAAAAATATTGTTCAAGACCACGCAAATATTGTTTTACCCATATTTCAGGCCATCACAATTGAGGCTGAGGAGCGTAAGGACGGCTCTCGACGAACCACCCGTTACGATATTGACATGACCAAGTGCATCTATTGTGGCTTCTGTCAGGTATGTTTGTTTTTTATTCAAATGCAACGGAAATTTAAAATGGGCAGGGTGGTTACGGTTAGCGCAGGCAGAGGTGGATGTATTTTGCACATCCATAAATGCTGCATCAGCACATCACGTTTTGCCCGCCACCAGTCGCTGTATCAGTCCCAAATGTGACTAAATAGCTTATTGCCGATGCTAGAAGTAGCATGCCTTCTAAGGTCCTATTTATGTACTTACACAGTAAAAAAAAACTACATATTTAGTATACTTATGTAATTTTTTTTGTGTTGTGTCTCTATTTTAGTTTCAGAGTTTCATATTTTTCTCTTCTTCTCACACACTATTGTCTACATTTCTTTTTTATTTCTCCTTTTGCAGGTCTGCTGGAAGAAATTTCTTAAGAAATAAGCAATACCTTTGTAGTGAAATTATAATTATGTCATATCCCTATGTATTTTACTGTGTGTACATAAATAATGAAATAAATAAATATTTATAACTTTGGCGTACAAAGGCTTATTTAATGCGAAATATTTTCAGTTATCAATATCGTATTTCTTTATGATTACAGGAAGCGTGCCCCGTCGACGCTATTGTAGAAGGTCCCAACTTCGAGTTCTCAACAGAAACTCACGAAGAGCTGCTATACAACAAGGAGAAACTTCTGTCAAACGGTGACAAGTGGGAGAGCGAGATCGCATCCAACATCAGAGCCGACCATCTGTACCGTTGAACAAATAGAACCACTAGTGTAAATAGCACATCCGAGACCTATTTTGTAATGGTATGACAATAAGTCTTATCTGTTACGCTGCCATAGTGAAACTTTACAACTCAAGTTGGGCAACAGTTGCTAACCCTGTGTCCTAACCGTAAACGATTGTCCCGCGAATACGCGATGACTCTTATGATTTACATGTATTATGACGTATAAACGCGACTTGATTGATCGCGCGAGTACGTCATATTCATACAAACGAGCGTGACGTTCGCGCGACAGGCGCTTTTGGTTAGGACGCGGCCTAAACATAAAATAAATAAATAAAATGTTCCTGGAAGCAATGCAACATTGTTTCCCAGTGAAAAGTCCCATAGACTTTAAAGCACTGACTTATGGAAGAACAAAACTACTTGCACAAGATAGGCCTTGGAATTAGGAATATTAAATTATATTGTTTTTGTGATAATTAAAACATATTCTCAGTTAATCTTCGTGTTTTTAATTAAGAAAATACAATCAATTAAATTACTTAAATAATAATACACTCAGTCACTTGTAGGATCCTTACAAAATAAATACTGAATAAGAAATGAAATGCAAATGTTTAAAAAATGCCTGCTTTTGTACAAGAACACAGATAAAATATTAATTTCCGTTTTGATATCGAAAGGTTGTTAACACGCCTCCAACCTTTTGTAAATATTTTTTCATGAGATCAATGATTTCAAATTGATAGCTAAAATTAGTCAAATAAAATTAAACAAATTCAATTAAAAAAGAATTCGGTTAAAATAATTACTTAGTATTATTTGTCAATATTCCTCGATAATTATTTATTTAGCACATATGAAGTAGTTATAAAGTAAAAATATTAAAACTTTATTTATTCCTTCTTTTATCCAATAATAGTGATTCATAGCCAAATACCCCAAAGTAGTCACAAAAAGCAAAATTTTTAAGGATTTTAAGGATAATAATAGGATTTCATGTCTTCAAATACTCAACTACTCTACTATACATGTCTTAGACACAGCTACTTCTATCATTAAATTAAATAATTTTATAAACTATGATTTTAACACAAGATAACCAGCATAAGTTAATAACGCATAAATCAATAATAACCCTAATAATTCATTTAATTAGTGTGATTACCACCAAGTATTTTGTAAGAATATCTTTCTAAATCCTCCTTGACACAGTCGAGGCCTCTATCGGCATCAATCGTCAGCACCTCACAGCCTACATCTGGTGAACTCAGCCAGTTCTCGTATGATTCATGGACCTGAAGAAATAATACAGATTATAAGAAGACATACAATTTTTCCAAGATATGTGACATTTACCAACCCGCACTGGACCTGCGTGGTGGATTATGTCCCAGCAGTGGCAACATTATAGGCTGATTATGCATGCAATTTTTTTTATTTGTGGGCCTAGAAAATTGAAAATACTCTTTTCGCACATAATTATTTACTTAGTTCTAAGACTATTCATATCTATGGGATATATATATTGAATTGCAGGCAGCATATGGATGGGATGATCTAATGTCAGGGTCATAACAACAAATGATAATTCAATGGATTGTCACTAAAAATATTTTTTTTAAGTTCTCTAAAGGCAAGTTATCAAACTAATCGTGAATATATTCACTGCTGGGCAAAGGCGGGCCCAGTCCTTTCAGAAAGAGTAAGTTCAAGATATACATGTAAAACTTATTTTTTTTTGACCTGACTGACTGACCTGTTTCAAATATTCTAAAGGGACTTCTGATTCCTCAGCCCTACCACGTTTCATCATCCTCTCCCACACTATCTCAGGGGTTGTTCTCAGATAAACTGTAAAATTAAACAGGTATAAGTATGACGATCATTCAATTCACAAGCACACATCATTGTAATAAGGTATGAATTGAAATGATTGGTTGGAATGAAATGCAACACCTCATCAGTTTTAGTCCTGATATTCGCATTATCATCATTTCAGCTGAAAGATTCCCTGCTGGACATAGGCTTCCCCCAAGCACCATCAAGTAATGGTGCTGGGGGAACCAACCAACCAGTTCTGTGCTTCTGGCATCTAGTGGATTCCAGAAGCACAGGATTCCTGTGGTCTTCTCCAGGTCATCAATCCACCTTGTTGAAGGCCTTACAATTCTCGATATTCGCATCCTAAGCACAATTTGGTTTGTCATCTATTTGTGCCTGTGGTAGACAAAAGGATAAAGCAAGGTTCACCTATGAGATCCAGACTGATATCCAGGCACTTCTCAGAGTAATCAAACCAAGCTATCAATGTTTGGTATTCAGCATCTTCCAGGAAGTTCTGTTTCTTGGCATTCTCCACAAAACAGTGCCTACTGTTCTGCACAGATCTGGAATGAGGGTAGTTTCATATGAAAATATAATCTTAACATATGCATCTGGAAGGCATTAGGGCAAGAGACTGATGATCATGCCTGTTATAATTGAAATCCCTGACCAGGGAAGCATGGCACTAAAGGGAGGAGGCCTGTATTTAGCAGTGGGTGGAACAAGGCTGCTATGAAGATGATGACCATGTCTGTTGTAGCAGTTTATAAAGGAGCCCATGCCCAAGAGTTAATGTGTTCTGGCTCAGGCTGAAATGACAATGATTAAACAGTTTATGATTGAGAAATGATGCCTTTATATGTACATATCAGATTCTGATTTTGCTGTTCGGAGTTTGTTGCACCACTTCTTCCCAGCGAAAGCACTAGGAAGTGGTGAAGGGCAGGAGTTTTGGGGACAGTCTTTTGTAATTTTGAGGATCGAAAAGTGTTGATTCTCAGCCTAATTTGAATAAATGACTTTTGATTTTGATTCTGGAATCTGGATCTACTGAGTAACAAAAGAAATTACCTTTCAAACATCTTCACAGTAATATTAGAGTTGCAAGGCTGGCTGGTTTGTATCTTTAATCGGGTGAGATGTACATAGTGTTGGAACGGGAAGGTCCATTTGTTCATGTCCCCGTAAAGTAAACCAAGTAGGTTGTGACCGCTAACGTTGCGCCACTCATGTAAGGGTTCCTAAAAAAAGGTGTAATTTGAGAGTTTTAGTTATATTCTTATGTTGTGTTTGATGTACCTATTACCAGTAATTTATAATTTTTGGCTTAAAAACCAAACTACTGAACCAATTTAGATGAAATTTCTATGGGACCATTCTGAAAGTACTTATATCCTTTCAAATAAGAAAATAATTTTGCAAATTGGCTTATAAATAACGGAGTTTTGAGGTAACATACAAAAAAAAAAATCAACCAAATTAAGAACCTCCTTTTTTTGAAGTCAGCTAAAAAGAGAAATCAAAATGTAAAATTACGGAACTTCCCACTAAGGTGGAATAGTAAGCTTTGAAAGGAGTAAGTAATACAGGCTTCAGGTTATTTCAAGCAATGGATGAATAAGTGCTATTGTGATATTGATAGTGTGCAGTAGGTAGTAAAGGAAATTGACCAGCCAATTTAAATTCATAAGTTATTTTATAGGCTCAATTTTACAATAAGCTTATTACACTTACCCCGTGTTTCTCAACATTGGGATACTTGTCAAAGAAGTTGATGCAAGTCGACTTCCCTGAGCCGATATTGCCTTCAATAGATACCCTGAAAGGTCTCTTGTGTACTGCGCGCGTCACGTTTGAAATAGTCTTCATGTTCGACATATTTAGAGGTTTTAAGGTCACCTTAACATTGATTTAGGAAACCAAAGTGCTGAAGGCAGGTTGGTACAGGTAAAGAATTAGCTACTCTGTACCTATAATAAGTCGCCGCGTTGGCCAACAGCGTCAATAAATACCGATTTGTGACTGCAACCTTACATTTCCGTTGACTTCAATGCGATAATCGAGTCACGATTGCGAAAATTCATTTTTAGGTTTTACAGAAGCAATGCGAGACACGGTGCGAAAATTTGGCGCCACAATATTTGTTGTCATTTGTCAACGTCACGTCAGACTCATACTTTGTCAATTGGACAGTTTGGTGTCAGTGTCATCGTAGTTTTTCTGTAATGGGTCACAGTCTTTCGGCACAAAAGGGATGAACATTATTATTGTCTTCTTCTCACATATCGACACTGCAGTGTTTGCATGTGTGCACTTATTCATACACGCGGCTATAAATCAAGCTATTCGTGACCAGGGGCCTTATTCTCTATTACATAATGAATGAAGCCGCGCCAAATGAACGCGAGATTGGCGGGGATTGCTAAGGAATTGACGTGGTTTCGAAGTAAGGAATCGTTAAGTGATCATAGAGAATTAGGGCCCAGTATAAGCTGACTACTGATTGTTACGAAATGCCTGGTCGTCGGAGACTGGAAATGAGCTTGATGTGTCGTCGTTTGGGATGGATAACGGGATAATTAGAGTTCGTATTGATAAGATGTTATTGTTTCGAAAGTTTGTGTAATTTAGTGATTAGTGTGATTACGAACTACCTATTTGCGATGCGATTGCAATCGAGTCACAGGTTCGGAAAAACTATACGTAACAAAGATTTACCATCCGGTGTATAAAAAAGAGAATACTAGAAAACTTAAGGCGGACCACCTTAAATTTTCTCGTATTCTCTTTTCATTTAAACCAAATTGCGTGTTTTCATAACAATTTGTAATATACGCTTTTTTTGGACGTCTTTATAAATATTAATTAAAAATTATACGTGTTAAAGTGGTGAAGTTTATCCTTATTTTGCCACAGTACGAGTACGTGTGGTTCCGATGCGGCGACGTTCGAAAACAATCCGAATTTGTTGGGATTTTAAAACACTTTCGCGTTGAAAATTGAAAATGGTTGTAGAAAAATTACTTGAACTTGGTTGAACTTTGGTTTATGGACGTATCCCCCCCGGTGGGTTCCCGCATTGTCGAGGCGGGGGGGCTCAGTAGCCGTGGCTTGGACAACCACGGTGAAGCTAAGAGGAACCCGAGGAGGGGCCGCTCGTCAGGGCTTTGCCAGTAAGCCGACGACGTAGTGACGTCGCCCAAGCGGCACCGCAACCTACTTGTTGGCAACAAGTAGGTTGCGGTGCCGCTTGGGCGACACCTGTCTTCCGCGGCCTTGACGGGGTCGCCACCGTATGATGGCGGACGCGGTGGGGCCGCAGGGGAAGAGGAGTGTTGGTATGACGGTGGCTGCTCTCCCTATCCTCTGCTTCCGAAAATTGGCAGGCGGCGGGGCCAATGACCTGACCAGTCGCAGGGGGACCAAGGGTGCCCAGACACGGGGTCGTCTGGCGCACATGTGCTGGTTTGGTCCCTGGAGTGGCCACGTCGTGCCATGTGCTTTGGTGCGCCGGTGATGGGGACTAATCCCCAGAGGAGGGTCCGGTGACGGACGGCCGCGGCGGGTTCACGGATGAGTGCTAAGGCGTGCCCGTGTTCCCGCCGTAAGCGGCAGAGGAGGATACCGTGGAGTTTTAGTGGGTTAGAGTCCCACATAACTGCACTATCTCCCCGTGGTAGTGCAGAATGCATGAGCATTTATCCACGTTAAAAAAAAATGGTTTACGGACGTATGGATTTTTATTTATCACTTAGACAAAAGAATACAGGATTATTCATATTAAATAGCAACCAAAACCACTAAGGTTTCAACTTGTGCTATCATAAGTCTACCTGAATATCGAACTATACAATAAAGCATTTTATATATTGTACAGATGCCAGCAGGTCAAGCTACCCGAAACTGTTAAATTTTCCCAATCAACCTTGAACCTTAATGCTTTAATGATAACGTTGAAAATTTAATGAAAGAAATTTGACAGATTGTAGTAGCTTGATGTGCTGGTGTCTGTATCTATGCGTTATTGTCGATACGATTAATAAAATTTTTAGATCTCTAAATACTCGTAGTTACAACCATTCCTACATAATACTTAAGTAATATTTTGATATATTTTTTATGTGTAATATTTGTTTTTTCATTTGTTTATTTCTGAGGGTAGACTATTAATACGTTTCGATATAATATAACCGGTAGTTCGCTCGCCATACGTATTCTTGGCGCACTGTGTACGAAGCCTATTCTCAGAAACTGCCCGAGTTAAAGATTTATTGAAAAATTGTTCTTTTATTAATAATACATAAATTATAGATGTTTGATGTGATGTGTGTGTGTGTGATGCTAGATGTTTGTGGGAGCAGAGTGATTCAAGTTATCACATACGTGACCTTCAGAATATTATGAAATTCACCGAATTCATGTATTTTTAAATATATTTCACGCGCCATTCGGTGCTACGACAGCGACGACGTCCCCGCGGTTATTATTATAAGAGAATTATTATCTTGAAGATACAAACTACTTAGCGCTCCAAAGAGGACTTCACGAATGCGATGTCACCGGAAGACTACCTATTTGACGGAGAAAAACGTAATCAGTGTGCGCACTCAACTCGTACGACCACGATCATACGTTTACGTACGATAATCTAATCTAAATATTTTATTGAAAAACAACATTGTTAAAGTTTTAGATTGCTTTACGAAGAACGTTACTTTGACAAATTAGGTACCCAATATTTTGCAAATAAGCTCTTGAGTATAGGCAGCGGTCAAAACATTAAAACTTCACATATTTACTTCAAATAGCCCGCGTGGTGGATTATGCCCCACTTCCTTCACAGAGAGGACGCCTGTGTCTCAGCAGTGGGAACACAATAAGCTGATTATGCAGGGCAGGCCTAGCTGGTATTAATATTATTCACAACAAAAATGAAAATACATAAGTCAAGTCAGTATAATGACATCAGAAACATGGCACAACCAAAAGATAGTCAACGCCGGTAGGATTTTTAAATCGAAACCTGTGAATCTGACACGCAATCATCGCCAAATATAAAGATTGACAGTTAATTAAAAAGTGGTTCGCTGCAGTGCGTGGTATAGGCTGTATAACGGTTTTCGACTGAATTTCGTAGCACACTAGACTTGCAAACTCCATTCGACGCGGCACCTGAATCAAATATGGAGTAAATTATTAATTGGCGTAGTTTTTGAGGGAATTCCAACGTTGATGATGTTTATCTAATTACTTAATTAATTTTTGTATGATGAGATCAAAAGTAATTTTTGTGTTGATCTTGCTGGTTGGGGAGAGGGTGTAGGGGGAAAGAAGTTTAGATTAGGTAGATGACCTACAATCTCATTTAAACTACGATGAATGAAAAATGGTGTTCGATATCGTGTACATAGTTATGAATTGTTTTTTTTCATTCCGGCCTAGAAATGCTAACTTTTAAGTTATCCGTGAACATATTGGAGTTTATTTATAATCTTTTTTGACGTGACGTCTCTTAGCTTAGGAAAAATTATAAATTAACCCCCTAGTCTAGGCCATATAACTTATTTAGGAACTGTGCGAGAAGGTATAAATACATACCTAAGAAGTTCGAATACCTACCCTCCCAAAGAACTTCTAATTTATATCTAACTAATTAGCTGACCGTCGTAGAATCGATAAATGATGAATTTATGAATTATCTTCATAATTATATTTTTTCTTGAAATGTTCCCATGTTTTAATAGTTATCCTGCTATTCGGGGTGGAGACATATTCAACAAATCAAAGATCAGATAAATCGATCCAGCCATTCTTGAGTCCTAAATTGTGTAACTAACCCGACTTTGTTTTATAAATATACTTTAACTAAATTTTAGTTTAACTTGGTTACCTACCTATTATCCAAAGTCATTTGCAGCACTAGGCTCATTATTTAAATGGAATAATGAACGCATTGTCTGTGCCATTACTGTATACAGTAACAGGCAAGTTCCCTGCCTCTGGGCTTGACGCGAGTCTATTGTCTCTGGTTCATACTTCGTTGCACCGCGAATGAGTGTGGGGATCCGTAAACCGTTTATGGAAGCTGGATTTTAAAAAATTGTGTTTTGTTTTAGCTGTTCATTTTATTTATTACAGGGAAATATTTTCTTAGAACATTTTCTCTGCGTTTTGAATTAATAGAAACCCATGCATCCTAAAACATATCGTTGGATAGTATATTATGGAACAATTAACTGTTTCCAAAATCCAGCCAGACAATAATTGCAAGCTGTTTGTGCTCAGGTACCTACAACACAAGTGTATTTTTGTCTTCTTTTCTTCTGTTGTTCATTTGATTTCTCTAATTCCACATTAAATTCCTGCAGGCCCTTCATAAAATTTGAAAAGTTTGTTCTTAACAATGTTTATTATTTTCTATACAAGCGCTAAAAATAGGATCCTTTGCAGTACCCACATTTTTTGGCTGAATAGCTCTCGCCATTCCATTGTAAAATTCACAACATTTATATAAAAATGATTCTGTTTCAAATTTCATTGTTCGTATTACTAGACCAACATTTGGTTTCGTTTAATGCCATTTGTATAGAATTCAATTATCAACAAAACGTAAATTACGTGGCTTTTAATAGTGGCCTGTCGTGTTCAAAACAGCGTATTATAGCAACACTGTACTTGTATTTAAAATCACAAAACTGGTAAATTTCCAATGCTGTAAATCATGTTTCCAAATTATTGCAGGTAATGTCTATTGATAAGCTAATTGGTTCGGGTTATATTTCTAATTATTCCTAGTTGGATGTAATAATGTATTTGGAATAAACCAAAATTTTCAGTGATTGTAAGTTAATTTCTGCTTTTAAAGCTATAGTATCATCATTTCTGTCCCACGCTGGGCGCCAAAACATCAATGCCATGTACCACGTTGGGCGCCAAAAAAATAACTGCATTGTAGCAATGACCCCAAATACTTTATGGAACTTTGAATGTAGACAAATAATCAAATAAAACCTTACGCTGTAGCCTACGTCAGACGGCGAAATGTCCAAAGAAGGGTTTTAGAACATTCTAGAAGCTGCACCCTTATTAGTCGAACGGATTGTGGCGGGAGCAGAAATAGGTTCGCGTTATATCCTCCCCCTTTTGACCTAGCTATGACCTCATGCCTGGTCAACAAAAGTAAGAAACGCATCAGTTTTCAGGAGCGGTTCAAAATAGGTTCTCGTTATACAGTTTATTTATTTACAACAATAATCTTAACGTTAATTTCTAGATGCTACAATTAGTTGATATCCATCTTTGGGTCTCAGTATGAATGCTCTCGGGGACAGGTGAGGAGAGGCCCGCTCGGCTTTTGTTTTGTAACTCCTGAGGAATTTCACCAGGAACACCTTGGCTGCTAGTACTGCAAAGCGGGATCCTGGAGGCAAGATATTAATTAGGTTTGTGGTCTGGTTTACAAAAGTCAAGTCTTTCATTTGTAGCTTCTAGAGAGAGATAAATGTACGTGTGTTAAGGGGTAAGTAAAGGTTTACTTCAGCCATACCTTTGTTGCCCTGCAGGATATACCATGGCAAATTAAGTTTTCTAAAAAGTTCTATGTTCTAGACTGTCGTTTTGTCACGTTACTCATAATGTCACACCGAATGGGCTTTATTTACGCCCGGGTAAATTAACGAAAACCGCAGCATACTGGACGTTTGGGGTTTTCATTAATTGAAACAGTAGTCACAACATCATTCAATTTTGACTGTACAAAAGCAAGATTTCTATACGATTGCGAGTACCCACTACAACTAAAGCAACATTCCTCACCAATGCAATGTCTGGGTCCGTTTCCGAAAGGCATGTACGTGTAAGGAACTATGTCGGCTTTCCTCTCCTTAGAGAAACGCTCGGGTTTGCACTCGTTGGGTTCGGGCCAGTACTTGTCGTCGCGATGGATCGAGTATATTGGGAGCCAGACATGGATACCTGCTGGGGCCTGTGGGAGAAAATCAAGTGTCAGAGTACTGTGGAAGTCGCAGTACGTAGTCGTTAATATGGTGCATCGAGTTTTGGAATAAGTTCGGGTTTGTAGAGTGACGTCTGTGTGTTATTCATATCTGACAAAAAATTATAGGTATAGTATGATCAGCCTATAATGTTCCCACTGCTGGGACACAGGCCTCCTTTCGGTGAGAGGGGAAAACTTGTGTATGGCAAGATGTTGTTATTACATCGAGTTCCGTGTATTGCAGATGAGGTTTTTAATCGATAAGGATTTAATTACTTACTACCTTATTTATTACCCTTAGGTAAAATAAGGTAGTAAATTAAAAATAAAAATTAAAATAAAATTAAAGAAATTACGAGAAATTATTATTCATTTGAAGATCCTGATTTTTTCTTCTCGAGAAGAAAAAATCAGGATCTTTAAATTTAACTCATCAAAAACTAGGCCACCCAAAAATGTAAACAGAATTCACTAAAGGTTCCGCCCCCTATTATGTCGTAAACGATCTATTAACACAGAATAAAGGAATGCCCCAGGGCAATGGTGCTATTACGATGCTAAATTACCTATTACCACGCGCGAATGAAGTTATTACTCCCAAAAATATCGCTGGTACGTAAACTAAGTCATTTGTGGAGATAGGCACTGAAATTAAGTGCTAAAGATTTTGCGCCGAAAATGGTTGTTGGTTTATTATTATTGACGATAATTTTACTTGATTGTGTGTCTGTAAGTGTTATTTTTCGGGTATTTACTGTGGTACAAACATAGATATTTCTGAGGACTGCGATGCAAAATGTACATGACATAACCAACGAACATATGTAAGTTTACGATGGAGCGGAGGATTACCAAAACTGTAGGGTCTTAATAGGTACCATTGTTAACGCCTTCAGAGAAATTGTATCTAATTTCTTTAAAAGTGACACTTTTGATACATCTATGGAAATTATCAAAATCAAAAGTCATTTATTCAAATTAGCTTCACTTTTCACTTCAATTAAAGTCACTTTTCGAACGTCATAAGACAGTCCCCCAAACGCCCACCCTTCAGCACTTCCTAATGCTTTTGCCGGGAAGAAGTGGCGCATCTAAATCCCCAGCAGTACAAACTCCCCAAATTCATTATTTATTTATTTATTATCATTTCTTCTTCTAGGATGGTACAAAAACAGTACTTACAATGAGCCTGTCTTTACTGCCAGGGTATGTGGGACCGAAGTCGTATGTCGCAACGGACCGTCGATCAGCAGAGCCGACAAGAGGCCATAATCTTAACACCTCTGAAATAATTACAAATAATATTAGTCTAATGCCATTTGTATCTTTATTACTACCGGTTTTATCGACTAAAGGCGGGTATAAGAATGGTTCATCAATTATATAATCGTTCTAGTTAATACGTATAAATCGCTAAGGCATTAAACACCGTCTCACAATAATTCGATGAAAGAAAGCGTTGCTGAGTTCCGTTTTAAAAAGTTCTGCGGGGTAATTGCGTAACACACTAACTGTAGCAATGGGTTTCATTTTGACAGTTTAACAATATCCATTGCGTTATTTCCGTCGTTGAGCAGACAAATTTTTCGAACATATGAAGCAATGGATTAGCAATATCCTTCAAAATTATTCAGATTGTGTTAATGTGTTACGCAATTAGGGTGCTGATATGATTACTGGCAATGAGACAGTTTCGCTTTGTCTTTGGGATACACAGCTGGGATGGCAAAGCATCTAATCTGCGTCCGCGATTTACTTGCCAAACATGTAAACAAATATGAGTTATTCGAAAAATAACTTTAATTCCTACACAATAAAGTTCAGTTTACGCTACAATTTCAAACATTTTAAAGACTTTTTAAATAATTCTAGTTACTCTGAAATCAACTTAATTAGCACTGAAATAAAGATGAAATTTGTTTAACTTGAAATAACATCGATTGGAAACGCAAATTTGAATAGACCTTACAATGACCACTTATTATCAGGTGTTGTTTTCAAGTGACAAAAGAAACTTACCATTGACACACATATCCAAATACTCCAGTCCTTGAACAGCTTCATAAGGGTCTTCAATCTCCTCATCAGGAGGCAATCCATCCAGTTCCTCATGGAGCTTCCCCTGCACCGTGGGGTTGATGGCCATCTCGTATAGGAAGTAATAGATCAGGTTGGCAGTAGTGTCGTATCCCGCGACGTAGAATAGAACTGCTTGGGCCACTAGGTCATCGTCTGTGAAGTCTGTAGGTACGTGATAATAGAGTAAAGGGACATTTTGGATGTTTAAAACTACTACAGCCTGTATTCCTCGAAAGAGAAGGCAGAGCATGGTACTACACTCACATTTTGCATATTTCTAAGTCCTACTATTTGATAGGGATCTTGGATATTGAATTGTTACATTTGACAAATATTTTTCAGGGATTTAGGAGTCAAGTCAGTCAATCTATGCATTTTTGTGTTTCTTACGAGTAAAAGTTACTGCTAGTGGTTGCTCAGTTCATCAATTATCAAACAGATATCGATCATCCGTCTTGTAAAGGCCCCGTTGGTCACATGGTTGCAAGCGCGACTGCTGAGCGCGGGGTCCTAGGTCTGGCAAAGTGTTATTGGTTTTTCCATTAGGAAATTCTTAGTAACATCCCGGAGTATGGGAGTTGGCGGTGTGATACCCTCGTGCTCCGAACAGCACGTTAAGCCGTTGATCCTGCGCCTGATCTCTCTCAGGTCGTGTCGGATTGCCGTCTTATCGGACTATGAGAGTGAGGGAAGAGGGAGTGCACCTGTTTCAGAAAGAAAGAAAAGAAAGAAAGAAAAGAAAGAAAGAAAAGAAAGAAAGAAAACAAAGAAAGAAAAGAAAGAAAGAAAAGAAAGAAAGAAAAGAAAGAAAGAAAAGAAAGAAAGAAAAGAAAGAAAGAAAAGAAAGAAAAGAAAGAAAGAAAAGAAAGAAAAGAAAGAAAGAAAAGAAAGAAAGAAAAGAAAGAAAAGAAAGAAAGAAAAGAAAGAAAGAAAAGAAAGAAAGAAAAGATAGAAAATACGTCAGCGCACACACTTGTGCACTATAATATCTCCCACCGCTGCCATGGCCGAAATACGGCCTGGAGAACTATTAGGTATACCTTTCTTCACTCTAGTGATAAAATCACGTAAAACCCACAATTCATCTTCGCAAAACGAAACCAAACCTACGTATGATATGCGTAACTTTGGGAAGCACATTACAAAGGTTTACATATGTTTACAAGAGCCGACACAAATAAATTACTATGCAGTAGCGTATTCTTGATCCTCAAAACAAATATGTTCCAGTTCTAAGGAATGGCGTAATCCCGGCACAATTGAGACGTCACGCTCAGAACATGTCATAATTAAATTTGGCGTGCGTCTCGTCAATCAAAGTCAGTGGCTGTGTTGTGGCAGAGTTCAGAGTTAACGGTGGGGCAAGTGGTGAGGCCAATGAAAGTGAAATGTTTGTTGTGGTGGCCATGCCATGACGTTAACCTTATGGCGTTACACAGATTGGTCAAAGTGTTATTGGGTATTCCATTATGAATTTCTCAGTAGCAGCCAGGTTGATGACAATAGGCTCCTGTCAGTTACATAATAAGGGACTTGAAACATGACTTGTAGGTGATTCAACTCCTGTATCCTTCCGGGAATACAGTGTTATGTTTCTATAGCAATATATTTGGAGTAAAACATCTTGAGCTACTGTTTAGTTAACAATATAATGTGTAGAGTAAGCAAATGAAAGTTAATCTTACTCTCAGCAGTTTTTACGTCTTCGTTGTTGTTCGTGTCGCCATCGCTGTTCGCCTTGGGTTTGCCTTTAGGAAAATAATGTAATTATATACATTTTTATGATTATGAAGCACATATATAAACTAGTGGGGAATTAGGGGTCTCAAGTCTTGAGGGCAGTAGTATAGCGTTAGTTAGGAACGCCAAGAACACTGTCAGGTAGGATATACACTTCAACACGTTCACAAAATTACTAGGACCTACTAGAATGGAAGGAGTGCGGATGATCCAGTTATCGACTTTTCGAGTTTTGACTGGTAATAAATAGGGTTCATGTTTATACATTAACACTAGTGGGTGGTACTTGCAGTAAACAGTGATGATTCTTTCAACAAATTACCAGGAGCTTATAAAACTGAAGAGCTTACCTTGGGCAGCGTCGACTAGTATCTGAATGAAGTCAGGTCTAGGTTTCACCAGATTCTCTCGTCGAGCCTTGAGAGCTGATTTAAAGAGCTCGGAGAACTGCTCGGCGTCTTGTGTAGGGATTATTTTTACTTTTAGTAGCTAGAAAACAAGCAAACAGTATTTTTAGTCAACTGAAGCGTTGAATTGCAAATATTTTGTCCAATTACTTGGTGAAAATCCTTCATGCACAGACGAAATGAAATGTTTATTTCTGTAAGTAGATCTTTTAAGACAATTTTACTCAGAGGTCATGGTCTCTTTTAAAGTTCTAACATTATATTATTAGGAATTTTGACCCCGTAGTTTACCTTCACTTATTATTTGCCATGATTGAGGTCTAAGTAAAACATATTCTGTGGAAATTTTAACTCGCCACACCTATTACGGTCAAAAAGATACAACGCTGTGGCAGACAGACTGGGTGGGTTTAATAATAGGGTTCCGGTTTCAAGCCTTTGCATATAGAACCTTAAAATGGTTCGACTATTTTTATTATCTTATCGTCTGGAGTGAGTTCTTATGAGTACATACCTTCATAATACTCTTCATGTTCTCATAGCCGAAGAACTTCATGACTTGCGTGGTGTCCTGTATAACTGCTTTCTTTCCGAGCCTGAAGATGCAGTTGTCAGGGTCCTTGAGGGAGTCAACAGCGAAACCAAACGCACACGATGCGATGACGTCATTTACGTAGGACATTGTTATCTGTAAGAGATGAATTATTTTAGTGCAAGTTATGAAATTCATTAAAAGATTTTTTAAATTACACATAATATCACGCCTGTACTTTTCGAAGAGATAGGCAGTGCATGATATACAGACACTCAAATTTCGCCAGCAGTTTATGTCCCAAGTAATTAGGAGCTATCTACCATTAGCCAGGCACAAGTCCAGACTCCTGATTGAGACATTCGTGATGGAAAAAACCGAAAATTGCGCAGACCAACGAGGTAGTCGTCAATCCAAGATGCGAAGCAATTTATTTCATTACTCAATTTTGTACCTTTCTGCTACCAAGTTAAGATTCACAATTCAAACTTGAACTCACAGTGTTAATATCCATAACTTGTTCGCCTTCTATCTTTCCGCGCAGATGGGTAAGCACGGCGCATGCACTCTCCGACATGAGCGGCGCCATGCTGCGACAGCGTGCGCCCGAAAACGCGGGAGTTAGTGACACTCGCATTGACCGCCATCTTGAACCTGAAGGGTTGGGAAAATTATAATGATCACGATTTTGTAATTAGCACCCTAATTTTCACCACTGCTTTCAAAACTGTAAAGGAAAACATCGTGAGGAAACCGGCATGTCCTAGAAACAAATATTCGAAGACATGTGACATCAACAAACCCTCACTGGGCCCGCGTGGTAGATTATAGCCCACTCCCTCTAGAAGAGAGGTAGCCAGTGTCCCAGCAGGAGTATTATAGGCTGATTATGCTACACACTCAAAATGATAACGCCTTTCATATTGAATACAATAAAATCCATTGCTTTACAATTATGTCTGAAAAATTTGAAAATGAAACAAAGGGGATAACTGAAGGGGACTTTCGAAACTAGGTGGCGTCGGTATCATGGGTGTCAAGTTGCGATGACATTAAGTGTGAAATCATATTATATTTGTTATCAATACAGTTGATACGCACTATTCGCTTTGATTCGTAAATATTCACTTTAGTTTTCTTTTTTTTTTTTCTAATTTTTACGTAACAACATACATAAAATAACGTATTTTCCCTTGGAGGGACGCAGAAACTACAGAACTCCACCTACTACGATCCTTATGTACTCCTTTTGCTTCGTTTACGTTTATACATGGTCATACACGTACGCACGCGCAGGTTGCGATTTTAGTTCCAAGTTTGCATTACTTTTCAAACAGTAAGTATGCAGACTCTTTACTCTTAGCTTAGCATAAAGTAGACTTTGTGCAAGCTTTGCGAACAGCGCTTAATTTTCTAACTAGGTCGACCCCTCGCCTCTCATAACGAGTAGTAGGTACCTACTACACCTAATATCTATCATATTTTTTTAAAACAGTCTCAATTACCTATGGTCAACAAAAGAGCTAACCATAAGCCAGTTGTCTTCACATATTTCATCACATATGCATCAAAATATTTTAAAACATTTTAAAAAGTAACTTTGAAATTGCTCATTCTTCTGCATACGAAATTACGTTTTGGAAGGGGCAACTAGAATCAATTCTATTTATTTACTTTTAATGTGCAACTATTTTGTATTAAGCAACTAGCTTCCGCCCACGGGTTAGCTCGCGTGGTATGTCCACAAAAAGTAACCTATGTTCCCAGTCCCCACGGTTCAAAGTAATCCCATACCAAACATATAAAAATATCACAACATCGGTCCAACCGCTTCGGAGATTGCCAGAACAAACAGACAGACAATTTTTTTATAAGTAGGTATATAATTTTATATGCATTTAGTAAAAAGCTGTTATTGTGACATTACAAACAGGCACTTAAATTTTATTTATTTGTATAGATAAATGATTTGACTTTGCAAAACGCAAAAAATAACAAGATTGCGGTCGATCTATTGATACCTATATCGACGGTTCAGAGTTCGTCGTATCTGTCAAAAAATACTTCTAATTTCCCTACATTTTGATAAGTTTTTGACATATGTTTGTCGCCGAGATGAGACTGGGACTAGATTTTGAACGTTTTAAATTACGAGAATTGGCCTTCAGATCAATCAAGTGTACAACCCTACCAGTCAACATGATAAGGTTCCGTCCAAACAGGGGATCGCAGTCGGCATCGATGTGCACCCCTCTATCGGCGAAGGAGTTGAAGTCACGCACCATGATCTGACGGATGAGCTCAGGGTCCCGTGGTATCAGGGTCGGTACCAGGTACTGGTAGAGGCCGAAGTATCTGCAAATATTAGGGCAATATAGTATAGCTATTGTTTTATTGTACCTGAGACTAATGGTTTACCGGAGAGGCAGGAGGTCTACTTATGCAGGTGTACCTGAGCAGGTAGACAGGAGCGTGTATTGGAATAAACCCGTGCAGTGTGTAAAATATACCGTCGATATGTGGTCGATGTGTGAAGACGTACCTGCATACAGGTAGACCCCTCCGATGGACCGTAGCGTGCCTGTGCCTACATTATCCCTAAAAGCATTTTTTTCAGATAACCATTGTATAGAAATCATGAGGAATATATAAAGAACAGTTTGGAGAGTACAAGTAAGTATTGGTGGTAATTTATTTATTCTTACAATTATAAATAGACCTACCAGTTTGAAGTTCGATCTGACCGCTGACTTGTTTTCTTATTTTAAATATTGACTATATTCACGATATTCTTGCGTTCCATAAAAATAATTACGATCAATTTCATTCCTTGAGCGTCTTTTAGGTACAGTGAATATGAAAGCAAAGAATTCGCAGAATCATACAAGGAAAATGTAGAAGCAGGTAAAAATAAAATGAGAGCTGACAGCTACTTTATATAAAAAAAACTAGAGTACCATTAGGTACTCTAAGGTGATAAAGGTCCATGAGGTAACTATTAAATTACCTATTCTATAAAACGACTTCATCGCATCGTTAGAAACAACATAATATCCGAGAGAACCCCACATACCTCTCAAACACACAGCATTCGATTTAAATGTTCACTTACCTTTGATCTTTGAATGCCTCATATCCAGCCGCGATTGCCTCCACAAAGTTTTCCCGCCCGAGAGTGACAGCTGTCAAATTCCCCAAAAACGGGACTGGAGGCAGCGTACACACTCCTCTAGACGAGAAGTATCTCAAACGGTTCCGGGAATAATAGAACAGGCCCGTCACTAACAGCACGATTAGCCACCACATCACGAGATTTTATTTTGAACACAAGAAATTAAAGTATTTATTTATTTGTTTTTTACGTCACTACACACACAGCGCTATAGAAAATAAAAATGAACAACTTCAAAGAAAGTTAAATAAAAAAAAAAACAAAAACCAAACCGGACGTTCCTGATTTTTGAAAACTGAACGTTGTGTATTTTTTTTAACAGACCACAGATTTATTCTGCAAATACTTTTAACGTTTTTATTCGGAAACAATATTTAAAAAATACAACGCGCGATCGTATCCGCGCGCTTTTGGTTACGGAATGTTTGAGTATCAGAAACTGACCGGCGGCGGAGAGAAAGTTGTGGTGGTAATGGCTGCACGCTGACACAGCGAATAAGTGGTTAGATAACAGTACGTCATATACCTATTCGTCAGTCGGAGCAGGTTTTCGTGTACCGTGACCCTCTTTGGAAGATGATCGTAATTCTTCTTGAGATTTAGTAGTAACAAGCCGGACTCTCAAACGTAACCACTTATGTTAGTGTTATCGGTCTGACAAACTAGAACAATAAAATTCTCAAATTCTTTTGTTAGAAAAAGCAGGATGGCAGTTTATGGTTTGGAAAAGTGCCCACCAAGGAAATATACATGGGAGTATTTTCCGACTCACCACATGATAAAATATCAAATCAAAACTCCTCTTACTCTAACAGCAAGCAGCACATAAAACTGTATGAATAACACAACTTTTCTCTCAAACAACATGCAATCGCATCCTGACGGTTTCCGAGGGCATATCCAGAGATAGTTTATAGACACAATAACGCGAGACGAGTAAAGAAACGAATAACCGTTCCTCGTAACGTATACGAGTAATAAACTAGTGAGACAGTGGTGTCCGTGTCCCAGGATTGGTTTGGGAATTGTCTCAGCTCTCCGCGATTTTATTATACCGTTTGGCTTGGCACTTATTTAGTTTTATATTGTCTTATCTGATTTCTTCTTTTTTTGGTCTTATCTGGTTTATGGTGACTAGTACTCTGAGAAGTCAGTGCTCCAAAGAAAAGGGGATCGGGAAGGTTACTTGTTTATGGTTCACCTATAGTTAAAAAGTAGAAGCAAGAACGTTAACACACTTTTGATTTTTTCACATTAAATTCTTGTTCTAGAACATGCCGGTTTCGTCATGATGAACTCGAAGACATGTGACATCTACCAATCTGCACTGTCCGCGTGGTGGATTATGGCTCACCCTCTCACAGAGAGGAGGCCTGTGTCCCAGCTGTGGGAACATTATAGGCTGATTATGTGTGTATGTTATGTATGTAAATTCTTGTACGTTTTTTTGGTGGAATTAGACACTTTCACTTTCTTTTTGATACTTCTGATACAAACTGAAATCCGCGTATGTAAACTTGGTTGATTAGACAGTTGGATTCCACATTCTACAATACAATCCTACTCCTACTAATAATATTATAAACGTGAAAGTTTGTATGGATGGATGGATGTTTGTTACTCTTTCACGCAAAAACTACTGAATGGATTTGGATCAAATTTGGCAGACAGATGGCTTATAACCAGGATTAACATATAGGATACTTTTTATCCCGATATTCCCACGGGATCAAAACTTATGTGGGTGAAACCGCGGGGCGCAGCTAGTAATACATAAAGTTCTTATTGACGTAATTGGCAGGTGAGCTATGAATGTTTAAAACAAGTTTCTGTCAGAAAATAGAATGTTTTTATTCAAACATCAGAAACTTCCAAAATGACTTTGAAAAGTCAACTTCAAACTCATGTCATGTTATGTCATTATGACATGACATGTCATGTCATGTTGTTTCATTTTTGTTATTTTCTTGATTTTCTTGTTTTTGTTTAGTGTCTGTGCGTACTAACATAGTCGTAAGTTTTACTAACAATTTTGGTGAGTCTTTGTTACTTGAATAAAGAAAATGTTATTCTATTATACAAAATTCAAAGTCCCGACTGACTGGCTGATACATCAACGCAAACCCTAAACCGCTCGTCCTAGAGACATGACATTTGGAGGGTGTGTGCTTCGTGAAGAGTGGGTATCCCGATAAAGGCTCAACCGATTTGAATGATTTGTGCGCCTCAACCCTGTGTTGATTTAGGAAAAAAGAAAATTAAGAAAAACCTAAAGGAACAGCCGAAAATCGAAAAAAAAAAACATATTTTGTGTGGGAATTGTTACTTCGGATTCATTCGTAGATAAACTAACAATTGATCAAAAAACATATTTTGCAAAAATTTACCCATTAGTTACTATTTTTAACAATTGGTTGAGTTTAAATACGGATCTAAAAACCGGCCCTAAGTCTAAAGAGTCGGATCAGTCACAATAAATCCAAAAAAAACGGGTAAAGCGTTTAAACGGAAGAATAAATTTCATGTCACATAATATGTATAATGTCCGCTTGCTTCACCAAACTTTTTGTTATGTTTATTACATAAATGTGAGGGCTCAAAAGTGTCACACTTTTCCATTAGCCCAGTTGAACGTACACATTATTAAATCTCTTCATCCTTTCTGCACAAAGTTGGGCGTTAAAGGGCTCACGTGGGTTCTGTGTAATGTATTCCGAAGAATTGATTTATGTTTAAAAAAATATGTTTCAAACTATAGCCGAAAGGCCACTTATTTCGAGTACTACCTAATGAGCGGCCATGACATGTAAGCTTTTAGGTAATTTGCTTTTAGCGTTAATATAAAAAGCTGGCACGGGCCTCATTTTAAAGTCAGGTAAGTAATGAATTTGGTACCCACTTTTTTGTTACGACCTAACGTTATTTCCATTTTCACTGTGTAAGACTTCCTTTGTATAGTTATTAGGTATACCTAATCTTTGTGTAAGACTAACAGTATTATATTCACGATTTAGGTTATCCAATTGTTATTATTTGTAGCAGTGACAAGTATCTGTCAACTGTCATAGGCACGTAAACAGTCTCGTATTTTTGGGAACATTGACAGATACCCGTCACAAAAGTATTAATCGACTTGTTAGGCTGTTAAAAGATTAGACCTTTGCCACCATTATTTGAAAGTGTGACAGCTTTTGACTTCTGCACGTTTTGGAGGGAATTGAGATTTCAACGGTCGAACAGAGCGTTAATATTTTTGTTGTGAAAATTATGTACAACAATATCTATACAATTGTTGTTTAGTTTCTGAGCTGAGGTTGAGTTCCTGCAACAGATGCTTGTTCGTTTTCAAAGGACGTGCACTAAAGTCGGACTTTTAAATAACTGCAATAAAATGACA
This sequence comes from Apamea monoglypha, assembly GCA_911387795.2. Classification (NCBI taxonomy): domain Eukaryota; kingdom Metazoa; phylum Arthropoda; class Insecta; order Lepidoptera; family Noctuidae; genus Apamea; species Apamea monoglypha. Next base: position 2,617,348 of record OU426922.1, on the reverse strand, counting down.
GCTTTATGTGTTACCACTTTTACGAAATTTTAATAGTGATGTAACAAAAGAATCTATTCATTCAATTAACGTTCTGTTCAAAATCGATCAATGTCAAGTTGATTTTAAAAAAGAGGAAAGTTTGAAAAAAAATTGTGCAATTCTTAATTATTGTTTTGTTTAATTCTAATCACAAACATTTCTTTTAAATAGGAATTCTTATTTTTGAGGTTTTTGGTGTTTTACAAATAAACCTCTTTTAAACTTTTATTTATTTAAAAAGTTGATTTAGATCGATTTAATTAGTAGGATTTTCATTGTAAAAAATGAAACAAAAATATCGTTAGTAAACTATGTATTTACGCTGATTCAGAATCTTGTTTTCAATGAACTAATCACAGAAGCACTCTAATTCCGTAACACACTATCAATCAGAATCTCAATCATTTTTGATGGAAATTGCTAATTCATTGCTTCATATGTTCGAAAAGTTCATTTTTGATGGAAATTGCTAATTCATTGCTTCATATTATGTTCGAAAAGTTTGTCTGCTCAACAACGTAAACAACGCAATTAATGTTGTTGAACTGTCAAAATGAAAGCCATTGCTACTGATAGTGTGTTACGTAATTACGCCGCTGATGAGCAGACACAGCAATTACATGCATTTTAAAGTCTATTAGGAAGCTAATTTTGCTGTTGTTTAGCCTTTCAGAACACTGGTCTCTGACTTGGATCGATCGGAGGGATCTTGAGAGGGATTTATGAAAGTGTTGTTTTACTTGATGATTATAAATTTTATCTTTTGTGTATCTTTTATCTTTTTTTTATCTTGTGTTTCGTGTATATACAAATTGTGTCTTTAATTTCTGCTGGTTTTAAACCGTTTTAATTAAAGAAATAAATAAATAAATCGGTCTACAGGTTTACCGGGTTACCGGTTTGGACAATAATAAAGCTTACCGGGTAGACCAAAAAACAGACGACAAACAACAACAAAAATTTAAACAAAAACACAAAATAGAACAAACCTTTAAACAAAAACACAAAAATAGAACAAACATTTAAATGCTACTTAAAACCCTTTGGGGTTTTTTTTTTTTTTTTTTTGGGATGGGAAATCATCAAATGACTCCTCCCGCTCTGGGTGGAGCGGAAGGGAGTGTCAGACTCTTACTGACTAAAACCCACCCATGTTCCTTCCTTCGCCCTTTATGTTCCGGGGTAGCGGTAACCCTTTCGGACAATCCCGCTGCCCCGGCAGGCTTCGGCCCTGAGGGGCCCCTCGTTATGCTGACATCTCTTTGAGGCGCGCGTGGAACACTTACGCGCCGTCCGGCACGGGCCTGGTCCTGATCGGGCGGTGAGCTACCCATTGCTCTCCGCCCGCAGGCCCGCGCCTACGGTGGCCGGTAGTCGTCTCTCGACTCCCGAGGCCCGGGGCGTCTCCCGCGGCGGCTTGGACGGGAGGCTCTCTCCCTCATCCGTCCCGCCACCTCCTTCGCTAGCATGACTGCTTCGCAGAAGGAGGCGACTGCCTCCCACTCCCTCTCGCTCCGGACCATGGCTTGCACCAGGTCCGGGCGCGAGAGGCCGCCGCCGCTGCCGATCGCCTCCACGAGGACACGGCGGTGCTCCGCCCAAGCGGGGCAGACCTCCACCGTGTGCTCCACCGTGTCCTTTGGGCGAACCCTTTGGGGTTTTAAGTAGCATTTAAATTTTGTTCTATTTTCTCAATTGAACGCGTATTTTTCGTTTGGAAACCGATTTATGACGTCGTTTCGAACGTTTATTTGTTCGGGAAAAGGCACGAGTGATTAACTTGTAAAAAAAAAATCACTCGCGATCTTTGGCTGTTTATTTTGGGTTCGAAAGCAAACCTTTTTGGTGGATTATGTTTATTCCTTGTTATTTATTTTGATCGTGTCGTTGTGATTGAATAATTGGGGATTTGGGAGCCTAATGAGAATAAAGGTCCATTCGGTCGGTTTCGTATGGGAGCAATTTCTGCGAATGTTGTTCGTTATTCTGATGAACAAAAATATATTTTAATTAAAATAGACGTTTGTTTGCGGTGTTTTGTGTGCCTACAGATGTTTGAGTACATTGACATTAACTGTTTTCGGTGGAGGACTTTATTTACTGTCTAATTAGTGTATTAATTTAATTACATACATACGCTACCATTCCAGTATAATGTCTGCGAGCATAATAATGTTGGTAAATAAGTCTTTAGGTGAGTACCTATAGCCTAGCTAGGATGACTATCAAACCAATTAACAATTTTCTTGTCCAAAAAGCATCTGAATTTATTTACAAAACTAGCTAACACGTCGAACTTCGTAGCGCCTCTAATTCTTTTTCGTGTATTTTTCCCACTTTTTAATAGTTATTCTGCTATTCAGGGCGGGAACAAATCCAACAAATCAAAGATCATAAAAATCAGTCCATCCGTTCTTGAGTTATAAAAAGTGTACCTAACCCGAATTTCTTTTATTTATATCGATAGAATAATGTGTCTTCAGATAGTTTGATTAAGTGCTGATTTTTCCAACGCCAGATAATTTTATCGGACGAATAATAATTTAAAATTTTTGACAGTTCTTCCATGCAAACACTGTCAGATGTCAATTTTATTCCACGAATAAAAAATATCTGTCGATTGAAAAAATAAAATGCAACAGTGAAAAAAACATTGACAAACAAAACTTATATTTTACTATGCAAAGACCTCATGCCATTTCCTGTGCAGGTAACAGAGCGTACCCTGAAATTGGCGCGTAATTAATAAGCGAGCAACAATTCTCTGCCAATGTGGGTATTTGAACAATGTGAACATCGTCACTTAAATTGTTCCTATTAATTTTACCTCGCAGTCGACTGCTGCGCTTCAAATACAGAGGACGTGTGATTTTGCCTACTGTTACGTGATTGTGTACCTGTTGTAAAGGACAATGGGAAATTTTGTATGGGCCCCAAATAAAATTTGACTGTAACATTGTGAACTACTCGTATGTCTGTCTTTTATGCCTTCAGGGAGTAGTTAATTAATCCTAAGAAAGCATGTCGGAATTACCTTGGAAAAAAGATATGTGAGGAAGTTAAATTCATTTAATAAAGGGATATATTTAACTTATCCTCATTTATTCATCTGCTAATGATACTATACTACACTTTGCTACACTTTAAATGAACCTGTACAACCTTATTGCGTTTCTAATGATGTATTTTTAGGGTTCCGTACCTAAAAAGAAAAACTGGGACTCTTATAGATTAGAGACCCACGTCGTTGGTGTCCGTCTGTCTGTCCGTCAGTCAAGATCCTTTTTCTCAGGAACGTGTTGAGTTATCAAGTTGAAATTAATATTAAATACTCAAGGCTGCAAACCATTGAAGCATTGATAAAATCAAACTTCTTAGTTAACGCAATCAAAAGATATGGGCGTATATGTTCCGAAATCAAAACCTATAGGGTACTTCCCGTTGACCTAGAATCATGAAATTTGCCATGAAGCAATGTCATGTAGCACAAGTAAAGGAAACATTCGAAAACCGTAAATTTGTAGTAACATTACAAAAGAAAAAAACCATTTACATGTACGGGGGGCCTTCGGTGAGCGAGTCTGATGAATCACAATGTTGAGGGAGCCCAGAGGGTTTTTGAACAAGCATATGCAGGGCGAAAAGTTGATAGCTGAGTAGGTGTGGCATGATGAGCACACATTGAAAATATATTTGAAAATTTCAGATATGGGCCCCGTGGTCAGGAGTCCACTTTCAGATTTCAAAAACGGACCAAAAAATAAACTGATCTACATATAAAGAGCCGATGATTTTGGTATGGTCGTGTGCGGCCTAACCCATAATGACTGCCACTAGGTGAATCTGGAGTCTTATAATTAGAGACGAGACGATGGCTTGGTGATGTTGCTAAGTCTTGGTTAACACAAATATAAATTAACCTGTGGAATCATCGTCGATACCACGTAGTATCCACGACTATTAATATCCCTTTCTGAAAGAACCTTCGATCGAACAAACGAACGCCAATAATCGTAGGATCACATTAACGCGGCAACAGGCTGGCGACATCTGCTTCCCTAGTACTTCACTAAATCAATTCCCGTACTAAAAGCAGTACCTAGGGCTTCCTTAACATAATTACCATATTAATATACATTATGTATGAAAATGACTGTGTGGGTATAGGACAGAAGATCTACTTATTAGAACATGCAGAAAAGAATCTTGGAAGAAAGTCCTTATTACCTATTTAGACAAGAATATTTGTGAATGGCATCTTGCAGTTAAATCTAAGATATTGTCGTCTGCTTAACCGGGCTTGCCTGTGGATGCCTCAATAAATTAAGGCCTCCAGCCAGGGCTTAAAAACTAAAAAACTAAGCTACTACACGCTAAGGGCACCCCCTGTGGGGTACGGACCTCGGCTTAGGGCTTTGCTGGGAGAGGGCAGCAAGGGAGAGGATCGGATATATCTATAACACGATGCAGAACAATATTTTATATGGAACTGCCTCGTGACGTGCGCTTTCATTTACTTCGCAAAACCAGTGTCGATAGTGAACGAAAGTTTGACTCGAAAACGGTAAAAATAGCCGATGGCCTTTTTTTTTTATGACCCCTCCCGCTCTGGGTGCGCTTTTTCGGATGGGAAATCATCAAATTACCCCTCCCGCTCTGGGTGGAGGGGAAGGGAGTGTAAGACTCTTACTGACTAAAACCCACCCATGTTCCTTCCTTGGCCTCACCTGCCATTATTTACCACAAGTCTCAGGAAAAGTAGAAATAACTAAATTAAAATCTATTAACTAGAAAGGAATCGTGTTATTTCAAGGTATAGAAGCAAAAGAAGAAGAAATGTGACTTCTTCGGTAGGCGCTTAAAGACATCGAGTTTTGAGCATATTTTTAAAAGCCAATTGCAACTTATTTTGCGACAGTGTTGCCAATGAAGGAATTAATTTCCATTACACTGTGGACATTATCATGTACCGTACTTTAGTGAATTCTCGGAGGCAGGTGTCAAACCAACCAACACTAACTAAACTATGGTTTGTAGTCAAAGCTGCCTGTGGACATCTTTAATATCAGAGGCATCGCCGCTATGCGTTGGCATCCCCGCCCGCTATGCGTTGGTATTCCCCCTTCCTATGCGTTGGCATCCCCGCTCACTATATGTTGGCATCGCCCCTCACTATGCGCTGGCATCCCCATCCGCTATGCGTTGGCATCCTCGCTAGCTATGCTTTGGCATCCCCACCCGCTATGCGTTGACATGTCCACTAGCTATATGTTGTCCTCCCCGCCCGCTATGCGTTGTCCTCCCCGCCCGCTATGCGTTGTCCTCCCCGCCCGCTATGCGTTGTCCTCCCCGCCCGCTATGCGTTGGCCTCCACGCCCGCGATGCGTTGGCCTCCACCCCACGATGCGTTGGCCTCCACGCCCGCGATGCGTTGGCCTCCACGCCCGCGATGCGTTGGCATCCCCGCTCGCTATGCGTTGGCATCCTCGTCTGCTATGCATTGGCATCCCAGAGACAGTATCTCCAGAAAATGATCCTTTACAAAACTTAAAGTGACAATTGAAATCAAAAGCAGTTGAATGTTGAAACTTCTGTAGAACTATATTCAGTGTGTTCAAAGGACTTAGATTTAAGTAATTTTGACGAATATGGTGCGTTAACAACATTCTGCGGTAAATGTTCGTACAGTAGGTAGTATATACCTAGTACCTACTTACCTGCCTTTGTAATATTAGGCTTAGTATAGTATTCGACTTTGAAGAGTGTCGTCAGTTATGTTTAAGTCCTATGTAATAAAGGGTGAGTCTATTGCCAAAAACCGGGCACAAATCCAGGTTCCAAGTTACTACTGAGAAATCCCTGATAGAAAAACACAATATCACTTTGGTTTACCTGGGAATCGAACCTCGTACTCAGCAGTAGCGTTTGCGACCACTAGACCGATAAATGTAACACAAAATGAACGCTGTATATATATTTTCCCGGAAAATATTTAATATTGCTTCGTAAGTTCGTACCATCTCTCAAAGACGCTCAGTTCAATATCTGCTGAAGTGCACTCATGTAACTTAATTAACCTAATATCATCTACGTTTAGTTTACCTACTCGAGTGGTAATATTATATTTTACATCAGTAAGATTTATTTTACGTCAGTATCAGTTGGTATTTTTAGTTGTCACTGGTCCTTAACAGTGATAACATACTAGTGATTTGAGAGATGGTGATGACCACGTGAATAACTCTATTAACAGCCATCTGTTACAGGACCTAGGTTATTCACGTACGTGTTGTGCTGGTGCTGCTGCTGCGGCTGCGGAAAATCTCAAGCGGCGAAAGGTCATTATATTTTCGAGCCGTTTGGGGTTGAAACCCTCGGGCCGTGGATTCCAAATGCTCATGGTCTCTTTAAGGAAATCTTGAAACGGCTGGTTGACACTTCCCGTGACCCAAACACTGGCTTTTTCCTTGGCCAGAGGCTAAGCAAGCATTGTTATATAACGTGGCAATGCCGCCAGTCTCTTGGGTACATTACCAGTCGACAGCGATGCGGATGATTTCTTCGACGCTATATTTTAGTTTGTGGTTTTAGTTAAGTTACGATATAATTTTGTCATTTTTATTAATTAATTATGTATTCGTTGTTATTTACGTACAGACGCCAGCAGGTCAAGCTACCCAAAACTGTCAAATTTTCCCAATCAACCTTGAACCTTAATGATTTAGCGATAAAGTTGAAAATCTATTAATGAAATTTGACATATTGTAGTAGATTGATGCGCTGGCGTCTGTACATATTATTTTAATTCTGAATAAGCTATTCATTGTTTTACTCTAAACAATCTATTTACTTAAGTTGAACTTTATGTCTAACCATGTTAAGCTTATCTATGCATGAATTGTTTTGTTTGCATTATTATTATCGACAGTTGGTTTGCGATCACTCCAGCCAGAATAACTAGATGAAATGAGAAATTCCTGTTATTAATAAACATTGAACCTAACAAACATTCGAACCTAGTGAAGTAAATATTATTACCTAAGGACGGGTTGTTTAACGTCCACTTAACGCACGCGTATATGTTAAAAATGGCGCTAACTATCGTCAAACCAAAAAAATGTTTCAAATTACAATTACAAAATTATGGCCGTACGTCAAGTAATAACGAGTACGTAATCGTTAATATTTGACATATGTACGTATGTTACGTTAACAACCGGCCCTAATCAACAATAGTACCTACTAAATTTCCGGTAAGCATCAAAAATGGCCGGAAAAATAAGACCACAAATAATGTTGTCTCATTTTGCAACTTAGTTATTTCAACCTTATTGCTTAAAAATTATGCTTTATTTTTCTATAAATACTTTTGTTCTTATTTTAAATAAAAAAAAAACGTTTGCTATTAAATCGAAGTAGTAAATAAATTGCAAACGATAATTAACTTTATCTTTGAGTGTTAAGGTTTATAATCAAGCGGTTGGCACTCACGGCCTCTTGAGCAATGTGTTTTTTCCTAATTATTAATCTAGTGCTATTATTGATCGAAGACCTATAATTTCTCCTGCAGAGAACATGCTTCTTAATTCATTTTTTTTTCTTTTTTTTTACTTATCCTACACTAAGGCCTCCGCCAAATGCATCCTTTTCTAGAGCCACCTCGATCCAACCCATGCAGTACGCGTTCAGGTCGTCTCGCCACCTCTTCCTGGTATATAAATTATTAGATATAAATGATATTTTATTCTGATTTCACATACACGAGTTAAACGCTTGTCCTCAGTTTTAATATCCCTCCCTTGTTCCGTCCGTAGTACTTCGCATATGCTCAACGCGGTCGTGATAGCCTTCGCTGCAAGCTCAACTGAGCGTGAAATTGACACCGCCCTACATACTAGGTAATTTTAACGTGATATGCCTGCGTTCATTGAATATAACATCTTTATACATAGGAATATGGAAAACCGTTAGAATATTGAGAATGTGAAGGTAATGTAGCGATGACAGAAGACGTTATTTTGAAGGTTATATTAAGTTGGTATTGTATCTAGTACTGATATATTCTTTTTCATGGAATTTTTGGAGTATTGGCTAAGTAATAAGAGCCACACGGGTCGATCAATCAGGTTAAGCTACGCTTGTCGCAGTTAGTCCGTGGATGGGTGGTCACCTATCCACGGACTAACCGCGACAAGCGTAGCTTGCCGTAGCGTGCCGGATGAGCCTTACGGCTACCACCTTCTGGGGCGCGTTCAGGTAGTGGGCGGCTCGCCGCCGCAGTGAACGCGCCCACACCGGGGCCTCGTATAGGGCCATGGACCGCACGACCCCCTCGTAAAGCCTCCGGCAGGAGGCGTTTGGCCCTATAAGGTTGGGCAAGAGCCGCTTGAAGGCGGCCCCAGCCCGTTCCAGTTTGGGGGCCAAACGTCGGAAATGCTCGACGAAGTTCCACCGGCTGTCGAGGACGAGACCCAAATACAGATGAAAACATATTGGTATTTAAAAAATTCTAATGGTACTTTAAAACAAAAAAACTATCACCGTAAATATATCGTAATCGTATCGTAAACCTGTCGTGTGTAGATAAACATCGAGCATAATATGTTTTTATCAAAACAAAAACTTTGGAGTTTAATAGACTTTTTGCGGTAGTTTTTTTTCGTTTTGAGGAGTAGGAAGCAGTCAAGATGTTGGTCATAGCTGGAAGGTGAAAACAGAACTCCTACATAGATACTACATGTTTGTTTCTCGGTATGTTTGTATGTTAATACATTCATAAATAAACTAAACAGGGGGTCTACTCCCTACTACTATTTCGAATATTGACTATAGTCCCGACCCAACTGAGCCGATCCGAACTTTTTTCGCATTTTTCAATAATATTCGGTTCGGCCATGTGTCGGTCCGATCCGAACATTCGCACTTTGCACTTCGTAGTAGACCCCCTGCTTCGTTGCTTCGTTGGTCTAGCGGTCGTAAATGCAAAGTCTGCTGAGCATCAGGTCCTGGGTTATCAGGAATTTCTCAGTAGCTGCTCGGAGTTTGGATTTGTGCCCGGTTGATGGCAATAGGCAGCCCCCTATTATTGGGACTTAAAAATAACTGGCGAAATGTGGGTGTACTTTATAGTATACCTCGGGTTGCCTTGGTTTGGGCATAGGTGTGGCTATCTACACCTCTGCCCAACCCAAGGAAACAAGGCGTGATATTATGTTAAATAACAAAAACAATTTCAATTATCTAAATGCTGCTATAATATCACTGAATATCTAAATGACCAATTTTAAATTAGGTACATGTGTTATAAAATAATTAATTATAACAACTAAGTTATCAAACTAATAAACTTCCTCTCCCCTACTCAACAGGATAAGGATATCTAATACGTTATTTGTGCTTCGACTTCAAAATCAGTTATAGAATCACCTCATTCAACCTTCCTTGAATTTCCCGTATAAAAGTACCAAGTTCCGTGTGTAACTCAATCCTTTACAAAAGTATCAGGTCGCAGGGTTTGAAAAATTGCTTTTAGAATTGTTCTTCATTTTATGTGGCTTTATTTTTGCTTAGAATTAAATAATGGTCGGCACACGTCCTTATAAGGTTACTCCTCACGTTTTGGTCTTATATCGTTTCGTTGTATTCGTGTCAGTCGTCTAGACGTCTTTATTTCTTCAGTCTAGTGCCTTATTTGACTGAATTATGGAGTTTTCGTAAAAAGTTACGCGTTGGTAATGTTTTTTTGGATGTTATATACTTTATATTAAGAAACATTACTCGTGTAGTTCGTTGTTAGGCTTCTGTCGTGGGTACAATGCTTAACGAGTAGCTCGTATTGTGGTAATACGTTTAGTCGTTTAGCAAGTACCTACCTATAGTATTGAGGCTGATTTCCCAATGTACAGACGTCAGCAGGTCAAGCTACCCGAAACTGTCAAATTTTTCCAATCAAACTTGATTCTTAATGCTTTATATCTATAAAGTTGAAAATCTAATACAGAATTTTGACAGATTGTAGTAGCTTGATGTGTTGGCGTTTGTACGTACTTATACTTTCCTTGACCTAGCGCAATGTCTCTAGAAACAGAAATTAATTTCGTCGATTTGTCTACCTTAATGTACCAAAAATTATTTTACTTTTTTTTATTTTTTATACATTTAATTTCGTGAAAACAATAGATAAACAGATAAAACCGTCAATTCGCAACATAAACATCCAATTCATTAGCGGCTATGCCTCCACAATAGGCCACAAGCACCTACAAACAAACTAAACGCGAAACAGTTTGTCTAAATCAAAACAAACCCGAACTATATCAATCGATTTACGTTTAATTACATTTTCCACGGCGCGTTGACATTTCGTTCGTCGTCAGCTGTGAAATCGGGACGCCATCTTGAAGTGCCACGAAAACCGCAGGCGTGCCGCTGACTGGGCACTTTCACGCGTGTTTACACATCGCCTCGCACATCTGCTATCCTGGTACCTAACGGGAACGGACGGATTATTCAGTGATTTGCGTTAGCGTAATATGACCGAAATAGGATGCGGGTGGATGATATCCAGAATTCTGAAATGATGTTATCTATTGCCAAGTCGTTTATTAAAATTTATGCAGGTACCTAACCTTACTAAGCGCTGATTTTTCAATAGTCAGATAACTTTTATCTGAGCAATAAATATTGCGGTTTGACAGTTTTTTGTATAGAAATTTCAAACTAAAATTCTTCAGATAAAAGTTATCTGATTATTGAAAAATCAGCCCTTAGTACTACAGAGTAGATCTTGTTAGGTAAAGCCCATACTTTACCTTGCTTTAACTCGATTGCTACGCAAACTGACTTTTTTAAGCCACATTACTGTCTTTGTCAGACGCATAAAATGTTTCACTATATATAATGCGGAAAATTAACGTTCCTTGTGTGTCATTATGCTCAACTCAAGTTCGTCGACTCCAGAAAAAAATAAAAACCAAAACAATTTCTTTGAAACAAAGTAAGTTCAAGTTATTACACAATAAATATTGAATTATGCTATTAGGAATTATCTACACAAGTTTCCATCTTCACCCAACTTCATTCGGTTCGGGAGTAACAAACAATAACAATTTTGTGTACATAATATAACAATGTTGAAACCCAAACTCCGGCTAACACATTAATATTTGAAACCGATGGGGATAATATTCATAGAATAGTTAGCATTTATAATTGTAATCTACTGCACCTATCGGACGAAGTACCCAGTACTAGGGTGGCCATAATAATTACGACAAGACGTTAAGAGCAAGAATTATGTGGTAGTTGAGAACTTAATTACACTGCGATGTCTTTTTATAGTCATGTTACGGATGTGAAGTACGTTCACTCAGGTTTACTTGAAGCGAGAGGGAATTGGCAGCATTTCTTTGTGAATTTCAAGTTTATAACGTAAATTCATTTATTTGCCAGAATCATCATCAACTGCGCAGTGGTGCTTTGTCCCAGCCACCTTCTTAAGGTTCTCGGTCCGTCGTGAGAAATTCTATGCTTTTCTTTATTTCATCATCATCATCTGCCTAGCCTTTTCCCAACTATGTGGGGTTCGGCTCCGGTCTAACCGGATGCAGCTGAATATCAGTATTTTACATGGAGCGACTGCTTATCTGACCTCCACAACCCACACAAGGGGTATTACAGGGTAATACCCTTGGTAAGAGTGGCGACCCGTAACGACTGCCAAAGATCCACGAATGACAGCCGGGACCAACAGCTTAACGTACTTTCCGAGGCATGGAGAGGTCGTGGTATGTAAAGATGGTCACCCATCCACGGTTCAACCGCGGCAAGCGTTGCTGAACCCGATCGATCAATCAGTGCAGCTGTTATAACTTAGCCACAGGCGAGATAATGTGTTTCTTTATGTTAAGTTTTGGATTAAAAGTAACAGTAGGTAACACAATCAAGATTTATTTGCAATGGATAAAGCTTTGTAAAAAAATTCGCACTTTTTGGACGAGCTGCAGGTAAACGATTATCGCAATAGTCAATATTCTGTGTGCATATCAGACAACAGCAGGTACAATAAAAATATGCCAAACATAATATTCATTTTATCCGTGATTCATATTCGATAACGAATGAAAACGATACCAAGCTGTGTATTTTAATGCTGCGGATCACTATCCTCATTATGAAAAACTAGCTTCTGCCCGCGACTTCGTCCGCGTGAAATTTCTTGATCCCCGACCCACCGCGTCGCATCGCATCGCCTGCCCGCGCTATTACTGTGTTATTTCTGTCTTTTTGCTCGGCTCCTATGCGTGATTTGATAGCCTATAAGTCTTTCTCAAGAATTGGGCTATAAAATGCAAAAATATTTTTTTAAATTTGACTGGTATTTTCAGTCAGATTTAAAAAAAAATAGCAAAAATAACATAGTGGCGCGTTCAAACAAACGTACAAAAATAACACACTCTTCAGCTTTATTATTAGTATAGACGTATATATAGATATATGAATATGAAAGTTATATGTATTAAGTATGTTCTTCACCGCGTTCTTCACGTTATCCATAAACTTTGGCAAACGCTTCTATAGCTTTTATAAATCAAATTGTATAAGTACGTAGTGGTATTTTTTAATTGTATTTTTAATTGTAATTATGATTGTATTTTTCATTGTATTTTTGGGTAGTCAATGTAAGTTAGATGTATGTGTGTCTTTGTGTTAGTAACATTGCATTGGCGTTACGGCTGTTAAGGTGTTATTTACGAAATTTTAGAATAAATAATAATAAATACATTAAAAAGGCTTCGTTACAAAGATGAAATTCAAGATGAAATTTAATTGAGCTATGCAGTAATAAAGGGTCTTAATTTAGCCTATGTTGCCGCTTAGTGCAATTAAAATGATAAATCTATCAAATGCTTCGGATAAAGAGATAAAGAGGCATGCTTTTCGGGTGATTTACGTCAAGGTATTTAGTTTGTATGAAAATTAACAAAAAATAATGTAATGAAAAATGCTTATTTCCATGGTCTGAACATCTGTTCGAAGTTTATGTATATTGTCCGGAACACGGTGTATAAATAGCTTCAACGAGCTCAAAACGGTGAAGGAGTTTTTCTTTGTTTTTCATAACGTCTTTACTTATGACATTGTGTCAAATAAACTTATTTTGTTTCTTTCAAAACATCTTGAGGAAACCGGCATGTCCTTTTAACCAAAAATTCGGAGATATGTGACATCCACACACACTGGGCTCGCGTGGTGGATTACGCGTTTCTGCAGTCAAATCGAATCAAATCAAATTTATTCGTAAATGTAGGTTTCGTTACGGATGTTATAATCAGATGGTCAGTTCTCTACATTTTACTCGAGAGCATAAAAATAATAATAAAGTTATTAGTGTCGAAACCACAGCCATACATTTAAAATAAAATAAAATAACTCAATTATTTACATACTAATACACAATTTCCTACGTAATTACGCAGTAGGAACGTTATAGGATGCTATGCTATGCATATACTTTTACGAGTCGCAATTCTTAAATGTAGCTGTAGATAAGTTTTGCGCATCCTCGCTACCACCTTGCTGACTGAATATTTGAATTTGATTTCTACCGCGGCATCAGGTATTCTCATATACTTGGTGCTGAAGTGAGAGCAGAAGAAGAATATGAATGGTACGTGTGTCTGTGGGTTTTGTAGAGACGCCAGCACATCAGGCAGCAGTCAATCTGTCAAATTTCTTTAACAGATTTTCAACTTTATCGCTAAAGTATTAGGTTCAAGTTCAAGGTTGATTGGGAAAATTTGACAACTTCGGATAGCTTGATGTGCTGGCGTTAGTACCAATTTACTGCTAAGCTGATGAAACGATGGTGAGGGGGTCACATTTGTAGCTATTTATCCCGGAACACAAAAACATACTTACATATATGGATTACTACAGGACACCACTATTGATGAAATTAAACTTACATAAAAATTACAAAGCTTTGTTCTCCGTGCAAATTTCTAAGTAAAAATACTTTACAAATCACTATCAGGAAAGCTGTATTCTTTAAAGTATTTTATTATGGGAACTATATTTTCTATCACCAAAAGGAGATGGAAAGTCGTGGGCTAAAAATGTAAAAGGATGAGTTATGTTCAAAAAAATTAGTCATATTTTTCTATCTTAGAATACGAAAAATTAGCTCAATTGTCAATCAGGAAGTGGAGAAATAAGAAAAAGATCGTTTTCATGAGATTATCGATTGAATAATCGATTACACAAATACAAAAATAAAACCTTTTCACTTGGTAATTAACTCAAATACACTATATTATACTTATACGTAATAAAGTGCATTATAATACAGTCATATTAATCAATAAAATATTAATTAATTACTGAAAACACAATAAAAAGATTATTGGTTTTTTATCGATTAAAATCACTTTTATATTTTTAGTCTGTGCCACTGGCATGACAGCCAACTGAAATTGACATTAGATTAGATGGCTGCCGGTTGCTGTTGTTTGCTCATTCTTTTCGTGTTTTGCGATGCGTTTAGAGTGCTTTTCCGATTATTTCTCATTTTTAACGACCCCTGCTTTGTTTTTTTTGGATTCCGACCCTGACTACCCTGTACGACCCATACTTTCACACTGGACACCGAAGATCGCTTACCCGTTTGACTTGGCATTGTTATTTTGGATTTCACCGCCGGCTTATAGATTGGATATTGTTAAAACCATGAATCGCTGTGTGAATTGTGGGATAGCATCGAGCTGCAATACACAACGCCGACGACCCCTAAATGATGAAACTATTCTGTCAGTCTTTCGGCAATGGCTAGCACCTCAGTCTGTAAGTAAATATAACCTCATCTAACCAGCTACCATCCTGGCAGGTTTAAAATACATATACCTAGGTCATTATATGGCATATAGTGATTGTTTACTTCAAGAATCAGCTGTTAGTTAAAGATTGTCACATAACCCTACTTTTACTAAAACTCAAATATCTCAGCTCTCAGATTGTCAAAAATTACAGAATTTTCAGTAAGGGACTAATAAGTCTGAATCTATTAATTGACACCATTTTCATTTCTTTACATTCTTAGCCCAAGATTGTATGGAACCGTTTCCGTCTCCTTTATATTTGTCATCAAGTTGTATCACCTAATAAATAGATCTATCGCCACGAAATATTTTCGTTCTCAGATAAACAAAAATTGTTCCCAGGTATGAATTATCAAATCAATGTTAATATATGTGTAAAATAAGAGATCGATAACCAATAAAATTATATTGCATTACATGAATATAAACTTCGTTCTTATTTGTTGTTCAGTTTTGTTACTTAAATAATAGCTCTGTGCTCAGAATGGTAGATCTGTCACCAAATAAAAAAAAACAAAAGGAAACAGTTAGGTTAGGTTAGGTTAGAGTATGACAAACAACGCACGAGCCGAGCGAGCGAAGCGAGCGTGCCGCGGCAGCGATGTGCCAGAAGCGAATCGCTTTTGTAAAAGGAAACAGTTAAGTTAGGTTAGGTCACATTAATGATTTATTGGTGATCTCTTTAAATTAGTTTGCTTAAATACTTATTAGGACACACCTATTATAATACATACAAAAACATTTATTTGGTACTAGACCTTATATCTCAGGATTTTAGGTGATTTATTGTGGAACTGATTTTGCATTGTTTGGTGACTACATTTTGGTGACAGATCTACTATTTTGAGGACAAACCCTATTATTTAAGAAACACAAAACTAATTAAATTGGTGATAGCTTAAATGATACCCTTTTGTTATCACAAGAAAGAAAGAAAAAGTATTTATTGCGACTCGTACAGGAAGATCATAAACTAAACTAAACACAGGCAAAAATAATAAAAAAAACAAATGATATAAAAAAAAATAACAAAACAAAAATGAAACAGAAAGTGAAACAAAGAAAGGACGCAGCAGAGAATCAAAGCATAGATTGTGAAAATGTCACATTTCATTTTTTTTTTACAAACGGTACACAATGGAGTTGTTGTAAATCATTTCAGCTCGCTGTTTTTAAAACCTTGGAGATTGGCTAGACAATAACCAATACAAGGGAGGAAAAACTTCTTGGAGTTTTCAGTTTTTCCAACGTAACTGGATTTATTGAGAAAATTGGAAATGTTTCTTGAGTTATTCGCTGTTTATTTTATGATAAATAAATTTATTGCAGTGTACTTTACGTTCATAACGGAAAAATAAGCAATGAATTTTTTCTGAGAATTATGGTTTTATTAAGCTTGTTAAATAGGTATGTTTACACGGAACTAAGGAGGACGCCCACGGCGAATTTTGGCAGCGATTCAGTAGCGCGTTTCGTCAATCCACGTCTGCGACAGAAGGATTCAGTAGTGTTGCAATATCGCTTCTGCATCGATGCAAACGCGCGACTGTATCGATTTAGCATCGCTACTAACGCGTGACCGTTTGCGACATCAGATGAAGACGAGCTTAATGTTGAATTTGAGATTTTATAACATTTTGTAAATGTTTCCTTGTACTTTATTAAGAGTAGCCACCATGTAACCTATCTTTATTATATAGGTGCACCCAATATTTACGTTGCCCTAGCGTACGCTGTTGCTACTGCTTCCGTAAAAGAAGCAACTAAGAAAACGCGACCAACGTTGTCTCGACCGAGTCCATCTTACGACTGTAGCGTCCACAGGCATTTACAGGTAGTCACAAGCGCACAATTCACAATCGATGCTGCATCGCGACTGTATCGTTGCAAAGTCGTAATTACGTGGGCGAACGTATGTATACGACCAGCGACAGCATTGCGACTGTATCGCGGTCTTATTGCAACTAATAAATAAATAATAATAATAATAATAACTTTATTTCCAGAAAGTACAATTTCACAGCAAGACTTAATACTAAAACCATACATTGGTTATTTCTAATCAATAAAAATTGTACGCTACGACAGGTTGTGATCCTCTGACACCCAAGCTAAGATTAAACTTGTGTTATGGGTGCCAGGGCTCTCTCTTAACACAATTTCCTAATGAATACAATTATGATTAATTAGGTGTCTACGAATTTAGGAATAATCAATTTGTTATGAGTGTATTTAGAAGAAGTGAAATTAATATTATAACTGTATCGCTGCAAAAAGTTACCGTAGACGATCTTCCTAATAACCCGTAAATGTAGATAGTTGCTTTACCTATCTCATAGTGTCATAAAGTCAGAGAATTGTTTGTCAAATTGACTACCAACTTAAATTGCCCGTATATTCAAATCATCATTGTCATTCCATGACAGTTATATGAAATGGCTATAAAACAGCTATCTAACGTAGGTCGTCATCATCTGCCTAGTCGGCTTCCAGTCTAACCGGATGCAGCTGAATACCAGTATTTTACATGGAGCGACTGCCTATCGGACCTCCAAAACCCAGTTACTGGGTAATACGATACCCCTTGGTAAGACTGGTTGACGAATACTATCATTTGATAAAGAATTAATTTCTCCGACGTACATCCAACTAAACTATATCACGATGATTTGTTCGGGGGATCTTATCGTATTTCTTTTTCTATTACCCTTAAACCCCCCCCCCCCCGAATTGCCCTTAGACTGGAAGATAGACGAACCAGCCTCAGCTGTATGAAAAACTTTCCGTAGCTCTATAGGCTAATTTCAATTACTTTAATTTTGTGAGCATATATTTTGTTGTGTCGTATTTGGTTACACGTATAATATTTTTTCACCATTTAATTTATACAAAAGATGTCACCCAGTAATTTACTCAACCACTCAAAAATCCACAGCTTAACATGAATTAATTAAATTCTAAATGAGAGCGTGTTAAATTTCACGCATTTACAGCATAAGCCCGTTAGTTCGCAATGGAATAATTCCACTTTTGACTCGCACAGTCGTACACGGCTTCTGCGCGTCGGAAATTCCGTACGGCAGCGCAATCTCTAAAATAAATAGCCGTCATAATTTAGCAGGACATTGTCCTAAATAACACGTTAATCATGGTGAGTGTGTAAACGTTGGGGTAAGCACGGCATGGTACAGGAGTAAATATCGGACAGAACGAAATAGTCTTACAAACATCTTTGTGAATGTAATGGCGGCGGTCTTTGTAAAAGGAAGATGTCTAAAACCTGTCAAATCCACTACATTTCATGTTAGTTCTCTATTTCGCCACGTTTATTAAGTATGATCCGTGTAGCAGTATAGGAACCTACTGTTCTATATAGCATAGCTGTAGCGCTACATGGTTCTTTAGGCGCGTAGCCAAAATCGAAACTAACACCGCCATTTTGCACAAATGTTTACCAACAGCGCCCCCCTGTCAGCGTCATTCGAGCCCCAAAAGATCCTTGTAGCAGTGTATGTCAGTGTGATGTCTCACCAATACACACGTCATTAGATGACATTTGTATCAGATCATGGCCCTAATTCACTATGACCACTTAACGATTCCTTACGTCGAAACCACGTCAATTCCTTACCTAATCACGAAATCTGCAAATAACGTATTCTCTATGACTTAATGGCGTGGTTTGAACTGTCAAAATACATGTCTTCCGTACGGTTGACATTTCGATTCCTTGTCATTAACAAGGCACGATATTGACGTTGTTTGCACGTGGTAAGATTTCGCGGGGAATAATACAGAATTGGGGCCAACAAGTTAATGTCAAACTGTCCACCATTAGCACTGCTTGAACTGGAAGAACGCATTATTCATAAACTATGCAGTAAAATTTCGCAAATTTTGACGTTTTAGCTTAATTTTATAGCTAACTCAGTAGTAGAGTAGTTAAGCTCACGGCTCAGCGAAGTAGTAAAGCTTAGACTCTGTCGT
This sequence comes from Apamea monoglypha, assembly GCA_911387795.2. Lineage (NCBI taxonomy): Eukaryota > Metazoa > Arthropoda > Insecta > Lepidoptera > Noctuidae > Apamea > Apamea monoglypha. Next base: position 2,598,464 of record OU426922.1, on the reverse strand, counting down.
ATAATCTACTCTCTGGTCTCAGATTTTCATATTCATATCCCGGTGTTCTATACTTGTTCTAAACGTAACGTGTTTTGCAATTCCTCTGCGCTTTGAAAAATATGTAGATTTGTTGTCTGAGACGATCCTTATTACTGTGGGGGACGTAAGTGGAATGTCTGAGGTGGTTCGAGGAGTCGTCTGATGTGCTCGGTTGTTGTTGAGAGAAGTATGTGTTTGTCTTGAATATATAGTAGGAAAATATAGCTTCTATCAAGTCCTTCTCTGTAAATAAGCAGGTTTCAGGTTCCTGTGTAAATAAACTTCTACGTTCGTATATGGGTGATTGTGAATAATTATGGTTTCGTAATAATAATAAAAAGTATCCCTGAAGTAACTAATCAAATAAGAGCAGTGGTGGCCCAGTGGTAACAGCCGCCTCTTACGAGTGTAGGTCGTAGGTTCGAACCCAGACAGGCGCTTTACTTTGTGTAAATTATTTTATCACCACTGCTCTCTAAACGGTGAAGGAAAATATCGTGAGGAAACCGGCATGTCCTAGAACCAAAAAATTCGAAGACATGTGACATCTACCAACCAACACTGGGCCCGCGTGGAATAAGGCCCACTCCCTCTCACAGAGAGCAGGCCTGTGTCCCAGCAGTGAGAACATTATAGGCTGATTATATAACTATTCAAATATCTCGACTTAGCATACGAGGTTTTTGACATGTGGAATGTGAGCTCGGCTGTCATTGTGCCTATTGTCGTATCGGCCAATGGCCTGATGGCCGAAAGCCTCGATCAACATCTCTCGAGGCTCTCGTTAGGCGGTCCGAGCAAGGGCTTACTTATTCAGAAGGCAGTACTACTCGATACGGCTCGCATTGTGAGGAGGTTCCTGTCTCTAGAGCCCTAACCACCGGTAGCTTGGACCCTGCTCCCGACTCCGGCAAACCACTATTTTTTAAATGTTATTTGTTTTTTTAAAGAAACATTTTCAAATGCATAATGGCGTTAAATAAATAAACGAAATAAAAAATATCCCTTAATGTACCTAGTAATAAAAACCATGGGCCATTACCCATCTACGCAAAAGCGATAATAAAACATCTAAAAACAATTTTTCATTGAGATTTATAGCTTCTTCAAGACAGTTTTCCCAAGTTAATAATTATAACACTAAAAACTTCTTCTAATGCACATTGCTTTTACTTTTATTCATGTTCTCTTGTTCTGGAAATAAGTCCAGTCGGAACCCACTGTGATTTTATTTGTACTAGGAGAAGAATAAGTTGCGAAGAGATGAATTAAAATGATGTTTTGGGTTCAGTTGGACATAAATTGTTACTACTAAAACCTTTTTCTATTCTAAGTTCTAATGGCAAATAATAATGTTTATTTAAGTGATTAATTCCTGGATGCACGTAAGGATTCGATTTTTATAATCAATTAAATGGTACGAGCTGACGATTTTTCGATAAGGGCACACAATAGTTGAAGTTCATATTTTTGTGATTTTAACCGACTACATCTGTACCACCTGAATGAAAGTCGTTGAATTACGCCGGAAAGGTAAATAATAATTGATAAATTATTATTTATTAAAAGTTTAGACGTACCTACCTGACTGGCTACTGTAAACAAAATAAAGGTGTGTTAAATGGGGTTAAAATTTTTTTTGATTACGATTTTTGAATGATTTTTTAGAAGATCGATTCAAGAGCACGGGATTCGATCTGTGATTCGAATAAAACATCGATTTAAAGCAAAATATCGTTCATCCTTATGGCCACCAAAATAAAAGGTTAAGAATAACGTTAGGAAATTTACAGGAATACTGTTTTTGAATTAGGTATTTACTGTGTTGTAGGTACGATGGTAAGGTGGGTGGAAGATTACTATGTAGATAATAATTATCTAAAAAGTAATCTTCTAAAAAAGGGCAACTAAGTAAAAAACCAACAAGTGTGTAAATGATACGTGATAATGCAAGCAGGAATTTAAATATTATTTCGTACCAAGACCAATTAATTGTATTGTAGCTAGTTCACAAACATAATCAAAGTTTAGGAAAAGTCAGTAATAAAATTTTGTAAACGAAAAATAAACATGCGGAACCTTTTATTCAGAATTACCAGAAGTAAGAGGTTTATTTTTACTTACAAATAGTTCGCTGACACCGATCAGCTGACTTAGTGCTAGTGATGTGCTTATTTCAATTTTAAAAGTTTGGTTTCTGGTATCAATGTATTAAAAAATCTCATAACTTCTGAACATGTAGAGATAGGATTAAAAAACCCTTCCAATATCGTTTCATATCATCCAAAGAAGCCATGTCTTTGGTATGTATATACCCTTTCCGTTACAAATTGTATACTCACTTTACCCAAAATTACGAATCTATTATCATAGTCTTATGGAAGACCCCCTTATGTACAGACGCCAGCACATCAAGCTACCCGAAACTGTCAAATTTTCCCAATCAACTTTGAACCTATTGCTTTATCGATAAAGTTGAAAATCTATTAAAGAAAGACATATTGTAGTAGCTTGATGTGCTGGCGTACAGACGCGTGTACAGACACGCGTCATTTAAAATGTTCAAAGTCCAGTCGCAGTGTCATCTCGGCGACAAACAAATGTCAAAAACTTGTCAAAATGTAGGGACATTTGAGGTATTTTTGACAGATTGAGACTGAGATCAGACTGTGAACGTTCTTAAAATTACGAGAATTGCCCCTCTGGTGTATCATGCAAAGATAGTTGGGCTATTCATAAATTATTTGTAGTATTCCCTAAGAAAACTTACCGACGAATTACTACGTTAACGACTTCTGACAAACGTTTACTTTTACTGTTAGCAAGGAAACAAGGCTTTAAACAGACTCCGGGCCCAGGTTGGCCGAAGCAAGGAAAACCTGTTCAGGTGGAGATTCATAGACGACTCCGCCTAGGAGTGTAAATATGGTGCTGTTCCACACGTGCAGATGCACGATACAGGAACTGATGGACGCTGGAGATGGCACCAAACAAGTAGCCGAGTTCTGGGCCGAGTCCATTTAGATTGCTATCGACACGCTAAGAAGAGAAGAAGTTAACAAGCTTCCACAGATATAACCAACTGGCTTCTGCCCGCGAGTTCGTCCTCGTGAAATTTCTTGTTTCCTTCCTTGCCTTCCTCAAGGACTGGCCTATGAAAATTCAAAAAGAATTTTACATATCCGACTGGTAGTTCCAGAGATTAGCGCGTTCAGACAAACTCTTCAGCTTTATTATTCATATAGATTATATGTATACCCCACCAGTCCTAACATTTGCTCCCTCAAGCGTGCATCAACAACCCCTGTACATTGAATAACAGCTGAAGAGCCCTCTGGAGGTAGGACGCATCAAAGTGAACACTCCTGGATACTCCAGCATCCCTCCATTCATGTTGTGTCATAAGGATCTCGTCATCCCATTGACAGTTTTATATTTTGACGTATATATCTTGGGGTGAAGGCTGAGAGATGATGTTTAAGTGCGGTTGGTACGACCTTGGCAATGAGATGGAAATTTTGCTGACTGACTTTATGCTTTCACGATGTGAGCTACTCTGAAAAATAAGAAGAGGAAAATTAATAAAAGCATAGGGGTCCGTAGCTAAGTAACAACAGCCGCACAGGTCGATCGATCAAGTTAAGCTACACTAGCCGCGGTTGGTCTGTGGATGGTTGACCATCTTTACATATCGAACCCCTCCGTGCCTCGAAAGCACGTTAAGTCGTTGGTCCCGGCTGTCATTCGTGGATCCTTGACAGTCGTTACGGGTAGTCAGAAGCCCGAAAGTCTGACAACCAGTCTTACCAAGGCGGTATTACCCAGTAAGGTCAAATAGGCAGTCGCTCCACTTAAAATACTGATATTCAGCTGCATCCGGTTAGACTGGAAGCCGACCCCAACATAGTTGGGAAAAGGCTAGGTAGATGATGATAATGAAATAATGAAAAGCATAGAATGTCTCTCGACGGACCGACGACTTTAAGAAGGTGGCTGGGACAAACTGGATGCGGAAGGCGGAGAACAGGGTGAGGCCTCTGTCCAGCAGTGGATTGCGATAGGCTGAGTTGATAGAATTTCTCATCGAGCGGGGCGCATATTGCTATAATCTTGGAATAGTGGCAGTCATTATTATATACATTAACGCCACTACTCACCCTCTTACAAGACGCTCTAATAACGAACTATTTCCTCAAACCGACGACGCAAAACTAAACAAATATTTAATAACACTAATTATTATAGACAAACCCACAAATTGGCATATCGCCAGAATGATAATATAATTATTCGTAAAGCTTTAACAACATAATTATTCCGTCCATGACGTAGGAAATCCATTTAGGGGTGATACATCTGCCATAACACCATCATAAAATAATCTCATTATGGTAGGAAATGTAATCGGACGTGCGAAGGGTCGGACTTGCGGTGACAACCCTGTGCTGACGTAAGGGTTACAATATAAACTTGTTACGAACTTGTTTCGTATGTATTTGCTGGGTTTTTGCTCATTGATTGTGTCCAAGAAACCCGGTTTTTAAAGGTTTCAAGGTTTATTTATACGAGTATTGCGAATATTTGTAAATATTTTCGTCGCTGCTTCGACTGTACAAAAAGAAAATCACATTACACAAGCTGCGTTAGCCGTTTGACCCGCATAAGTTTCTATCCCGTGGGAATATCGGGGTAAAAAGTATTCTATGTGTTAATCTTGGTTACAGACGATCTGTGTGCATCCAAATCCGTTCAGTTGTTTTTGCGTGAAAGAGTAACAAACATCCATTCATCCATACAAAGTTTCGCATTTATAATATTAGTAGGATTTTTTTCTAAATTTAAAAAAGTCGAGCGAAGTTTTCGACCAAAGAGAAATAACATTTGTTTCGCAGTGTCTTGGGTTCTTAGGACGAGAACCGAAGAAGTAGATCGCCAACGACGAAAAAGTGGTTTCTTTAAATAATTTGGAGCTTGGTCGAGCACACTACGAGTATATGTACGAGTATGACAGATCCCCACAGCGATTTTCATTGGTTTTCCTTTTGCCTTTCCATTTTTTTTCAGCGACTCTTAACAAAAATGTGGAAACCGATACTTCTTATCAATTTTAAGATATCTTTAATAACATCCACATTAAAAGTCTTTTCTGAACTATGTGCTAGGAATTTTACATTCTTTTGCAAGATACTTTTAGCGAGATGAATTTTCATTACATCCCTAAAAGAATGCTAACGAATTCTATTAAAAAATAGTCAATAAGCTTAAGATTCCGACTATTATGAATTGTTAATTAATTACACAGTATTTATCTCACAAACTCTCAATAATTGACAGTATAATAAATCACAAATCTGGTTGATGTAGCTGACGGAGCGTGTCGTGGTTGGCATGTAAGAATCGATCCCGACTCGCGACCAATGATTGATGACCCCTGATACCGCGGTGACATTGACTGTTTACAACGTTTGCTTAAAAATGTGGTCGAATTCTCTCATTCCTTAATTTTTGAATTAGTTTTGTAGTACTGTAATTTGATTCTAGGTACTTCGCCTTCTTATATAATAATTTTAATTAGAGTATAAAAATATTGTCAAACTTTTTAAAAGAGGATTGATTTTCTTGACCATTCTTCTCCATACGAAACTACTTTTTGGAAGGGGCAGAGTAGCATAATCAGCCTATAATGTTCCCACTGCTGGGACTCAGGCCTCCTCTCGGTGAGGAGTGGGCTGTAAGGGTGTGGAAGGGGCACCTAGAATCAATTCTATTTTTAGGTACTTGAAATAAATTATTTCACTTTTAATTTCACTCTAATTCACAAAGTGACGTAATAAGTAGGTGCTCCCGGGAGACTCGCCTAAAGTGTGCAAAAGTGTATATGAGTAATTAAAAATTGTCTCTCATTAGTTTCCGCTAGATACGAGGGTGACACTGGAAGTTCTTAGAAAATGAAAAACTGAACAAACTAGCAAGTTATTAGTTTTATTATATCTTTTCAAAATAGTGTCCATTTACATCAGTACATCGCTGCATCCGATGAAACCACTGAGAAAAGCACTTTGCCCACTCGTCCTTAGGGGTCTCTACGGCACTTTGAAACACAGCCACTGCTTCCTCGGCGTCCATAAAACGTTTTCCTCGAAGTTTTTCTTTTATTTTCGGAAATAAATAAAAATCGCAAGGTGCGAGATTGGGGCTATAGGGCGGGTTACCCAGTAATTCCACGTCTGACGTCGCCAAGAAGTCTATGTCTGAACATATCTAAGGAGTTATTGAAGATATTTCTCGTATTTTCCTAAAATACAAATATTTTACCGCTTCTCTTTTTGCGAAAAAATTAAGATTCCACGTTTGTAGAATTTAATAATATGTATCTTTGCGTAAATTCTTAGCAAAATGTTTATAATAATATGCCTAGGTATATCAGTAGAATGTTTAATCTTATCTCTTTTGGATGTATCTCGGGATATTAAAAATGTTCGTTCCGCGTAACAAGCTTATAAAAGTGATGAAACATTTTATCAAAGAAATAAATTGGACCGAAGTTTAACTTTTGCTCCTGAACCCGAACTTCGATGATAACGTTATACGTTTGTGATCATACTAATATCATCAAGAAATAAGTTTTGAGAGCCCCGAATTCACTATAGGTATCGATTTTTTTTTCTTAGTTTACATTTTAACTCTACATTATTTTATCGTCTTGTGGCTAAGTAAAAACAGCCGCACGGTACGGTTGTCGCGGTTGGTCCGTGGATGGGTGACCATCTTTACATACCAAGACCCCTCCGTGGCATGGAAAGCACGTTAAGCTGTTGGTCCCGGCTGTCATTCGTGAATCATTGACAGTCATTACGGGTCGTCGGAAGCTCGAAAGTCTGACAACCAGTCTTACCAAAGGGCGATACCTCTTGGTAAGACTGGTTAGACTGGTAGCCTCTGGAACGAGGCCATTACCCAGTAACTGGATTGTGGAGGTCAGATAGGCAGACGCGTAAAAGTGTTTGTACAAACCTATTTACAGAAAATAAATCATTTATCATGATCTGACCAAGAGTCCAAACTTAGGTCTGGACTTTAAAAGAGACTGTGACCTCTGAGTTTGTTTCGGCCTTTCTTCTCAGAATAGTCAGATAGGAAACACCGACCTCATCTAGCTTATTTTTTATTTATTTTTATAACTTGACGTGTAAAATTGATTCCGATATACTATTTATAGAATAAACAATTTCATTTCGTTTCACGTTTCATATGATTTTCAATAATTAATGGACATGACTTTTGTTTTGCCAATTCAACAGTGTTTATTATGTTAATTTGGTTACTATTTTTTTTTTACTATTCTTCATCTTCTGACAAAATTGACGATCGCAATGTGACAACACTTTTTTTTTGTTTCGGTGGGAAACCTTCAAAAGGCACCCGACCTCCGGGGAGTGAGGTCGGGGAGTGTGGGATTTTTCTCACTAAAACCACCCCGGTGCTCACCATCCGCACATAAGGGTGGTCCCGGTTCCTCTTAAAAGACCAATTCCGGAACCACCCCTGCGCAACGCCTGTAAGGCACAGGGGAGACTGTAAAGGGGCCTCCCCTAAGTCTCGCTATGCACGGCAGCACGTGACCACTGTGCCACCGTCTTCCCTGGAGTAGTTTGTTAGGCGGACAGAGTCCCTACTCTATGCGCCCACGACCCCAAAGGTCCATCTACCTTAATTGGTAAGCGGATTTCGGCGTATTAGGCGCCAAGGCGGTTGCCTGCGTATCTGACGGACAGAGCCGTCACCTACCCCGGTCGCGATGGGGAGTGGAACCGGCGAGAGATGTCGTGCGGTGTCCCGCAGGGATCGGTTGTGGGGCCGTTCCTGTGGGACATCGGCTACGACTGGGTGCTGCGGGCCGACCTCCCTGATGGCGTCAGCGTGGTTTGCTACGCTGACGACACGCTGGTCCTGGCGCAGGGGAGGTCGCATCAGGCGGCGGCCGACGCGATGACACACGGGGTTGCGATAGTCGTGGAGAGGATCCGGCAGTTGGGTCTCGAGGTGGCATTGCACAAGTCCGAGGCCATGGCGTTTCATGGGCCCCGGAACGCGCCACTACCGGGATCCCAACTAACGGTAGGAGGGGTTCACATCGGCATCGAGACGACGATGAAGTACCTGGGTTTCGTCCTCGACAGCCGGTGGAACTTCGTCGAGCATTTCCGACGTTTGGCCCCCAAACTGGAACGGGCTGGGGCCGCCTTCAAGCGGCTCCTGCCCAACCTTAGGGGGCCAAACGCCCCCTGCCGGAGGCTTTACGCGGGGGTCGTGCGGTCCATGGCCCTATACGGGGCCCCGGTGTGGGCGCGTTCACTGCGGCGGCGAGCTGCCCACTACCTGAACGCGCCCCAGAAGGTGGTAACCGTAAGGCTCATCCGGGGCTACCGCACGATCTCGCGCGAGGCGGCAAGCCTCCTTGCCGGACTGCCGCCATGGGATCTGGAGGCGATAGTCCTCGCGCGCCTGTATGAGTGGCGCGCGGAGGCACTACGCCGGGGGGAAAGTCCGCTCCCGCGGCAAATTGCTGCGGAGCGGACGGACCTCCAGCTCGATCTCATGGCGACATGGAAAGAGCGACTGTCGCAACCCAGCGCAGGGCACGCCGCGATAGCGGCGATAAGACCCCTCTTTGAGGAGTGGCTAGAGAGGCGCCACGGCGCCCTCACCTTCCACCTGACGCAGGTCCTCACCGGACACGGAAGTTTCGGGAGGTTCCTGCACATCATCAGGCGGGAGGAAACGCCCGGGTGTCACCATTGCCAGGATCGCCCAGAGGACACGGTGGAGGTCTGCCCCGCTTGGGCGGAGCACCGCCGTGTCCTCGTAGAGGCGATCGGCAGCGGCGGCGGCCTCTCGCGCCCGGCCCTGGTGCAAGCCATGGTCCGGAGCGAGAGGGAGTGGGAGGCAGTCGCCTCCTTCTGCGAAGCAGTCATGCTAGCGAAGGAGGTGGCGGGACGGATGAGGGAGAGAGCCTCCCGTCCAAGCCGCCGCGGGAGACGCCCCGGGCGTCGGGAGTCGAGTGAAGACTACCGGCCACAGTAGGTGCGGGCCTGCGGGTGGAGAGCAATGGGTAGCTCACCGCCCGATCAGGACCAGGCCCGTGCCGGACGGCGCGTAAGTGTTCCACGCGCGCCTCAAAGAGATGTCAGCATAATCAGAGGGGCCCCTTAGGGCCGAAGCCTGCCGGGTCAGCGGGATTGTCCGAAAGGGTTACCGCTGCCCCGGAACATAAAGGGCGAAGGAAGGAACATGGGTGGGTTTTAGTCAGTAAGAGTCTGACACTCCCTTCCGCTCCACCCAGAGCGGGAGGGGTCATTTGATGATTTCCCATCCGGAAAAAAAAAAAAGGCGGTTGCCTCTCCGACACCTCCTTCTCCGAGCAGGATCAGCCCTCTACCGATCCCGCTCGGCGGCCTCCTTCACCATCACGGTCTCACAGAAGGGGGCTATTTCCGTCCAATTCTCTGTCTCTGCCAGCATAGCCCTCACTACTGCCGGCAGAGACAGGTCTCGCCCGATCCTGAAAACCAGGACCCGCCGCTCGGAGGTCCATGCAGGGCACTCCTCGAGCGTGTGTTGTGCGGAATCCAGACTGCCTCCACAGTGGTGACAATTTGCCGTGGCCTCTCGCCCAATTCTGTTCAGGTACTCACCGAAGCAACCATGTCAATGTGGCAACACCTAGCGCTGATTTAATGGCCACATTGTGACTGTGCCAGCTCATGGTCAAAGTGTTACTACAGATGTACTTTCCTATACCAAATCGTAGTCGTGTCGTTAGCACAGAGACAGCTCGCTAGGCTTTTAGGTGATGAGTCAACATACAACTTCGTTACTACGAAAACACATTGTTTATCTATCTTTGTGCGGGTCTGATGCCCGGGGCGTCTGCGTAGCGTCAGCCTAAATATCGTCAGCCTCTGTAAAAACAGACTTCATTTATCAGTTGTGTCTTCTATATTGTTGTGTGTTGCTTTTGCAAGTGTTTTTCTAGTGAACTCTTAGCATGATGTTCGTCATCATCATTCAGCTGAAAGACGCTTGTCGTTTCCAGCGGATTCTTTCAACCTTCATCAGATCATCGGACCACCGATGTTCATCATCGGCTCTAAACTATACTATACTGATGGCCTGTCAGTGTTCCGTTTCAGAGCAAACACGTCTTCTTATACCCTCGGAACAGTTAATTTGCGAACCTTCACATCTAAAAGTAGGTACATTTACTTTAACGATTTCAAAATGTATTTGTAAATGTGGTTTTTTGTTTTAAATTAAGGAAAAAGAAGTCAAGTTAGGTTAATACTTACAAAATAATATTAAAGTGCACATTAAATAGCAAAATCCGTAAAGTAAAACTTTACTACGCGTCCTTGTTCCAGTAAAAGTGTGAATACGAGCATGAGCCTGAAGTGCAGCACAGACGCATCGGAGTCGTCGACATCCCCAGCCTCCCCTATGTTTGAAGTGCTCACAATATACCCCATGTCCTCTTTGTGCATCATCCTTGCGTTACAAAGTGATCCTTTTTGTTTTAGGACCTAATTTTAGCTAGAATTCCTTTGACTCGCACGCTCCAACAGAAATTCAAAAACATTTCGTTAGACATGTAAAATAGACACATTAAATTGGTTTCCAAAAACTTCGAACGGATCGCTTACGGTACTGAAAGACTTGCTCATTAATAAGCATGCTTATTTGTTTATTCATGCATAAGCATATTATTTATGTTTTTTAACTGTACGCACGGCTACACATCAAGCTATACAAAACCAGTATAAGCTGCCTTCTGATTGTACGAAAAACCTATACAATACGAGGTCAGCTAAAACTGGAAATGCATAGCTTGATGTGTAGCCGTGTGTACACATTTGCCAGCAATAAGCATGCTATTCACACATATAAACAGACTGTAAACCTGTTTACAAGCGTTCGGAGCTCTCGCTTGATTTTCTAGCAAGCTGGACGGGGGTTGCTTCCAGCTTGCAAGAAAATCAAGCGAGTGATGATTGCTCGGAACTAGAATTCTTATTAGTAGGAAGGTATACAACATATGAGTACATACGAGGAAGTCTGAAAGTGGCATCGGTGACTGACAGGTTGAGCGGAAATCGGTTGTCATGGTATGGGTATGTGATGCTGAGGAACGAGGAAAACGTCGCGGAAAGTTTTTAGCATGAATGGCCTTATGATTAGGGGAAGACCATAAAAACAATGATGGACTGTGTAAAAGATAATATGGCTGGAAAGGGGGTGATTACCGAGATGACCACTAACGAGAAGTATGGAAGAAGAAACATGTTGCGCCGACTCCAAATAAATTGGGATAAGGGCAGGAATGATGATTAGTAGCAAGGTAATACGATACCCCTGGGTAAGACCGGCTCTATGTATAAAAACCTGGTATTCAGCTGCATCCGGTTAGACTGGAAGCCGACCCCAATATAGTTGGGAAAAGGCTAGGCAGATGATGATGATCATGTATGCAATTGCTCATTAGTAGCACGAAAGCATGCTCGTAAATTGCCCAGTATGTGAATAGCTCTGGAGCTTCGTGGATATCTTTATCAAGATCATATAGCACCATCTATTGGTCCTTTACATGAATTCAGGTCCAAAGAAGCGAGGTAGACCCCTTTCCACTTGGATGTCTGTAGTCGACAACGACCTGAAGCAAGCTGAAGTGAATGACTCGACGACCTAGAACCGAAACATCTGACGAAAAATGACGAGGAGAGTCGACCCCAAATGGAATAGATAAGGCTAGGCAAAGAGAGAGATCATATAGCACCATCTATTGGTATAGCAAGTTTAGTAGTTAAATAATTTGATTTCAGTGTCCGGGCGTTAGATTTCGGACTCTGTCTATTTGTGTTTGGCGAATGTTCGTGTTTCTTATCGAGTTTCTGGTCTTTGATTTGTTATCTCTGGAATTTTCAGGGTCATTGGTAAATGTACTTCTCTTGACCCAAGGGTTGTTTGGACTTTGAGTGTTTGGTTTATGTTCAAACTTTGAATATCTAAACATTCAAATGACTTTTGAGGTCGTCGGTGTTGAAATTAGGCTGAGAATTGGCAATTTTAGAACGTCAAAATTACATAGGCCAGTTCCCCAAAACGCCCGCCCTTCACCATTTCCTAGTGCTTTCGCTGGGAGGAAGAAGTGGCGCACAAACTCTCCAGCAGCACAGCTGTTGGTTCAGTTAGACACACTTACAATCATCTTTAACACTGAAAAGTCTGTTTAAGTCTTGGACATGATATAAAACGTAAAATTATTTTAATTATTTCGTGCCATTGTTTGGATCACAGTTTTAAAACTAGTTTGAATATTTAGGACAAACTTTTAGTCGCAGGACAGGTTTTTAGTTATTTACAAAACGATAAACAGCAATTTCGAGTGGAACTAAAGCAAAGTTCACGTCCGAGTTTTTGAAACTACGAGTATTTTGTATTGTTTTATTTGGGTGGAGTTTTGTGAGTGTTGGTATACATGTACATTGCAATGCGTATACTGATTTCTACACTGACTTTTACATAGTATATTATAGTACTTTTTCATATTGATTTAAAACGGTTAAGTTAGGAGCAGTGGTGGCGCAGTGGTAGTGGCCGCGACTTACGAGTTGTAGGTCGTAGGTTCGAACCCAGACAGGCGCTTTACTTTGTGTAAATTATTTAATTTTCATCACAACTGCTCTCAAAACGGTGAAGGAAAACATCGTGAGGAAACCGGCATGTCCTAGAACCAAAAATTCAAAGACATGTGACATCTGCCAACCCGCACTGGGCCCGCGTGGTGGATTATGGCCCACTCCCTCTCACAGAGAGGAGGCCTGTGTCCCAGCAGTGGGAACATTATAGGCTGATTATGTAAGTTACACAATCCCAATGACTTGGTACGAGGAACAGGGTGTAAAGTTCACTCATTCTCCATAGACAAGGGAGGATCCTCCGACGAGACGGGTGTCGTGACTGGTGAGCAATTGACCCAACAAATGATGTCAGAACGTTGTATATATGCTAGTTGCGCGGTAAACTCTGCTTGCGCGATGCAGGATTTTGTGTGACGTCAGTATGATGCGTAGTTTGTACGTGGCGATGTATATACCGCCACAACTTAAAAGAAATTGAAACCGGACGTAGTCGCGGGCACAGCTAATATTTTTTTGTAAAGGGCGTAATTACGATGAAACATAATCATAAAATCCAATTATTAACGGTAGCCTACTTACACTATGTTTAGTTGGTAAAAAAGGAGCTAATATGAAATAAAAAGCAAAATATTCTGCAGTTTTCATACCACATGAAATTAGGTCAAACTTTGAAGTAAATATTAATTTCGACTGCAAACTAGCGTCGAGTCGACGACTAGTTGAAAATTAGGCTGAACTAAGAATAAACGTTTTCCATTAGACGGGTTTTAACTAAACCACATGCAACTTTTGGAAAGTTTCATGATTATGTCAGTTGGAAGAAGACGCTACAATAGAAATAAATAGACATGCATGAAAAATAAATCAGTACACGTGGGTAGGACTGCTATCTAGAAAAAGATAACGTTCTACATCAAAGTTCTCCAGGGCCCGAAGTCACTATGACCACTTAATGATTCCTTACTACGAAACTACGTCAATTCCTTAGTTATTCACGACATCTGCGTCGATGTATTCTCTATGACACAAGACGAAACCGCGCGAAAAAACGCGAAGTTGGCGTGATTTGAACTGTCCAAATACCACGCTTTTTTTTTTTTTTTCAGGATCGGAAATCATTATATGACTTCTCCCCCGCTCTGAGCGGGGCAGGAGGGCGATTACCATACAGAATTGGGGCCCTGACCGAATTTCGGCCATGGCGATCAATCTCAGCGGAGACCAGCCTTCGGCCGGGAGATATTATAGTGCACAAGTGTGTGCGTAGACACAGGTGCACCCTCTCTTCCTTCACTCTGATTATCCGATGGGACGGCAATCCGACACGACCGGAAAGAGATCAGGCGCAGGGCCAACGGCTTAACATGCTTTTCGAGACACGGGGATATCACACCGACAACTTCCAAACTCCGGGATGTAACTATGAAATCCCAATGGAAACCCCAATAAAACTTGCACGGGTCGGGCAGTGTTCAACATATTAGGTGTAATTGTAATAACTGAAACCTCACCAACAAGTACAATGAGCACTTAAATATGTGGTTTTAAGTTATTTCAATTGCATCTTGTAGTAACACTGTAACATATCGTTGACTAGTGAAGCTTCATACGCACCACCGTGCCACGGCCCTTCCCGATTCCTGTCAGTCTATTCTGTTAAAATCTCACCGTGAAAATTTAGGTGAAGTGAGCTTGTATTGAGCTGTCATTCCCATGTGAGTTTTCACGGTGAGATTTTTACGGAATAGCACTACTGTCCACACACAAATCAAATTGCGATAAAATATGTCCACAATGTGTACAGGGCTTCAAACATGGAAGCAGCAAATCAAAACTGTCAATAAAACTATATAACCCAAAAACTTTATAATAGTTTCAGCTTCAAAATTAAGCCGTCTTGTCATCGGTGACCACGACCTCAAGATAAAAATCCTGGGGACATCGGGATCCGTCCGAGGTCGGGTATAATCGACAAACTCGATTACAGATTTCCCCCGGCGACGTTTTTCATTGATCCCGGTCCACTAAGGCCCCGTTCACGCCTCGAGCGATGCGACTTGCGACGCGATTTGCTTCAAGCGATACCCGCGTGCATCATGTGTCCGTCCGCACTCCTCGCGTTGCCGCGTCGCAATGACTCGTGGCATGCTTTAAACAACTTTTCTCATCTTCTCCGCAGTCACTGTTGCAAAACGCGTGTAGGTACAGACAGACATGCTCATTACTAGCATGAAGCCATGCCATTATTGAGCAATTGGTACTTAGTAGCACGTATGTCGAAACATTGCTTGCAATGAGCATGCTTATTTCGACCATGCTCAAAAATCAATAGTCGTTTGATTTTCGAGCATGCTTCCTGTGGTGAGGCTGGAAGGGGGAGTGCTTCGACCGCGACTGCTCACGCTTATTTAGGAGTTTACACACACTCACACACACCCTCACACACACTCACATACACCCTCACACACACACAACCACACCATTACACACACACACACATGCATATAAAAAGCATGCTTGTAAGCATGCTTACAATTAGCATGTTCTGCAGTTGGTCTTATTTAGGAGTTTGTTAAATTTGCTAGAAATAAGCATGCTAGCTTATTTCTAGCAAACGTGAACAGCTGCAGAGCCATGCTAGTTTAAAGCATGCTTTTTTATAAGCATGTGTGTCAGTACCTCGCTTGAGCGAGTAGCTGTTCGTAGTGTCCACAGGGTGTCCACGAATTCGCGTTCAGTAGTCACGTTTTCAATTCGTATCGATTTTTTAGGGGAACTTGGAACAAGGGGACATCATTAGCCCGGTGATTATTTTCCTTGGTTTTTGTGGTGTCTTTTGAATGTTGTTCTTCTTTGTTCAGAGCAATTTCCTGCCCTGTTTATAACTGCTGGTCCGTTTATGAGAAATTATTTGAGGTAAAGTTTTTGTATACGTCGTTCTGTTGAAGGCACGGAAATTACGAGGTCCATTCTACAGGTTCAACTTAAATTAGCTAGCGAAACTCCGCAGACGTGTTGGGCATCGAAAAAAAATCTAAACATGATGAAACAAAACAAAATTTTGAATGATACTTTTTGGCCAACGACCGTAGGTAGTGTAGTTTACCTACTTGAAATATTAGTTTGAGAAACGTATTATTTAACAGAAAAAAAAAACAGATTTTCTTAACTCATAATTCAAGTAACTACACTACCAGGGGTCGTGAACCTAAAACAAAATCATCAAACCATTTTTTTTTCATTTAATTATGTTTAGATATCGAAATCAATCACGTCTAGAGTTTCGCTAACTAATTTAATTTGAACCTGTATACGTGTGCAGTGGTCCATTTCCATTCTAAATGTTAGGTACTAATTAGTTGTAGCGTAAATGCGAAATATAATATGATTAGTTTGCGTTATGGTTATTAACTAATTAGTTAATATTATTATGACCCGTAACGTTTGCTGATGCACACACATAAAAACATACAGGCAGATCAGTTATCCTATTAATATTATAAACGTGAAAGTTTGTATGGATGGATGGATGGATGTTTGTTACTCTTTCACGCAAAAACTACTAAACGGATTTCAATGAAATTTGGCACACAAATGGTTTATAACCAGGATTAGCATATAGGATACTTTTTATCCCGATATTCAAAAGGGATCGAAACTTATGCGGGTGAAACCGCGGGCGCAGATAGTTTACCTATATAGCACTTAAAATTAATTTGCTTGATGTGAGAGAGATGCCACTATACTACGTTGACGAGGTAAAAAGAGAGCATAAATCTTAACGACTATTCATTAGCTGAATCGCTAAATAATCGAATTTTATACGGTAATTATACTTTTAGTAAGTGTTTTCGCTATTTAGTTATGGTATCATGAATTTAAATGGTACGTGCAAATGAATTTCATTAGTGAATGGAATTGAATTTCAGCATTATTTTATCATGTTGATATGAATGTATGAAAATGGCTGCGAATAGAGTTTTAATACACTAATAATCACGCCGTTTAACCGCGAAGGGTAAACAGGGATGTTTAGTAAACTCACATTTCGCTTGTTGAAGTCTTATGTAATAGAGAGCGAGCCCATTCCGGGCTGCTACTGAGAAATTCCTGAAGAAAAGCTTCAATAACACTGCTCGACCTGGTTATCGAACCCCGGATTATAAAGGTACTAGCTGTTGCCCGCGATTTCGTCTGCAATCTGGCTGAAAAGTAGCCCATGTCTTTCCCCAGCCTACCTATCTTTCAAATTTCATAAAGATTGGTTTAGTGATTTACCTAAAAAGGTTCAGACAAACAGATTTACTTTTACATTTATCATTAAGCATGGATTGAATAAACATACATGCATATGTAATAATACTTTATTGAAAAAGTTTTGTCGTACAAATCCCAGGAAAAAAAAAAAAATATATTTATTTATTTGAAAGTAGGAGAACCAACAGCTGAACCAAATTAATAACAATTGTATAAGCGACACAGAGCCAATTACAGGTTCTCACGAGTAGAAACGGATAAGTTAAAAAAATAGAAATAATAATTGTAGAAATCTTAGGATCACTAAGTAGCAAGCACGATAAAAATACAAATAAAAGGAATTAAAATAAGCAATAAGCACTAAATACATTCAGACGCCATGTTAAAAATCTTACAATAATCTTAATCCATGTTACTGCTGGGCAAAGGCCTCCCCTTTTTTCTTCCAGATCTCCCTGTCTTATGCGATCTCTGGGTATATTGGCCCTACAAACGTTATCAGATCGTCACACCTTCGCAGTGGTCTACCTCGACGATGTCCTTCCTTAGGCGACCAGTGAGTAACGAGATCTTTGTCCAGCTCTCCAGGTGAATCCTTGAGACTTGTCCGGCCCACTCTAAATTCAGCCTGGCGGTTTTTCTCCAACATCCGCTACTTGAGTTATGGAGCGCAGGGTGGTGTTTCTAATCTCGATTTTCTAGCTTGACGCATATTATGCTGCGCTCCATTTGAATATCATCATTATGTTGCGATTATTAAGTATTAATATTGCATACATTTTATAATTCGGGAGCGCGTTTTCCTCTCGCGAATAATAAGCTGAGTGAGTAATCCTTCGAATATTCAGGCGTACTTTACTTCAGAAGCTTTTAAAATGATGTGCTTTTTGCATAATCATTTTTTAAGAAGGTGAAGCTGCCTACATAATACATTTTATTAACAAAGCAACACATATTATGCAGGGTCAAATTAAATTAGCTAATGAAACTCCGCAGACGTGATAGGTATGTACAGGGTGACAGGGAAACTCGACGTATTCCTTGAAATGCGTTATACTAGAGGTAATGACCTCTAGTATAACGCATTTCAATAATAAAGCATATTCTGTCTGTCTATCTATACAAGGTCAAATGAAATTAGCAAGTGAACCTTTGCAGACGTATTTTCTCCTCCGCCCTCCGCAATTTACCGACGGATGACGTCACTGAAACGTTATTTATGATAGTAAGTTGGTGTTTTAGAGAGCGTTTTTTGACACCGTATAGTCAAACCCCGCTGCCGTTATTTTCATGACAGCTGTCACTGCGGCCGTTATGCGCCGCTTTTCTACGAAACCGTAGGTACTTTGCTTACCTATACCTACTTACTTTTATGTAATTCACACTTTAATGCAAAAAAGCTCTTGAGTACTAGGTAGGTAGGTACTTTTTTATATTGACATCCCTATTCCAGTGTACGAAAGCAAACCTCAATATCAAATCGAACTTGTATTTCAGCTACGAGTGGCTCATGGTTGCTTATATTGAAGTGGGGACTTTCCTTTATGTCAGTAATAATAAAAAAGGGATGGACCATCTTCGTTACATACTCCACAGTAGGTACCAACGTCTCAGTCGATCCCACGGCCCAAGCTTGAGGCTTAATGTTGCTATTTTACAAATATTACAAAGATTCCCTTTCATATTTTATGTGAAATTCATTAAAGCATGTTTTAGAGTATGGTGGTTTTATATTGATAAACAGTTCACAGGGGAAATTCTCATAATTTTCAGAACGTTCACAGTCTGATCTCAATCTCAATCTGACAAAAATACCTCTAATTTCCCTACATTTTTAACAAGTTTTTGATATTGATTGTCGCTGAGATGAGATTGCAACTAGATTTTGAACGTTTTTAATTACGAGAATTACCTTTCAGTTTTCGAAGGGGAGAAACTAAACTCAAACTAACTCAAAGAATAAAATGTGAATGACTTAAAGTTGTCTCATATAAGAAAGAAATTGTTTTATTAGTACAGAATACGTGCATAAAAAAGATAAGTTTAATTTTGCTTTGAGTAAAACTTTCCAAATTAACGTTGGTAATCCATTTCAAATCTTTGTTTCAATTCGACCCTCCATTTGTATTCACCCTAATCACCCTATAATGCATTGCTATTTTAAGTCAATTGTCCTTTATGATGGACACAACTAGAAGACATAAATATAACAACAATGATGGCTACAAGTTTATTGCAAAACTAATCGTATTGTAATGGAACACGTTTCGAATTCTATTGCCCGAAGCGTAGAGAGCGCCACAATATCTGTGTGTCCTACAATCTGTGTTGGGCAGATCTTTGTCTGTTTTGAGTACGTAGATCAGCTTACTCGAAACATGGACAGGTGGACTCTAAAGGCGACCATAAATGGAACGATAGAATTGAACATATGAATCTGATCCGATCGGTCTGTCCGTGCACATAGACTGTTTAGTTTCAACTATTTGCTACTAGTTATCGTTTCGGCCTTCGTTGATGCATAATCAGCCTATAATGTTCCCACTGCTGGGACATAGGCCACCTCTCTGTGAGAGGCAGTGGGCTGTAATCCACCACGCGGGCCCAGTGTGGGTTGGTAGATGTCACATGTCTTCGAATTTTTGGTTCTAGGACAGGGATATTTGGCGTTTTGTTGATGTTTTCCTTCACCGTTTTGAGAGCCATGGTGTTGAAATTATTTACACAAAGTAAAGCCTGGTGAATGCCTGGGTTCGAATCCCAGAACCTACAACGCGTTAGTCGGGGATGTCACCGTTGGGTCATCACTGCTAGGTACTTCCTCCTTCGTAGATGATCGACCTTAAATCTGGTACAATCATAAACAGAACAGATTTTATCCTAATCAGACGAATCTTAGAGAAGAACTAACCATTTATGGTAGCTTTAAGAATATAGACGGAAACATCAAATAGGTAACATCTCTGCGTTTTAAAAGAGATTGAATTTGGGACTTGTAGCTTTATTTTATGGGATGCAAATCTCTATTACCACACCCCGAGAGTGACTCAAGTGCAATGGATATCTTTTTGGACTTTTGCCAATGCAGCGGAAATATCTACAGCATAGTGTGGTCTTCAAGCTTATATGCGACGCAATTGTTTTGACAGGACACAGGCTGGTCAGGCGGGGGCCTAACACGTAAACGTAACATAAATTTGTAGGGTTTTTAATTTGGTCTGGTTGTTCGTGGTTTGGTCATGGAAAGAGTTTCGGTTGTAGCAGCATCTACACCGCCATATGCGACCTACGCATCATACTGACGTCACGCAAAATTCTGCATCGCGCAAGCAGAGTTTACCGCGCAACTAGCATATACGTATACAACGTCCCGACATCAATCGTCAGGCAGTTGCCCACCAGACACGACACCCATCTGGAACTCCAGGAGGACCAGACCGAGAAGATCCTCCCTTTTTTATGAATGATGAGTGAATTTTACACCTTGTACCTCATACCTCTATACGTATAGGAACAGGGTGTAAAGTTCACACAAGGGAGGTTCCTCCGACCAGTCGGACACGGAGACGGGGGATTATTGTTGATAGAAATAAAATGCCCAGCCTTTCAAAATTAATAGCGTCTCTATAAACAAAAATCGCTTGTCGAACCGAGTGCACAGACATTCAATTTGGTTCTCTACAGTCGAGAAACTTTTCTCCTCGAGCATAACAACTAAAAGAAACCTTCAAAACGAAAAGGATACAGCAAAAAAGCGAAAAAAAATCTTCTAAAATAATTACCGAAAGAACAATCTTTTATCTTTATTTAAATGGGGATGAGGAAAAGCAGCAAGTTTTCATTCAAAAGGACTTAAAATGATGGTATGCGGTGTTAATGAATTTTATGAGGAAAATCTTGGAAAAACTTGGATAGACGTAGATGCCAGAGTAACATTACATGGTCACTTAGGCAGAGAGAGGGACGCTCGCAATCCAAAGAAAAAGTCATCTCGGTAAGCTGATGTGGGATGTTAGAAAGATACGGATATCTTTTGGAGGTGAAATGTGTGTTTAAATATGAAAATTGTACTTTTCAAGCCAATTATTTTATTTTTCATGTTTGTTAATGTTACGAGCTTCGGGGTTCGTGACAATTAAAATTGCCGATATAAATTACCAAAAATAACACTTTAATTAAACAACACTAATAACAACTCAAACACAGTAATTATAAAACACAATTGCACTTAAGTCGCACTTGAAGATCGCTTTCGATATATTCGCTTGTATCGCTTATCCAACTCTCTGCCTCTGTCGTCGAGAGATCGCGTCTTATATAGTGCCGCAGATAGTTCTAGAACCTTCTATTGTAAAAACATCTAGAATGTTGGAGTACATACCGGCCCCGACTTACCAGATGTCGATAATTCCTGAAAGTTCTAGCATCGACAGTTCTGGAAGGATCTATTAGTTCTGCTACTCGATACTAGATGGCGCTAGTGGTAACTTGTGGCGCGCAACATTAACAAAGGTAGATAGATGTAAAGAGTAGTAGATATCAAGTTAGTTTAATTTGTTTTTAGTAAATACTGTTCGATTGCTCAAATGATCGAATTCAAAAACATTGTACTTCAGATTAGGCTTAACATACAGTGATAATTCGGAAAAAAATCTAAGAGAGATCTACAAAAAATATGTAGTTAACACAAAAACATGTTGTCACAGAAGAATAAAACATTTTTTCTACCAAAATCCAGGCCAACTCTATCCAATTAGCTAGCCCATCCAATATACTTTATGATATCGCATCTACATCCTACATCTTCTTGTATCCTGGTCGTAAAAAATGGAGTCAAACGTCTGACGTCACAGTTCGTTACCCCCACCCCGCCATCAAATTTCCACTTTATCTCCCTAACCATTCCATTACGTATAAAATAATTTTTATGTATATCCCATAGAGCCGGTGATTAATCTTGGATTTATTGTTGTAATGAAAGCTTATGCACGAACCTTTGTAGTGGGTATGGAAGATCTATCGTAACGTAAACTTTTATTTGTGGTTGTGAGATTGGTGTTTCATGTTTGATAGTTTTTAGGTTTATGTTGAGAAGAGAAGAGAAGAGTGGCGGGCATTGCAGGATATCTACACTCAGCATTGGGTGGCGAAAGGCTGAAGAAGAAGAAGGTTTAAGTTGTTGTAATATCGAGCTTTTAAGGAAATATCTGAAAACATATACTTCAGATATTTTCTTAAAGGCTTTTACACTAATTTGAATTTCGAGAGTTTAATTTCTTCATCATCATCATTTCAGCAGAAAGATGGCCACTGCTGGACAAAGGCCTCGCCAACACCTCACTTCAACTGGTTCTGTGTTTCTCGCATCCAGCGGAATCCTGTGGTCTTCACCAGGTCATCGGTCCACCTTGTGGGAGGCCATCCAACGCTACGAATCAGAAATGAAGAGATCCGTAGGAGCACCAAGGTAACCGACATAGCCCGAAAAATTGGCAAACTTTAGTGGCAGTTGGCACATGCTCGCAGAGTTTAATTTAATAATAACAAATGAGCGTCACATCACTAAACTGTCAAATGAAGTGTAAAACGTCAAAAAATATAAAAAGAACTCTCTAGCTTTTAGTCACAAAAATTAAGTGCAGAATCTAAAAACCCGCCAGACCACATTTCTCTGGCTGTCATGAAAATCGCCTCATAAATATTCCTAGGGATATTTTTGCTGGATTACCATAAAATGTGGATATGACATAGACAAGGCATACTCTATGCATCACTAGTGGTGTACACAGCTTATAAATAATTTAAGGGCAGCTCACCTCCGCAGCTAGTTGCAATGTAAACTGAATTAATAGGCTACTCCGGCCACGTGAAACATGCACTGACCTTCCTACAGGGTTGCCACTTGATTGGAATACTATTTTGTGTTTTTATGATACAAGGTTTTTTTTCGTAGTAGTAGTTTTTTACGGAAGGCCTCTTAGATTGTCCCAAATGACTGTTTACCTGCGCGCTTGACGATCTGAATAACACCTCTGACGCCGCGAAAATCGTGGACACCTACTGGGCCCAAACGCAATATAGATGCACCATAAGCAATATACATAGATGTACCGTCGAGACGAAATGAAGGAGGATGAATGATGCCAAATCGGCCTATAATGGTCTCTTCTCTGTGAGACCGTCTGCTCTTAAACTTTTTTTTAACAATGATACTGTTACAAGTTAGGAGAGGCCCGTGGCTAAATAATAACAGCCGCACAGGTCGATTGATCAGGTTAAGCTACGGTTGGTCTATGGATGGGTCTCCGTGCCTCGGAAAACACGTTAAACCATTGGTCCCGGCTGTCATTCGTGGATCTTTGACAGTCATCACGGGTAGTCAGAAGCCCGAAAATCTGACAACCAGTCTTACCAAGGGGTATCGTATTACCCAGTAACTGGGTGGAGGTCAGATAGTCAGTCGCTCCATGTAAAATACTGGAATTCAGCTGAATCCGGTTAGACTGGAAGCCGACCCCAACATAGTTGGGAAAAGGCTAGGCAGATGATGATGACTGTTATATGTTAGTAACTAAAATCTAAGAATAAATGTCTATAACTTGTTCCCAATTAGAAGGCTACGAATGTATTTAAATGACGTTTCTTTAAACCGATATACAACCTCACAGAAAATTCCTTTACAATACAACGTTAATTCTATCGATCAATTATATCATTGAGCAATCAAAACCCGAAATCTAGGAAGATTTCGGGTTTTGATTGCTCAATGATTTTCTTAAGAAATTCCGATTTGTTTTAATTACTTGGTGTTAAATGTGCTCTGTTAATGGTGATTTTAATGTTGATACCGCCATTGCCATTTCGGTAATTCCCTTCTTAATTTCTATTAATTTTCTTTGATTCCGTTTTGTTTTAAGGGGAATGTGAAATCTGCTACTTATGTAAGCTTAAGTTAAAGACTGTAATTATTGTATAAGTATACTTAATTTATTTTATTTCTGTAGTTTTTATGTGATGATAACTATCTATGTATATAAATAAAAATCTATTGCCACATTATATGATAGATCATCACATGAGAACGGCTCGACCGATTTGGCTGTTTTTAGGGTTCCGTACCGCAAAAGGAAAAATGGAACCCTTATAAGATCACTTCGTTGTCCGTCTGTCAAGACTCTTTTTCTCAAGAATGCATGAAGTTATTAAGTTGTAATGAATATCAAATAATTGAGGACTGCAATCCCTTGAAGCAGTGAAAAAAAAAACAAACTTCTAAGTCAACGCAATCAAAAGATACGGGCGTTTATGTTCCGTTTATGCCGCATATTTTGACACTCGCAAGTGAATCCAAACCTATAGGGTACTTCCCGTTGAACTAGAATCATGAAATTTGGCAAAAAGCAATGTCATGGAGCACAAGCAAAGGAAAAAATCGAAAACCGTACAAATTTGTAGTTACATACCTACAATTTTTTACAGAACCCTGGGTGCACGACTTTGACTCGCACTTGACTGTTTTTTTTCTGTTGTGTTTGTTTTTATCAGGACAAGGTTAGTTTGTGTAAAAGATTTTCTTTGGAAAATCGCCCGAAAAGTCGGAAATGATATTCACCCGGGTGACGCCGGGCACCAACAGCTAGTTTAAGATAATTTCAAGCTACAAAGCTAACGTCAACAAGCGTGATACTGTTGTTTTTTTTTTGTTGCTGGTTTTGATAAACCTTTTTTGAAATAGCTGTCCGTATTTTTAATTTTTCGGCTTTTCACAAAATAAATATAATTTGCCTAGTCACAAATTGTCGAAAGAATACACAAACCCCTAATAATGTTTTGAAAACTCGTCTGAGAATATAGGTCTTGGTACATAACGCAACATTTTCATACCCTTATCCCAATTTCTTTGGAGTCGGCGCAACATGTCATTTTCTTCTATATTTTTCTACTAGCTACGCCCCGCGGTTTCACCCGCATAAGTTTCAATCCCGTGGGAATATCGGGATAAAAAGTATCCTATATGGTAATCCTGGTTATAAATCATCTGTGTGCCAAATTTCACCCAAATCCGTTCAGTAGTTTTTGCGTGAAAAAGTAACAAACGTCTATCCATCCGTCCATCCATCCATACAAACTTTCACGTTTATAATATTAGTAGGAATAGTAGGAAGTAGGATTACTTAATTTTTATTTTTATTAAATAGGAACAACAAACAGCTACATTATGCAATATTATAAATAGAAAAAAACATAAGTTGCCTAAGTAATAATGTAACCCACAGCGCTGTTCAGAGATTACCATTAATAAATAAAACCTTAGTCACTAGTAGGTGAACTGTTCATGCATGACAGTTACGCTAATATTATAAAAACAATAGAAAAAATAATAATAATAAAATACAGTATTTTTAAAACAAGAAACAATCAGTCTAAGAGTCCAAGCGTCTCATACAAAAGGCTACGAAACCTAATCAAAGAGCATGTAAATATATCTATGTGTTCAAATGCTTCATTGCAGGTTGCTGCCATTCGCCGAACTGGCGAACGCAGACCAGTGTTAGAACGGCAGGTACCTACTGCAAAGAGTTTGCCTTCACGCACCTGCCGTCTATGAACAGTCCTGGGGATTGCATAGTTGTCATCTCAGTAGTCACTCCCTTTCTGGCCATATAATCTTTCAGACAGTTCATTCGTCAGTTATCTATGTATGTTTACACATACATAGAAAAAAACCTACCTAAAAATGTTGTTTATTTGTTTGGAAGCCGTAATAGATTACCATATGTGAATATATAGCAGTTCCAATCATATTCTAAACATACGTGTCGAATTGATAACCTCCCTTTTTGATATCGATAAAAAGACCTACCTACATTCGATGTATGACAACCCTACCCTGTACATGCATAACAGTGGTTGTACACGAGCTACAGATAGGTTTGCGGCTCCCCTGTTCCAGTATTACCGGGCATGCTTCCTACAGCGTTTGCTCTCACTACAGAACATGGTCTTAGGCTTCTGAAGGCCTGGTACGTGTTTATTTACTTACACGTTCATTTACGTCAAT
The DNA here is from genome assembly GCA_911387795.2 of Apamea monoglypha. Lineage (NCBI taxonomy): Eukaryota > Metazoa > Arthropoda > Insecta > Lepidoptera > Noctuidae > Apamea > Apamea monoglypha. The sequence continues at coordinate 2,572,430 of OU426922.1, read as the reverse complement.
TTATATGGAATAATTGTAGTTATCATCACTGTCTCTAGATGGCGCTAACAGCAGAGCAACAGACTTCTACTGACTAAAACCCAGGAGGATACTGCCAGGAGCCACGGTAACTCTTTCGAACAACCCGCGACCCTGGCATGATGGCTGTCCCCCTTCACTTTCCATAATAGCCTTGGTACATAATGACAAAACAATAATTTTATCTTACCATAATTCTTTTTTACACCAAAACGCAAATAGATTTAACATAGGTACCTACTTTTATCCTCAACCAAACGCAAAATGCTATGGTAATGAAAATTATACTAAAGAGGCCTAAAATATTAGGGAACTTTGGACACATTTCAGAATTAAGAGAACGTAAGAAAATTCACGAAAAACGTCCTTTTTAATAGGGCGGACATTTTTAACATCTTTTCATTTCTGTCTTTCCACAAAGGGAGTGTCCTTGCCAGTTATTGCTCGTCTTTTTTTATAAAATTGGGGGTAGATGGGCTTTATTTACCTACGGGGTGAACGTTATTGTAATAAATGACTTAAAACGGAGTCCATTGTGCCCCGATATCGCGGATAAGATAAATGTCTTCGTAAAAACACAAACAATGTTCGTAAAAGAGATTTTCTTGTAATTTTGTTGGAGCTCAAACATTTGTTGTTGTTTAATAGAAGGAGATTATTCCGGGTTGATCGTTTTTGTTAATCAGAATTGTTTATTTTTATTTTTGTCGACATTTATGGGGCTTATCTGTTAAATTGCCACCGAGGTTTTATAAGTTTAAAGGAATTCAGTTGAGTCTATTTTGGTCAGCGTATGATACGTTTTTCTGCGGCAGTATCATCATCATCATATCAGCGGAAAGATGTCCACTGCTGGACATGCCTCCCTCAAGCACTTGTAATTTTAGATATAAGCGCTTTCAAACAAAGCCTCCCCCAAGGCTTGTAATTCTAGAGATTAGCGCGTCCAAACAAACAAACTCTTCAACATTATTATTAGTAAGTATAAGTATATATAGATTAATATAGATAGATTTACCAAGCTATTTGCCCTTTTAAGATTCTTACAGCATCCTATAAAAACTTTATAGCTCTCTAAGATAATATTGAAGACACAGATCGATCTGAACGTAGCGAGGTGTATAATAAATTCTTATTAAAAATGTATGAACACGCCCAGTTCTCCGCGATGTACACACAGCGGCACAAGCTGTCCATATCCAATATACTTTGACCTCTTATGGTACGAAAAGGCTATACTAGAAGCGGGTTGCTTAGACTGGAAAAAGTATGCTTGATATGACGTCATATGTACCTCCAACATGCAAAATGGGGAGAGTTGATACTTAATACGCTATGTGCTAAGACTTCTGTTTACTGCACGACTTTTGTATAATAATGTGCTACTTTTATGGAATACTAGAGGTAGATCGCGACTTTGTTTGCATACCAACTTTGACGGTTGAACCGGTAATGGGTATGATTTTTTATCCGATTACGGCAAAGCAGGAGGGTTATGAGTTTAACAACAGGCTACGTATGTATGTATGTCTGTTCCCTCAAAACACCTAAACTATTCGTCCGTCGTTGTAAAATAGCTAACTAGGAAGTGTCAAGTTGTGCCGCGGATTATAAACTGAAAATAATCAATCATCGATGGCTTTTTATGCCTTTTTAGTTGGGGTTTTTGTCGTAGTTAGGTTTTAGTTTTAAAAATCTTATTAGACACTCAAAGGGTAGGAATTTTAAAAAATCTTTCCTTACTTATCAACTCAGCCTATCGCAGTCCATTGCTGGACATAGGCCTCTCCCAGGCTACGCCACAACACCCCGTCCTCCGCCTTCCGCATCCAGTTTGTCCCAGCCACCTTCTTTAGGTCGTCCGTCCATCTACCTCTACATCTACCCGTTCCTTACATAGTCCACTTTCAATACACCATTTAAGGAAGAGATCTTCCAAATCGCCTGTTTCTTATGAAGGTATTCTTAATAGTTGGATGAGTCCATCAAGACAATTGATCTTCAGTTACAATACAACCCAAGTTTTCAAACTCAAAAAAGCCATCCAAAGGTTGTATTTAAAAGATCGCTTTTAGCGGTAACACCGCCCATTGTACAAGTTCTACATTTATATCTGTAATTTTTATGGTGTACATAATAAAGAATATCCTCCTATCTATCTATCTAAAAAGATACGCTCATCTCTTTAGAACCGTTTGTCAGTTCATCAACAACCACAATCTGAGGCATCTTGCAAGTAAGTAAATAACTAATAGCTCATTTAACTCAGTACAGCTAACAAATTTTTGCTCTATAAAGGAGTGTGAGCGATGGCTAGAATTAAATTGGAAGGCTTCCAAGATAGCCCATATAAATAATAGTTGGCGAAAGATTGAGCCGGCCGCAGACTGACGGAGATCCTTCAATTAAGTTACTGTCCTTTATTAGTGGGGACCACGATTCTATATTTCATTGTAAGGGTTGGTTCACACGGAGATACGGCACTTTTTCATTTAGTTTGTTCATCTATATTAATAATAAACTACTAGTCGGATTTGAAAAATTATTTTGCATTTAGTAGCCCAATCTGCTAGGCAGTGTAGAGAGATAATTGAAAGTAGCAGGATAATACATATAATTAAATAGGTAGAAGCAACACGACTGGCAGCATTCATATCTATAATTTTTATGGTGTACATAATAAAGAATATAATATTCTTTAGTAGTAGCGCCTTGTTGTATTCCGCTCGTAAGCATGTGTTTTGTAAGCAAATAGATGGCAGTTTTTTACGATATAAACATTTTTTCTTTGTTAGCCTACATCGTGTCCCACTGCTGGGAAAAGGCCTCCCCTTGTTTCTTCCAAACCTTTCTGTTTTGTGCGATTACTGGCCATGTTGGCCCTGCAAATGTTGCCACATCGTCGCACTACCTTCGTCGTGGTCTACCTCGATGGCGATGTCCTTCTTTAGGCATTCAGTGAGTGACGATCTTGGCCCTATCGCTCCTGGCCAATAAACATGAAAACAAAATAAAAACCTGCTCAAAACAAAAATCTAAAGTAAATCAGTGTACCGCATCTTAAGTGAAGTTTCTTTAAGCCAAATGAGTGGGCTTCCCCCGAACATTTTAATTACTTCCTCTGGCTTACTAGATTAGTGGACACAGAGCCGTGGGGTGGATCTCTAAGAAAGAGCCAGTTTCCAAAGGAGGCAAGATATTAGATTTTTGGAGACAGTAACTTTTGTAATACAATTGGGAAGTGGTAACTTCTCTGGCGTTTGATACTTTGTGGGTGTTTTGGGCGTAATGACAATTTGTTTTTTTTGTTGGTTAGATTTTTATTGCTGTCGTTTTTATTTTCAACCGTTTTGCAATGCAAAGTGGTGGGCGGTTTGTAAGGATAAGATGTAATTATTTTTCACTAAACTTTTTCATCATCTACGAGTAAATACTTTTTGTGATAATGTGCGTTTCTTCATCGCTATCTGCCTAGATTTTTTCCAACTATATTGTGATACCAGTTTTTTTTACATTGAGCGACTGCCTATCTGACCTCCTCAAACCATGCAGTTACTGGGTAATACGATACCTCTTGCTAAGACTGGTTCTTAGATTTTCGGGCTTCTGACTACCAAACGACCGTCAAAGATCTACAAGTAAAGCCAGGACTAACGGCTTAACGTACTTTCCGCGGCACGGAGTCGTCTCTTCAACACATAAATTAAAATATTTCCTTTCTCATTATAAAATCAAGTTACTTGTCTTCAAACCTTTAACAGCAACCACGAAAGTATTACGCTAATCAAGAGAGTGGGAAATTTACAGCATGAGCAATCAGTTGCGCGTCGGAAGAGGGTGATAAATCTCTGGTAATGTAGCTAGCCCGCGCTGTATATCACGTGAGCCTTTCAGACGTGCGCGCGTGTTACTGCCGCGGTTCCGGCGCCGAGATGAGACGGTAAGGCCTTTAGGCTTACTTACTGATTTAAAGAAGAGTGAACGTTACTATATTTGTGTGTTTTTAGAGGTTTTTTGAGAAGCTATTAATATAGGGATATTTGTTGCGGGTTCAGTTGACGAGAAATATCATCATCATCGTCATTTGCAGCCTTGTTCCATTCACTGGTGAGTATAAGCCTTCTCTTTTTTGTGCCATGCTTCCCTGGTCCGAGCCAGTCTCATCCACGTTTTCCCCGCGGTCGGTAGTCGACTCACCTGGCCATTGGTCTGCCAACGTTCATACCGTATCTCGGCATCCATTCCGTTAGCTCTGCCCACCTCCTTTTGAGAGCCGCTACGCGTAGGCTTAAGTACTGAAACAAAATAAAAAACCAAAAAAAAATAGAAATCGTTAATTAGGAATTCAATACCAAAATCAAGTCAAATTATTTATTTCTTTGCAAACTGCTTATGTAATTAGTTATCTTTTGGTTTTGCCTTGGAAGTGAAAAGAAATGTTTGGTCGCATCCAAATTCTAAAGCGGCACGTACCTAACATGTGATACGCGTAACTGCAGGTATGTCGTTTCTATCTGTCGTTTCAGAAATGACTGAATGATATAACGAGTCATGTGTGTTTCAATTTAGCAACGATCAAGTTAAAATATCTGTCAGTTTTTTCAGTAGATATATACCAAAGGGTCGAACAAAATTTTTATCTTAATAATAATATGTTATCTAAAGGTATCTAGTACCTACCTACCTTTCTGTAATACAGGATGATGGAAACTCTACTTTATTACGATAATAATTTAAAGCTACGAACACTATTATGGGACTCTGGGTCAGGACCGCTTAATTATTCAAAACCCCGGAGATCGAAGATTTTAGGATTTAAATTGAATCCTCAGTGAGAGCTGTAAGCAGGAGCAGTTAATAAGGTGCCTAGTGGCTTAGAATACCTATTTAAATACGTTTTGGAGCGAGGAAATTGAAGGTTGGGGAAGTAATTTATGAATGAGTCTGTGAATTATTACTCTATATCAATCTAAATCAATCTGCTTAGCCTTTTCCCAACTATGTTGAGGTCGACTTTCAGTCTAACCGGATGAAACTGAATATCAGTATTTTACATGGAGTGACTGCCTATCTGACCTCCACAACCCAGTGTCTGAGTTATACAATACTACTTGGTAAGACTGGTTGTTAGACTTTCGGGCTTCTGACGGCCCGTAATGACTGTCAAAGATCTACGAATGACAGCCAGGATCAACTGCTGTACGTACTTTCTGAGACACTGAGGGGTTTCGGTATGTACCCATCCAAGAAACCAACCTCGACAAGCGCAGGTTAACCTGATCGATCGACCTGTGCGGCTGTTATTACTTAACCAAGAACCCCTCTACTTTATATCACAAGGTCATTTAAAAATTCACTTGGAAATATTGTAGAATAGAATAAAATACTCTTTATTATGTAGACCATATAAATTACAGACATAAATATAGAAATTTTACAAAGGGTGACACAATGGGCGGTCTTATCGCTAAGAGCGATCTTTAAAAGACAACTTATTTCTATAAAAGGATCGTATCTATGTAAGTATGGATTGTAATGTGTAATGTATGTTGTAGATATTTTTACTTTGATAAAGTTAATTGATGGAACAAACGTTGTAGGTATGCAATGTCCCCTGTTGTAATATCGCTGTCAACCTCGAAAACATGTACAGTCCCCAAAGGAGATAAGTAACCAGGGTCGTCGGATATAGTTGAAGTTTAGTAAGAAACGGATTGATTGTTAATGTGGACCTTAACGTGGACATCGTTTTACACAGACAAACGACAGGTACATGTTTTCGTGGCTGACAGTGCCACAGCAAATGTTCCACCCTGTATTCGTGCGTAAGCCACAACCAAGCCCATAGTAATCACGTAACCCAATAACCTTACAATGAAATGACTGGTAGAGCAACAGTAACTCTATCACTAATAAACACAATGTGTTACAACTCAGTCAGGTACCGACAGAAGGTCGGCTCCGTATAAGTAGTTAGCAACAACAAACGCGTCGGCGATCTTACAAAAGGAAGAAAGAAAGAAAATACATTTATTTAGCACAGACTAAAAGACACAATACAACAGTTTTTTTTTTTAATAACCTGTACTGTCCCGCTGCGGGGCAAAAGCCTCCCCAAAATCCTTCCAGGAACTCTTTTCCCGCGCCATATCGAATCAGATAAAAACAAAAAATAAAACCAACAGATAAAAACAAAAAATAAAGATCAAATAAAAAAGTGTAAAGTCCGATGTAAGTAATTAACAGGAGAGTGTGCCTCACGGCTGCGCCAAAAAGGCCCAGTTCAGCAAAACTGCCAGACAACTAGTGCCTGACGCTGGTTTTCAACTGGACCTGCCAGGACCTGCTGATTCTCAGACGAATGCCATTAGTGAGCGCTTGCACTCGCTATACGTCAACTGATTTTGAGAGATGTGTCCCAGTAAGAGAGCAATGGTGGCTTACTGGTCACGGCCCCGACTGGCCCCGTTCACGGCCTCGACTACCACCGCCACCTGGTTCCGTTCTTCGCTCTGCAAGTCGCATCGCGGTCACTCGTGGCATGCTCTAAACAACGTCAATCAATTGTTTTCTCTGTAGTCACTGTTCATAAGACGCGTGTCGTTTGAGCGTGTATTATATAGGTCGTGGCCACGTGTTGCAAATCGTGGGTTCCATGTCAGCCAAGCATGGGGTTTTTTATTTTTATTTAGCCTATACTGTCCCACTGCTGGGCAAAGGCCTCCCCCAAGTCTTTCCATGAACTTCTTTCCCGCGACACCTCAAACCAGTTTACTTGGTGCAATTTATTTCATCACCGCTGCTCTCTAAAACGCCGAAGAAAAACATCGTGAGGATGCCGGGCCTGCCGTAGACTAGAACCAAAAGTTTGACGAAAGACATCCACTGATCCGTATTGGCCACTCGTCCGAATACGGCCCACTACCACAGAGAGCAGGCGTATGTCCCAGCAGTGGGAATATTATAGGCTGATTATGCTTTATACCTACTGCTATTATAGTAGACGTCATTATTAGACCTTCTGACCGCATGTTTTCAGTGACGTAGGGCATTAATTAGAGGCTAGATTAGTTCGTGGCACCTACAAGCGCCACAATGACTGGGTAATCAAGCTGCATTGTCGCCACAATTAATTGCCTATTAGTTTCTAGTATTGTGTGCACCGATTGTTTCCTGAATACTATATGGAGGTTTAGTATTGTTAAAATAGACTTCAGTTCTGAAATTATATTTATATACAGTCGGCGAAATTAATTGCTGAGCAAATTAATAATCTACGTCAATTTGCCGTGTTACCACTTCACACAATCATGGAATTAGTAAGTCCTTTATCCGCACTTGCTAATTCCATGATTATTTGAAGTGTCAAAGAATGATACATAGTTGTGATTTGAATATACGGACAATTTAAGTTGTTTGTAGTTTTAAGTAATTTTGACAATGCGAAGTATCGATTCTTAGCCAAGCCCTTTAGTTGAATTCTCTCATTTCAAGGTAAACGTGTTATGCACTGAATATTGTACAAATTAAGCGCTGCCATAAAATACCTGTAACTTACAAAACATTTATATCCTTGTCAAGACCTTCAATTCTTCCTTCACAACTTCTCGTTTCTTGTTTGTAAATACTTACCTACATGGACAAATTAAATCATCGATACCCGAGTATCGATATCTAAACACGATAAAATAAAATAGAGTTGATGTTTTTTTTTGGGGTTAATGACCGCTGGCAGTATTGTTACTTGAAGTATGAGTTGAAAAAACAGAAGGTCAATTCTCGTAATTTAAAACGTTCAAAATCTAGTCGCAGTCTCATCTCAGCGACAAGCATATGTCAAAAACTTGACAAAAATGTAGGGAAATTAGAGGTATTTTTGACAGATTGAGACTGAGATCAGACTGTGAACGTTCTTAAAATTACGAGAATTGCCCCGCTGTTTTCTTATGTGTTGATATATCGATATAGGTACATCACACCTATGAAGTTTACACAACAAAAAAACATTTTTTTTAATTAATAAGTATTTCAAGTTCAAGTGACTGTGGTGGATGACCTAAATTTTTTTGTATATATTTATTGAAGTGAAAACTTCTTTAGCGGCATTGAACACTTTTTTTGTAATTGGTAAAAAATGTTAAACTCGCGTCAGGACACGTGACCTGATCGAAAATTCGTAAGACGGTAAGTTTTCACTTCTGCCGGCACTCCCGGAGTGCAATTGTTTTTGTATTATGTAAATGGTACACCACAGACTACCTACAGTATTTGTCTCTCCTTCCCCTTTTTAATCCATCCAAAAGTTGTCTTTAAAAGATCGCTCTTAGCGATAAGACCGCCCATTGTGTCACCCTTTGTAAAATTTCTATATTTACGTCTGTAATTTATATGGTGTACATAACAAAGAGATATTCTATTTTTTTAATCAAATTAATTATTTTTTTGTTTTATCATGTTAAGACATCGATATCCATTACGTCTGCGGAGTTTCGCTAGCTAATTTAATTTAATCCTGTATAGTTATCGATCTGTCTGTCTACATTTAAACTACTTAAAACTCAGCTCATTCACACCGAACCACACTCAAAATTACGTGTCCTCAATCTCATTCTTACTCGTAACACACATTTATACACGGAACATAAAATGTCTTATTCATAACTCAATTTCCTTAGATTTGCTCGGCAAAGGAAGTGAAGTTCATACGAGGATCGTGGAATTTCTTGTTTGATGAGTAACTTAGTTGGTTGAGCATTAGTGAGCCAAGTTGGTTTTCACCTCACGAATGACAGTGAGGGAAGTATGTTATTAGCTTTACGGCGGCCTGAAGGCCAATTCTCGTAATTTAAAACGTTCTAAATCTAGTCGTAGTCTCACCTGACACCGTCCGCGCCCGCGTGTCGTCTGAGCCTGAAATTGTAACACCTATAATGACATTATGGTATGCAAATAAATGATAATGATGATAATGATCTCAGCGACAAACAAATGTCAAAAACTTGTCAAAATGTAGGGAAATCAGAGGTTTTTTTGAGAGATTAAGACTGAGAACAGACAGTGAACGTTCTTAAAATTACGAGAATTGTCCCTCAGGGCTGGATACGGAAAGGAATGGTGCAATACCTCCTGTCTGTTTCAGACGCCCTGGTACTTTAAATAAAAGTCGATGTTCTGAAAGCAATTGAAAAAGGTAGTTTGTCTTTCGGTCAGTATGATGTAGATTTTTTATATGTATCATTACCTAGTAATTATTTGATTTTGGGCATATTACGGTATAATAAATGTTAGGTATGACTAAGGGCTGATTTTTAAATCGACAGATCATTTTTATTAATATATAAAAACTGGCAGACGTCAAATTTATTCCACGAGAATAAATTTGACGTCTGCCAGTTTTTGCATGGATGAACTATCAAAAATTCAAAATGATTCCTCCGATAAAATTTTCTGGCGTTGGGAAAACCAGTCCTAACATGACCAATGAAAAATTGGAATACTCAAAATGTATCTAGGCCACTCTAGTCCTCCGATCAGCCATAGAATAATCAATTTGTCTTCTAAACATGGTCATTGAGGCAATTTTCCCTTACTGGGAGCAACAACCTTATTTTAAGCTATATGTTTGAACCGTTTGGATCGAAACACTAGGGCCTTGGGGTCCGAGTGCTCATCGAGTATTCCGGGACATCGCCAAGCGGTTGGTCGGCTCTTTACGTGACCAGAGGGCTGACCTATTTCTAGCCCAAACAATCAGCATTGCCATACAACGTGGTAATGCTGCCAGCCTTTTGGGCACTTATCCCGTTGAAAGCGCTGCGGACGATTTTTTGATGCCCGATGAGTTCCTCCTTTAATTTTTTTATTATATACTTGTACAGACGCCAGCACATAAGCTACTACATTCTGTCAAATTTCTTTAATAGATTTTCAACTTTATCGCTAAAGCATTAAGGTTCAAGGTTGATTGGAAAAATTTGACAGTTTCGGGTAGCTTGACCTGCTGGCGTCTGTACATAATATATTGTATTTTAGTGTTAGCTTGTATATTATAATTTACCATTCAAAAGATTATTGTAGTGAACATGGTTGTCTTAACTAAATAGGCCCCTTTTGGATTTTCAACTGCAGTAAATAAGTAGGGCTGATGAGTCTCTACAGGCTTTCGTTAATCAGTTCTGCACGAGATATGTAATAACTCAATTTAAAATTGATGGAGGGTTGAAATAATTGTAGGATATCAGTAATTAAAGGATATATAGTATCTAGCTTTACAACTATATACCCTGTCCATTAGGTTAACCGTTTTTTGACAGCTGTCATAAAACGTCCATATTCCAGAACGTATTGTGTCTTGCTACCATCACTAGTTCCATCTGTCAAAAAACGGTTTACCGGTAATGGACAGGGTATAGTAACTTTAATCTGAAAAATCAAGCTGTGACCTCCTCACCCCCTGTCTGCATTGCACTGCTTTGTCAGTCATTGTCAGCATTTACCTTTTTTCATTTTTTTTTTACCCTTCTCATGTTTTCCTTCACCGTAAGATAGCGATTTCTTCAATAAAATGAGAAATAAATTTCAATCTCCCAATTATTGTTTTTCATTTACCAAGATTGGCTATTGTATAAATCTACATTAAGCTTATTGAAATATTATTTACAAAAAGTGCAAGTTTGTTTGCATTTTATCCGTTCGGTCAATCATCCTGAAGCAGGGATGACGAACCAAGGGCACACGTGCCATTGCTGGCACGTGACAAAATTATTTGGGAACCTGGGCTTTTAAATTATTTAAAAGTGACGATTTGTATTTTTCGTGCGCGTTGATTAATAAGCCAGGGACAGCATCTACTCGTAGTGAGGAATTTCGGTACCAATTTCACAGTAACACACATAGAAATCTGAGTGCGCTCGGCAACGCTAGTGCCACGTAAATGGTAGGGAAAATGTGAACCGGATAAAAAAATATTTGGTATATAGTTTGTAGAACAGCAGAAGTCACATTAATTTGTTATTTTATTTAAATAAATATAAAACGATAAATGTTAAGATGACTAAAGAATAGTAAAGGTTTATTTCTGTATACGAAAAAAGAGTAATATTCTGAAACTTCTTTTTCTTTTGTTCGCCTACATTGTATCCCACTGCTGGGCAAAGGCTCCTCCCCTTTTTTCTTCCAAACCTCCCTGTCTTGTGCGATCTCTGGCCATGTTGGCCCTGCAAATGAATTCTGAAACTATTTAATATTTTTTAATATTTTTTTTAGTAGTCACTAAGTCAAGCTAGTTTGTTGGCACGCAATGGCCACATTAAATATTTATTTGAAAAAAAAAAAATGGCACGTGAATGTATAGAGAGGTTCGCCATCCCTGCCCTAAGGTATCGTCCAATTTGTATGAGAGCAATCGGTGAGTGATTCAAAAAAATCTTTACGCGATTCATTTTGAAGGTTTTCTTTTAAATTGAAGGCAGTTACCATACAAAGCGGTATTTGATTTTTCTTAAAATTGCTTTTCATATAGGATTCAGACGTGCATGAAATTCTTGAATGCCTATGTGAATGAAATTTATGTGAAATCTTGCATTACTTATTGTATTTCGTAAGAGATTGGGTTCAATACAGTTTTTAGTTTATCACGTAAATTGATATGTGTTTTCAAAACTGTGAAACACGTAGCGGATGACAAACTAAAGAGGTCAGTCTTCGCCCTCGTTCAGTTGTTGAGAAGTTACAGCATAACAACTAGGGGCGGTGAACCTAAAACCACTCTCCTTGAACTCGAGAGGGCCCCGAGAGTTATCTTAAAAGTATCCCATTTTCTCCCATACCGTTATCCTAAAGATCTGCTATACAAGAAATCAAAAACCCTAACAGTACGCCAACTATTTATCCTGGACACCCTACTAGAACAACACTCACTACTCACCTATCACCCATCAATGACACATGGTAAGAGACGATATAATCCCGTAAATCGCACTCATTCTCCCTTTTCGACAGTATTCTCTAACCGCTTCTTTTGCTATCTGGGACGATTCTTGTACAACAAAATCAATAAAACTCAACTAATTTTTAACCTTAATAAAGGGCAATGTAAAAAAAGCTTGTCACGTGGCTCCAGGGGCTCAACTGTGATGACACCGAAAACCTAGGAACACCAACTGCTTTACGTGCTTTCCGAGACACGGAGGGGTTTTGGTATGTAATGACGACACGGTTGGCGCAGTGGCGGAGCGACCGACTGCTGCGCTGCGTGTCGCGGGTTCGATTCCCGCACGGAACAAATATTTGTATTACCTACAGGTAGTTGTTGGCTGTTTGTGTACGTGAGTTTAAATGCTTGTAAACGCACCCACAATACAGGAGTAATTCCTAGTGTGGGGGAAAGTAATAAAAAAAAGATAGGACCCCACCTTTTTTTCGCACCGGGGCCCCTGGTCACGTAGCTACGCCACTGGCTGCACGTCGTGTGAAGTTTCTCCAATAAATTAAGAAAAACCCTGTATTTATCTCTTTCTTTTCAAAGATCAATGGTGGTGGTGAATAATACACGTGGAAGCAATAAATATATTGAGTATTGAGATTATAGGATAAACACCAAATATTACGGTGCTTACATGCAAACCTCCGCGAGTCCGTTATAAATAGATGGCACAAATACAAGACAGACATTAATTTATATAAAGAAAAATAAGTGATAAAACAGTACGCGTCAGATTTGACTGACAAGCCAAGAGACAAAAAAAAAAAACAATATACGTAGAACGATTTCTAGGAACAATTATTGAACTTACACGACAAACTGTTGTTTAATCGATTCGTCCCGGTTCTGGAGCTTGTAAAGCTCTCACAGTAATGTAATATGATAGAATTATATACTTGAATACTTGTAGAAATCACTTTATTGGTACTCAACACAGTAAAATAGTAATTGTAACTCAAGAACACTTTCCTCGTCTCTAGCTGAGAATGTAAGGCCGCTTTTCCCGCCCTTTTTATTTAAAAGTTATCTATGGGTTGCCACTACTAAATAGCATAAAATGTTTAAAAATTACAATGTTGTCACCCACAAATAATTTGAGTTAAATAGTCGATAATTGTTTATGCTAACAAATAGTAATGTTTAAAAACTCTAAGAACTTGCCAGGTCAAGAAAAAATAGCGTATGCTATGCTCTTGTTGCTTTTAATAAAACATTAAAATCATGAACTTTTGCAGTTCACTTTTCTCCTTACTACACACATCAACTTTCCCCAAATAACTGTGTTCGGAGAACATTGTTTCCCACTGAACGTCACACAGTGTGGCGGTAACTAAATTATCGAGAGTGGCCCACCGCTGCGAGTGCAAAGGACTTCGGAACTACTCCTTATTGAAGGCTGGCGTAACGTCAGTGTTTCATAGCTATTCGGTTTCGGTACTGGGAACATGTGGGTATGGGTAGAATTCCTTTTGCCTTGTTTATAATCTACTAGCTGTTGCCCGCGACTTTGTCTGCGATCCAGGATGAAAAGTAGCCTTTGTCCTTTTCACGTCATGGTCTACTCATGTGCCAAACTTCATCCAAATCCATTCAGCCATTTTAGCGTGAAAGCATAACAAACAAACATACTTTCGCATTTATAATATTAGTTAGGTTACTCTGTATGAATAACAACACTGAAGAGTTTGTTTGTTTGATCGCGCTAATCTCTGGTACAACCAGTCTATTGCATTTGATAGCTCAATTCTACAACAATAACAAGGCAACAACAACACAACAACAACATTACGCTAGAACTCTTAGGAGTCGAGTAAAAAGAAAAAAAAGTCAGAAAAAAACGCTAAGCAAAAACGAAGTAATAGCGCGGGTGGGCGATGCGATGCGACGCGGTGGGGGGGGGGGGGGGGGAACAAGAATCCCGGACAGAAGCCAGTGGGCTTATAAACCTTGAAGAATAAGGTTGTACGTGACATGTATCGTCAAGCGCTTAATTTGCCCGTTAATTCAGTGTCAGCACTACGATGAATTTTTCACGGCTCTGGCTATATCTACTATTTAATTGAAAAGATTGCTATTAGTCGTAATGTAGTGAAGAAAAGGCGAAAGTAAAATATAATTAGAAGACAACTTAACTTAACTGAACTTGCGTAAATCTTGAAATAACTAAATAATCACAGAAAATGTACCTTTGAAAAAATCATAATCAGCCTATAATGTTCCACTGCTGGGACACTGGCCTTCTCTCTGTGAGAGGGAGTGGGCCATAATCCACCACGCGGGCCCAGTACGAGTTGGCGGATAAAACCCGCGGTTGGGTTGAAAATGTACCCAGCTTATTATAATGAGAAATTACTGGCATAAGCCATCTTCCCAAAAGTAACATAGAAACATCAGCCCAAATTCGAACATATGAGTTGCTTGCAACGATACCACTACCGCTCTTGGAGACAACTCTTAGACCTTAACACATAAAGAATTAGATTCAAAATTGAGTAACATGAAACTGAAGAGGGATAAACGTAATATGGTATTCTTAGGAACGGAAGCATTCATTTGCCATGATTTTGTCCCCATCCTCATTATGATCTTGGGACAAAATAAAGCAATTTCACACGTGAGGGGAGGAAAGCTTTTTTGAAAGCTGTGTAAATATTTTATTAATAGAATGCAAGAGTTTTTTTTATGTATGTTAGGCGTTGGTAGGGTCTTGGTTTAAAAACGTGGTTCGTAACTTTTATTTACCTGTTTAAATAACTTAGGTTGGGTGAAGATAAAGATACATACATACGTTTTAATTTTAATTAATTATTTTTTAGCATGAGTACGTATAGTTTTTTATTATATTGTTGGTATATTGGTGTGGCTAGCTGACATATGGCAAATAATTTAGTTTTATGTTCTGTGTCTTGTAATGTTAATTACTTAACATAGATACCTAGTATTGTATACAATCAATTTTCTAATTGAACAGACAGCTGTGCTGCTGTGAGTTTGTTGCGCCAGTTCTTCTTCCCAGCGATAGCATTAGGAAGTGGTGAAGGGCGGGCGTTTTTGGGGGACTGTCTTTTGTAATTTTGACGTTCGAAAAGTGTTGATTCTCAGCCTAATTTGAATAAATGACTTTTGATTTTGATACAATCTTTGGGTGAAGATACTATCTTAACACGATGATGATGCAATAAAATGGCCTTAGAAGAGTTTCTAGAGGGGGGGGGGGGGGTCCAGAGGTATCGGCCCCGACTTACGAGTTGTAGGTCGGGGTCTAATTTCATCACCACTGCTCTCAAAACGGTGAAGAAAAATATTGTGAGGAAACCGGCATGTCCTAGAAACAAAAAAATCAATGACATGTGACATCCTCCAACCCGCACTGGGCCTGCGGATTTGTTTGGTGGGTTTTCTTTGGCCTACTTCCTCACAGAGAGGAGGCCTGTGTCCCAGTAGTGGGAACATTCTAGGCTGATTATTATTATGAGAAGAGTTTCTATAGCTCTTCTATTGCACTGAAAATTTTACAGATACACCAGACCCAATCATCTAAATTCACTTGTGGCAATTCCTTCCATCAGTTATAGAGAATAACTCATATTTTACTGTACTCCAAGTAACGACTACAAAACAACCTAATATGCAGGATAGAACGGAGAGATATTAATCGCGTTTAGAAAAGAAAATTGCATCGATGCTTTGTTTAGTTTCTCGGCAGGTTTGCTGTAGCGAAGATCATCAAGTGGCAATTTTCGTAATGGCGAGTCTGTGGAGTGAAGCAGAGATTCACTCTTTGTGTTGCGGAAAAAAAAACAACCCTATATTTACAGTTTCTCCTGTTTTCATTGTTGGTTCTAAGCCCCGCACGGAAGTAAAAATATCGCGGATTTTATCGCGCACTTGATTTTCAACTCACGGTGTTGGGCCGAGCATTGAGAATCAAACAGAGTGCGAAACAAAAAAGAGCCGCGGGAAAAAGTCGCCCGTGCGTACATGTGCTTAGTGTTTGGAAATGAACGGTTTATTATTGTAAATGCGAGATCAGATCATCATCTACCTACCCTTTACCTAACTTTGTTGGGGCTGGCTTTTAGGCTAACCGGATTCAGCTGAATACCATGGAGCGACTGCCTATCTAACCTCCACAACCCCAGTTACTGGGTAACACAATACCCCTAAACCCCCAATGGTACACACCACCGACTACTTCAGTAATATCTCTCCTTCTGCCTTAATCTATCCAAAGGTTGTCTTGAAAAGATTGCTTTTAGCGATAAGACCGCCCATTATGTCACCCCTTGTAAAGTGTCTACATTTATATCTGTAATTTTTATGGTGTACTAATAAAGAATATTCTATCTATCTACCCCTTGGCATGATTGTTAAAGATCTACGAATGGCAGCCGGGACCAACAGCTTCAACGTGCTTTCCGAGGTGGATTAAGGGGCTTCGGTATGTCATGGATCACCCATCCACGGACCGACCTCGGGAAGTGTAACCGGCTGCGTCTGTTACTACTTAGCAACGAGCCCCTCATTCTAAATGAGAAATGAAGGTGAATATTATGAAACAGAATCATTAATTTGATTTCTTGTTACTAAAATACTCATTGTTTGCGGTTCGACTCCCAACGATGATACTCGGTTTAGAGAAACGATACTATACACAAATTAAGTTCTCGCTCGACGAGCACTACTTATGTTTATCAAAAATTATTGACGTGTGTTTGGAATGTTTGCAAACAGTTTATAAACATGGCAGTAGTCTACAATACATGAGATACAGAGAACACAACAACACTATTTCCGCGGGTAACAGTTTGACGCAGACTGGCGTGTGGACAAGACATATTGATATAAACTTTGTTTTCAGCAACTTTGTGGTTGCTCATCAACAATATTGATCAACTGTTGCTCAACAAAAGTTTACCATGAATATTGGGCTTAGTGTGAAAAACTATGATTGAAGTAAAATAACTGTCAGAAAATAGAACCTCGCGACAAAAAACACCGAGTCTTTTATCCATTGTCCAATTTATACGAAAGTTACATAATTTTTTAGATAGACTAACAGCAGTGTATAGAAAAAATGAAGAGTTATACACTACGGGCTTTTATCTAGTTTTTGCTTGTTTTGTTAGCCGTCACTCGATCGCGTGTATGTAGCGAAAAATGATTGGGGAGTGCCCCCAGATATTTTCTATTATTTGCTACGCGTTTTGATAAAAAAAATGTCACAAAAATATTCAGGGTGCATATTTGAACGCAGGCTTTGTCCAGATGTTTTGGATCTCGGTTTGAGCGCAATGCGGACAAGTCAATAATATGGTTTGATGGGTTTTGCTAATTCTGGTTGTGACACATGGATATATTTTTTAATGTTTATTTTTATTTTTTATTTTATCTGTTTTGTATCAAAATATAAAAGTAGAGAGCTGTCTCCCAGCAATAAATGAAAACAATGAAGTGAGAAAATCCAGTAGATGAAACTTCTTTTACGAACAAAAAAATTAAAGTAAAATCAAATCAAATGTTAACATAGGTAAAGTATGTACAGATCTTATGTTTGAGGAATAGTGCGCTATATTATGCCTGGTGACGTACAAATATGATGTGCACTGAAATATTTGAGAAAAGTGCATAATTATAAATTTAACAATTACATATTATTTAATGCATTACATATATATTAACAATTACATATTATTATTATTATTATGTCGTTTATTTATTTAGATATCTTATTTTAATACATTTTTAAACATTAGTATAAAAAAAAAAAAAACAAAAATATAAAATATCAAAAATCTATGTCAAAATAATAAAAATGTCCAAAGTCTAAAGAAAAAAGATTAGTTTTCTTTTTCTGTGCCTTTATCTTTTACGTCCTAAAATCAATAAATGTCAAATAATTCGAATTCACCTTTATTTCTTCACAGACGAACCCGTCGAAACTACTCTAATTACTTACCCTTTCTACCAGGCGCTCATAAAAAGCAAAGAGCGTTCCATAGGCAGTCAGATTGAGTGAGTACATCGGAACAAATGCCGCGTGTTACGGCACTACTGAACAGCTGATCCGCGAACTTACGATCGATGCTTCTTCAATTTCACGCGGTATTTACTTTCACTGTACACGGGAATGGCCGTGCTGTGTTTAGATCGCTTGTTTAGTTACTAGCGCCAACAATCTTAGTAGTTGGGAGTTGTGTGGTTCAAGGGTTTCTTGTTAAATTGTTGAAGATTGTGTTTAGAAAGGAGTTTAAGAGTGTGCTGTTGAATTTTGATTTAAGGTTAAATATATGTATATATCTATAGGATAGGAGTGTATTCGCGATGTGCTGTTCTACAAAATAACCCAAACACCGTATTAGGAAATAATTATTTTCACTTTATTAGATAAATAAAACGAGAGTTTTTGTTCTTAGCCTGTAGAAAGATTATGTAAACGGGTAACGATCAATAATTTATTTATCTATATAAATAAGAACAAAATGCTGTAGGTAAGCGTATGACTTGAGAACGGCGGCTGATTTGGTTATTTTTCGTTTTAAAAAGTTTGTAATAGTCGAAATTAGGTTTTTGCGGAAAGAAAGAAAGAAAAATTGGAAAAGTTGCTCGGAAAATTCGGGAAACCCTGAAAATGCTGTGTTCTATAGGATTTTTGTATGAACTATTGATAGAGCTTTGAAAACCCTACCCCGTAAAGTGTCACGTTTCCGAGATAATTACGTTCAAAGTTGATGTTTGAGTAACGTGATCAACTTTAAACGTTAATATCTCGGAAACGTGACACTTTACGGGGATTGGTCTTATATAGGTGTGTCACAGACCTGGCGAATGCGCCGCTCGCGAGCCGCTTGCGAACTCCGCGCGTGTTGCTCGCGTGCGGTTACAGCCTACGTTTGGTGCGCCGCTCTAGTGCTCTCCGGCAAGGCTCGAGTGGGGCGCGCGTGCAGCGCGCGCGCTGCTTTTGCGCACATAGCTTCTTTCGCGTTTGAACTATGAGCCTCAGTTTTGAATTTGCTTTCGACCATACGACTGCCGCTAGCATAATTGCTGCAGCATCGGCTATTTTATTACTGACAATAACTTAAAGGAAAAACAGAAGACGTTGGTGGCTGGTTCCGTTTTTTTTTAAATTGTAGTAGCTACAGCATATGGCCAAGTAACAGTATATGCAAACGAGGCTCGGGGAATGAAGAATTCGCTTAGTTTTCTTGCAAATAGACGAAAACATTTTGTTTTATTCTTGTTCAAGACCTTTTCTGGACCGTTGGGCACGCATATATTTCTCTGTGATATGATTTGTTACTTTCTTTTCATATATTATCGAATATGTAAGTTAATAGTGACTCGCTCCTTTGTGTAATCAATGTGAAAGCTAAATTGATTTTCTTATGTTTGACAATTTCTTGTTTGTTGGTTGTAAAAAGTTTATGTTGGCAATGTTCTAGTTGCTCACCCACTCGAATATTGTTACTTAAAAATCTATATAAGCTAATTTCAAAACACAAAATAAATATATGTACCTACATATATTTATTTTGTGTTTTGAAATTAGCTTCAGGGACAGGTATACTTTTATTTAATATGTTGTATAAAGAATTTATATATACTACGAATATTAGAATTTTTATACTGAAAATTGCGAAGGTATGCTACCTATATACGTATTTCCACAAAAACTTCAAATTCAATATTCAACAATTTCTGCCTACGTCTCGTGGAAATAAATACTCGTAGAAACCAAAAACAGTATACACACTCTCAATAAGTTCAATATTGAGTGGATTGTGGAAACGTTTCAACACATATGCTTCGAATAACTGTGTCACGCGTGATCCGCTGAGGGTTTTACTTATTTTAACGAAGCCATTTAAACCTTTTCTAGCGAATGTTTTATAAAATTATTAATGGCGTGGAAATGCTGCCAGCCTTGTGGGGCACTTTTCCTGTTGAAAGCGATGAGGACGAATTTTTTGAAGCCCTTTGATTTTTTCCCCTCTTTTTTATATATGTACATGTAGGTACAGACGCCAGCACATCAAGCTACTACAATCTGTCAAATTTCTTTAATAGATTTTCAACTTTATCGCTAAAGCATTAAGGTTCAAGGTTGATTGGGAAAATTTGGCAGTTTCGGGTAGCTTGACCTGCTGGCGTCTGTACATATTATTATTTTAAGACTATAAGTTTATATGTATATTATAAATAAATGATTCTCTCTGGTAAGCCAAATATTAATAAGGCCAACACACAAAGCGATGTCCAGCGACCATTTGTAATTCCGTCAGCAAATTGCAGATTTCGGCAATAATCCTAGTTCCCCATTATTTCGAGCCCAATTTCGGCCAAAGACAATTGTTGCACCAATCCGAACAGGAGGAAACAAGCCGGGACCCACTCAAAACCCAATCAGTGGGCTGCCGGAGTGGGCAACGAAAAAAACCGGAATTCAATTACAACCGGCCGGGGCTAATAAAACGGGCCGTATTCCACTCGCGCGAATTTTCCAATGCTTTCTCCTGTTAGTTTTAGATTTTTAGGGTTAAGGGAGATGTGGTAGCCCACGAAATTCAATTTATCGTACGTTTTCTTTTTTTTTTGTAAATTTTTATGTTCTAATGTGCCTTTTATGTGGCTATTTGATATAAATTATTTGACTTTGACTTTGAACTGTATACGTTAAAGGGTTAGGAAAATATGTATCTTAGTATACCCACGTTACAACATAATTTTATATTGTATCGCATAATCAATAAAAACATACTGCGTAAAAACATACTGGTCACGGGAACAATCTGCGACTCCCGCATTTCCCTTAAACTTAAGGGGAAGATATACAAAACCATGGTTAGACCTGCTATCTTGTATGGATCAGAATGTTGGGTCACAAAATGGATGAATGAAAGGTAATTGCATGCAACTGAGATGAGAATGCTAAGAGGGATGTATGGTGTTACACGAATGGATAGAATAAGAAATGAGTATATAAGACGAAGTCGGAAAGTGGCACCGGTAACTGAAAAGTTGTGTGGAAACCGGTTGTCATGGTATGGGCATGTGTTACGGAGGAATGAGGAAAATGTCGTGAGGAGAGTTTTGAGTATGAATGTCGATGGCTACAAGAGTAGGGGAAGGCCAAAGAAACGATGGATGGACTGTGTGAATGATGATATGGTTAGAAAGGAGGTGACTGTGGAGATGGCGGCTAATAGAGGAGTATGGAAGAAAAAGACATGTTGCGCCGACCCCAAATAAATTGGGATAAGGGCAGGAGAATGATGAATCAATAAAAACATACTGTTTTCATACAGAGTTGCTTTTCAAGAAACTTAAATAAATATTTGAATTCATATCAATTAGGTTATTTAGATTGAATATTCTAAAGGTTTCCAGCATTCCGAAATTGGAATTGTTTTACGTTTCATAATTAACATTGAAACTACATACTCTTAGTTTAATAACCATAATATCAACTGTGGCACCTAATCTTTGAAATATAATATGTTTCTGCTTTGTTTTTAATTGACAACAAAAGTATTTTAAACACGAAAATGTAATTTAACGTAACAAACCGACCTATTTAAACTCTGTGGTTGACTGCAACCACAGGCATATAATTAATGCATGTTTGAATTTGACACCTTCAGTTTTTAAATTTACGGGTAGTAAAAGGCCCAAAAGTCTCTGTGTGTGTGTGTATTATAGTGCATAAGTGTGTACGCAAACACAGGTGTACTCTCTGTTCCTTTACTCTCATAGTCCGATGGGACGACAATCTGACACGATCGGGGAGAGATCAGGCGCAGGACCAACGGCTTTACGTGCTTTCCGAGGCACGGGGGTAATAACTTCACCACCAACTTCCAATCTCCAGGTTGCTAATAAGAAATTCCTAATGGAAAAACCCAATAACACTTTGCCCGACCTGGGAATCGAACCCAGAAGCATGCACAGCAGTCGCACTTTCAACGGGTATCATGCTACCTAGTAACTGGGTTGTGGAGGTCAGATAGGTCGCTCCATGTAAAATACAGCTGCGTCCGCTTAGACTAGAAGCCGACCCCAACATACTTGGGAAAAGGCTAGGTAGATTAATTCAAATTAATACTTACAGGTTGTAGTAAGTACTGGTAATGTCTGTTGTAAGCCAACGAAATATGGGCTATAATGGCCTATGTGGGTTCGGCTGGCTCATGGAATTATCAAACATCTTTCTTTCCTGAAGCTTCTTAAAAAAAAAAACGAAATTAAGACGCAAAGGAAGCATTTTGCTTATGAACTCCATACTAGGTCGAGCCTGTCTCGTGGAGTCCATGATAAAAATAAAGTTAGCCACGAAGCAAACTGATAGAGGGGCTGACTGAAATATAGTACCGGAAATATTCGCGAAGGTTATTTCGATGAATCCCAATGAATCTTTTAAGCAAGCCCATAAAATTGCGCCCTCCTCAAGGGCTGAGCCACTAGCCCCTCATACATGTTAGCTAACATTTTGGTCACGTAATAGAGTAACGACTATTGGTAATGGCAGTACGTGCGCACCGAATTAGCCGCGGTGCATAAGTAACAAGGTGTCTTATCGGGCATTGACCCATTTCACTTTCTTACGCGATCTGCCGCTGTTTGTTTGTAAATTCACTTTTGTTTCATAACATAAAGCCCATTCCCAGAAAGGTTTAGTATCCATTCACACAGACCGCCTCGGAGGAGAGTACATTTTTTATCGCGTTTAAAAAAGAGTTTTGGGTCATTAAAATAAGGTTGATTTTTTCATGTCACTTCTTGTTTGAATGAGAATGCTTAAGAGCCGACATAACGTCCAGTGACATGAAAAATTCAACTTTATTTCAATGACCCAAAACTCTTTTTTAAACGCGATAAAAATGTACTCTCCTCTTCGAGCCGGTCTGTGTGAACGGACACAGCCCACGTTCGCACGGACGAAAATATATCGCGGCAGGATATTTTCGCTGGATTTTCAACGCACTGCTGCTGCGCCGAGGGTTGAAAATCCGACAGTGTGGTATTTTGGCGTGCTGGGATGCGCTCTGTTTGATTCTCAATGCTCGGTTCAACAGCGAGAGTTGAGAATCCAGTGCGCGAAAAAATCCAGTCGCGATATTTTTACCTTCCTTGCGAACGTTGGCTTAGGCAGAGATGTAACTATTACTTCGCCAGTTATGTTTAAGTCCCATATTGTATTTTAGGGGGCGAGCCTATTGCTATCAACCGGGCACAAATCCAGATTCCTGGATGCCACTGAGAAATTCCAGGTGGAAAATCCAATAACACTTTTCTTTCTCAACCTGGGCATCGAACCCAGGAACAGCTCAGCAGTAGAACTTCCGACAACTAGACCAACGAGGTTGTCATTTGTGTTTTAGGATGTATACATTCGGATAAACGCTATTTACTAGGTCATCATCATCTGCCTGCCTTTTCTCGACTACGTTGGGGTCAGCTTCCAGTCTAACCGGATGCAGTGGAATACCAGTATTTTACATGGAGCGACTGCCTATCTGACCTCCACAACCCAGTTACTGGGTAATACAATACCCCTTCCAGGTAGGACTGTCAAAGATCCACGAGTGACAGCCGGGACCAACCGCTTAACGTGTTTTTCGAGGCACGGAGGGGTCTTGGTATGTAAAGATCCACAGGTCAACCACGGCAAGCGAAGCTTAACCTGATCGATCGACCTGCAGTGCAATTCTGTAACCATCTCACCGTGAAAACTTAGGTGAAGTGAGCGTGGAGTGAGCTGTCATTCCAAATAATGCTAGGGATTGACACTACTGACAACTCACATCAAGCTCACTTCACATGAGTTTTCACGGTGAGATTTTTACAGAATCGACCGGCAGTGCGGCTGTTATTATTTAGACACGAGCCCCTCACGCGCTGTTTACTAGATATATTTACATATTATTATTGGAAGAAAACGTTGATAAAATTTAGTGCAGGTGGTGAAGTTTAAAATCTTTTCTTTCTTATCGATTTTTTTTCTAAATCCAATAATAAAATAACAAAGATTCTTTTTAAATAACAATTCGGAAAAAATACGACTCCTTTACGTGTGAATAAGCTGTTACACTGCCTCAGAATAAATAGGTTTCGGTTCAACTCCATTGGCAAACAGTTTTTGTGAAATACAGGAATTTCACAATATTACAACCGGAACTCTGAAAGAGTACCTTTTGTTCAAAAAAATTAAAATCCCCTACACCTTCGCGATATCAGAACGTTCAGATTCTGAAAATTATTCATTTGACAAGGGTCCAAAAGTTCTAACTTTTGCAGGTTTGCCAACACGAAGCTTATTCATTGGATTAAAATTTAATTTGTAAATGTTGGGAACTTATTGATCCTAATTAATTTAATCAAGAACGGTGCACTGCACATTGATCGTTTTGTTGGTAATTGACTGATACTCGACTGAAATAGTTCGGGAATTATAGTTAGTTTGAGGTCAGGTGGTGTGGTAGTTTGAGGTCTATATATTATTTAATTTTGTTGTATATTGAGCTAAAGCCTTTTATTGATTAACCTTTTAAGAATAACCATAAAAAAGAAAGACCAAGTGCAATCAGTTTTATCTATACAGGGTCAAATAAGTTAGCTAGTGAAACTCTGCAGACGTGATATCTAAACACGATAAAATAAGAATGAAAAAGGTTTGATGTATTTTTATGGGGGTTAACTACCGCTGGTACTGTTGTTACTTGAAGTATGAGATGATAAAATCGGTTTTTATTTTGTTTTATCGTATTATGAAATGAATAAAAACCTGTAAAGTTTACACAAAAAAGATGTTTTTTTTTTAAACTGAAATTACAACTGTCTTCAGTAACTGCAGTCGTTGACCCCACAAAAAGTCATCAAATTAATTTCTCTTTTGTATGGTCGTGTTTAGATATCCATCCCATCGCATTTTTTGAGTTTTGCTAGTTAATTTTATTTGACCTCGTATATTCCATAGAGTGATAGGCTGCGTAATATTAACAATATTCACGAATTCCTTCGATAGAAAAGATAAAGGATTGCATAAAGAACGGGCGATTGTTTTGTATATTGGTACCTTGTAGGTATTTTCTATGTATTCAAATAAATGATTATCATTTAATTGTGCTTTTGTGTGAGCTAAATAAACGGTATATCTAGCATCAAGCTACGGCGTAGCTTACGTAGCGCTACGCCAGAAAACTCGTAGCAGTCGTAGCTGAAGAGCGATGTGCTACGGATTTGTAGTCGACAAAGGAATGTTGTTTCGTTTTCGCCTGGCTAGGGTTATTTTAAGACTTAAATAAGTCCTTTTAATTTGTAGCCGTACCAGCAGTAAATAACAAAATAAATAAAGCCAACTCATTAAAACTTCGCTGCACAAACTCCAGCCACGAAAATCTCGACACAAATACATACATTAAAAACAAGCGACCTTTCTACATTAAAACAATTCAGTTAATCCTTTAGGAGGCTCCCATAACTCGATTCCGAATAATAACTAAATCCACAAACAATGGAGTGGCGGAATCTCATTGCTGCAAGTTAAAACGAAAATTCACTGTGCCTAAACTTAATTACAATGTTAGGAGCTCCGCAAATACTTGAGAGGAAGATTACTTTTCTGTTTTATCACATTTTGGGGTAATCCTCGTGTACCTACACTACAGCCTACAAGGATTACAGTTATTGGTTAGGTCGTTAATGTCGGCTTGGGGTGATTTCTTCGATACAATGAGAAATAAAATTTCAATCTCCCAATCATTGTTTTTCATTTACCAAGATTGGCTGTTGTATAAATCTACGTTAAGCTTATTTAGATATTATTTATAACAAGTGCAAGTTTGTTTTCATTTTGTCCATTCGGTCAATCACCCTAAAGCAGGGATGAGGACCAAGGTCACACGTGCCATTGTTGGCACGTGACTAGATGATTTGGGAGCAGCACCCTAATTGCATAACACACTATATTCAATCACAATCTGAATCATTTTGAAGGATAATGCTAATCCATTGCTTCATATGTTCGAAAAAATTTGTCTGCTCAACAACGTAAATAACGCAATGAATGTTGTTGAACTGTCAAAATAAAACTCATTGCTACTGTTAGTGTATTACGCAATTACCCCGCAGGATAGCCATGTTTCAGCGTTAATTTGTGAATTAATGAAGAAGAAATGGCTGCTAAAGTTTGAAACTTCTGCGTAAACGAATACTCATTGGTAACATAAAAGGGCCTTCAGAAAGAATGCCACTTAAAATATCGTGCTATAAGAACTTATGACGCACAATGAGCTCCGCTATGCGCTTTGCAGGCTGCCTATCTTATTAATTCAAGAGAAAAATAAAAAAAAGTGAACTTACTTTAATATGACGGCACGGTTGGTGCATTGGTCAAGCGATTGACTGCTGCGCTGCGTGTCGCGGGTTTGATTCCCGCACGGAACAATTATTTGTATGACCTACAAGTAGTTGTTCCGGGTCTGGCTGTTTGTGTATGTGAGTTTAAATGTTTGTAAACGCACCCACGATACAGGAGTAATTCATAGTGCGGGGCAAAGTTTATGTTAAAAAAAAAAATATATATATATAAATATAAATCTTAATAATCATTAAATTATTTATTATATTATTAGATTTAATCTAATTAAATCTTTTTCTTTTTCTCGTTTGTTACTAACATAGCATATAAGTAGTGTGTATTACCAACATCATATGGATCAAGGTCTAAAGTAAAGCTATTTTTTTTTTTCAATTATTGCTAGTACTTTTATTAGTAGGTAGGTAGTAGTATTTTTAGTACTAGGGCTTGTGGCTTAGTAATAATAGCTGCACGGGTCGATATACCGGGTTAAGCTACGCTTGCCGCGGTTGGTCCGTGAATGGGTGACCATCTTTAATACAAAGACCCCTCCATGCCTCGTATAGCACGTTAAGCCGTTGGTCCTGGCTGTCATTCGTGGATCGTCAGAAACCCGAGACTCTGACAACCAGACTTACCAAGGGGTATCGTATTAACCAGTAACTGTGTTGTGGAGGTTAAATAGGCAGTCGCTCCATGTAAAATACTAGTACTCAACTGCATCTGGTTAGAATGGAAGCCGACCCCAACATAGTTGGGAAAAGGCTAGGCAGATGATGATGAATTTTATTTCTATTTAAACGAATAGTTAAAGCCTAGATTCTGGCAGTAGGTAATTATTTTATTTTTTTACAGACTATCAATTAAAAAAACGAGACGAAAAATAATTTAAACCTGCCAAGATGAGTCTCCTTCAGACGCGTTATAAACGGTCGCTTCCTGCCAAATTGTCGATACGCCAAATTGACTTTAAGCAAGAAATAAAAGAGTATCCATCGAACTATATAGTTCAGGAGTCAGGAGCCACATTTATCTTGTATTGTAGGTTATATGGCTTATGCCCACTTGGTTTTATGGGTCATGTACCCAATTGCCCGTGATTGACGTACTTTTCCGACAATTGATTGATGCTGTGATCATGCATCTCTTCTGGACAGTTTTTGTGTGAGAGAGTTATAGTTATCTCGGCCTGTAATTAATCGCAACGTTTGCTAACTGCGTGTCATTTAAGACTGTTATGAGCCAACTTTCTTCTACCCAAAGCTTTTGAAAGGTTATCGAGACTTTGCGTTGGAAAGAAACTTTGACCTATTAAGGTAAGGATACAAAATCATTTTGAACTGCTCAAGATAGGGAGTATCTAAAGCCTACAAAACATCCTCTTTTACGTTGCTTTCGTAATTTGTGGAGCTAGAGAGAACCTGCAAAGGACACGTCTTTACAACATCATTTTGATTTTTTTACCTGTATTGTCTCACTGTTGGGCAAAGGTCTCCCTTCCCCTCACAGCTTTCCACCATTATTAACCGATTAACCGAAAACAAATCAATATCTTCACACACTAACGCTATCCTGCACAGCCATATAACCGTAAACTGCTAAAGCCCCACAAAAAATGCACGCAAACGCTCAGTAATCCGTGCATTGGTCTCAAAGCAAAAGAACACCCACACTCGCGTAGAATCAACAGCCTTAATGCGAACTGAATGGGGCCGGATAAGCTCTATGAAAGCCTGGTAGGGCCGTGACGTAATACCTGGACTTAGGATCCGCATACATAGAACCTGCGAGCGTGAGAAATATTAATTGGATTTTCAATTTGTTGGTGCTCGTAACTAGAATAGTGTAGTTCGAATTTGAGGGATTTTTCAGCGCAATAACTATCGCAGGTATCCTACTAATAATATTATAAATGCGAACGTTTGTATGGATGGATGGATGGATGGATAGATGGATGGATGGATGTTTATTACTTTTTCACGCAAAAAGTACTGAACGGATTTGGATGAAATTTGGTACACAGATAGTTTATAACCAGGATTAACACATAGGATACTTTATATCTCGATATTCCCACGGGATCGAAACTTATGCGGGTAAAACCGCGGGGCGCAGCTAGTCTTCTATAAAGTAAAGTGGGGCTACCTTGACGGAACGGCAGTAGGGTGTGATTGTGGAGCTATGTCGCAAACCATGATCCACCTCCTATCTTGCCCTCTGTGTCCCAAAACATGCAGTGTAAGTGACCTCTGCGCTACAACTGACGACGCCGTGGAAGTGGCAAATTTTTGGGCCAACAAGATATAAAATTATATATATATCTTACTGTACTGTACTATGTACTACTTATTTCCTAATTTATGTTATAGGTGTGTACCGACCTTAATTTTGCGCGTTTTTATTTTTAGTGTTTATCAGTGGAAACTTGTAAATAAATGGTCTTCAGTTTCATATTTTTTATGAACACTAAAACTTAGCTATAAGTTTCTCAAAAATAATAAAATAAAGACACTTTACGTGTCTCTCTGTGTGACCTAAACGGATTTTGATGCGGCTTGTAC
Organism: Apamea monoglypha; assembly: GCA_911387795.2. Taxonomy (NCBI): domain Eukaryota; kingdom Metazoa; phylum Arthropoda; class Insecta; order Lepidoptera; family Noctuidae; genus Apamea; species Apamea monoglypha. The sequence continues at coordinate 2,543,509 of OU426922.1, read as the reverse complement.
TCTCATTTAGAGAATTCCAGAAGGGTTATTATGCATAAAGCATTATTATTAAACTTACATGGGTGATTAAATAAAAAATATATCTCGATGTTTTGTAAAGTCGTAAAAACCGAGCGAAGCAGGGGCGCCAGTTATACAATATTTATAAAGAAAGAAAGAAAGAAAAAGTATTTATAACATGACATGACATGACACGACACAAACACACACACATGACATGACACGACATGTTATTGTTGTTTATGTTGTTGTTATTGTGACATGACATGTTTTTTGTTTTGTTTTTATTTTATAACAATGGTTTGCTGCACTTTACAGCTATAATTAAATTCTGGTGTTTTTACGGGTTTTTTTTTATTCAGTTCCCGCTTAATAATCTCGCGCACCGAATTCTACATAAATTATAAAGTAATGTAGTTTTTTCCTAAAACTCCCCCATTCGAATTCCCTGTAGGTACTAGGGTAGCATAATCAACTGCAGGCTCTTCACATTGGGAAATAGACTCAGAGACACTGGTAGTTACCGTGCGCCGGTAAATCAAGCCCGATGTGACGGGAGGGGCTTACTATCGCATTGTGCATTGCATACATTTTATATTATAAACGTATTGGCTTGCTAGCTGTATTTTAGAGGTAGTTTCATTTTAAATTAATAGTTTCATAGCAGAAATGCTGATTCTGATTTTCTTTCAGAGAAGTTTTTTACAGTGCCCATTTTCGTGGTTAAACAGTAAAAATCTCACCTATATATCTACTATAAGTGAAGTCAGCTGTTATTTCAAAATTTTTTTTTCATTTATAAAGTAGCACAATTGATGACACTTTATTTACATTACAATTTAGCTTATTAGCCAATGGCGCCGATTTCCTTGTTCACATACTAAACTAAATTTAAGTTCAGTGCATATTTTTCTTTCTATTTCGTTAAGAAAAGGACAGAAGATAAATATTAGTTTAGTCCTGTCAAATTAAGATACTCCATAGACAAGGTTAGACGTGATTAAAAAAAATGGCTACTAAAAATACGTCAACTTACGTCAAGCGCTGACTAATTTAACATGACTAAACTAATATTTATCTTCTGTCCTTTTCTTAATGAAATAGAAAGAAAAAGATGCACTGAACTTAAAAGTAATTTAAATGTAACTTAAATTGCTAAGTAGCTATATAATTAGAAATTGTCCAATAACGTCTTTCTTATTCACTATAAGTTAAGGGGTTATTTATAAGATTCAGTCATGATTCAGCTACCTGATGCTAGTTATTAACACTATTGATAGCTCACTTCTCCTAAGTTTTCGCGATGAGATTGTTACAGAATAGATGGGCTAAGTGATAAATGATTTTATTTCTGTAAGTAGGTTTGTAGAAACACTTTTACACGTCAATCATATGTTTAAAATTATATAAGATAGGCGTTTCCTATCTGACTACTCTGAGAAGAAAGGCCGAAACAAACTCAGAGCTGAAGTTCAATTGGCTGTAATTCAATTTGAACTACAGACAGGAAATTAATCTCTGTTTAGTGACTACGTTGTCTGACACCTCATTGTTGAAAGCGGTTCAATATTAGTTCAGAGAAAGATAATTTATTTGTCCAAAACATGAGTATACATACACACATGGCATGCAACATGTTACATTCAATTAAATCATGCAATGGTGGCTGAGAGGTAGAGGCTCTGACTTGTAGGGAGACTTGTGTGACGAGTTGTAGGTCGTGGGTTCAAACCCAGGCAGGCGCCACTGCACCACTACTGCTCTCAGAACGGTGAAGGACAACATCGTGAGGAAACCGGCATGTCCTAGAACCAAAAATTCGAAGACATTTGACATCTATCAACCCGCACTGAGCTCGCGTGGTGGAGTATGGCCCACTCCCTCTCACCGAGAGGAGGCCTGTGCCCCAACAGTGGGAACATTATAGGCTGATTATCTTTAGGCATGTTTTGTCTCAACGGTCTACAAATATAAAGTTAATGTTGTACAGAAAACAAACTTACTCACACATGGACTACACAGTGAGATACATCCCCATTTCCCTTTGCTGTATACGATTTAAAAGGAGATATTACCAGTCCTGTAACAAAGCGCTGATTTTCAAAAGACAGTTAACTTTTATCTCAAGAATAAAACAATATGACAATTTGACATATTTCCTATTCAAAAGCTGTCAAACTGGAAAATTCGGTCCTGATATTAGAGATAACAGTATGTTGAAAAATCTGAGGGCAATTCTCGTAATTTTAAGAACGTTCACAGTCGGATCTCAGTCTCAGTTTGTCAAAAATACCTTTAATTTCCCTACATTTTTGAAAAGTTTTTGAAATTGATCGTTGCTGAGATGAGATTGCGACTTTGAACGTTTTTAATTACGAGAATAGGCCTTCTGTTGTAAATGAAATTCAACTAAAGGTACACTGAAAACAAATGATGAAATTCGATTCACGCAATACCGCAGTGATATCAATATTATTGTGGGCACAGAATTGCAGATTACAGACACATTGAAGGTATTAATTCCGACACTCATTGTGTAATGTATGTAATACGCGGTCGAATACTATTGTTAACTTTCGCTGGCATGCAATACAATTTTCCACTCAGTATTCGTAACAATTTATCGTCACACACATTAATTTTATCAGCCTATTATTGTCCCACTGCCTCATACAGAAAAGGTTCGAGCATTGATCACCGCACTTGTTCAATGTGGTGTGGAAATTTCAGACATGGATTATGCATTGGCGAAATGAGTGCGTACTATCGCCTCTGTTTTGAGCTTACTCTCAAAACGACGATGAAAAATATCGTAAGGAAACCGGCATGCCCTAGAACCAAAAATTCGAAGATATGTGACATCCGCCAACCCGACCTGGGCCCGCGTGGTGGGTTATGGCCCACTCCCTGTCACAGAGAGGAGGTCTGTGACCCAGCAGTAGGAACATTATAGGCCGATTATGTTGTTGTATCGCCTCTCCCCAATCCTTCGGAGTATACAGGTGTAATATTATTATTGTAATTACAGGTTTCCTCACGATGTTTTCCTTCACCGTATATCAGTGAAGTGATATCCAAACAAGTCGCATCAATTTGCTATAATTATTTTTATGTAATACTAGCTGCGTCCCGCAATTTCACCTGCATAAGTCTCGTTTCCGTAGAAATATCGGGATAAAAGTATCCTATGTCCTAATCCAGGTCATGATCTACTCATGTGCCAATCTTCATCTAAATCCGTTTTACCATTTTAGCGTGAAAGCGTAACGAACATAAAAAAAATCAAATCTTTTCTCAAATATGACAGACGATTGTTACATTCACAGATACCACACTGTATACTTGTATAGCTTCAAATACCTACAAAACCACGAGGCACACCTGCACATCTGCCGTCCCATCTTTCATAAATATGTTCATATGATATCTTCGAAGCTACCCTATCCCCTTTACAAATCACTCACAAGTACATTTTCAAGGCAAAATTAAACTAGAATAGTTCCAATGAAATCGGAAATACAACTGAGTTTTACCTTTGGTACTAAATTAAATTATGTTTAGTAACAAAATAGTTTTAATTCTGGTTCAGAGGAAGCCGATGATTGGGTCGATCCTCCGGTCGCCACCCACTGGACTCTATAACGTTATTATCCCCTAGTAGGGAAACCATTGGTTTGTAAAACTTTGGACACGTGTAGCTTTTGTTTCAAACAATTGAGTATCCAATTAATTATGGACGAGAATTTTTTTTATTCAAAATTCTCATCTTTTATGTACGGTAACGCGGTAACGGCCGCGACTTACGAGTTGTAGGTCGTAGGTTCGAGCCCCGACAGGCGCTTTACTTTGTGTACATTATTTCATCACCACTGCTCTCAAAACGGTGAAGGAAAACATAGTGAGGAAACGGGCATGTCCTAGAACCAAAAATTCGAAGACACGTGACATCTACCAACCCGCACTAGGCCCGCGTGGTGGAGTATGGCCCACTCCCTCTCACCGAGAGGAGGCCTGTGCCCCAGCAGGGGGAACATTAGGGGCCGTATGTACGAGTCAACAAGCCGAAAAGCTTCAACATTATATTAGTTAACCAAATTATTGCTACCATGCCTTTACAAAAAAAAAAAACGTAGTTACACCCGTCCATTAGGTAAACCGTTTTTTGATAGATGGAACTGCAGCAACACACAATACATTGATTGATACACGTACGGTATTATAATGTCTGTAAGAAGCCATAAAAAAGATAATTCAATAAGATAAGGCAGTTTATATATTTATTTTATTAAGCATTTTATGGTTAACTTTTACGTAATCTGGAACATGTACAGACGCCAGCAGGTCAAGCCACCCGAAACTATCAGTTTTTCCCAATCAACCTTGAACCTTAATGTTATAGCAATAAAGTTGAAAATCTATTAAAGTTTGACAGATTGTAGTAGCTTGATGTGCTGGCGTCTGTACGTTCTAAGACAGCTGTCAAAAAACGGTTAACCTAATGGATAGGGTATACTAAATTTTTTGTTAGATCTTTCAGATGAAAATATTGATTTGGGTGAGGCCGATGCATTCCAGACACTTCAATTACTGCCTGAAAAAAACACTGTTTCGAATGCGAAACCCAGCAGCATCAATATAACCTATACCTCAACGTAACCTTTTATGCGACGGGTTAACCGACTAACCTATCCGTATAGCAAAAACGTTTTATGTTGAACGATAACAGTAACGCATTAGCAGTGAGTGGTTAGCCACAGAGTAGTCTATTCACTTTAATTTTACGAGTTACTGCTAACTAATAAGGACTAATAAGATTTTGTTTTCATTAGGTACTGACGCTGTTGGTGTGTTTTAACTTTAAAGCGAGACCTCTGTATTTGCGGCGGCCTCTCGCGCCCGCCCCTGGTGCAAGCCATGGTCCAGGGCGAGAGGGAGTGGGAGGCAGGCTTCTGCGAAGCAGTCATGCTAGCGAAGGAGGTGGCGGGACGGATTAGGGAGAGAGCCTCCCGTCCTAGCCGCCGCGGGAGACGCTCCGGGCGTCGGGAGCCGCGTGACGACTCCCGGCCACCGTAGGCGCGGGCCTGCGGGCGGAGAGCAATGGGTAGCTCACCGCCCGATCAGACCAGGCCCGTGCCGGACGGCGCGTAAGTGTTCCACGCGCGCCTCAAAGAGTTGTCAGCATAATCTGAGGGGCCCCTTAGGGCCGAAGCCTGCCGGGTCAGCGGGATTGTCCGAAAGGGTTACCGCTACCCCGGAACATAAAGGGCAAAGGAAGGAACATGGGTGGGTTTTAGTCAGTAAGAGTCTGACACTCGGGACGGGTCATTTGATGATTTCCAATCTGAAAAAAAAAAAAAACGCCGTTGGTCCCGGCTGTCATTCGTGAATCTTTGACAGTCGTTACGGGTCGTCAGTAGCCCGAAAGTCTGCCAACCAGACTTACCATGGGCTATCGTATAACCCAATAGTCATCAGCATAGGCAGTCGCTTCATGTAAGATACTGGTATTCAGCTGCATTCGGTTAGACTGGAAGACGACTCCAAAATAGTTGGGAAAAGGCTAGGCAGATGATGAATACTTTAGACTTTGGCATCGTGGGGAAGACGTGGATGAGACTCGAACAGACCAGGGAAGCATGGCACAAAAGGGAGGTGGCCTATACTCAGTAGTGGGGGGTGGAGGCTGCCAATGATGATCATGATGAGTACCTGACTATGAAACCCAAATTGGGTTAGCTATACAAACGATACTCTACTACCTCGTTAGTCTACTGGTCACCAGCACGACAGAATCTCCTAGTTCGATCCTAATTCTGGCAAAATGCTATCGGATTTTTCTAATTCTTTTTAGACCTCCGTCTACCCCTTTCGTGGAATACAGACGAAATGTTAACATTTGTTATAGGTATAACACAGAGAGACAGACACACACGCACAGAATATGACCAGAATATGATTTTTGCTGTGCCCGACTGGGTCCATATTGATCTTTTACCTTGTAATACCATCTATGTAACACATGGAATGCAATAAAGATTTGAATATTGACAATAATGATGCAATGGATTTGTATACGTGATACTTTATAATATTTTAACAGCTCTGTGCACAAATAAACATAAATTCCAATTGGTTTAGTTTCATGATATCCTAATTTCAGAACAAATTACTCGAACAAAAAATCGACATTTTTTGTTCGAGTAATTTGTCGTCCCATCTCATTTCATGGTGCCCCTACGGATATTCTCTTTGCTGCTTACACTTGACTCCGGCGGCTACTCGACGTTCTATCAGGAAGGATTGAGACATCGCCGAGACTTCCTTTGAGAGATGCGATAGCTCTTAATGAATTTTTCTTTAAGAAAAGGAATGGGGATTAGGGATGAGAAAATACCAACGTAAAGAAGGAAAGTGGCTCTAAGTGATTTTATTTTGTGGCAGCTGATTGAAGCGCCGTTGTAGATTCAATTAGTTTTAACAGGAGAATGGTTTTAAAGTGCTGCTGGCAGTGGATAATCAAATTATCTAGGTAATATTCAATCAATCAAAATATTTTATTTTAAACGTAACCTTAACATCAGAAGGTGCACGGTTCTAATTGGTCATTTCCTATGGAGATGAGCTGGCAAGAAACTCCACGGTTACTCTTTGAAAAATAATTGGCTTTTACAATGTTTTCAAATGGGAGGACAGTGTAGGCCTGTCAACAAGTACCAGGTACTTAATAAGATAAATTCGTTAGATAAGCCAACTGATTCCTTATAGATTTACGTCTTTAGATTTACCTTTGATTCGGTGGTATTTTCCACGGCTCGAATGTCTAACGGTATTTTCACCTCACTTATTCCAGAAATAGCTTGAGGCACCTACCAGGCTGGCAGAATCTTTAAGGGGATACTTAAAAGGTCAGCTAAGTCAAACGAAATAAGAGAATTCAAGCTTTGTATTGACACTTTCATTCAAATATTTAGAACACGAGTTACGATAAATTCGACTTATTTCTGAACTCAGACGAATTTTATAAATTCCGAAATAAATTGTAAATGAAATTAAATCGATTTTTTTTTTGAGTACCTAGGTTCGACAGTGTTTTTTGCCCTGCATTAGATTGAGGTTCGATCAGGTTTAATGGTACAAAAATTAAACTTTTTTGAGATTTTAGCTTTCGTACGTGACCCATGACGATGACGTGAATATAGGAATATTCTGATATCATTTTGTTTAGTGAAATTCTTGACAATAATCTTTTTCTTGTATGAAAAAAAAATGGTTTTGAAAAAAAAAAAAAATGAATTACCTATAATCCGGGTATTTCCGTTTTAATGAACACAGACTTTCATTTATCCTTTGTAATCTGTGACCTTTGCGAGTCCATTTATTTCTTTGAATAGTTCTTCTTGAATACATCCACAGACACTTCGCTACCCAATGTAAGTTGTAGGCAGACGCTTACTAATGGCATCATGCGGTTAGGATTTAGTACAAAACGTGCCTAGCATGTCGCTTCATTGTCGTAGCGACGCACTGTTCCGAAATGTTGCGACACTCGAGAGAACAGTTGGTTCTGAGGATCTATTCGAGTTCCAATAAACAATGTGTTACTCGATATGTTTAACAACAATCGAATGATTTGTGGCAGGCGGTGTGTGTGTGTGTGTGTGTGTGTGTGTGTGTGTGTGTGTGTGTGTGTGTGTGGCATGTGTGTGATGTAAACAAGCGTTCAGTTTAATTCAATCAGTTGCGTAGTTTTTGTATGACCATTGTATGAACTAGATAGTAACGATACAATTAGATCTGCCCTTAGAATAGAATAGAATATCCTGCTAATAATATTATAAACGCGAAAGTTTGTATGGATGGATGGATGTTTGTTACTCTTTCACGCAAAAAGTACTGAACGGATTTGGATGAAATTTGGCACACAAATAGTTTATAACCAGGATTAACACATAGGATACTTTTTATCCCGATATTCTCACGGGGTCGAAACTTATGCGGATGAAATCGCGGGGCGCAGCTAGTAATAGATATATTTTTAACTCAAAGAGCCTTTAATTGAAATGATTAAAAAAAAAAAAATACTCGCTCTGCATCAATGTCAATTGGATTGCTACACACTATTTTAATTTTGAGCACTGAAAAATTATTTTATTTCTCTAAGAAGGTACCTACAAACACTTTTACACGTCAATGATATTTTTAAAACTAGATGGGGTTGGCGTTTCCTATCTGACTACTCTGAGAAGAAAGGCCGAAACAAACTCAGAGGTCACAGTCTTTTTTAAAGTCAAGACATAATCTTGGTCAGATCATGAGAAGACCGTGTACATAGATTGGTGTCTGAATTGGTGTTTTTACGAAAGAACCACACATATTGAGACCTGACCAGTCAGTGCACGCATTAAAATTTGTTAGTAATCGTGCAGCTCAAATCAAAACTTAAGGAGCTCAACTAGTTCACTAAATCAGAGGGCCAATTCTCGTAATTTAAAACGTTCAAAATCTAGTCGCAGTCTCATCTCAGCGACAAACAAATTTCAAAAACTTGTCAAAATGTAGAGAAATTAGAAGTATTTTTTGACAGATTGAGACTGAGATCAGACTGTGAATGGTCTTAAAATTACGAGAATTGCCCCTCTGGTAATCGATTCGAATTATATTTCTTAAAATTTCATCGATATTATCATCAGCCTAGCCTTTTCTCAACCATGTACCAGTACCAGTATTTTACATGGAGCGACTGCCTATCTGACCTCCACAACCCAGTGACTGGGTAATACGATACCCCTTGGTAAGACTGGCCGCAGACTTTCGGATTTCTGACGACCCGTAATGACTGTCAAAGATCCACGAATGACAGCCGGGACCAACGGCTTAACGTGCTCCCCGAGGCACGGAGGGGTCTTGTTATTTAAAGATGGTCATCCATCCACGGAACATCGGACCGTGCGACTGTTATTACTTAGCCAAAAGCCCCTTTTCCTTCTTTATCGACATTCGTAAGAAATCGAATAATTAAAGTACGCGCATCCTTACTTCATCATAAGTCCTCTAGTAGCGATGCCTAAGATTTGCTGACCTTTAGAAACCTTTTTTTGTATGTAAGAAAGCACAAGGCTTCATATTTGTGACGTGTCTTTGTAATTATGAACGTGTGACGACTTCTTAGATGTTTCTTTGTCTAAGTTTTGGACTTTGTTATGTGCTAAGTTCTTATTTATGAAGGTTTTGCGTAAAGTTATTTTGTTGATGAAAGTATGAAAGGAAAGAAGTTATTTACTAGGTGGCACGGGATGATAGGGGCTCAAGGCTAAATAATAATAACCGTACGGGTCGATCGAAGGTTAAGCTACACGTGCCGCGGTCGGTTCGTGGATGGGTGGCAATCCATTACACATCGAAATTCCTCCGTGCTTCGGAAAGCACGTTAAGCCATTAGTCCCGGCTGTTATTCGTACTATCTTCGACGACTGTCGAAGAAGTTCGAAGAAAAAGAATGTCAGAATTTCGGGTTATCGACTACCCAAAACGACTGTTTTGGGTAGTCGAAAACCCGAAATTCTGACATCCAGTCTTGCCAAGGGGTAATGTATTACCCAGTAACTACAACAAAGTTGGGAAAAGGCTTGGCAGATTGTTTGAGGTACTACGGGATGATAATTATTATAATTTAGGTATTTAGTGAGAAGTTATAAGAGTCTCATTAAAAGAAATTTCACCATTGATAATATCGGGAACCGCGTATCTTTCTTTCTGATGTCGACTCAACTTATCATAACTTGAGTCTACATCAGAAAGAAAGATTACAGTTTAGACTTACTAAAACGGGCATACTGGATGTAGGAAAAAAAGCCGCCAGGACCAAATAGGATTGAGCGGGTCACATCAGCGGTCAAAGTATCCACAGCCGGCCGGCGCAAAAAGAATGGCGAGATGACCTGCACATGTACTGCGAGGGCCGGTTCAAGGTGGCGCGGGAAAAGAGTTCCTAAAAGGACTTAGGGCGGCCTTTGGCCAACAGTGGGACAGTGTAGGCCAACAAAACAATAATTCGTCGTCATCTGCCGAGCCATTTCCCAACTATGTTGGGGTCGGCTCCAATCTAACTGGATGCAGCTGAATACCAGTATTTTACATGGAACGACTGCCTATCTGATCTCCACAACGCAGTTACTTGGTAATACTATACCCCTTGATAACGACTAGGCTTTCGGGCTTCTGACGAGACGGTAACGACTCTCAAAGATTTACGAGTGACAGCCGAGACACGAGGCACGGGGTGGTCTTGGTATGTAAAGATGATCATCCGCGGACCGACTACGGCAAGAGTACGATCGACCCGTGCGGCTGGAATAGTGCTTCATTCTTTCATTTCTTACTTATTATTGTATGTATGAAATATAGTCTATAAGACTATATTTGAATTTGAAGATGTAGGTGGGGAAAAGTGGAGATCACAATGGACAATGGAAACGTTACTTTACTATTCCAGTCTTACAGAAATGAGACAAAATGAAAAGAAAAAGAAAGAAAGAAAAAGATGATGAAGATGAATGAGATTCATAGACACTCCGCCTTGGAGTGTAAATGTGGTGCTGTTCCACAAACGATGGAGCACTTAATATCATGCCCTGCGTGTCCTGTCAGCTGCACGTTACAGGAACTGATGGACGCTGGTGATGGTGCCAAACAAGTGGCCGAATTCTGGGCCGAGTCCATTTAGATTGCTATCGACACGCTAAGAAGAAGAAGTCTTACTAAGGGGTCTTACCCAGTAGCTGTGTTATGAAGGTCAGATAGACAGTCGGTCCACTACAAAAAAAACTCTGTTTGCAATAAAAAAATATGTACATAAAGTGACCTTGACAAAGTTACCTAACGATGCATTAAACAATCAAGTTTATAGTTATTCGGAACTGTGTCGGATTTCGGTGCAAACGCACGTAGTTACCAAGTTTGTCGTTACATTAGTTTGACAGTTAATTTTAGTTGAGCTCAATAACGAGCAGTATTTTGATATGAAACGAAATTCTGTTTTGGTTGATATTCAGATTAATAATATAATTACGATAAGAGAGTGGTGGCCCAGTGGTAACGGCCGCGACTTACGAGCTGTAGGCCGTAGGTTCGAACCCAGACAGGTGCTTTGCTTTGTGTAAATTATTTCATCACCACTGCTTTCAAAACGGTGAAGGAAAACATCGCGAGGAAACTGGAATGTTCTAGAACCAAAATTTTGGAAGACATGTGACATCTATCAACCCGCACTGGGGTCGCGTGGATCACGGCCTACTCCCTCTCACTGAGAGGAGGCCTGTGTCCCAGCAGTGGGAACATTAATAGGCTGATTATGAAAGACTATTTAACATTAAGAACAAAGTAAATATTAATCAACCGTTGAATTAACGACAAGACGTGATCATAAATTGTAATTATGATTAAAATTTTGTTGAAATTACAACCTTTCTTTTGATGTACCCCTAAATATTGCTCTGAAAGCTTTTAAAAGGATAATGGCTCCCAGTTTGTAGACAAAGTAAATCGAATATTTAATTAAACGTCAGAAGCGACCACGGGCCTTTAAAATTGATTTATGATCTCAAGAATCGATATAAAATTAATGGCTGCTGTTTAAATATTGTATAGAGATGTTTTAAAAGGTTTTAAGCAGGGTTTGGGTGGTTATCTGTTGGTATTTTGATGTTTATCTTTTTATTTCGTTTTGCATTTAGGTAATGGATGGCCTAATAAAGGTAAAGGTGATGATCGGGCGAAGCATTTCAAAATAATGACTTTTATTTGTCTTTGGAACTATTAAATCATCATCTGCCTAGCCTTTTCCCAACTATGTTGCGGTCGGCTTCCAGTCTAACCGGATGCAGCAGACTACCAGTATTTTACATGAAGCGACTGCCTATCTGACCTCCACAACCCAGTTACTGGGTAACACGATACCCTTTGGTAAGACTGGTTGTCAGGCTTTCGGGCTTCTGACTACCCGTAACGACTGTCAAAGATCCACGAATGACACCTGGGACCAACGGCTTAACGTGCTTTCCGAGGCACAGAAGGGTCTCGGTATGTAAAGATGGTCACCCATCCACAGACCAACCGCTTCAAGCGTAGCTTAACCTGATCGATCGACCTGTGCAGCTGTTATTATTTAGCCACAGGCCCCTCGGCCCCTTTGGAACTATTAAATGATAATGATAAATGATTTTATTTCTGTAAGTAGGTTTGTACAAACACTTTTACACGTCAGTCATATTTTTTAAACTAGATGAGATCTGCGTTTCTTAACTGACTACTCTGAGAACAAATGCCGGAACAAACTTGGAGGTCACAGTCTCTTTTTAAGTCCAGCCATAATCTTGGTCAGATTATGTGAAGATATATTCATATATTTAGTTGTATTCCATAATGTTGTAGAAGTGTTACAATGGCTTAAAGCTAAGGCACAGACGCCAGCACATCAAGCTACTATAATCTGTCAATTTCTTTAATAGATTTTCAACTTTATTGCTAAAGCAATAAGATTCAAGGTTTATTGGGTAAAATTGACAGTTTCGGGTAGCTTGACCTGCTGGCGTCTGTACAATTATGGACTCTGTAGGGCACAGCAAAAAGTATAAAATTAAAATAAAAATAAATTTAGGACACAAATTAACAATAAGCAATTTTCAAAATACGTTATTAACATTAAATTTTTATAGGTAAATATAACATTTTTATTTTATAAATAAGATTTTTTAATATAAAATTTTATTTTTTTCATGTATTCAAGACTGATTCACACGGTGCGATTTAATTGCCTGTAGCATACTTACCTGTTGAAGCAACAATAAAAGCTGCACCATTTACCTAAGCAGCGTTAAGACGATTCATCATCCTTTGTACAAGTTGTTGCCAAGCAAGAAACTTGCTTCGTTTAAATCGGGCTTAACTACACATGAATGTGTCCCTCGTAGACAAAAGCATAAGTAGCCTATAATATTCCCACTGCTGGGACACAGGCCTCATCTCTTCGAGAGGGAATGGGCTGCAATCTACCACGTGGGCCCTGTGCGGATTGGTAGATGTCACATGTGTTCGAATATTTGGTTCTAGGACATGCCGGTTTCCTCACGATGTTTTCCTTCACCGTTTTAAGAGCAGTGGTTATGAAATTATTTACATAACGTAAAGCAGTTGCCTGGGTTCGAACTCACGGCCACCAGTGCTCTCATTCTTTTTTTGTAGACATAAGCAATTCTGATGATATTTCGAGGTATAGAATAAACTCCACCAATATAAACATCATCATCTGCCTAATCTTTTCCCAACTATATTGGGGTCGGCTTCCAGTCTGACCGGATGCAGCTGAATACCAGTATGACATTAATAAATACAAAACATGAAAAAATCTCGAACAAATATGCATAGGTACCTATAGGTACCCAATTTAATTGACAATCACTTATCGAATCAACAGCGTCGATGGACTAATAAATCCGAATATCCGACTAAATGCGCGTCGGACGATCCCAACCATCCACCCCTGTTACCGGGGGCATAGAATGCGAATTATACAGAAGCGCCACTCCCATATTCGAAATGTCTAAATTTTTCGGCGAAAGAAAATTTCCAGTGCAGTCAGTATTGTACCATCTCATATACCTATACTTCGCTTTTGCCCTCGTGAAGGTCGAAAAGGACATCATTCAGGTTTGAAACATTTTTGTTTGAAACCTGAAATTAAAAAATTAAAGCCGGCCAGAATAAAAAAAAAACGGGTTTCTTATGGGAACACCCTCAACATTTTTTACTATTACAACGAGAGTATACAATTAACCCTTCCGCTGCTATATATTATGACTTAAAACGTTTCGAGCATTAAAACATTAATTTTCTATATATTCTCGTTTAAAGCATTAAGTTTTAAACGAGAAACAACCTAGCCACTTCGACCGGTTCTATGATTCTCGCATCCAGCGGATTCCTACGGTCTTCACCGAGTCATCGGTCCACTTTGTGGGAGGCCTTCGAACGCTTCATCTTCTGGTACGCGGTAGCCATTCCAGACCTTTCGGTCCCATCGGACATTCTCTTCTCTTCTGCGAAAAATGTGACCTGCCCGGTGGTACTCAAAGAATTGCCAACCATTTTTTTAATTCTTGAAGATGTTATTTCCCACAAGAAGACAGTATATTTTTATTTTTGTGGCTTTAAGTTTTGGGTACGAAATTAATGATGTCCAAAAAGATGATGTATCAAAATCATCCTATGTCCTATGCCAGGCCCTATCCGAAATTTCATTCAAATCCGTTCAGCCGTTAAGGAGTGATAAGGTAGACAGAGAATAATATGTCCATAGGTCAATGACCAGCGGTCCAGTGACCAATTACCATTAGGGTCGAAAATAAGGTATATGAGCTCAACTTTTACATTTTTTTTTTTCTGTGACTTCATGCACTACCGTCGTCGAACATAGGCACTTTGTTGGACGACTATACTTTCCGCCTCGCTGCTCCCTTAAACTAGGAGCATCGTGTTGTTCTCCTCATCGCTGTCACTGTGGCGAAATTGTCAACAGCCTCGGACACCACGGCTTGTCTTGCAACCGAAGTGCGGGTCGCTTAGCACAGCACGCAAACATTAACGACATCATTCGACGAGCTCTTGTCACCGTCGGCGTTCCAGCTGTATTAGAACCCAATGGTTTAGCGCGACGATGGCAAGAGACCGGACGGCATGTCTTTATTTCCATGGAAGGTGGGTAGGCCTTTCGTGTAGGATGCAACTTGTGTCGATACTCTTGCGCTATCCCATCTTCCAGGGTCGGCGTGCTGCGCTGGTGCTGCTGCTGCGGCTGCGGAAAACCTCAAGCGGCGTAAATATACCTTATTGATAATTATATCTTTTAAAACCCTCGGGCCGTGGGGTCCCAGTGCTCATGGTCTTTTTAAGGAAATTTCGAAACGACTGGTTGAAACTTCCCATGACCCAAGGGCTGGCTTTTACCTTGGCAGAGGCTAAGCATTGCCATACAACGTGGCAATGCCGCCGGTGTCTTGGGTACATTACCAGTCGACAGCGATGCGGATGAATATTTCGACGCTATATTTTAGTTTTAGTTAATTTAGGATATAATTTTGTTATTTTAGTGTTAGCTTGTAAATTGTAATTGGTACCCCATTTTTATTTATACTTAATAACAAGTAACAAAGGACTCAAATATGTTAGTAACAATATTTCTTAACAAATATCTACGGACGCCAGCACATCAAGTTACTACAATCCTACAATCTGTCAAATTTATTTAATAGATTTTCAACTTTATCGCTAATGCATTAAGGTTCAAGGTTGATTGGGAAAATTTGACAGTTTCGGGTAGCTTGACCTGCTGGCGTCTGTACGTTAGTAAACTTAACCTATACACTTAACTTAAGGATGCAATATAGTTCATGCGAATCCCTGCTACAACCTCAACACCGATGTGGAAAGTTTGCAGCAGCGATTCACATACAAGTAGCCCAGTCTGCTCGCGATACACCGCAATATAATGATACACGATTACTTTTTCTATTGTTACCAACCTTAGTATCACTTGTCCCACGGGACTAGTGGGACATATCATCCCACTTGTCCCATCATGGGACTGGGTCAATGGGACTAGTGGGACGGACCCGATAAAGCTTCCTAACAGACGTGGGGATATTATATTGGGACTCGCTTCTATCCAAGGTTCTCTTACTCTATGCTAGGGACTAGGGGATTAAAACTAAATTGTGATCAGTGTACGCCACTAATACTGGATCCGACAAACGTTCGGCTGGGATAGGGATCCGCCGCCGCCGTGTCAATCACGGATTATCGTGGTTCCGGCTTACGGGAATGTTCCTCTATCTATTAATTTGTATGTAGCGTGCAGGTTTTAGGTACATAGCATCTGGTTTATCGGCATGTTTCCGTGTGTATATTGAATTGTGGGTTTACTATAGATACACCTGTGCCCAACCCTTCCGGGAATATTGGCGTGGTGTTATGTTTATGTCATCATATTGTGCTTAATATATATGTTGAGAGATGTATGCTCGAATTGGTCCCGTTTGCCGAATTATCGATTCATGGAAGAGGTTGGTATTTCGCTGGAAATACAGTTCCAAGTCCAACAAAATACCAAAACTAATGATTTAGGCGTTGCCGTTGGTTGACACTCTAGCCTAGATTAAAATAAATAAATAAAAATCACTTTTATTTCCTCTTTTACGATATTTCTAAAAAAAATATTGAAATAAGTTAGCTTAAAATAATAAAATACCTAGTAAGTTTATAATTGTTATAGTGTAACAAGAAACCTCTCGAGGTGATCACCTCTTCCAAAGATTTCCATTTTCCCAGTCTTTAGCTATAAGTCGCCATTTTGGTCCAGCAATTTCTTGGAATCATCACCCCATCGTGTGTAAGTTCTTCCTTCGTAGAGTTTGCCCTGTGCGCACTGGCCGATATTATACAAGTACGCTGGACATCATACTATCGATGACAAAACGAAGACATAATTATGATTTTCGCCATTTTGACTAGAGAACTAATATTTTTGATAGTGAGTTTTACAAAATGCGCATATTCTTATTATAAAAATGTTCAAAATATCTCGTAAGCCGTTTCGTTTAGTCGATTTTTGCGTATACACAAAAAAGTCTTATTCCACGATTTAGTACCAAAACGTACAAAAACAACACGACGGCCATTTGCAACAATGTATCAATTTTAGTTCCTGAGACGCTCGAGGCGCTTTGAGTCGGCATAAAAAACAACTGTCATTTCGTATATAGTATATTTAGTCCAACGTACTTGTTTATTAGAGGTCAGTGCCTGTGGGCCTTTTGGTCCATGTCAGGGATGCGCCACGTGCCCGCCTAAATTACGTAACACAAACGCTGAAATAAATATTGTAGAAGCCAGTCAACATAAAGCTAAAGAACCTTGAAATAATTCACAAAGTCAAAAAGAAAAATAAAGAAGCATAAAAATATAGACAATATACAAGCAAGAAGTTCTGTAAGTCATAAATAAAAATAGACAAATAGTAAAGAAGCAAGAACAGTATTGTTCGGTGAGCGTGTATCGTAGGATCAATGTGGGTGGTAGGCAAGTGAGGAATGGGGCTTTAATGTATGTTAACAAGTATCTTAAGGAAAAACAGACCCGTTTGAATAAATATTTTAGTTTATACGCCTTTGGGGTTAAGGCCGTGTGCCAAAAAATCAGTAAATTAAACCAAAATGCTATAGAATAGGATTTTTTTTGTTAATGTACAGACGCCAGCACATCAAGCTACTACAATCTGTCAAATCTCTTTAATAGATTTTCAACTTTATCGCTAAAGCATTAAGGTTCAAGGGCGATTGGGAAAATTTGACAGTTTCGGGTAGCTTAACCTGCTGGCGTCCGTACATAATTTCACAAAAATGACGGAGTATAGGGAGCAGTGGTGGCCCAGTGGTAGCGACCCCGACTTACGAGTTGTAGGTCTTGGATTCGAACCCAGGCAGGCGCTTTACTTTGTGCAATTTATTTCATCACCACTGCTCTCAAAACGGTGAAGGAAAACATATGATACTCCTTGATAAGACTTTCTGGCTACTGACGACCCGTAACGACTGTCAAAGATCCACGAATGACAGCCGGGACCAGCGGGTTCACGTGCTTTCCGTGGCACAGAGGGGTTTTGGTATGTGTAGATAGTCACCCATCCACGGACCAACCGCAGCAAACGTAGCTTAACCTGATCAATCGACCCGTGCGGCTGTTATTACTTAGCCATAAGCCCACCCTAGGTGGCCATCCCTCCTAGGGCATAATTAGCATAAAATGTTCCCGTTGCCGGGTCTCAGGCTTCCTCTCGTGAGAGGGAGTGGGCCGTAATCCACCACACGGACCCAGTGCAGGTTGGTGAATTTCTTCGAATTTTTGGGTCTAGGACATGCCGGTTTCCTCACTATGTTTTGATTCGCCGTTTTGTGAGCAGTGGTGATGAAATAATTTACACAAAATAAAGTGCCTGCTTGGGTTCGAACCTACAACACGTAAGTTGTGGCCTTTACCACTGGGTCACTGCTGCTCTCAGTTTACGGGTCATGAGTAAAAAATAAAACAACTACACAAAAATGAAGACAATAAAGGTATCTTCTATCAGCCCCACACGCCATAAATATTTGACTTGAAACAAGCGGCGTCGGATACCATTTAAAGAACAATGTCATATAATTTACAATCGTTCCTGGCAGCTCAGCCTCTTTTACTCTTGGACTGCAGCCAGAATTTTACATAATAAACCTCTTAATAGCATTCCGGTTAGATTTTAAACATCACACACTGGTGTGGTGCTTTATGACGGTAGATGGAGGAGGAGACTGCCAGAATGGGTTTAACGTGGTTCCGAGGTGAAATATCGTGCATTCTTTTAGTTTATAAATGTCGCTTTGTGTGGTGAAGATGGGTTAGTAGTGCAGTATGTTTTTAAAAGGAGTATGTAGGGACCGTGGCGTAAGAAAAGAGGCTCGAGATGCTCAGTAGTGGGTGAAGTCGGGCTGTGGATGATGAGATGATGATGATGATGTAAGGATCGTAGCAGGTGGCGTTTTGTAGTTTCTACCACCATAGGATGACCGATGGCCGATGGAACCCACAGGTTCTGGAAGGCGACCGCGTAACGGAAGACGTAGCGTTAGAAGACCTCCCATAAGGTGGACTGAGGACCTTGTGGAAGCCCGGGAACCCGTTGGATGGGGGAGGCCTATGTCCAACAGTGGATGTCTTTCGGCTGAAATGATGATTGATAGGACAAAGGCGTGAGTTTATGTGTGTATGTTAAAACAAAAAGAGGAAGGGGATCAGACCGGAATGACAAGTTCATAGTGGATCAGACAGAAATTAACACGTAATAACAACCAGCAGGGGATCAGATCAGGGGATCTGACTAGAATAACTCGTTTTTTTAGGGGTCTGGAAGATGTGGGTTCATCACTTGTTCTTGTGGAGAAGGCCTCATCGATATACTTATATCCTCCATCTGGAACTTATAGAGTAGATGAAGGAGAATTACGCCTAGATAACCAATTGAAGTAATTTAAAAGTACCACTTAACTATCTTCTAAGATAGATGAAACGATTTAATTTTAGCTTGTACTTTTATATTTACAAAAGTGCCCTTGAAATTTGTCTGACTGAGACACGATGGAAAAAAAATACAATTCAAGTTCCACGAAAAGTTTCTTCTATTCCTTTGATCCTATAAACGAATTTTATTTTTTCCTTCATCATTCTGAATGTAATTTCACAGGCAACTTGTTATCTTTATCGTTAATTTCTTATAATATTGCCCACGCCTCGCTTAACTTAAATATTTTCCTTAAGGCAGCATATATGTAATAGAAATGGAAGATTTTCCTTAATATTACTGTCACTTTACACAACAAAATAATAACTTTTTAAGGATTAGTCTTATATCGAAGACTAGCTTCTGCCCGCGGCTTCGCCCTCGTGGATGTAGAACCCTAATTATTTTTCTAAATATAAAAGTAGCCTACATTACTCCTTACAACATCAGCTATCTGCCAGTGAAAGTCCCGTCAAAATCTGTTAAGCCGTTTCGGAGGTTAGCCGGAACAGACAAACAAAAAAATTAAAAATAGTTTTTTCTGTTATAAGTATGTACCGTATATACTTTATTCACTTCAATTTTATTTATTTGTCTAGATTTGTTTAAAGAACAAGGTGTGAAGTTTCTTCATTGAAAAGGAAGAATGCTCCGAGTAGACGGGTGACTTCAACGGAAAAAAATCACACCATAGTCCTCAATCTTCCAAACACATAAAAGGGTAGTTCATTATATCCTAGAAATTAAAGACAGCCTTTACTACCCAAACCAGTGTTTATCAGTTGTTTAGGCTGAACACCTTTTAAACTCGACATCATTATAATATGGACTTTTACATAACACTGACATTAGACACACGATGAACAAATGTTTAAGTTTTTATAGTAAGACCCACCATGTTTGAGTAACTACATTAAAAACTTTACCTTCATTCAAAATCGAAATATTTTATTTCCCATAAACCTACATGGACACCTAAACGTCAGAAGCAAGATGTACGGTTCCAATTAGTCGTTTCCTATGGAGAAGAGCCGGCAAGAAACTCCACGGTTACTCTTTTAAAAATAATTGGCTTTTTTGTACAATGTTTTCAAAGGCCTGTCAACAAGTACAAG
Source organism: Apamea monoglypha (assembly GCA_911387795.2). Taxonomy (NCBI): domain Eukaryota; kingdom Metazoa; phylum Arthropoda; class Insecta; order Lepidoptera; family Noctuidae; genus Apamea; species Apamea monoglypha. Next base: position 2,523,253 of record OU426922.1, on the reverse strand, counting down.
GTACTTGATAAAATAAAAAATGGTCTACAGATCTAAAGTCTACAAGGCCTAACAAGGCCTATTCTCTCCACTTAGATGGTAAACAAAATTTATCCTATAAATTTGAAACGACACCAATGCGGAAAAATCGCGGACACTTTTACTCCAGCAGTTTCGGCTTTTCACTTTTGTTTTTATTTTTTGGCACACACTACTCTGATTCGGCCTCAGTGTGACGTTTTTTTCGGTAACAGGACCGGCTCTGTTGTTTTCAGTCACTAGGCCCTGGCACGAACGCGCGACGTAAAGTCCAACGATTTTTTAATCGAAAATAGGTACAACTATCCTATTACATTTTGGTTTAAATTTTCTGCCAAGCACAATTAGTAACCACCCATAGATATGAAATAAAGGGGGGGTTGTGGCTAAGCTTGTGACAGCCGCACGGGTCGATGGATCAGGTTAAGCTTGCCGCGGTTGGTCCGTGGATGGGATCTTTACATACCAAGAACCCTCCGTGCCTCGGAGAGCACGGTAAGTCGTTAGTTCTGGCTGTCATTCGTGGATCTTTGACTGTTGTTACGGGTCGTCAGAAGCCCGAAAATCTGACAACCAGTTAAGACTGGTTGTCAGATTTTTTACTTAGTTACTGGGTAATACGATACCCCTTGGTAAGCCAAGGGGTATCGTATTACCCAGTAACTGGGTTGTGGAGGTCAGATAGGCAGTCGCTCCATGTAAAATACGTACTGGTATTCAGCAGCATCCCGTTAGACTGGAAGCCGACTCCAACATAGTTGGGAAAAGGCTAGGCAGATTTTTTTAGAGGTTTTTTTCAAATTAATATTATCAATGTTATAGTTATTTTGAAAGTTATTGTAATAATCACCTACTATGGGTACCTACTGAATACGAATTTATGATTTTACAACCATTTTAAGTGGGTTACATCAAAAACAAGCAATAAAAAAATTTAACAAATTGTGATTAAAAACTTTAAAAATTTCTTAGGTTTTTTTATTTAAATTTGGCTCGGGTCGGGCAGTCGATGTAGCGTACCATTGATATGGTGTACTGTCGATACAACGTATTATCGATATGGTATACTGTCGGCATAGCGTATTATCGATTTGATTTACTGTCGATGTAGCGTACCATCGATTCACTAACCCGTCGATGGAACGTTTTCGATACAGCGACTGTCGATGTAGTGACTGTCGATGTCATGAACCAGACCCGATAATGAGATATGAAAAAGTCATAAAACCAAGTGAAATGTGAAACGAGATTTTCAATTTTAAAAAACTTTTTTGGAAAAAAAAAACAGACTTCCAAAAAAGACACTAAAAAGTGAAAAATAACTTTAATTTCGGAAGTCGGTGTCGTTGGGTTCGCATTTTCGTTGTTTGCCACCGACTTTTTTGGAAGTAGGTTTTTTTTTGCAAAAAAGTTTTTATTTTTCACTTTTAAGTTGTAATTTTCACCAGTAATTTTGGTATAAAAAAACGATGTGTGGGCCCATAAAATTTGAGGGTTGCCCTCGATTTCTCCAGGATCAAATCATCAGATCTTGTCTTGGTGACTACGGGACCACTTCACAAGTATCTCCTTTCGAACAAAAAAAGAATTTTGAAAATCGGTCTACAGTTGGCGGAGTAATCGCGTAACAAACATACAAAAAAAAAAAAAAAAACATACCGTCGAATTGACAACCTCCTCCTTTTTTGAAGTCGATAAAAAATCGTTTGAATTTACGTAACGTCTACTCCGCGCGCCCGCGCTAGGCCCACCGGTCGACTGCGCGGACTGTCAGATTTATTTCTCGTCTCGCAGATTATCACAGCTTTCAAGGTTTTTGCTGCCACGGATACGAGACAAATCTTATTGTATCGGACGGGGTTCAAAATTCTCTTTTTTGAGTGCCTACTGGGTGACGGTATCGAATTCGGGGATTTCCATTTAAAGCTTAAATATCAAAACAGTATAAGCTTAAAACTTTGGTTGAGGAAAACACTTATACAATATTCGTAATTACTTTGACTGCAGTGGACGTCCAGTGCGGCCTTGACTTACTAGAACCAAAAATTTTAAGACATTTGAGACATCTACCAACGTAGATTACAGCCCACCCGAAGAGAGGAGGCCTGTGTCCCAGCAGTGGGAACAGAAGAATAAGAGGATAGGAGGGTGGAGATAGAAGTATGAGGGACAGGGTGTAAAGTTCACTCATCCTCATTCTCTAAATGCTATAAGAACTTAAACTAAAATCAAATCAGAATGTTGCTGGTATAGTAGGAAATCAAAAATCAAAATCAAAAGTCATTTTTTCAAATTAGGCTGAGAATCAGCACTTTTCGAACGTCAAAATTACAACAAACAGTCCCCCAAAAAGGCCCGCCCTTCACAGGAGATTCCAATTGTGTATTAATTGTAGTATTTACTACCGTAGGTGTTAATATAATTATTTAACCGTGGGTGGGTGTTGCTGACAAGGCGTCCAGTGTCTAAGTGATTAGTGAATGTAGGTGCCTAATGATTGTCATTTGTCTGATATTCTAGCTAGAATTATAGCCGGCCCACGACTATCTGTTAACTTGATTATGGCTATACCTACATGTATATTCTAATACTTTATACCTTTCTATTTTAGTACCTATAGTAATTTTATTGTAGGTACAGACACCAGCAGGTCAAGCTACCCGAAACTGTCAAATTTTCCCAATCAACCTTGAACCATAATGCTTTAGTGACAAAGTAGAAAATCTATTAAAGAAATTTGACAGATTGTAGTAACTTGATGTGCTGGTGTCCGTACATCATCTTCACATAATTACGATTGTCTAATTTATGTAAACAAAATATTGGCGCCGATTCCCTTGTTCACCAACTAAACTAAATTTAAGTTCAGAGCATCTTTTTCTTTCAATTTCATTATAAAAAGGACAGAAGATAAATATTAGTTTAGTCCTGTCAAATTAGTCGGCGCTTGACGTAAATTGGCGTATTTTTAGTAGGCATGTTTTTAATCACGTGTAAACTGCCTATGGAGTATCTTAATTTGACAGGACTAAACTAATATTTATCTTCTGTCCTTTTCTTAATGAAATGGAAAGAAAAAGATGTACTGAACTTAAATTTAGTTTAGTTTGTGAACAAGGGAATCGGCGCCAATGTAGGTTTCTTGCCGAGTCTCCTCCATACGAAACTACCTTTGGGAACTAGATTCAGTTCTACTTTTTTCTTGTAGGGATATTTTGACATTCAGAAGTGCATTTTAATGGTCAAATAAAAGATTTAATTTTACTTTGATGTACAGTTCCACATTCAGATACACTTGACTTACTATGACGAGGTACAAAAAAGCAGTGCAGTTAAACTTCTGCCCTGCTATAAGAGCTGGTGGTAAGCTCCCTGAACCTAACCCTTAAAGCAACATTGATTTTTAAAGCGCTTATAATTTCACATTAATCAATAAAGACAGTCTTATTTATAGCCGTCAGAAAACGATTTTTGCAAAAAAGATCGTATATGATAAGACGTATATTGTCACAGGATTTGTTACCGACTCTTGTCTCGCCAGAATTATGATAATGTTCCCGTTTGTGAATATGGTAGTCGCATTTTATTGCGGAAAATTGTCGAATTTTAACTGTCGTATTAAGGCTCGAGCATATTTGAACGTAATCCTCCTATATCACTTTCGTACATTTCGTATGAGCCATCGCACACTGAAGGCGAGCCACGCTTTCGTTTTTTTTTTTGCTTTGCTGCAATACGATGCCCTGCGGCTCGATGTAGTTGGTAATGTGCACTTGAATGCAAAATGTAACGCTGAAGTAGTTAAAATCTTTAATCGTCCACTTTTTTGGGTAAAGTAACAGTTTTAACAAAATAAATAACAACGAGCTACGGAATTAATATCTTTGGACTACGTATTCCGGACTATGCAGACAAAATGCATTTTAACTTAAAGTGTCTTGGACATATATCGAGACCCTGGGGTCCTGGATCTTTGGAAGGCGTACGAGGGGCCGAAGCCAACTCGCAGAGGTCCGTTAGGCGCTTTTAATGAAATGAGGCTCCGACCGACGATTATCCCTGTACGCCGAGGAAAACCCCCGGTTAGTATAGGACTACTGCAGGACAATAATGATAATGATGAATTATCATTTCAGCCAAAGACGTCCGCTGCTGGACATAGGCCAGGATATGGAAGAAAGATATTAGAATATGTGTTTGGATAGCTAAAGTGGACTGGTTACCTAGAACTATGGAAGGACTAGGAAGAAATACAAGATTTTTTAGCATATCTCGGAACCATGGGGTCCCGGTCCTTTGGAAGGCGTACGAGGGGCCGAAGCCAACTCGCAGAGGCCCTTTATACAATTTTAAATGATGAGGAGGCACCAACCGACGATTATCCCTATATGCACCATACAAGTGCACCCAAGGACAACCCCCGGTTGGTGCAGGACTATTGCAGAACATGGAAACAAAATATACCGGGCTATGGGTTTGTGTGGCTATAGTGGATCGGTTACCTTGAACTATGGAAGGTCTATGTCCCCTGCCTAACCAATGAAATATAATATTCACAGATGAAATGGCAGAGGGTGACTTGCACACTCAATAATGGGCCCCCGAAACCGGTCGCTAGCACACAGTGTCGTAGCAACAAGGAGGCAACATGCACTGAGGTGCTTGTGAGGAGTGGAGAGGTATTCCACGGCTATCAGGACAATCCCGGAAGTACGGTCAAGATCCCTACCAGCATCTTACTGGAATACTTCCTTCTTCCGAGCACGTTTGCTCTTGCGAATCTCAACTCAAGCCAGCCAATAAAGGCAAGAATGAGGTAGGAGCTCTGTTCCTCGTCAGTGTTCACTCCAGCCGGCCAATAAAGGTAAGCCAGAGGTGAGGAACAAGACTTCTCCCGGAAGATAGGGTCCGTGGGGTCGCTACTGCCCAACAGCTCGCCACATGCTGCCCTGCGGGTTCCTGTATCTCTCTTGGTCTGGCTCCTCACCCTAGACCTGATCCGGCAAAGTAAACTCTTCCGTCACAGACCTAGAGTTTAGAGCGCGCAAGCCCCACCACGACGTCAACGTAGAGATACGGCGATGAGGAAATACAAGATTATTATTACAAGAGTATTTTTTGCTTGTTTTTTATGCACCGAATAAATGGTGGGGGTGACTTGCACACTCAATAAAGGGCGCCCGGAAACTGTCGCTAGCACATTGTGACAGGGTGTAGCGACAAGGGTGCAACATATCCAGAGGTGCTTGAGGAGTGGAGAGGTATTTCATTTCAATCAATAAACCCTAGAGGCCAGGCGATGGTCAAGATCCCTACCAGCACTTACTGGAATACTTCCGTCCTCAGACACGTTTGTTCTTGTGAATCTTTACTCAAGCCAGTTAACAAAGGCAAGAATGAGATGGGAGCTCTGTTCTTCATCAGTGTTCACTCCGGCCGGTCAATAAAGGCAAGCCAGAGATGAGGAACAATGTGTTTCCCGGGAGATAGGGTTCGTGGGCTCGCTACTGCCCAACAGCTCGTCACATGCTGCCCTGCCGGTTTCTGTATCTCTCTAGATCTGGCTCCTCCCCCTACCTACCACCTCACCTTTTCTGGCAAAGCAAAATCTCTTCCGGTACAGATCTATAGTTCTGAGCGTGCAATCCTCACCACGCCGTCAACGTACGGCGGTGGGGTTATTAGAATACAGAAAAACACAGAAAATCGATGTTAACAATATTGTAATTTTTGCCAAAAGTATCCATCACTCACCATCATCAAACTCAAAAACACAAACTCAAAAAGGCTGGTTGACTTAGAAAGACTGGTTTTCAGACTTTCGGGCTTCTGACGACCCGTAACGACTGTCAAAGATCCACGAATGATAGCCCGGACCAACGATTTAATGTGCTTTTCGAGATACGGAGGGATCTTGGTATGTAAACATGGTCACCCGTCCACTGACCAACCGCGGCAAGCGTAACTTAACCTGATCGACACGTGCGACTGTTAATACGTAGCCACAAGCCCCTCAAAATGATCTATCACTATTCCTTTAAATAAATATCGGTCTTTGAAAAAAACTATCGTAACAATTCCATTATCAGAACATTTTAAACAAGTAATGCCCAGCTCTTGAGGGGCTCATCCATTTTCTCATAATACCAATTAATATAGGGACCACTTAAATTACGCCAAGTAAAAAAATGCTAAGAATATTAAAGGTCAATGAATTTCTGAAGACTCTCGTCTTGCAAATTAAATATCAAAATGTTTGCTTTGATATCCAAGAATGGTGTGGGCGGATGTTATACCCGTTTAATTTATTTATAGATTACTTTTACCGTCCGTGTTATTTTGTGATATGAGATAAGTACATATGATTATGTACTTATCTATAATGTTCCCACTGCTGGGATACAGGCCTCCTCTCGGTGAGTGAGTGGGCCGTAATCTACCACACGGGCCCAGTGCGGGTTGGTAGATGTCACATGTCTTTTAATTTTCGGTACTAGGACATGCGAAACCGGCAAAACAAATAGAAAAAAAAAATAGGAAAAATCAAAATAACATTCAAAATAGGAACACACAGTTCAGCTGACAGTTCAGGTCACACGGACGGACGACGGACGGACGGGACAGTTCAGTTCAGTTGATAGTTCTTCCATTCAAAATCTGTCAGACGTCAACTTTATCTATAATATAAAAATCAATTGCTGTTCGTTTGTCTCGCTAAAACTCGAGAACGGCTAGGCCGATTTAGCTGATTTTGGTTTTGACATGTTTGTCGTAGTCCAGGAAAGGTTTAAACGGTGAGAAAATATGGAAAAATTGCGAAGAAGATAGTAAAAACAACAATTTCATTTTCCCATATAAACTGTTATACCTACTTTCCTGTCAAACCGTTCGTTCCTTCGGTACGGTAGACTCGGGTCCGCTCGAATTGAAGCAGGGTTTTCAACCGACAACATTATATCCACATAACTCGGATTATCGCGTATTTAAATTTTAATATTTTGATGGTTGTCATTATTGGTTCGTTCAGAAATTATTGTCATTGCATTGAGATATTTTGATGGTTGTCATGAATGCAAATAAAAATAAGTCTTTATCGTGCTATTTCACACACACAATATCTGTTTTTTTGGAATGCAAAAAAAATATCTCAGGTGGTTGTCGAATGTTTGTATTTCAGTCGTCTGTCGAACATCAGACGAAAGGTTATAAAGTTACCTATCATTCTGTCACCATTATACCGTTATTAAAATGTTCTATCATCAGTTTCTCAGTGCGTGAGAACTTTATTTACTGTTATTGTTTTAAAATGCCAAGGAAAAGACGAGCTGACATAGGTCGTCGAAGTCAATCAAATGTGCGACGAGCTACCTCACGTGTATACCGTACTGATGACCAACGAGAGACAGATAATGATAAAATTCGTATGGCAGAATTGCGTTCTACAGTGAATAATAATGAAGAAACCAGGCATAGAATGGAACGAGTTCAGGCACACCAAACACAACAACAGCGAGCACGACGCAATGAAATCGAGCGATACCGCAGAACCAGTGCTCCTGTGAACCTGGAACGAGTAGCATTCCACTACGATCCGGAAGTAGATTACTGTGCCGACAAATCCGTGACAATTAAGGAAATGAAAATCATTTGTCAATATTGTCAAGCGCTAAAATACAACGGCGAATCTACTGGATTATGTTGTGCTGAGACATGAACTTGGGTTGTCCTGTCGCTGGATCCACTTTTTGCAAAAAGAGGAATGCATAGCTATTTAATAATCTTAAAACTATTCAAAGACATTTGATGACATTTTTTCATTACATTTTGTGTTGCCAGTTTTTTAGATCTGAAAAATAGTAATGTGTGCAACCGGTACAGAACGAAAAAAAAATTTGTAGGTTTAATATTTGTTGACATAAGTCTCTGTAATAGAATAACTGCATAAACTGTGACGTGCATAAAAGAGACACTATTGTAGTCATAACAATAAAGAGTACAAAACGGAAGAAAACGGAACTAAAATAAAACTATCTGACAACAATTTGTCATAACAAACAAACAAAAGTGCTTGGTGTAGCTCATTCTTTCAATATTTATGACTATAGGGACTGACGGTGGTTGAAAAGCTTTATAAATCACCTCTAAAATATTGTAATTAATACTAAGCATATCTAATAGTTAAAAATGATGAAGTATAATTATTGTTGCCCGTTAAAAAAATCTATGGTTCCCTCAATTATTTTCTACTTTTTATTGTCAGACTTAGCATATAATAATCTATGAAAATGGCAATGCCTGACATTACCGATCAACATTTTCACCCATTTTAACGAAGGGAGAGTTTTAATGTCGTTACGATATGTGATACCAAGTACACCGGGTCATCTAGTTCCAAGAATAAAAATTACAGTCGATTGAAAAACCAGCCCTAATTATTTTAAAGAACTGCTTTAAAACACCTCTAAAACAAAATGTAAGCCGTTAACAATGAACCAATTTGTCCTATTCTTAGCACAAAAGGGCAATTTCAAGCGCTAAAAGTCACAAATCTTAATTCAAAGGTACAAATGGTATAACATAATATCACGCTCACGCATTCACCCACTCCTTTTTGCCGGGGCGTAATCATATAGGTAGGTAAAATAAATTCCCCCTGCAAGAATGTTGGGAATCTGTATAATTGGCAAGAGTAGGATCCGTGGTACCTAATTACATTACTACGTCACTAATCCTTCGCGTCGCGATTTAATTTTAGGGCACCGTGAAATACCTTTGAAGAAAAAGAGTGCTTCTAAAATCTTTGGTTTAGTTTTTTTTTGTATAAAAAATTATAGCTAACTGCAGTTAGCTAGAGGCTGGTCTGAGAATTAGAGACGTTTGTTTTGAAATGTTAAATGGCAAAAGATAATTGTTTTATCGAAAAATTAATTTTGCGGTTGTCCTTTATAAAATTCATGTTTGTTTTTAAATTTTTTTAGTTAGGCTTTTGTTTTAATTCTCTGGCATTGTTTAAATGTAATTAGAATATTCCATTAACTGATTATAAAACCTTCGTTTTAGTACGAGAAGTTAATGAAAAGTGTTCTCATAGGTAAACGTTCAGTCCGGCTTAGACATGGCGTACGGTGTGTGACGTGTAACTGCGACAGCTTAGCGAGTATATGCATCGACAGGCTGCGGCTGACAATTTTCATATATTTTGTTTAAAGCTCCGGACACATGGTGTCGAGTTGCAGAGCCGCAATGACAGGTTCCCGCTGTGTATCACAAAGACTAGACGCACGATGCACGGTGCGTGTGTGCTTAAGTATTAGAGTCGCTTTAAGGTCCGATTTAGATTCGCAATACACATATTGCGAATCCAAATCGGACGTTAAAGCGACTCTAATACTTAAAGAAAATGATCGCTTCCTGCAATATGTTTATCGTAACGACTAGTCGGAGACGCAAACGACAGCTCTAAGTCTAGTCGCAGCGACAACAGGCAGATGCAAACGACATAAGTCTAGTGGCAGCGGCAAGACACAGATGCAAACAAGGGCTCGTTGTCTAATCGCAGCTACAAGACGCAGATGCACGCAACAGCTCAACGTCTAGGCGCAGCGACAAGACGCAGATACAATCGATAACTCTACGTCTTGTTACGCAGACTTTGCGCTGGTACTTAAGGTATTGAAATACTTAAGGCAGGGTTTCTCAAACTTTTGGCACCACGTACCCCTGTTAAAATTTCCAGGTGACAGCGTACCCCTAACTAATTAATTGCTCCCCCCACCCCCCCAAAGAAAATAATAAAATTGACTATTGAAGAAAATAAGGTTTTTATTTTAAATAAAAGGTAACAAACATAGTGCCAAAAGAAATGTCTTTTTAATATTAATGTGATGGATGTGCTTGTTTCTTGTCGCAAATGGTCGTGCGCGTCTGCCAGTTATCAAGCCGCCATTACGTAAATCTTGTCGCGTACCCCTTGCCCTCGAATGGCGTACCCCTAGGGGTACGCGTACCCCTCTTTGAGAAACCCTGGACTTAAGGTAATCATTCCTACACGGCTTTATATTCAACCTTCCTTAACCCCTGATCCCCGTTTCTATGATATCGGTACTATTTCGTGCAAATATCGTCATTCCTTCCCAAAACAAATATTGGCACGTTTGCTCTTACATCGACCGCATGCACCGGGGCTATGGGGCTATATTCCCACCATAAAACCAACATTCGTCCCGGTCTCTGTTTGAAAACTATGTGTCGGAGCTATTCGAGAGCAATTTTTATTGTATGTGTACCTAGGTGTTAATATTTGTGGCTGTAGTGCGAAATAAATTGGAGTCTAACTTAGACCAACACTTTTAATGGCTTTGGGAGGCTCTTATTTTGTAAAGGGGATGGACTACCGTTGTCCTTGTTTAAAATGTTATTTAAAATATTACAGGGAAGTGTAGTTAGTGCTTTATTTTAAAGAGCAGTGATTTTGTGGGTGGAGTAGTTTCGACCGCCTATTTGAATCTTAAGAATATTTTTGTCATTTTTCTTTTATACCAAAAATATTTGAATATACTTACCTAATCTGCATTCGAGATTTATTAGCCAAAAATGTAAACAAATATGAGTTTATGGAAAAATAACTTTATTCCTACACAATAAAGTTCTGCCGATCGATTCTGTAAAAATCTCACCGTAAAAAGTTAAGTGAAGTGAGCTTAGAGTGAGCTGTCAATAGTGTCAATCCCTAGCATTAATTGCAATGACAGCTCGCTCCACGCTCACTTCACCTGAGTTTTCACGGTGAGATGGTTACAGAATCGCACTACAGCTTACGTTACAACTTCAAACATTTTTATAACTTTTTCAATACTGCTAGTCACTCTGAAATCAACTTAGTATTCATTAAAATAAAGTTCATATTTGTTTAACGTAAAATAACATCAATTTGAAACATAAATTTGAACTCTTTCACTTTGTTTTACAAATCAATATGGTTCAAAGCGGTTGTTTTACAATCCTGTCTGCTGCGAGGACTGTGAAAAGGTTAACTTTCAGTAGTAGTACAATATCAGCCCATGCCCACTGCTGGGACACAGACCTCCTCTCTTGTGAGAGGGAGGCCGTAATCCACTACGCGGGTCCAGTGCGGGTTGGTAGGTGTCCCCTGTCTTCGAATTTTTCGTTCTAGGACATGCCAGTTTTCTCACGATGTTTGCCTTGACCGTTTTGAGAGCAGCGGTGACTTTTGGTGTAGGTCCATAACTAAAATCGCACTGCCGAAAATTACGTATTTCATAGAGTTGCAATCGCAGCACAACGGTCACACAACGATCACACACACATACAATATATCGTCCCCTATACTTCCTATGTGTGATACAAATTGATATGTCAACAGGACGAGGGTGTACCAGCAAATACAAGGCTTGACATGTTGACGTTTGCCGATATAATCTCTATTTTAACTCAAGGAGCGTCCTTCAAAATTGTAGGAAGTGAACTTTTTCTCTTTTGACAAAATAAAGCGGTTATTATTTGGCAGTAGGTAATCACTTTAATTTCTTGCATAATCTTAAGTAGGTATAATCAGCCTGTAATGTTCTCACTGCTGGGACACCGATCACACAGGCCTCATCTCTGTAAGAGGGGGTGTACCATAACCCACCACGCGGGCCACATGTGTTCGATTTTTTTTTCAAGACATGTGTTTCCTGACTATATTTCCCTTCACCGTTTTGATAGCTGTGGCGACGAAATGAATTGCACAACGTAAAGTACCTGCCTGGCAATTTGTTGAATCGTTTGTAATTACCATAGCATGAACCACTATCCTGATTGCTTGAATGACATTGTGGCTCAGTTTTCCATTTACCGATAAAGCCTTTTGTAATTGCAACAGCTGTAAGAAAACGTTACCTAAAAAAATCTTGTAAAAGTCAATTATTTTTAAAAGAATAACCGTGGCGTTTCTTGCCGGCTCCTCTCCAAAGAAAACGACCAATTGGAACCGTTCGCCTAGCTTCTGACATTTTATAAGTGCCCATGTAGTTTTAAGTGAATTAAAATATTTTTAATTAGAGTTCGAACCTATGACATTCTCTGTGTGTAAATAATGCCTTAAGAGTGCTGTTGCAACGGTCTGAGCCTGCCCCGGTTCTGTAGTGCATCAGGCATGTTATTAAGGCTCATGCAGACGACTATTTCGCTATCCTACCCAAAAGAGCTGCCTCCCTGATGCAGAGGAGCTGTGGCAGTAACAACGGCATTCTGAGGGCAGTTTATGAGGGCTTTCACCGCAACCTTCGGTGCTTCTGGATTTAATGTTGCAAGGTATTCGTATCATCATCATCATCTGCTGTTGGGGTCGGCTTCCAGTCTAACCGGATGCAGCTGAATACCAGTATTTTACATGGAGCGACTGCCTATCTGACCTCCACAACCCAGTTACTGGGTAATACGCTACCCCTTGGTAAGACTGGTTGTCAGACTTTCGGGCTTCGTATTATTATTATATTATTCCTATATTTCTATTTTATTATTTCGATTGCTTTTTAATGTTAAGTTTGTAACTTTACCGAGAAGTAAGTTTTCGAAATAAATTAAAACGATTATTTCCTTTATTCATAGTATAATAATATAAATATCATTTATATTTTGAAATATTGTCTTATAAAAATCAGAAAAACACATAAAAATCCAAAAAATGCTGGCCCACCTATATTGGGAACAATGTCGAAGTATACGTTACCGAAATGCATCAATAATATTATTATTGTGATTAAAAGCATACCTTACACAGCGACTGTCGCGAGCTTCGATACACGTGCTTATTGCATCCTTTAAAATTCCTGGATTTTGAACATGCCATGACTGTACAACTACATGTTTTATTTGACTTATCTGCATTTTACAGTAAAGAAGCTCAAAGAGAAACCGTCAACTGAAAAGTATCGCCACTTAAAGCGTAAATTCTAAGAACGTTCGTGACCAAATAAAATAAAATATTGTACAAAAGCAACATGATGCAATTCTAACAGAGCATCACAGCTGGGCCGTTCATGTAGAAAGTTGTCGAGTCCTGTCGGTCTCATTGTGCCTCTGACCTGTTCCTTTGACGTGTCGTCAAAGGAAATACCAGGAGAGCATAGACGAGAGAATGCCTTAGGTGGGTGCGTACTCCAGTGGGGTTAACTTACTTCAGTGTTTATAACGATTGTAGAAATACTTTCGCCTTTTCTGTGTTTTACGTTTTTCCCGGAATCGCTCGAATTGGCAAGATTTGTTGATTGAGATTTCATTGGTCAAGGATTATGCGGCCCTGGTGTTGGCGGACTTGGGTTAACGGGTGAAAGGGACCTGTGATGTTGGAAAAGGCCATTTAAGAATTACGGCGAAATATGAAACTCGAATTTGTCTGTTGTTAGGAACCTTACCCTGTTAAGACTGTATAAGCCATCTTTAGTAATAGAACTTTAAATCTTCTAACATCTCAAGACTATTTTTGCTGGAAACCAACCCAGAATATTCCTCTAGTAACGATCTATTTATTTATTTACATTCTCGCCAAAACTCTGTTACTGTCATGTCAAATCTTATTTTTCGTTGACAGGAGCAGCTCAATCTGTTCAGCAAACATCTTGTCTTTTATTTCCCTGGCAACCATTACTCCTTTGTAAAAGAAAACTCTGCGGTAACAATATAAATCCTTATTTTTATATCATGTTAGAGTTGCCAGTTTAGAAAAAAAGCTTTCACAACTTAAGCCTACTGGAATCTTGGAATCTTGTCATAAAATGTTCAAGGACACTCCAAGACACAGCTCCACGACATTTGCGGAATGCTGGCTGAAAATTCAAATGTATATTTTGCTCTTTTTGGAATATTTTTAAAAAATATTCCAAAAAGAATAAAATGCCAGCCGCATTTTATTCTGGTAGTGCGAACTATGCACGAACTGCAAAGTTATGGTTTGAACGTGATGTGTTTCGGCATTATGATTTGTTAGAGTTTCGTGAACTATTTTGATTAAAGTAACATAATATCACGCTTGTATTCCCCGAAAGATTAGGCAGAGGTTTACCTAATAGTACACCCACATTTCGCATGTTATCTTTATGTCCCATGTAATAGGAGGCGAGCCTACTGCCATTATGACTAAAGTATTTTGGTGCAATGTTCCTACAGATGTGGTAAAAATGAATTCATAATACTGAAAATGTTTAAAATCGATAATAGCGGTAAAATAATTAAGCAAGCCGTGGTAATTTAATCGTCAACGTCTTTGTCAACCGCGTCTTAACGATTCCCTTTAATCTGTTGAGCCCAAAAAGGTGGGGACATCGGTCGCTGTAATTGGCTAGTAAAAGAACGTAAGTGGAAGATCCGTGACGGCCAACATAGTTTGGCTGTTGTAGAACTGTTCATTGGACCTTAAAGTTTTTGTGTTAAGGGTGGTTTTCGTTTGTGAGGTGTGGTTGAGTATTTTGATTTCTTGGCAAGAACGAGCGTGCCACGTCGGGCAAGTTTGAGATAACGTCCCTGTGAGTGTTATCGGCCAATCAGGAGCGACGTGTTAAGGGGACGGTGCGGTAAACTACGGATGTTTGTGTGAAAAAACTATTTGTGTTACTCTTTTCTTTTTTTGTCGAATGTCCCTTTTGATTTTTCTCGACATCGACTTTAGGTGTATCGTATTTTATAAGGTGCGGATCCGTATTTGTTGCGGTATTTCTGTAGTTCTTGTATATTTGGGTACAATTATTAAAGCTTTTGCAGTTACCTCGTAATTTATAAGACGAAGGTCATTAAAGCCATTACGAATGACTTTTGTTTAATGTCCAATGGGTGCCCGCCACCCCACTTTCAGAACTCGTTAGTCAATATTCCAACTACAGCTTCTAATTATGTGTAAAAAAGCACTCCATCTCTCCTTAAACATCATCATTATATTTTTTTTCTTCCTGCTTTATGATTATTAATTATATATTATATTTATTTAGAATAGTATAGAAATTTAGGATAGCTTTAGTTAGCTTTATGTATGTAATTATTGTATTATGTTAATCCTACACCACAGACTACTTGCAATATTGTCTTTCTTTCCCCGTTTTAATCCATCCAAAGGTTGTCTTTAAAAATTCGCTCGAAGCGATAAGACCGCCCATTTTGTCACCCTTTGTAAAATTTTTATATTTATGTCTAATTTATATGGAGGAGTGACGGGGCACGCTGCGTGAGCGTGCGTGATCCATCGTCACTCGTTCGATGTCCACCGCGCACAGGATGGGTGGAAAGCAGCACATGAAGTGATTTTTTGCTCTATTGTTGTAATTGCTGTATGGCGTTCCAGTGTGAGGATAAATAAATAAGAAAATAAATGTACATAATAAATCTTACTCTATTATATCCTATGTACCTAGTCCAAATCAGTACATTCGAATTGACGAAATTCTTAAACATAAAACCTCGCGAAAACCTCAATACCAACCAATAAATCAGTCCCGAATTGCCAGCTACCCAACAAAACGTCTGTCTGGGAAATGAATTCTCGATAAAGCTAGCTTCTACATCGCCTTAACTTCAGCATGGCTGCGACAGGGCTAATCAGTGGCTTCAAAGATGAGAGATGCAGTAGCTCTGGATCCTATTGAACGGGTCCCGAATCTAAAATAAAACGAGTGCGGTTTCGATTGCGAATGTTTGGTGCTCAATTTTGTCGCTGTCTAATTGGAAAATTGAAGTTTGGGATTTTACGTGTCTAAAGTGCAGTTTAGTCGTAAGGAAAATAGAAAATTGGTTATTATGCAGATTATACATAAGAAGGTACAAATGTAACACACAAATTGAGATGGCATAATGGCTTTAGATCAGTGGTGGTCCAGTGGTAACGGCTGCGACTTAGGTGGTAGGTTCGAACCCTGGCAGGCGCTTTACTTTGTGTAAATTATTTCATCACCACTGTTTTCAAAAACGGTGACGGAAAACACCGTGAGGAGGCCCGCATGTTCTATAACCAAAAATACCACTTCCTCTCTTAGAGAGGAGGCCTGTGTCCCAACAGTGGGAACATTATAGGCTGATTATGATTATGCTTATGGCTGATATAATTGATTGAGCTTGATAATTGATTGATTGAGTTTGAAAATTTTGTTTTACCTTTAATGCAGGGGATGTTCGTTTAATTTATGATCACTTTTTGGTAATCGTGTGTCTTAATCTGTTACAGTCAATCGTCGTAATTCTTAGTACACTATTCAAATTACACTTACCTGCAGCAATAATTTTGCAGCAATCTGGCAGAGGCAAAAATTGTTGATGTTCTGGATGATTGATTGATCAAGCTTATTCATTTCTTAGCCCGTAACTTCACCAACTCTTCAAAATTCGTCACTGCCTGTAAAACTAGCGAAATTAATTGCTAAGCTAATTGACACCCTGCGGCAATTTGCCGTGTTATATATAGGCATTTCATGTGTGGGAAGCACAGAACTGGTTAAAGTGACGGCGCTTGGGGGAGGCCTATGTCCAGCAGTGGACATCTTTCAGCTGAAATTATGATGGCAGGCATTTCATACAACTGTCATTAAAAGTAAGTTGCGTTGCGTTTATCACAAATTGATTGCCGTTAATAAACAAATAATTTCCTTGACTTCACATATCACTTTTGCTTTCACAAATATCTTGGCTTTGTATAAACATGAATCTGACACTCGTATTCATATTACTTCAACTTTCAGCTCATAGCGTAATAAAGTTCGAAGTGAATTTCTCATCCATGAAATCTTCTTCAGTACAATGTAACGACGCGTGTAAGGGACCAGGGTATAAAGCGCGTGATAATACATTACTTTTGTTATTACCGCCCATTGTCAGAGTTATATATTGTCGAAGTTTAATTTCCTTATTGGATTTTTCCAAGAAGAATTTTTCAGTTACAGCACGAAGTCTGGGATTGAGGCTGGTTGATTTCAATAGGCACGCTACCTATTTTTATTAAAAAAAAAATAATATGTTATTTCACATAAACCTACATGGGCACTTATGAGATCTCAGGAGCTAGGTGCACGGTTCCAATTGGTCGTTTCCTATGGAGAAGAGCCGGCAAGAAACTTCACGGTTACTCTTTTGAAATTAATCGGCTTTTACTATGTTTTCAAATTACAGTATGGTTTGGGACAGCGCAGGCCTGTCAACAAGTACCAAGTACTTAATAAAATAAAAAATGGTCTGTAGAACAGTTTACAAGGCCTACAACGTCCTCACATTCACAAAATATAAATATAAATAACCTATCAAAAAGATAAATAAAATATAAAAAAATATTAAAATCAAATGATATGATTGCCATTAATGTCCCACTGCTGGGCAAAAGCCTCCCTACTCTCTTTCCACCTGTCTGTCCAGAGCTGCCAAGGACCAATCTTTATTAAAGGAGTCCAACTCATGGTTTTAAAAATAACTGGCGAAATGTGGGTGTAATAGGTACGGACGCCAACACATCAAGCTACTACAATCTTTCAAATTTCTTTATTAGATTTTCAACTTTACCGCTAAAGCATTAAGGTTCAAGGTTGATTGGAGAAAATTGACACTTTCGGGTAGCTTGACCTCCTGGTGTCTGTACATCTGATTGAAACAAATACCATAAATTAAGTACCCATTCGTCCAAAATTAACTTTAAATTTTGTTTGATTCGCTCCCAGACAACCCGTGAATGTGGTTTTGTGGGGCATAATTTTAAGTGTAACTGTACTGTAAACTCTTTATAAATAAATAGTGATAGTCCCATTCAGTTCAAAGACGCATAAATCAGTTTCTTTCAAACGATTTGATCCCTTGTAGGCAGCGACTACAAGGGGATTAACGAGAACTTTGTTTAAAAGCTCGCCATTGAGATAAGGTAAAATTATGCGGCTTTAGCGTTAGGATTATCGTCGGACACACTGGCTCCCTCTATCATCGCAGTCTGGCGGCAATAAAAACAAAGTCTTTTCCCACCACTTACACGTTTATACCCTCGAATTACCACCCAATAACAATTGCTACGGCCGACCGCACGGTTTTCGCTTGACGTGTGGTATAAATTAAGAGAGGAAACGTCTTGGATTGCTCATGACTTTCTTTATAAAGGCCTGTTACTGGAGAAGATAAAGGGTAAACGATGGTAAAGGGGGGATGAAAGGGGGTTCATTAAAAAAAAAATTGTGTTCGTTTTCCAGTAAATATTTATGCTTGCCTTTATCTCAGTATCTTTACGTCAGTTAAACTGGAAGCCGACGCCAACCCCATAGTTTGGAAAAAGCTAGGCAAATAAAAATGATCTGTATCTTTACTAAGTTTTTATCCTTTATGTTGATTCCTGGATGATTGTTTCTCAGTCATGCAATGAACATCAAATCATCCTAGGACAGCAAAATGACGCAACCCTATAAATTTTCCAGGTTTTAACATAAACTGGGAAATTTGTTGCACCAGTTCTTCTTCCCAGTTAAAGCACTAGGAAGTGGTGAAGGGCGGGCGGAAGTTTGTCATTTCTTCTTCCCAGATAAAGCTCTAGAAAGATGTGAAAGGCGGGTGTTTTAGGGGACTGTCTCATGTTCCGACGCTCAAACGGTGCTGATTCTCAGCCTAGTTTGAATAAATGATTTTGATTTTGATTTCGAATCTCTTCAATATCCGCCACTAACCTCTGTCCTCTACATCTCCCCACTTGCGTTACTCAGGGGAACATGACAGTTACCGCCTTCGCAGTCTCGTTAGCGGCGGTAATGCGATTTTAACTTTCGCCCGCTCCCGCCAATGATAAGGGCCAATTGGTCCTATTAGATGAGTTTGTAGTCGTAATTGTTCTGCACTTAGACGTTCGGCCAGCGGATTAGTTGAAGAGGTACGTTTTTGTTGGATTTTGGGCAGATACTACATTTATGCGGTTTCTTTAGTTAATTGAATGGACGTTAGGAACATGTAATAACAATGTGGATAAGGGTAAGACTCGTACGTAGAATTGTTTGAGGACTAACGAAGTTAAGTGGGCCAAGTTATGTATTGTATTGTTACATGACATTTTCTGGGATCTTGTCTGCTGAGGATTCAATACTTACTGCTATACTAAGCAGGACATAATCATTATAATGATAATAATCATAATGAGGCTCTTGTTGGGCAGCTGGATCAAGGGCTTGATTCAGAAAGCGGTACTTCTGGACACGGCCCGCATTGTTAGGAGGTTCCTCTCTCTGGAGCCCTGACCTAGCTTGGACCCTGTTCCCGATACCAGTGGGCTACTATTTTTATATTTTTAAATGTTTTTTTTTATCTTTTTGTTTATAAACATATTTAAAAATGTAAATAATATGTACTTAGTTTAAATAAAGATATAATGATGAACTTCTTGAAGAAGGGGTCTTGAAAGCTACAGTGGGCGAATGCCAACTGTAGTTTTCAAGGCTCCCTGGCCGATAGACCTTTTCGAATAAAAGCGTAAGGAATCTGAATAACATAATATACACTCAGTCTTGAAAATAAAGGCGATACCTGCACAACTCATCTTACACAAGAACATAAACGCAGAGGTAGAATTTTTGATCAGCGAGCATAATAACTGTGGTTGACACCAGAGCTAATAAAATATCAATACAATCAACGTTTTCCTTTGAAGTTTTAAATTGGAACGAGTCAGTATGTGTGGTCACGTTAACTATACATACATACGTTAACTATACATACATACATGTGTGAAGCAAGTGTAAGACATCGAAGTTCAATTAAGAGCGGATGATTGGACCCCAGTTAGGTGTGAGATACGGTCTATTAGGCTAGGCTCACATAGTGCGCGTTCATGTGGAACTAGTGGCATATTGAATCTTGTTCTGAACCTCCCTAACTTCATATTTGGGTAGGAACCGCAGACTTACTACTAATATTTTCAATGCGAAAAAAAAAATTGTTTGTTTGTCCTTCTTTCACGCGGCATTGGAGCAGCAGGTCGACATGTTTTTTTTTCTTAGCTTAAATTGTGTCCCACTAATGGGCAAAAATCTTGTGCGATCTCTGGCCATATTGGCCCTGCAAATGTTGTCACATCGTCGCACAACCTTCGCCGTGGTCTACCTCGACGGCGAGGTCCTCTCTCAGGCGTCCAGTAAGTGACGATCTTTGCCCATCGCTTCGGGTGCATTCGTGAAACATGTCTGGCCCTCTCCCACTTCAGCCTGGCTGTTTTTTCTCCAACATCCGCTACTTGAGTAATGGAGCACAGCGTGGTTTTTCTAACTCGATCTGTACGCTTAACACCTATTATGCTGCGCTCCATTGCCCGTTGGCGAATCTTGAGTTTGGACTTCTGTTGTTCAGTAAGTCACATGATTATTTGGCATAAATGTGATCCCGGAAAAGATGTTGACACGGGAGCGAACCCGCGGGCAAAAGCTAGTTTTAAATATCAATTATCGTTTTTTTGATATCATTCCGCAGGCTTTAATGACGAATTAAAATTTTCTTAAGTTAAGAAAAGACAAATTAAAACATTGTTTGAAATAAATTGTCTTCGAATTAAAACGGACTTGCTCATCAATTAAAATAATGGTCTGTCTATTCCGAAGGTTTCTCAAACAAAGTTTTTGGCGAGTTAAGAGTTAAGTAACCAATATCCATGATTTTCAACCGCAAGCAGCTAATTATAATCTACGCCCCAATTTTCTTCCCCGAAAATTTGAATTTGCTAAACCGCGTGAATTAATGAACAAATAATCTGGCCGAACTTCGTTGAAGTTCAGAAATTCTTCGCATTCGCTGCTTGATAATTAAGTGTATCATCGACCAATAGTAAAACGGGGCATTTTGAAACACAGGTTGTTTCAAAATGCCCCGTTTCCGTTGAGTTTTAATTAATAGCAAAACTGGAGGTAAATTGCATCATAATGAGGCCACCTGTAACTGCCCCGGGATACTTGGCCAGATTAATTAGCACCCCCCTTGTCATCTTTTTCTTTCTGTTTTAAACATACCAATTTGTCAGAGTCGTGTTTTGTCGTTTTGTCTCTTTTATAGCGACCCTTAATTGTGTCTAAACGTTTCATGGCTTGTTGGGTATTTTTAACGTTTTTTTTTAGCTTTGTCTTCGTCTGTTGATCTTGGAGTTTTCCTTGCAAAGAGCTTCTTCTTGGAAAAGGTTCGTGAACTGTATGAATAGATAAGTAAATTGTGTTGCGATGTTTTAAAAGCGACAAGGTTGTGTTGATTTCATTTTGAATGTTTTTTTTTAGATAAAATCAAAGCTGCCTTATTGTGTCAATCACATTTCATTGTGGAATTTTGTAGAACCACATATATAATAGTTTTGGTTATAGATCCATGCTATTATATTACAAATTTATATCTCTGTATACAGGGTGGCAGGGGCTTCGCAAAAGAAATTTTTCGTGGGTTAGTTTAAAATTTTTTGCTGTTCAATGCATTTTGACCGCGTAGAGTAGGTATTGCACTTTCTTTATGAAACCGACGAAAAATTTCTCAGCTAGGGGGTCTAGAATCATGTGTTGAGTTCATGGTTACAGTTTGCACATCGATGTCCCTGCCTGTATGAATATGAATATGAATGAATATGAATTGCACCGTTCCCAGCATTGTTTGACCAGAGTCGATTAATCGAATGAACTCCAAGATTCACACTAGCTCCTGTAGCCTCATGTTCATGGTGCTACAGCGACCATTGTATATCGAGAAGTAGACCGGGGGGCGCGTTTTTTGTAGAGAAGACGTGCCCGTGGGAAAGGGTAGGATTTAAGAGCCTACCGGATATGCATCCCAGAGTAAGCATTGGACTAGTGGA
This sequence comes from Apamea monoglypha, assembly GCA_911387795.2. Lineage (NCBI taxonomy): Eukaryota > Metazoa > Arthropoda > Insecta > Lepidoptera > Noctuidae > Apamea > Apamea monoglypha. The sequence continues at coordinate 2,501,421 of OU426922.1, read as the reverse complement.
TATATGGATGGGCATCTTTTAAATACTTCGCGGCCAGGTGCTTCAGGTCCAGCTTCACCCGTGACTCTTTTGACCGGGTTCTACTGCTTTCTCGGTTCTTTTGTATGTTATTGCTCTGCTGTGTTATGTTGTGTTAGATGTTGTTGTTTTCAATGTTATTGTCGGAGTTCTCGCTACTATCCGTTCCGGTCATCTGCAGTGGGTCCATCACATTGGACTTCGGTTATTGTTGAGACCGCTCGCGCTTCACTCAACATCGCCGCGCGCTGGCGGCAGTGAACGAGGGGTGCGGGGACAGCGGGGAATCAGCTGGCCAACGGCCGAGCGCGAACCCCCGCGCCGCACCGCCACGACAGTCAGCTGTGGTTCTCCATGATACACGGCTGCGCTAGCGCGTCTTAATTTCTCTCTTAAAATCTTGTACTTATGTTCAACCGACCGTTGTAATTTTATATCTTTTACATCATTATACTTGTTATACAGTCCACTATAATTTCATTTTGCTCCACCACGACCTATCGTCGCGATCAGTTATCCGCTTTTTTATATTAACTGTTGGTTAAGACGGCCCTCGGATTTTTTTTTAATTTGATCCCATTTGGTCATTGGTATATAAGTAGATCTTTTTCGACGTTTTGTTTGAAGTTTGTTTCTCCTGTAAAAAAGTACAGCATTTGCATGCGTTTTGCAGGATGGTTTTTCCCCAGGCCGCTGAGGCTGGTCCTGCATGCTTTTTGTTCCTCCTGATATTTAACCTTTTGATGTGTTGTCTGACATTATTTTACGGGGTTGTGCCTATTTGAATTATCTGGTTGCCTACTTTGTAAGAATTTAGCCTTTTGTAGGTTAGCAAAAGCTAGTCGTTGATCTCTGTGGAGAACTGGCTGAAGAATTAGAGTTTCCTGGGCAGCCGCTTTTAATACTTCCGTTATGGTATTCCAGGGTATTTCGATGTTTTCGTCCGTTGAGTTGATTTCTATATTTTTTAGCTTTTTTTTATGTAATCTTGGTATTTTGTCTTGGTGAACTTGCTATTGAGGGCGGCATAATAGCATTGTTTATAGTTGAATGCAGTTTTTGCCTGATCGCTATATCCATTAACAGGGAACTGTTGCAGTTGGAGAAGTCATGATGTAGGTTTTGTTGAATCAGCCCTTTACGTTGGTAATTTTGTGTATCATATCGACCAATATGGGCGTTAAAGTCGCCTAGAATTATTAAAGTACATTTCCTTGGTTTTTGTCTGATCAAGTTTAATAAGCCTGTGAAGGATCTGTTTGCTATGGATGTACAACTGTTGATGTGAGAGTTGATTATGTACAGAGGAGCAGGCTTGTAATTTCCCCTGTCAACTATTAGAGTAGCTGACATTACGTCTGTATCCTTTTTCCTGTTAACTAATTCAATTTGGGCATATTTTCTGATTAAAATTGCCAGTCCCCGGTGCGTTTTACCTGTAGTTCCATAGAGGTGCCATTCGTAGTGTGTGGAGTTGTATGCTCCTGAGTTCATCCCTGTTTCTTGTATGCAGGCTACATGAATGTGAAAGTTCAGCGTCTATTTTATCTTTTTTTGCCGGTTTTGAGGCCCCACGTACGTTCCAGGTTGCAATACGCAAATCTGGGCAAGTGTATTTTATTGCGGTAGACGGCTGGTTTCTTAGTATTGTGAACCCAGTGACATCTGCGACTACGTCTGATAACGGTGTATATAATGATGCTTGTTGTTCATTCTGTGTTAATGAGCTAGCCAATTGGGTGTTGTTAGTTTGAGACTGGGATTTCGAGGGTTGTCTGTTAATTATGTTGTGATGTTTTGACATTGGCTGTTTCTTGCATTAGATCCTTGTAATGTTCATCGTCGGTCGTGACCCAGCTGTCATAGTGTTGGTCGTTGTAGAGGACGTGTATGTTGCCGGGTACTGGTTCACCTGTGGGTGAATACACCAGTGTGTTTCTTGTATCCGTGTGCACATGCACATTCACTAGATAGAACTCAGACGCGGCGATTAGGATATCCACTCTCACTTGTTAAACTGCATTGTTATGTAACTTGTTATCCTTTGTTCCTGGGAGAAATTGCTGTTAGGGAGGAATTCCTGTATATATGTCGTAATGTCGATGTTCCAAAACATATGAGGCTAAGTCGTTACGGACAGACATGTGGTCGAAGGTTAAACCCATTATATTATTTATTTGATGGGCTAAGGCCCTAAATAAACAGTTCCCATCTTTTGTCATTGTTTTTTATGGTTTTAGTAGAGCTGTTAGTCTCTTTTAGAAAACAATATAGAGAGCGTACTGTCTGAGATTCATGAGCTTCGCTTTTTGTCGATCTTTGGAAATATACCCTGTTATGCAAACTTAAGAGTTCGGGGTAGTCTTTTTTGTTTTCTTTTTTGTTCCACTGAGGGTGTCATATAGCGCGCGTGGGTACCCAAACTTGATTTACAAGCCAGGAATCTGATAACTTATTCAAGACAGTTTTGGCAATTTAACACCATGTTAAAATAAGAGCGGCGTGAATTGGAAATCTAGAGCGATACCGTATTTTAGGCTAGAATATTAAGGCGTATTAGTTTATACTTCTTATAGAAGAGAAGGATAAACTACTACGCCTTAATATTCTATGAAAATATAATATGAAAACTTTTTCCTAAGACTCATCTATGGCTTATAATGATGTTGAATTCGCGCGAGTCTTCAAAAGTACAAATTAACAATCTAGACACAACAGGATCAGCTTCAAATGGAGGTTTCTGAAATAAACGGAAAGATCTCACCAGATTGGCCCGCAAAGGGCCCTCAGAGTCACTCGACGTCACCAGGAGGCCGGGGAGCCGAAAAGCCTAGGCTTCGGGCTGAAGATCAGGAACACACGTATGCCACTTTACCACCGTTTTAAGGTGTTTTAATTTGCAAGCACAAAAATAAAACGCAAGACACCGTTCCGATTTTAAATGCGACATTCAAACTCAGCGTTAACACGTGTTGCGCATCTGGCATCAACTGAAACTAGAGACGGGGCACGTCTGTCCACTTCGGTGGTCAGTATCCGAATCACACATCGATTTCCCTGCCTGTATAATATAAATAAATGCACTTCGATATAATATCTATACTTATAATAAATCTGTAGAAGTGAAAATTCTGTACATTGAAAATATCAAAAAAATAAATGGCAGGGGGTGTTACTAGACCGACACCGAACCCAAAAATGTGTTTAAAAAAAATTTTGTCTGTCTGCCTGTTTGTTCAGGCATCACGCAAAAACTACCGGTTCGATTACGATGAAACTTGGTATAATTATTCTTTAATATCCTGGGCACCACACTGGGTACTTTTTATTCCGGAAAAGTATATACAATAAAAAACAAACTTAATTTTGTGGCTCGATCCCTAGACCCGAGTACTGTACCAACCGCAAATAATAAGTTTGTCGTAGGTTACGTCACCCGCAGTGGGGTTCACTAAGGGGCGCTGCACACGGCTAAGATACTATAATTACAATATCGCTTGCCATACAATTCAATGGACTATCACACACGACGAAGATAATAAATAATATTTCATATTTTCGTATCTTAAGATGAATTTGTATGGCGAGCAATATTGTATCTTAAGATAAAATATTATAGTATCTTAGCCGTGTGCAGCGCCCCTAAGTTAAGCTGTAAATGTAGTGCTGAAGGTTGAATTTGGCTTGAACAGTTCGCAGCACACGCGTGGCGCGCGGCCGCCACAGATCGCTACCGTATATAAGGACGGAGTCTGAGTGCGCGCATCATACATTTTTTGAACTTTGATTTGAACGGACGTGTCGAGTGGCGAGCGTTCGTTCTTAATAGCATTCTATAAATTGTATGTTATAACTGCTACTTGCAATTCTAAACCGTGCTTTTCAGTGCGACCTTTTTATTCCTTTTAGTTTTTACTAAGTACAGTTTAGAGTAGAGTTATTTAGGTTTATTTTTATAAGTCATAGGTATACATTTTAATTTTAAAGTATAGGTAATATATTTGATAGTGTACTAAGGGTCAGTTCACACCGAGACGCGACGCGACGCGACGCTGCGCGCACACTTTAAAAGAGTGACTCAAAATATACTTTATTTTCTACACGAAAAGGTACACATTGCATTGTGAGAGTTCAGAATACGTTGCGCGGTGCAGTAGGTCGTTTTAAAGTGTGCGCGCAGCGTCGCGTCGCGTCGCGTCTCTGTGTGAACTGACCCTTAGTGACCGTAGGTTATTTTATAGTACTGTTAGGTAGGATTAGTCATTCGTATAGATATTAGTTTTTGGGGATTTTGCTTATTTATTGAGTTTAGATTAGTTATCATCAGAAATAGGTTTATTTAGGTAGGTAGGTATTTTATTTTCTGTTATTGAGTTTATTTTTTTTTAATTAGGTAGGTACTTAGGTTTACTTTTATAAGGCGAAGACCGTATAGATTTTAATTTCAAGTATAGGTAGGGGCCCGCGCCGGTACAGAAGTATTAATACCGGTATGCTCGATAGATAACGTTCTACACAAATAGCACTTTACACAAAACACTCATTGATAAGTCTCGTCATCCACGCGAACGAAGTCGCGGGCACAGCTAGTATATAATAATGTCACACTTTTTACCCATAGGGAGACAGATCCACCTCATAATATCAAACCTATTAAAACTGATGAGAAGTCCTCACCAAAGCGAATTAATACAAACTGTAAAAGTAATTAAGTCGTACAAAATCAAAGCTTTGTAAGATGTAATTAAAAATGTAATTTTCCTTCGTTATGTGATTGAAGGCGTTGACGTATATTAATGGTTCTAGCATCTGTATTAATTTATAGGGGTGGTATGTGAATTAGAAGCGCGGCTTAGAGCGGTGAACACGTGAAAGGGTCACAAAGCGTAATGATTTATTGAGTAAATAATGTGCGGTTCCACTGCGCGAGCTTTTTGGGGATTCAATAATGAGTTTGCATGTTTCTTTCGCGGTTCGAAGTTGATTCTTTGAATTTGATTTTCTTGTTTTAGTTTTTCATAAGGATTGGCGCCTGTTTTAATCTCAAATTAATTTGTTCTTGCTCTCTGTGAGGCACAGAAAAGTCAAACGATAGGTACACTTGAACAGTTAATTTTTTCTCAAAAAAATGTTGGTCATATATACAAATAAAAAATAAAAAAAATATAATAATAAAAGCATATGAACTTAGGGCAGTGCCTTAAAAGAAGAATTAAATAGTTCATTTAATTCTACTTTAAAAAACGAACAAAATCCACTTAAAAGCTGTGTTAATAAACCACTTTTAATGTTTTTTTAAAGAATTACTTTCAAAAATATTTAAAGTGTTTTTTTCAGCCATCTTTTAAAAGATTCAGTAAAGAAAACCGCGTTTAGTAAAACGTTTCTCTAAGTCGTGACAAAACAATAAGGCGCGGCGCGATATCGTGTCGTCTACACTCCCGCGATAAACTAATGAGCTGCCGACAAAGAGTACAGCCAGGGGAACACAAGCCAGGGGACATAAAGCAGACTTCCGTTTGACTTAGCTCGCGAGGTTACCAACCGCTCGCTGCCCTGTCATTATCAGTCACACCTTTGATGGCAGGCAGATAAATGAGAGGAATGAGGGTAAGGTTTTGTTTGTACATATTTTAGCAGAAAATTTTGATACTGATTTATACTCGGTTTTAGAATATTGAAAATTTGTTACGTTCAATATGTTGGGTAAAAATATTTGTAGTTAAGTGTGGCTTTCAGGCTTTTCCGACAGATGTTAAAGTCATTAGGAACCATTATTCCCGAGGCCCTGATGCAGCGATTTTTCGAGTTAAACGGCCTTCAAATAAAGTAAACGAAAAGTTAGGATTTATTGAATTATACCTATTTTCAGATAATTTCCTCTATTACAAAATTCTTTAGAAACATCCAGGGAATTTTGACACTTTATATTGCAGTACATACTGAAACAGTTTCTGGAAGCTGTTAAACATAAACTTGGTAATATAATAAGATCTTTTATGCACATGCCAGCCAGGCTTTCAAGAAGCGAGTACGTCGAGTCAGGGATAAAGTTACAAAATATTGACACTTGCTTCAGCGCTTAATGACCTCGAACATAAGCATACGAACACAGCATCGTTCTCACCTATACGCATAATAATGAATACAAAGGTGGTGTAATTAAAAAGTAAATACCCGTAACAGACGAACGATTTCTACGGCCTATATTCGGTTTGCAAAAAATCACGCGACAAATTACGGATGCAAAGGTTAAAGTGAGGCTAAATTCACGAGTGCGTAATTTTCTCTGCAGAAAACGAGTTAAAGAATTGATTATCAATTATCAGTTATTTTACGTCAAGCGTGGCAAAGGTTGCATGCAACTTAATTTCGGCATCTCTGTTAGGGCGGCAAGAATTACGCTAGATTTTAGACTTTACATGTGCTGTGTTTTATCAACTTTACATAGCTCAATGAAATAAGCAGCGGAATGTGTGTGTTGCCTGTGGAAACCGCACGACGTGTCCGTCTGGCCGACTCGTTTTGTGCGCGGCAACCTTAATCGCACAAAATGTCTGTGGTTTGCGTTGCCCTCAAACAGTAACCACACACCATAGCCGTTAACAAGCGAAGCTTACGTCTTTACAACCGTTTAATGGTAGCCGTGATTACTCCGAAAGATCAGGATTAGTAGGTTTATGGGGTTTACATACGATTAGCTGTGCCCCGCGGTTTCAGCCGCATAACTTTCAATCCCATGGGAATTTCGGGATAAAGTGTATCTTATGTCTTATTCCAGTCTATGTTCTAATTCAGTCCAGTAGTCATGGTGTACCCATGAGCCAGATTTCATCCAAAACCGTTCAGCCGTTCTAGCGTGAAAGCGTAACAAAGAAACATACAAAAAATCAAATCTTTTCTCTTTGTAATATTAGTTTAGACTTAAGACTTCAAACTTAATTCTAAGTTTTAAAATAATTATCTCGTCATAAATTAAGTTAGATTAAAATTTGCTTATTATTCTTATAGGCTGGATTGTAATTAATTATTAAGAACCTGGTTCTTTTTAATAAAGGATAAAAAATAAAAAGTTTAGACTTAAGATTGTATGAGCGTAGGCAGTGGTGGTATATTATTTTTCAGAATATTTAGTATGCATCAAGAATAGGACTGAAGTTTTTGATCAGTGATTGTGGACAAAAAAGAAGACGTTGGTTTTAAGACAACGGGCCATTGGTAACCTACATCCCTCTGTTCAATGAATCCACTGTCCATTCGATGTCTTTATCTAACCTTATCTCAAGACTGCTATACGGATTCCCTAAGCTTAAAATGTTGACCAACAACGACAAAAACTGAACGTGAACGTGAACGTGGAATAAAAATTGCCCAGAGCAAGAGAAGCTAATGAAACTTCAGCGTAAAATTGCCTATTGAGAGAGTATAATGTCCGCCAAGAATTTCGCTCATACTCCGGAGTTAAGTACTTAATAATTCCTTTAAGGAAATGTTTTCAAACGGTGTACCTTTTAGTTAAATAGTTTTCTGAGAAGTAGGTACGGGGCCCCGGGTGTCACTTTATGGATTGGTACAAGTTATAAGCTTTAACAAGTAGAAGGGATTTTAATATTTTACATAACATTTTAATATATTTTTCCCATTGAGTATAACACTATAAAGAATCTTAGAAAGCTTATTGACCGAGAGTAGAGCTTTTTAAATGCTACGAAGAAGCCTGGGCGCGATTAAAAATATCGGTATGTAACATTGGTCTATATTCGGGAAATTATTCAATATTGATGCGAGAATTTTACTTTTATATAGGCTGAAAATAACAGCGTGTAAGAGGGTTATTCTCTAATCCTAATAGCCGTGTGTATAGGGAATAGTAGATTGCCTTAACTAAAACCTTTAGAGCCCTAGGTAACTAGGTTTGGCTACGTAACTATGCATTTGTGTATATGCATTGCCGTCCTACACTTGCACAGCCAGCGTCATAGTCGCGAAGTTTGTAATGTCATTACGTACTTGAAACTCCGCTTTGTGAGCGGAGTCGCTCGGCCTCGCGATATGCCATTTAGATACTACTGTTATTCGATGCGCCGCGACGGTACACGGCGCTCCGCTGTCTGTATATGTGACGGTTGTTATCAATGTCATCGGTGGGATGGGGACGCGCTTTGTGATCGAATGCGTTTGTAACGTCAGGTACGCATTGTAGTAGTTTTCCAATTCGCGTTATTGCTTGGAGCTTCGCGTGGCTGGCAATCCTGGTTGGTTTGATTCCTGTGTCGATAGTAGCGGAATTTTGCAGAACGAAAATTTCTCGTGTTCACAAAGCCCGTGATTGGAATTGAGAAAGAAAGAAAATCTATTTATTGCGACTCGTACAGGAAGATCACAAACTAAACTAAACACAGTCAAAAATAAAAAAATCAAATTATATATTTTTTTAAGTAACAAAACGCAAAATGACACAGAAAGTCCTATACGAGGTCAAAAGGCTCCTATCTCAGCATGATGCTGCGACACAGACACGGCAGTTACAGAAATAAATAAATAATAAAATAGATATATATGACAAACAGAGATTCGATAATGTTACAATGATATCTATTTAAAGAGCTTTCAAATACTCCGCATAACTTCATCAGCATTCTCTTATTCTTATTCTTTAAGAAATGTCCACTTTATCATTCACATTAAGAACCGCAAAGCAGATCACATCAACGCTTATTCAGATATTTCCTTTATCCGGACGCAAGTGTCGTGGCTCGTATACGTGTATTGTGAGCTCAATCCTATCCAGAGGGTTCGCCCGTTGAAGGGCTTCGACAAGCGATCCCGGCTTACTTGATTTATTTCTTGCCCCTACGCAATAAAACGGCTGAATTCTGAGATATATCCCCTTTTTTGATGATTCTGCGGTTTGACGTCTTTGTTGGTGATTGGCTTTTGATCTTTAACAGTTTTAAGAGGTTTTTATGAAAGGATATTTTCAGTCTCATCTCTATTTAAGGAAATTATCAATTCGGACGACATTAAGAAGGTGGCTGGGACAGACTGGATGCGGAAGGCGGTAGACAGGGTGTTGTGGTACAACCTGGGAGAGGCCTATGTCCAGTAGTGGACTGCGATAGGCTGAGTTAATCAATTCGGACTCACAATAAAATAAATTAAAGTACTTCTATTGATGCAATGAAAGATGAACACGTAGATCCTTCATAGCCCTTTTAGTTGGTAGTAGATAGAGTTACCCTGTGTTCCAAAAGGATTACATGGTTAATCACCAAGTGGTGTGGTTTGTGTTTATGATTTCTTGGTTACAGCCGTTTTAAGCTCTGCATTCTAGAGCTTGTCAGGGTTTGAAGTTCAGTCTAGCTGATTGTATTGGTACTATGGTACTACGGAAGCCGTGTAGTTGGTTGAAATCTGAGGGACAATTCTCGTAATTTTAAGAAAGTTCACAGTCTGATCTCAGTCTCAATCTGTCAAAAATACCTCAAATTTCCCTACATTTTGACAAGTTTTTGACATTTGTTTGTCGCCGAGATGACACTGCGACTAGATTTTGAACGTTTTAAATTACGAGAATTGGCCTTCTGATATTCAGCTGCATTCTGGTGAGACTGAAAGTCGAAGTGAAACATAGTTTGCCAAAGGCTGGGCTGTTGATAAGGTTTCATTTAGTTATATTGAAGATTCATGTAATAAGGGAACTACCCTATTGCCGTCAACCGGCCACATTTTTTTTAGTGCGATATGAACCAACTCTTTTTCTCGATCTCGTCTGGAATGGAATGAGCAAGCCCAGAAGATCCCTATTCACTCTTGCTTTGAAGGCTGGCGGGTTATATGTGGAAGCGAACACAGATACTGGCAGAGAGGTCCACACTTTAACCTTGCGCAGAAGCGCTGAGTACATCAACCAAGTGCGGTTGGTACCATGCAGTATGGATCAGGTCGTGGAGCTCCTGCGCTCACTCTCCGCCGAAGTACAACTAATCGAGGCTTCATGTTGATACTGAGAAATCCCAGCCCCGCGTTCAGAAGCCACGCTTGCGACCACTACATCAACGAGGCATAGTTGATGGCAATAGACTCGCCCCTATTACATCTGACTTAAAAATAACTGGCAAAATGTGGGTGTACTATACGTAACCTCTGCCTAAACCTGCGAGGAGAACAGTCGTGATATTAAGTTGTACGAAGTTCCTTATCTCTCAAAAACTTAGAAACCCGAAGCTGTGATCTCACACGTCCGCTTCTATAAAGCAGGAGCGAGGGAAGTGAAAACGGTGTAAATTGTTGGCGGCATAACCGACAGGCACAGGCTACAAGTTTGAGTCGTCACTACTTCACAACTAGTTCAGTGGTGCGACACACGGGAACGGGGACTAGCCGGGTTTTATGTAGTAAGTTTGGGAGAGGATGGAATTGTATTGGAGATGTACCCAGGCGTAAATGTGAGATTTCGAGCTGTACAATAAGACGGAGCAATGGTGAATTGAAGAGCAGTGGTGGCCAAGTGGTAATGACCCCGGTTTACGTGTTGTAGATCATGGGTTCGAACCCAGGCAGGCACTTTACTTTGTGTATTTAATTTCATCACCAATGCTCTCAAAACGGTGAATGAGAACTAAAAATTCGAAGACATGTGACATCCACTAACCCGCTCTGGGCCTGCGTAGTGGATTACGGCGCACTCCCTCTCACAAAGAGGAGGCCGCAGTGGGAACGTTATAGGCTGATTACTATAGACTTTGAAATAACACTACAAAGCCATTTTTTCATGTGTTTTAACTTTTATCCTCATGAACCTTAGACAAAGTGAACTCAGCGCCATTTTACACTTAGTGAAAAACGGACGTCATAATAACGTTCTATTTTAAAGAGTGCCAAAAGTAGCTCTACGGCAGGGGAGGCTTCTACGCACTTCGAAGTATCACGTGCCTGATAAATACACCAAGCACAGAACACGAAAAAAAAACACTCGAATAATTTCGAGAGCAAACATCATAATAAATTCTACACGCCTCCCGTTTGTGTAATCACAAACCCGTATGTCCCAAATTTCGTACACCAACGTATCTTCCATCCACACATGCGAAACTAACCTTAAGTCCATCGACATAGGGCTACAAGTTATTTTTCTATCTGCAGAGATAACATTGTCGCTTTATAAGATTGCTCTATTGAGTTCGAGGTCCCACTTCAGGGAATTTGGGATGCGGTTTCAAGAACTTCATCTTACTATTGTTAGTCGAAGGCATTTAGGTTCCAAAATGTTCGATTATGTGGATAATATCGCTATCCTGTTGCTGTGGTATTTTATAATATAATAAATATATGTTTAATTGACTTTACCCAAAATTTATTATACATCACAACGTATAACAGAGTGATGTCAATAAAATAAAATGTTATGTTTACTTATTTAATGTTAATAACATATTTTAAAAAATTACTTATTGTTAATTTTGGTCTTAAATTTATTTTTATTTTAAGAAATAATTTTATAGTTTTTGCTGTGCTGTACAGGGTCCATAATTCTTTGTACCTTAGCTTTAAGCCATTGTAACACCTCTACAACAATATGGAATGCCAATAAATATATGAATATCTCGTCCTTTTCCATGGATATATGGGAGTTTTTCAAGAAATGGGTATCAAGTCTTATATATATATATTCCGTACCTCCTCTCTATGTGATGAGAACGGCGGCCACTGTGTGGTTTAAGTCAGCAGGAACCCGACTTAACATGAGGTTATTAAGCCTTCCCTAGAATAGAATAGAATACTCTTTATTATGTACAGTATATGTATAAATTACAGACATAAATATAGACATTTTACAAAGGGTAACACAATGGGCGGTCCCTAGACGGATATTATTCTCACCAAACGGAAAAAGTAAGCTTAGGGATGATTTTTCACTAGACAGATAACTTTTATCTAACGAATACATATTAGGGTTTGACAGTTTTTTTATAGAAAATATGTCAAACTGTCATAATTACTGTCCCGATAAATGTTAACTGACTTTTGAAGAATCAGCCCTTAATAATATAAAATAACGTTTTAAATTAGGTGAACTGAGAAGCTATTAATTTAATCAAAATTATCGTTTCGTCTTTAATTCAGCGAAATCACTAGGAACTGGTGAAGGGCGTTATGGGGCGTTCGAAAAGTGATTTTCAGCCTAATTTGTAAAAATGACTTTTGATTGTGAATTAATAACACAATAAAACCTGAAATCTTCTCGTACGTTAATCTCTGAGCTTTCAGAATTCCACCTTCCACTTTCCTTTGTACAAAGAAAACCGCGTGCAAAGTGTAAACACCTCGGTAGGAAATAAAAGAAGGAATCGTTGCTACAAACTATTTACATTTCGATTTCCTAGTATTGTTCACACAAACGCGAACGCCAGTACTCAGTTACAGTCAACATAAAAAAGGGAACTCATACACAAATGCTGGCAAAAAAAAAATTACCCACTAAAAATGTAAGTGCAAAGAAAAGCGGCCAGTAAAACGGGAACAGCATTAGCAGTACTGCAGGTGCGGCGTGCATTAGTGGCGGTAAGTGCGTCCGCACTTTGCTACGGACACGTTGATTAATGCCCCGGTTTATACTTTATTTTGCACTGGAGTGTAAATTTCACGTTATTAGTCTGGCTCTGAATTGGAATGTGTGAATGGTGGCTAATTACTAATTAGTTTTTGGTAAATGGTTACACAATGGATATTTTGAAGGGTACATTTACTAACTGCATAAATAGTTTATCTCTCCCTAATTAATTAATTTATTTCTCTTCACAAATGTTGTTGCGGATAGGAAGTGCTAAAACTAAAAAAAAATGTTATATATACATATAATAGTTTAATAATAGTTTAACATTTGTGAGAGACTGGTGCCTGAAAAAGGCATAAAATGCCTGTGTGATGAGAGTACTTTCATTAGATGTTATACCGTAAAAAGGAAAAAAACCCCACAAATAAAAGAGACGTATATTGCTGCAATGTATCCTTTTGATATTGCCATAGTATGTTTATCTTAATTTTATCCTAATTCTGTCTAGTTTTGTCTAGTTTCATATAATTTTACCTATTTGTATTGACCGATAACTTGTTTGTGTAGTGCATATTGTTGTAAATACAAACACAAATACTCGTATTACAGTTACAGATTCAGCATTGTTGGCAAGCGCCACAAACCTGGCTAAACTTAAGAGTGCGACAGTACAAAGCAATAAACAAATCAAATAAGTTGGTTATGAATATATTAATTATTTACAGTAAGGTCTTTTATTGACACACGTTTATATACGTTTTTTTTATGTTTATATGGTATTAGAGACCAAACAAAAGCATTGCCTTTGGTTCTTATAAAGTTGGAATCCCAATCATGCTACCTTCTTTTTTTTTTTTTTTTTTCTGGTGGGAAATCATCAAATGACTCCTCCCGCTCTGGGTGGAGCGGAAGGGAGTGTCAGACTCTTACTGACTAAAACCCATCCATGTTCCTTCCTTACTGGCAACCTTCAGATAACCCTTCAGACTTTGCTCATAGAATATTGAACGTACACGGTGCACGATACTACAACGTTGTATCAAAGGTATTCAAGTCATTGGCAATCCCCTTAGTGCCTCTTGGTAGCCACTTTCCATCATATAAAACATCGTTGGTTTGTTTTCCATAATCAGCCTTTAACTTTCCCACTGCTGGGACACAGGCCTCCTCTCTGTGAGATCCAGTTGGCCGTTATCTACGTGGGCTCAGTGCGGGTTGGCAGATGCCACATGTCCTCGAATTTTTGGTTCTAAGACATGCCGGTTCCCTCACGATGTTTTCCTTCACCGTTTTGAGAGCAGTGATGATAATAATTTACACAAAGTAAAGCACCTGACTGGGTTTGAACCCACAGCTCGTAAGCCGCGGTCGATACCACTGGGCTAATTTTGTAAGGAGGTGAATCGCTCGTGGCTCGTTACTTGCAGACACGACTGCTAAACGTGGGATCTGGGTTAAATTTTTACTAGGATTATTCAAAAAGTAATTTTGATTTGTACGATATGGATTGCTCTCTATTACATCCTAACTAATTTTATAAATGCGAAAGTGAGTTTTTTTGTTTGTTATGCCTTCACGCTAAAACGGCTGAACGGGTTTGGATAAAATTTGGCACATGATAGACCATAACCTGGAGAAGGACATAGGCTACTTTTCATTCTGAATCGCTGATGAAGTCGCAGGCAACATAAACTTAACTAGTAAAATGTCGGCGGCTGTCATATACACCTCAGCCTTACCTTCAAACTACAACAACTTTGGTGCCCAAGATACAGGCTTTCCTAGTCTCGGGGACCTTTGTAATATGTTTGTCAATAAACTTTTTATTATTACATAATATACATAATCAGCCATTAATATTCCCACTCCTGGTATGTGCCCCGTCACCATCATGATCATGTGTGAGGCCTGTGGGCCTCCTCACTTCGAGAGGGAGTGGGCTGTAATCCACCACGCGGGCCCAGTGGGGTTGGTTTGGTTTTTATTATCATTAATAAGTGTGATGATAAATCCAAGAACAATAACCCAATTCAACAAGTTCACAGCCTACCTACCTGTATTATCTAAACAATATTCCTCCCACGCCACGTCCCTGTAAGTGCCTGTATTTTTCGTGCGACAGTACCTACCTGTTCACAGATAATAACGTGCTGGAGTGGCGTGTAAATGGCGCCATACATCACACAGTGGGCCACTCTCCCGGTTTATTTACGTAGGAATTACTTTTAGAGTGAGGATCACGGTGCAGTTTGGGGTTCTCTTTGTGAAAGATTTTAGTGGTTTCTTTAGCAGCATTAGTTTGAGAGGGGCTTGTGGCTAAGTAATAACAGCCGCACGGGTCTATCCATCAGGTCGAGCTACGCTTGCTGCGGCAGGTCTGTGGATGGGTGACCATCTTTACATATCAAGACCCCTCCGTGGCTCGGAAAACACGTTAAGCCGTTGGTCCCGGCTGTCAATCGTGTATCTTTGGCAGTCGTTACGGGTCCTCAGAAGCCCGAAGAAAATCCGACAACCAGTCTTACCAAGGAGTATCGTATTACCCAGTAAATGGGTTGTGGTGGTCAGAAAGGCAGTCGGTCCATGTAAAATACTGGTATTCAGCTTCATCCGGTTATACTGGAAGCCGACCCCAACATAGCTGGGAAAAGGCTAGGCAAATGATGATGAGTTTGAGAAATGTTAGCGTTTGATCATCATTAAAAGATGTAATCTATGGCGGGAGCTGTGTAAACCTCCTGAAAATTTTATCGAACTATATTAGAGCCTAGGCAAGCGTTACTGTGGCCGACTTGGAAATCTCTAAATAGACTTCGAACCCAAGTCGGCCAGAGCAAAGACAATCTCCACAGATCACGGACGGCTCAGATCTCAAGTGCGTATGCCGCACCTCCCCACAATGGCCCATCATCCATTCTGCGCCGCATGCCCCTTCACCTGTGCACTTGATGATCTTATGAGATCCTCATAAAAATTCGTAAATAAAGCTGTCATATTATGCACACAGTTTATTCCAACGAATGTCAAAAGCCTTCCTAACAACTGACGCAGCGATAAAAAAATAAATTCTATCCAAAATATAAACTACAGTCCCGAATTCCGATCACATGAGCAAACATTCCGTTCAATGTTGCATCCGACCCTATCAATAAACTCCGAACTGAACTTTATACAAAAACCGAACTTCGAGTCAACAAAAACGTATCAGCACCAATTTTCGGGCCACACAAGCTAACCGAAAATGTTTTTCGAATAGGCGTTTCTCCTCCAATATGCTCCATCCGGAACGAACCTACAAAACTATTAAACAAAGCGGAAAAAGCGCTAGAACCAGCTTCCCGTAGTTAGCTTTCAGCGCCACAAAGTGTATACGTTCCACTGCTCATATAGATAGGAACTTTCGGGTAATAGCCTTCCTATTGCGGCTTTTGTTTAAGTGGTTATAGTGATCCGGTTTGTGGACGCGTAATGGAATGGAAAATTGTTATGAATTTGGGTTTAGTAGGTGTTTAGGTTTAGTGCGGTGTTATTGTGGTTGTTACATGCTTCAGTGGTTTTTTGAACGAGGGCTATATTTGGTGATTTTGAGCCCGAATTTCTGTGTTTAAATTATCTAAAATAAAGAAAATTATTCAATAAAAGAGTTGAATGTGAAAGACATTAAGCACAGGAATAAGCAGTTCTACTTAATTAATTAATAGGAGGAACCAATCCATTAGAAGATCACCTTGTCATTTTAAAAGTCCACTAAAACAAGCATCGCGTTTAATTTTATGCTAGAGTTTTATATTTGAAGTGTACAACAGTTAGTCGAGAGCTATATTTATTATTCATTTCAATCGTCCAGTCAGGTGCTCTCACCCTTACGATATATATTCAAAAAACTGTAGCTCTATAAATATTTAATTCGCAATGAATGCAAAAACATGTCGCTCTCTTAAGAGAATTCAATATGGATAATGAAAGATATATAATATTAATAGAAAGAAAAATTTCTAATGGGAATATTGTTACAGCATGAATATTTCTTTAGGTACGAATTAAAATTTTCCTAAAGGTCATGTCAAGGCTTGGCTACTTTACCTTAACAAGGATTCTTGCCCGGGGCTATACAAAATTAAATGTCACTATTTTCTCGTAGCTACAGAATGCTGAGGTATTTCTTTTCGTTGCTCGTATAAAACCCACGCACTATGTCGATCGGCTAAGACTTCCTTGCGACCTTGACGTGTTCGGTTTCTTGACGATGTTATGTTTAAAATAATTTTGTAATGCGAATATTGTTACAGCAGGAATATTTCTTTACGAATAAAAATATTCCTAAAGGTTATGTCGAGGCTTGGCTACTTTACCTTGACAAGGATTCTTGCCCGGGGCTACCTCGATCGGCTAAGGCTTCCTTGCGACTTTGACTTGTTTAGTTGCTGATGTTATGTTCAAATAATTTCAATGAAAACCGTGGAATGTAAGTAACTATAGTTCACGCGTTATTGTTGTATGGTTCACGTACTGAGCAATCGAAGTTTGTAATTTGTTTGTGTTTGTATGTGAAATATTTTAAATTATGCCTATTAAGATTTATTGTTGGTCGAAATAAACGTTTTTTTAATTTTTTTTTTTTTTGTTTTACCCGGAATGAATTGAGTTTCGTACCGCTTCAGAATCAATAAATGTTAAAATAAATTATCTTCTTTATTATTTTTTCGTGAATTTTTCCCATGTTTTAATAGTTATTCTGCTATTCGAGGCGGAGAAAAATCCAACAAATCAAATATAATAATAATCGGTCCAGCCGTTCTTGAGTTATAAATAGTGTTACTAACCCGACTTTGTTTTATTTATTAGATTATAAAGATTTATAGTAAAAGTTCTGTAAAATAATAAAAACTTCAGTTGTTTACAGAACACTCACGAAAATAATAAAGAAATTTGAAATCCATCAATCAACCAGCAAAATAAAACGGAATAAGAGTGCACAGCATTTTAACACCACCGTTTATAAGTACCTAGGCAGAATCCCAACAAACTCTTGGTATATGACTAATACTTTCATCCGTAGCAGGTGTTACGAAGGTAGTTAATTTTGAAATACTAAGCGTTTTATACATTTCATTTCTTCAGAATCAGAGAGCAGATATTTTTATTCGAACGTTATGCGGAGTTTTACAATATCTACTAAATTGGAAATATGATCTTTGATATTTTCACTTTACTGATTTAGATTTGCATACTTTATAAAAGGGAGATGTGTCAAAATTACTGCCTCATTGGTTTAGTGGTCGCAAGCGCCACTGCTGAGCATGAGGTCCTGGGTTCGATTTCCAGATCGGGCAAAGTTATTGTGTTGTTCTATCAGGAATTTCTCAGTAGCAGTCCGGAGCCTGGATTTGTACCTGGTAAGTGGCAATAGGCTCTACGTCTATTACACGGGACTCAATCATCGTTGGCAAAATGTGGGTTTACTTGTAGGTAAACCTCTGCCTAACCATCCGGGGAAAACAGCCTTGATATTATGTTATTCCTAGTCACTTAACCAAGCTAAATTATCAACTTTTTATTCAGATTATCGCACCATACAAGTTTTTTTATTTCGTTTATATGAACATGCATTCATTAACCGACATATCGTGTGCCGTGTTTACCGCATTCGGTGGAAAATAAATGGCTTTTTAGTTACACATTTGAGTCGACACAGAGCACAAGATGTTTATACCGGGCGATGTTTTGGGTGGGAACGTTTTATTTATTTATAGTTAATAAAAACGGTACAATAGCAATTTGTACAAAAAATTATTTAAAACTAACACGGAACAGTGGACTCCCTTGCATACTTTCTCTCACACACACTCTCACAACACCAGACATATACGCCTAGTTTTACTCCATTCATCCGCAAACACATCACATTCAGGGTTGTTAGACAGAAGGGCATTTAGCATTTTTAAAGTACGACAGACTGGGAATTCGGATCTGGTTACAGTTTTGGATGACGGTTGCGCAAACAGATTGTGCCGGCGGCTCTGACGGTGTCCGATGTATTTGTCGGGCAAAAATAATCAGCAGAAAAGGCCATGGAGCTCTGGGCAGTCGATATGTCCCCGTAAGGTCTTACAGGCTACCGTGAGCTGATCAAGACTTCTTCTCACCTTCAACGAGTTTAAGCGCACACACTTGTGCACTATAACATCTCCCGTGCCGAAGGCTGGTTTCCGCTGAGATTCGAGATCGCCATGGGCGAAATTCGGTCTGGAGGACTTTTTTTTAGGTTTTAGGGCCCTGTAGTTTCAAGTCAAAATTTCAGTCTGTATATTTCCACATACTCGCCCAGGGACGTTGCTTTAACGTCATGTATTATTATGACATGTTTTTCACGAGCACACACACTGTAACATACCCGTTTTTACTCACTCTACGTTTTTATTTTAAACACAGTCATGGCGTATTAACTCTGAATTATGTTGATTAACACATCTCTCATGATATGGCTCGTTTTGAAAGAGATGATGAGGTCGTGTTGTGAGTCGTTGAGGTTATGATATTTTTTATGTTGATGAGGTTGTATGTAACTCGGATACATAGATGAAGAGTTTAAACTAAAATCCAGACGGTTTATGTTGAGATTGGGACATATTCTTTTCCGAAATCTGGACGCGAATTGACCCGATATATTTTGCTGCTTACGAACTAAACTCTTACGATTTGGAGAGAGTGATTGGGTGATATACACTATGTACGACAAGAGCGTGGCCGTTGTAACGACCCCGACTTACGAGTTGTAGGTTCGAACCCTGACAGGGGCTTTACTTTTTATAAATTATTTCAACACCACTGCTCCCAAAACGGTTAAGGAAGACACCGTGAGGAAACCGGCTTGTCCAAGAGCCAAAAAAAAAATCGAAGACATATTACACTGGAATGGATTGGAGTGGATTACGACCCACTGCCTTTCACCGAGGGAAGGGCTGTGTCGCAGCAGCGGGAACACGTTATGATTATGCTATGCATACTTGAATGGTTTGTTATCAGTACAGACTCCTCCATTGTCTGTAATCGTATCAGTTAAATGACATCCATATCAATTTTATATTACTTTTAAGCTCAGCAGGTAAGTGTATTTTACGCCTATCTTAAGCTACATCAACCTCCAAAGACTTCCGGCCTTATTACAAAAAATGGTTTATCTTTTCCAGGTTTAGACCTAGACCCAGGTTTAAACCATCGAGCCATTTTTAAATTTCGAACTATAATCCGACAAAGTTAAAGTTCTTATTACAAAAACTGACGTTATCCCAGTCTAAGTTGTCAATTTTGCATTAAGAGCTTTACGTTTGTCGCAATAAAGTTCAAAATACAGTAACTGGCTTGAAGGTTTAAGCTAGGTCTAAAATTAAACTCGTTTTGTAATAAGACGGTTAGCAAGATAGCATCGGGATTTAGGCGAAATTATACCAAGTCGAAAATTGAAATTATGCCGGTCACGCTCTGGCCGTGCACACTGTACCGTTTCATTATATATGCTAAAAGTATGGGAACGCGGGATTTGAAATTAGCAATGTGCAAGTCATGACTTAGCCTTGCAACTAAGATGGACGATAGTTAGTACGGGACGGTCTAACTCAAAAGTATGCTCTGCAGTCGGAGTTCACAGAACACGAAATGCAAAGCTGTTATACCTACTGGTAACAATTTATCTGACCAGAGAAACTAACGAAGGTCTTGGTTAGTTTCTCTATTTCTTTTTCTTTATTGGGTTTTCCCATTTGTGTATGTAGGTAATGTGACTGAAGGATTGTGTTTTTTTTTGTTGGATTATGAGTCAGTGATACTCGAATTAAATGATTTTTTTTTATTTTTTTATTTTATTGGAATTATTTCAGTCACAGCCTGGAGACTCAGCTTTCCGCCAATCCTATTATTTGGAAAATACAGGTTTATGAGAGCCACATCTGCCGCTTCTCAGACGACCAGTGGGCCAAACTTACGACCCAATGGGTCCCTCTTAATGGCAAGCGACATCGCGGCAGGCCCAGGCGGAGATGGCGGGATGAGCTGGACTCCTTCGACAAGAACTGGTCCTGAGAAGCTTTAAACAGAGAGAAGTGGAAAGAGAGTAGGGAGGCTTTTGCCCAGCAGTTGGACATCGTAGGCTTTTAATATAATAAATAATAATGAGAGCCATAATTTAAATCATCATCATCATCTGCCTAGCCTATTCCAACTATATTGGGGTCGGCTTCCAGTCTAACCGGATGCAGCTGAATACCAGTATTTTACATGGAGCGGCTGCCTGCTCCACAACCCAGTTACTGGGTAATACGATACCCCTTGGTAAGACTGGTTGTCAAACTTTCGGTCTAGTAACGACCCGGAACGACTGTCAAAGATCCACGAATGACAGCCGGGGCCAACGGCTTAACGTGCTTTCTGAGGCACGGAGGGGCCATGATTTAAATAAAAAGAAAAAATAATTATACGTTTCTTAACTCTGTGATCATAATTGAATCTACTCTCTAAAACCCATATTGCTCTTCTACGTCCTACTCCAAGTCGTTGTCAAGTTCCATAGACGCTTTAAAACAAGCATTTTTGGTGAGTACACTTAGTTTGATGGGAAAGGGTAATAATTCAGTCGCCAGTCGGCGCATGCGCGGCGGCTTGAGTGTTTCATTTCCCAGCTGCTCGCTCGCCTCATGTACTCGCCTGTGAAGTTGCTATCTTTAAAGTAATGGCTGTTTTTATGCTGCTTTTTGTAGGGCGTTTGCATGGCGTTGGTGTAAAAATGGTTTTGGTGTAAAGTGATGACCTAATTTTGTTGATGAAGTTAGGATGGCATTGTAACTGCATACTGTAAAAATCTCACCGTGAGACTTAGGTGAAGTGAGCTTGAAATGAGCTGTCATTCCACCCGATTCTCGGGACAGTCATTATTGACAGCTCGCTTCACCTTACGTACTCGTAAAACGCGCAATGATGAAGGAGGTATCGCAAATGGGTTGTCTACTTTGACTTTGGAAAGTATCGCAATTGCGATGTCGTCGATAAGACAAAGCGGAAACATCTCATGTGCCTGTACTGTTACTGTTAGCCTGCATCTTCCCACTGCTGGGACAAGCCTCTCCCATAACTTTCAGCACTTTCGATTCATGGCTAACGTGGACCACTGGTCGTTTGTTCAGTCCAGCTCGTCCCGCCATTTTCTACGGGGTCTGCCGCGACGCTTTCTAGTTGTGTCTGTAATAAAACTGTTATTAAACCAGCACCAATATCCTTCCAACCCGAACACACTAACGTTGCTTGGTAACTGAAATAGTTGTTGTGATGTTGTTGTTGTTCCTCGGACGAGCACCTTTAAAAACTCTTCCATTGAATTACACTTTATTTTTTCCTAAACCGTCTTAAGGGCGATTTAACCAAAGTCAGATATCTGAAGGCCAATTCAAATTAAAAACGTTCAAAATCTAGTCGCAATCTCATCTCAGCGACAATCAATGTCAAAAATGTAGGGTAATAAAATGGTCTTTTTGACAGATTGGGTCTGAGATCAGACTGTAAACGTTCTTAAAATTACGAGAATTGCCCCTCTGTTATCCGTGGTATAAAATTAACATCTAACAGTTCTAGTGTGGAAAATCTGTCAAAAATTCAAAATGTATTTTCCAGGTAAGGCTTATTCTATGTATAAAATATTGATATTTCACTTTCAGCCTGACCAATTAAATTACCATTAAAAGAAACGTACGACATTAGAAGCATTACGTTAATAGTCCCGGAGCGCTGTCTCGGTTTCATTACAAGGCCGGTGTTGCCCCATAGAGCTCATTTCCGGCTCCCGGCCTATTACCGGACGACGTTATAGATTATGATGATTATCATACGTTGGGTTTCCCTGAGATGGACGGACTCCTATTCTGCGGGGTAATTGCGTAACACACTTACTTTAGGAATGGCTTTCTTTAAGACAGTTCATCAACATTCATTGCGTTGTTTACGTTGTGAGCAGACAGAATTTTTAGAACATATGAAGCAATGGATTAGCAATATCCCTCAAAATGATTCAGATTCTGATTTATAATGTGTTACGCAATAAGGGTGCTGTTTTTCTTTAGTAGTGCTGTTCTATGAAGTTCACTTGGAACCTCACTCAACTGGCAGCATACAATTCGAAAGTGAACTCACTTGTTTTTAAATCATCATAAGTAAATCATCTCTTACGAAGAAGAATTTCGAAGTGATGAACAGTACATTTGTATCGTTATAGTAAAATTTCTGGATAGAATAGGATCTGTAAGACTGTTTGAATTAGAAAGAAAGAAAGGTGGTTGAGACCTGTGGTTTACCGGTGGTTCTCCTTGTTATTAAATAAGGAAAAATAAAAACAAACTATATCTATAATAACGAGCGCAAAGCAGAAATAGTCGACGGCTGCACGTCATGACTGTGGCAAGAAGGCTTCCACTCAGCATGATGCAGTGCTATACCCGGACCCAAAGCACAGTGCTGATTTTCAAAGGTTACCCGAATTCGTATCGTCCGAATTGCTGTATCTATGAACCACCACAGATGTAGCGCTGGATGGACACATCATAACAAGCAGGGTCACACAGCGATTCAAAAACGACCAAATATCCAAAGTTCATATCTTTGGTTGGACCATCTCACGGCTAAACCAAGTGATGAAAAACGGAATCACGTGTATCGTGTCAAAAATCAGTGTACATATGAAACATTCCGATGATTAATTAGTCATCATTATCATAATATACCAGTTTTATATACACATTGACATTGATGAATATTATACTCAAATTGACATGATTATGTAAAGTATTGTAAAGTATTGGTGCCCAAAACACCGGCTTGCCTAGTTTGGAGCCAATGTAAAATCTCTGTAATCTTTTGAGCAATAAAGTTTTTATTAGATAAAAGTAATACATATATTATGTACTGCAATTATTTTGAAAGTGGTAAAGTGGTGGCTATGTGGTTCATTTTTTTTTTTCTCAGTTAGTTTTAATGATAGTCTGGCAGTTTGAGAACTTTATTCAGACTACCCAAATGACCTTTCTTTGGTTTCAATCGTCGAGTCGTTGAGCTCCTTAAGTTCTGAGTTGAGCTACACGATTACTGACAAATGCCTGCACTGACTAAACAGGTCCACTCAAATCTGTGTGGTTCTTTCCCTAGAAGACCACTTCAGACACAAATCTATATTGTTCTCACACGATCTGACCAAGATTATGTCTGGACTTTAAATTAATAGACTTTGACCCCTGAGTTTATTTCACCATTTCTTCGCAGGACTGCATCTAGCTTATTATTTATTTTTACTAATATGATGTGTAAAAGTAATTCCGTTGTCCTATTTACAGATTAAAGAATTTCATTTCATTTCAAAGAATCGTGTTGCCTTGTTTATTAACGTTTCAAGCTTTGAAAGCAAAATAAAGGCTAGCGTAACATGTAGCTGCTAATAGCACTATTAGCAGCTACATGTTACGCATGTTACATGCTTAGAGCCGTTCATAGCGCGCTTCGAGAGGCACCTCTCGAAGCGCGCTAACTGAACGGCACTAAGCATGTAAACAAACGTACAGAGCGAAATCATTTCTACAATATTCATATGATATATTCGAGTAGGTTGACTACTTAGTACATAGGCTATACTTGGCTCAGAGGGGCAGTTCCCGTAATTAAAAACATTCAAAATTCAGTCGAAATCTCATGCTAGAGACAATCAATGTTTTAGAGGTATGGGGAACAGGGTATAAAGTTCACTCACCCTCCATAGAAAAGGGAGGATGGATAGAAATAGCATAGATACAATTGCCCAACGATTGATGTTGGGAAATTGTATCTATGCTAATTGCGCGGTAAACTCTGCCTGCGAGATGCAGGATTTGCGTGACGTCCGTATGACGCGTTGTTCGCATGTGGCGTTGTAGGTACCGCTACAATGTCAAAAACTTATAAAAAATGTAGGGAAATTAGAGGTATTTTTGACAGATTGAGACTGATATCAGACTGCAAACGTTCTTTAAATTACGAGAATTTCCTCTTAGATCTCAAGTGCGTATGCGGCACCTCCCCACAGGCAATGGCCCACCTTTCATCCTGCGCCGCTTGCCCTGTCACCTGTGCACTTGATGATCTTATGACTGCGTCAGTGAGCGGAGTTTGCGCAGCTGGACTTTGGGCCAAACATGTTTGAACTTTTTGCCATCGATACGCTAAGAAGAGGAATAGTCCATAGTCAACATACAATCAACAGCCAATGTATCATGTCTCAAAATACAAACTAATTTACTATACATTGCGTGTTGAAAGTGAACAGTTCAGTATATAGGGCAGGTGTTATTTACTAGTGATAAACATTTATGTATTTATTTATCGTATATGTATATGTCACGCCACGAACTGCCTGCAGTAGTGTCTGAATCCTTTAAATCCATCTAAAGGTGGTCTTTAAACGATCGCTTTTAGCGATAACTTCGCCCATTGTGTAACCCTATGTAAAATGACTACAATTTATATCTGTAACTCGTATGGTGTATGTACACGATAAATAGTAATCTATATTATATAAACTATACACAAACTAAAATATAGCGTCGAAAAATTCATCCGCATCGCTGTCAACTGGTAATGTACCCAAGAGACTGGCAACATAACCACATTGTATGGCCTCTGGCCAAAGTAAAAGCCAGCCTTTGGGTCACGGGAAGTGTCAACAAGCCGTTTCTAAATTCCCTTAAAAAGAGAATAAGCACTGGTACTCTATTCTATTATATTAGTGCTTAAACTAGGTATCGGCAATTTTAAACCTTTAAGTTGCCATATTTTCAGTTAGAGAAAGAAATAAAAGTTGATTTATTCAAATTTATTCACTGAAATAAACATTTTGTTGACATTTCCAATATCTAAAATACGAAGCTCTTTCCAACAAAGTAAACCCCTAATACAATAATGCACCTTTACAAAACATACATCATGCAACATTTGTTGTCTTCATAAACAACTTTGTTGCTAACACAAAACCGACACAATATAGGTATACAGGATGACCTGACAAAAACTCTTAAAAGCTAGCAGACCAATAGATTAAATATTTAAAGCGCCACATCAACACTTAGTAATAAAACTTCTTACATTCCTACTTGCAGGTCATGACGTAAACTACTGCAATGTTCCTCCGCTACCTTCTCACGTACAGTCGAACAAATTGTTTCACGACTTTGTCTGCGTGTATTTTGTATTTCATCATTTTTTAATATAAATATCCAGGATGAAAAGTAACCTTTATCCTTGTCCAAAGTCCAGGCTACCAATCTGTCAAATTTCAAGACGTTTGGTGCAGTGGTTTAGGCGTGAAATGATGAAACAAACAGATAAAGTCACTTAAGCATTTAGTATATTGGTATGGATTGGGTGGATTATGTAGCTTTTTTACCCTTCAGACACACATAGAAGAGTGATAACAAATTTGCCTACTCAGCACACTCATTGTTTAAAAGTAGTTGCAAGTAAAATGTGTGTACCCAAAGATATAAACCACTATATATGGCCTTGTCTTACTTAGGTCATCCGAAAAAAAATCATACTGAGAAGCTCACACATCCTGCATGGAACGCTAGATATGATTTTCAGTATGAGTGACCGAGATAATACTATTCAAATGTCAACAAAACAGAACCGTGACCATATTTTGACGTGGTCTGGCGAATCTAGCGATTTAGATGTTTGCTTGTATACTTAGATAGATAGAAAGATATAAATGATAAAGTACTACATTATTGATATAAAAGTAGAAATTTTACATAGGGTGATTAATAGTCGGTATTAACTCTTTGTTTGTCTGTACATGAACGATGGTAAGATCTCTCAGGTATGTTTGGTTGAGTCTTAAAATTTCCGCTTTCATGTCCGTTCCCG
Source organism: Apamea monoglypha (assembly GCA_911387795.2). Taxonomy (NCBI): domain Eukaryota; kingdom Metazoa; phylum Arthropoda; class Insecta; order Lepidoptera; family Noctuidae; genus Apamea; species Apamea monoglypha. Next base: position 2,474,918 of record OU426922.1, on the reverse strand, counting down.
CACGGCTGTTACCGGCCCAGAGCTTACCCTTCAGTAGATTATGTTCTGAGGTTCATTCTACGTACCGTGTTCTGTTGAGGAAATAATACAGCTAGAGGAAATTAGGTGTTAGTCAGCACTTTACGGTCTTCTTCTTAGCGTGTCGATAGCGATCTGATCGATGGACTCGGCCCAGAATTCGGCCACTTGTTTGGCACCATCACCGGCGTCCATCAGTTCCTGTAACGTGCAGCTGACAGGACACGTAGGGCACGATATTAAGTGTCCCATCGTTTGTGGAACAACACCAGATTTACACTCCAAGGCGGAGTCGTCTATGAATGATTCAGTGCATTAATAAAAATGAGGGGAAATAATCAAAGGGCATCCAAAAATTCGTCCGCATCCCTGTCAATAGGAAACGTGCCCAAAAGGCTGGCAGCATTGCCACGTTGTATGGCAATGCTGATTCTTTGGCCAAAAAATAGGCCAGCCTTTAGGTCACGTGAAGAGTCGACCAACCGCTTGGAGATGTCTCGAAGTACTAAGTGGGCACTCGGACCTAATGGCCCTAGTATTTCAACCCTAAACGGCTCAAACATATAAGTTCCAATTGCGTTAATTGTTACTATTCAAACTTCAAAGGACTGGAACATAAGATAAAATAATGTGTATTTATGTTTTAAACACTTTATAGTTACATATCATTTAGAATAGAAAGGACAAGATACATTGCACTCACACACAACAACTGCTACATTGATATACCTACTTCTAAAACGGATTGGTGAAAGTAAAAATAAGCGACTCACCCACTTAATCACTACATTGAATGGGTTTAGAATACTGGGTATTGGTTAGATTTTACTAAGAACTGTTGCGTTTTTTGTACCTTGAATTAGTGCAGAAATAAATCATTTGACCCTTTGTAGACAAACGTTTTTCTTGCCGTGAAAAACTACGGCTTGATCGCCGTGTGTAGGCACGGCCGTCAGTGTTGTATGGATCACTATGGAAGTTGGTTGACGACACGGAGAACTACGACATGGCATGGTCGCTGTATACCATAGAACCGTGCCCACAAAGTCACACAAATTTTCCCCGTATGCCATAGAACCGTGTCATATACAAGGTCACACGATTCTACGGCGCGGTTAGCATGCCGCCGAACCGTAGAGAAACCGTGCCGTATACAAATGGCATTCTTTCTTTCCATTTTGCTACAGTCTCCATGCTTGACAGACAGGTTGGTATTCTCAATAACCCACTCAAATGAACTCACACCCCACATCCACTGCTGCCACTGCTCCTGTTCTTCCATCCACTTCCATATCCCACCTCCTAATCTAAACTTTAAAACTGCAAATAAGTACCTTTCTCAAAATGGCACTCTAAGGAATCCAAACATACTTACCTCATTGAGTTTCCAATACTGCCTTTATTTTCCGAGACGAGGCTCCGTTCTTAACGCTCTTCCAGTATAGGCACGAGCTCACTCGCGCCAGTAGCTCGACTGCTATTCGAAAATGCTTTTAGCAAAATAGACGAAGAGAATTTTTTAAAGTAATTACCCGTATTTGCGTCACTGGCCTCTTAATGGTTTTCACACGTTCTTGGATTCCAGTAATTGGATACTGAAAGGTTTGAGTCTGGGGTCCATTGATGGATTAGCTTTATTGTTTATATAAGAAATGGTAGGAGTGAAATTGAGTGAGGATTCTAATTTGATTTAGATTTTTCTGTCTTAGATTTTTTTTGTATTAATCACTTGTTCTATCCAATTTAATTGCTAAGTTTTCTTAGGGTTTCAGATATTTACAGGGTTTAGGTTTGATTACCTGTACACCTCCAGAGAAAAATAAATAAGTGCCTAAATTTAGAAAAAGACAGTAGTGAATATTTACTAAGGTATATTATATATACGTATAACCTTTTTATTTCATTCATTTATTATGACACATTGACACTATACAACAACAAATAGACTGGTTGCAACTACTAAATGAATAATACAATCCCACTTCATCTTCGAAGCGCGTTGCACAAACACACGCACAAACACACGCACAAGCACACGCTTAGACAAAAAATAACACGAAAAACACAACACAACACAACTAGTTTATATATTTTAAGATAAAATTTTAAAGAGCTGGGGATTTTGTGAATAATAAATAAATATATATACTCGTATATGTATGTATGCATTTTAAAAGGGTGGAGTTTCTTGCCCATTTTTCTCCATACGAAACTCCCTTTTGGAAGTGACGACTAGAATTAATTCTATTTTTAGTAAAAAGTGACGTTTAGAAGTGCCTTTTATGTGCCTATTTCAAATAAATGATTTGACTTTAATTTTTAAAACTTGTTTTCCCCAAAATTCAGCAACAATACCACTAAAAAGAAGACCGCTCGAACCACGTTCACATCCCAGCCATAAACCCCTCTAAACTCTGGGAGTATGAGTGACGTCACTCCGTGTAAATTGTCGGGACACGTATTTACCGAGATACCAATAAGAGCATGATTGCTCCGGGGACCAATAGAGGCGCTGCATCGATTACGTGAATCCCGACGTAATGCAATCTTGTTGCTGTCGTGACTTGATATGCGGAAATCTGATAGAAAATTCAATTTCGCGTGTTGATGTTTGGGTTATGGATGTGTGGTTGGATGAGAGGCTTGTGGCTAAGTAATAACGGCCGCACGGGACGATCCAGGTTAAGCTACGCTTGCCGCGGTTGGTCCGTGGATGGGTGACCATCTTTACATCCCGGTCGTTACGCGTCGTCAGAAGCCCGAAAGTCTAACAACCAGAGACTGTTATCCAGTAACTGGATTGTGGAGGTGATTTTGTATTTATCTAAGAGGATTCTGAGACAGATATTATTCAGATAAATCTCATTAATTTCGCAGTAAATCTGTCCTGGATTTTCAGATAAATATATGTAACTCTAACATCAACTGTTGGATCCTATCTGGAGCTACAAACATAGACTACCGTTCAACTGCGAAACGTTTCGAAATAATTTAAACTCCTCTAAATCCGACACCTGGAGCTAATGTAAGGCTGCGTTTGCACAATATCAAATATAATATGTATACCTTCTAGGTATGTAGAAGTAATTATAAATGTTGTTCCAGGTTCACTATTTTACAGAAACGTTTTTAAGTTAGTATTTCACCTTTGTCCGACTTCCTTTTGTTTTGATGTTATTGTTTTTTAGGGTTCCGTAGCTCAAGATGAAAAATAATGAAACCCTTTTAGGATCACTTCGTTGTCTGTTTGTCCGTGAGTCTGTCAAAACCTTTTCTGAGGTACACGTGGATGTACCAAGTTGAAATTATTAATAAATATGTAAATTTATGCAACTTATTATACTTGCAAATAAATCAAAACCTACAGGTTATATCCTGTTGAACGCGACGAAATCTGACAAGGAGCAAGGTCTCACAGCACTGGTAATGGAAAAATTCCAAAAAAACGTGATTTTTATACATAAAAGTTTTTTTTTGCGATTACAAACTTACATTTGCAGTTGGAGAATTGACCGTGACGTCACATCATCTCCCTAGCCTTTTGCCCAACTATGTTGGGGTCGGCTTCCAGTCTAACCGGATGCAGCTGAATACCAGTATTTTACATGGAGCGACTGCCTATCTGACCTCCACAACCCAGTGACTGGGTTATTTACGATACCCCTTGGTAAGACTGGTGATCAGACTTTCGGGCTTCGGGTCACCCATCCACGGACCAACCACGGCAAGCGTAGCTTAACCTGATCGATTGAACCGTGTGGCTGTTATTTTTTAGCCATAAGCCCCTCCACCGTGACGTATATGGTTAATTTTTTTAGGAAAAAATCGTCCCAATTCGCCAAAAACACCTCTCGCTCTTATATACCTTAAGTATCTAATTCACCATTATTATTAGACAATATTTGCCAAGCATTCTGAGAATTTATAATTTATAAAAAAAAAATTAGCAACTTTAACAAAGACATACGTCTCATTCAGTCAAAGATAAGTTAATTATCCAAAAGTTTTATCCAAAGTAATAACTTCTAAGTAATTATTTGAATGTAATTCCAAAAATATAGCCACTCAAGTGTGCTCGGGGCATAACTAATGCCATCAGAAGTCTCTGCCAATATCTTCGCGTAATCTACAAGATACGAACGTGACCATCTCTCCCCCCTCTCCCCCTTTGAATGGGGGACGGGGGCAGACCTTGAGGTGTTATTAAAACCGGGTAGTTTGATGTAACACGGATTTTCGATCCCGTGGGAATATCGGGATAAAATGCATCCTACTCGTATATGTTAATCCTGGTTATAAACCATCTAAGTGCCAAATTTCATCCAAATCCGTTCAGTAGTTTTTGCGAAAGAGTAACAAACATCCATCCAACCATACAAACTTTCACGTTTATAATATTAGTAGGATTAGTTTCAATGATTTATAGTTGTCTACACACGGTCTGTAAAAGAATAGTATTTTGACGAATGGATTTAGTGGAATTCGTAACTGGATTACCCTTAGGAAAAAAAAACATACAGTTACAATATTTATTTATATAACTCCCTTATGACTATCATTAAATAACCTAATAGGATAGATCTCTTAGTGTATGTCAATACTATATTATAATGTCTATAAATATTAGTATAATATCTTTATTTATTTATTAAATGGACCAACATCAGACAAACTATTAAAAACTAAAACATGGCGTCGAAATATTCTTCCGCATCTCTGTCGACTGGTAATGTACCCAAGAGGCTGGCGGCATTACCACGTTGTATGGCAATACTTATCCTCTGGCCAAAGTAAAAGCCAGCTCTTGGGTCACGGGAAGTGTCAACCAGCCGTTTGGAGGTTTAATTGAACAGGCCGTTTAGTATATTGCATAATATCATGGATGCAATAACATTGGTGAAATTATTTGACTGCGCCACACAAATACTGAATAATTTTCTATGATTTCAGAATTACATAAACTGCGTTAGTTCTTAGAAAGTAAAAACAAATCCTATTGGATCAAGATTATACCATTTCCAAGTTAAATTATTACTCAAATACTTAACAAAAGAACCGCTTGCATTTCATCTCATCTTACCTCCCCCCAAACATTTGCATCACAAAAAAATTAAGGATGCTTGGAGCATTATTGAAGAATATTAAGGAGTTCTCCTGAAGGATCAGTTCATGAATTTCAAGGGGGTAATCGAAATGCATTAACTGGAGTAGAAGCTGCCTTGGAGAACGTAGAAGGCCCTCAAATGATTTATGCGGAACCTTTTCGAAACGCCCGCACGGATATTTGAATCGTATGGATTTGGGTTTAGAGCAAGAATACACTTGCAATTTAATCGCAATCGCCAAATGTGCCGTGTACAGTCTTGTATATTAAATTGACTACCAACTGATATTGTCCGTAAAGGTCCGTATTCAAACCACAATTCAAAAAAAATTGACAGTTGAAATTGACATAGTGTGCCAATTTGATAAACAATTAATATCGCTGATTGTACAGTCGCTTGGCAACATTATCTGACCCACCCTAAAAACAAACGAATTTGGACCCTCTGCCTGTAACATTAAGGTTTATTCAATTTATATCAGCTTATCAGACAAGTGCACGAAGACTCAACCAAGAATTACAATAATAACACAGACATGCAAATTTGATCTTTATAACGTTACCATTAGGTTATATGTTACAACTACTTGTTATAATTTAATTAGTGTAATAGCTTATTTTAAGGGTTGTGTTCAAGTAATCCTGGTCTCGTGGTCTGTGTATAAGACTGAGATGAACAAGTTGCGAGATCAAATCCTGTGACGAAGATATTGTTTTGCTTTTAATTTAGAATGTATTCCAAAACTATTTCATGTATTATTGTAAAGAACTATAGACGGATAATCTTCAAACATAAACTTTCTAAAATGGTAATATTTTCGCATAACTTGTAATAAGTGGGTAGTTGAAAAATAAATATTCGTATTCATTATAAAACTGGTATTCAAAAGCAACTAAGGGTATGCAGTGACTACGCGCAAACATGTTTTACCTTGCCTTACTAAATTGCAAAAACAACGTCTCTTTACAATTTTTTATTTTCTATTTTATAGGTCGTTTTTTTATTATCATGTCTCAATGGAGTGATTATTTAAAATACAAAATAATCTATTTGCACCAGGAGAAGGTTAGCTGCTTGTGCTGTGCAAGAATAAACTTTATCAAGTATACTATATGGTTCAAATTCTTTAGAATATGCGTCTAGTATTACAACTAAGATCAAATTTCAATGTGGCTTATAAGAGTTGAGTTGGTCTTGTGGTCAATAATGGTGGTAGTGCGGTGTTCATCGTTGTCTAAGTTCGAAACCAAGTTTAACCTAAATATATCTTTTTGCTCAGCTGTTTTTTTTTTAATTATTTTATTACACTAAAGAAATGTAAAAAACATTTCTTTAATGGACGACGTAGGGTCTTGTCTTTTTAAACGGGTAGGTTGTATAGGAATAAAAGTAAACAATTGCAAGTTTAAAATGTTTATTATTTCATTAAAACACTTAGGTAAGATAAAGTAAGTAAATGCTCATATATATTCAAATTAATAGACATTTTATATTAGTATGCCATAATCAAATCTAACCATTTATAAACATTAAAAAAGGCGTGCTTATGCTTAAAAGTTTGTTATCGAGAAAATGAATTCATCTGTGAAATGCTTTACAGATTTATAGCTGCCTATATGTAGTGAATAAACATGATATTTAAATAGAAAAAATCTATTTATAACAATAACATCACCACATAATCTGCAACATTTTAATGGTTTAACAATCAATCCATTGAGCATTTACTTACATGGTGTGTTTAAAAATACCTACTAGATTACATAATTAGTAGTCCCCTGCTATAACTTGCTGTAAGCGGTTACGCATACCGCGCACCATATTCCAACACAAATCTTTGCCATTTAAATATTCCTGGGCAAAACGAACCCTTTCTTCGCGATGAGCAGGTGTCAATGCAATTTTCTGTGCTGGTTTATAATTCCTTATCTCAGCAGCGTATAAATGCCTTCTCATTGTTTCCTCTGAAATATTGTGGTTTATTGCGGTTACACGAATGGGCAAAAATTGATTTTCAACAGGGCTTGAAACCGGCCCCGGGGCCGGGCCCGGTGGCGTTCGAATACGGGACTATACTTAATGGCTTTTGCTCCTGGACGAATACGCTGAATATCTCCATTGTCTCCATAACGTTTTAGCCATAGTCTGACCGTATTTCTCTAAAACAAAAAAAAAACATTTTTGGAACCGTGTATGTAACTTGTAAGGAGTGAATGTAGTGGTAAAATAGCCAACTACGAGTTCATTAATCACAATCAATAAAATAAAATAGGTATAAAAACACTTACTGCTATATATTAAGTCGACGACCAATCTCTCTAATTCCAACATTCTGCTCATGTAAAAATATGATTTTTTGTTCGGTGTAGTCATTAAGTTGCGACATGATGCTTTTTTACACCAAATTGCTTAAAAATACTTAACGAGTTATGTGAAACGATTTACAAATGTGTGTGCGCAGTTACTGCTATTAGATAGTTTAACTTTTGTCACATAAATTAATTTATTATCTACCTCACGAAGCAAATATATGTTTTACTTCGTATCCAACCATTCTTGGTAAATATAAATTCTGTGAACTTAGTTTTTTAATTTACCCACCTGTTTACAAGATAAGTTATTAGGCGTAAATCATATTGGTCGTTCTTTAATAATGCAGGCAATATTGTAGAAATGAAAACAAATTAAAAAAGAAACTCATAATAGGTGGACTGTGTTTTCGAACCCACATGTTGTTCGTCGCCAATCCAGCATCAAACCGCTAAGCCACAAGAACTTGTAGGGAATATGCGAAATTAAAGATTGGGTTCTAATTATGTAGTGTGACTTAAAAGCTTTTCAACTTTAATGTCAACGGGATAATGATTAAAATAGCTTAACAAAATGATATATGTATAATGCCGGTGGCTCCGACAATGTTGCACGAGCGCCGTCTGATAAGCTCATATAAATTGAATAAACCTTAATGTTACAGGCAGAGGGTCCAAATTCGTTTGTTTTTAGAGTGGGTCAGATAATGCTGCCAAGCGACTGTACATGGCACATTTGGCGATTTTGATTGTTTATTTCAGATTTCCAAATGGACGCTGCTGCTTTTCTCGGCAATGGTGATGCGTAATAATAATTTTATAAAACTTAGATTGTATTTTCTATACAAACCAGCCGAAATGCCAGCTGAAATCAACCGCCCCGCACTACACGACGGAGCACGGTGCAGTGTAATAATCACCTCTAAAATATGTTAAGGGGTGATTGTACTCATAATTATGAGCAACGTATCAAAACTTAAATCGTTCAAAAGAAATCTGCTGTTCCCTACATTTTCTCATGGTTTGCATCCACGGAGAAGATGTTTTTTTTATGCAATTTCATGTTTGTTCTCGTAGGAAAAGTTATTCATAATGATCGCCTAAGAAGTTTTCCGTTATTTCAGTTACACCTTGTATAGAAAACAATTCAAATGCATAGTTGCATTGGAATGGCTCGCACTAAAACTGCGTGCTCATGCGAGTTGTAAAGTTGTTGTGATCATGTGTGCGATTTGAAAATCACAAGCGTGTAAGTACATATTTAATATTCGTGCTGTCATCTGATAGGTCAGCAGAGACAGTCTCTTACCACTGTCACTTTTACGTAGGTAGGTACTGCATAATGCATAATCAGCGTATAATGTTCCTACTGCTGGGCCTCCTCTCCGTGAGAGAGATTGGGACATAATCCACAACGCGGGACCAGTGCGGGTTGGTCGATGTCACATGTCTTCGAATTTCAGTTTCTAGGACATGCCGGTCTCTTCAAGATGGTTTCGTTCACCGTTTTGAGAGCAGTGGTGATGAAATTAAATACGCAAAGTAAAGTGCCTGCCTGGGTTCGAACTGACGACTTACAACTCGGGGCTGATTGATATCACTGGGCCACAATATAATAAAATTTACAATACGAATAATAATTAAACACACTGCTTTCAGCTTACCTTAGGTTCATGCTATATCAATAATAAAGGTGTTCCTTAAAAAAAACATGATCAATTTTAAGATTTAATTTTTTTTAAACTGCGTTGTCGATCGTACGACGCGATCAAACCATCGTCAGGCACTAGTTGTCTGGCATTTTTGCTGAACTGGGCCTTTTGGCGCAACCGCGAGGCACACTTTCCTGCTAATTTCTTACATCGGACTTTACACTTTTTTATTTGTTACTGTGCGTCTTTTATTCTGTGCTAAATAAATGTATTTTCTTTCTTTCTTTCTTTTCTTTCGATAGTCGCACGATCGCCTGTTAAACGATTCGACGCAAGTGTGTTTCTAGTCTTAAGATGGATTTGAATTCGTAGGCAATTATCGGCTGTCATTAACGCCTTGTTGGCTTTAGGAGAGCTTTGATTTTCAGTGTTTTGATTGGATCAATATTATGTTCCAGATTATGGTGATTTAGATGTATCTTGTCTTGAATTTACCGTCTGTTGGCTTCCTATAAATTAACGTTATTATTCGAAACATGTTATGATGAACAATCTGATGTAATAATTTCATTCAAACTAGATTTTGATAATAAATACATATAATAAAACACAATATAAAATGCTTATATAAAATATATAACACAACTATTTAATCCCGGCAACTTTTTATTTTTCTTTCCGTAAAAACATGATACGGACTATGACAAACATTTTAAAACAAAAAGTTGCCAAATGAGTCCAGCCGTTCTGAAGTGATGCGCTTACCAACGAAAAGCATTTTGAGTACCTACAGTAGTGATACAAAGGCAGACTTAATGTCACAAAACATTCTCTAGCAATCAACCTTTGGGTTAAAAGGACAGCATTTTATTTATTTAACCAATTATTTACACACATATAAACAGACAAGAAGAAAAGAAAAAAATACGTACAAAGGCTATTCTTCCTTTTTACTTTAAATAATATATTTTTGTAGATTATATCACTGACTGGACAGGTCTACTCAGTCCGTGTGGTTTTTCCTCAAAAGTCCATTTCAGACCATGGTCTTCACATGATCTGACCAAGATTATGTCTGGACTTTAAAGGAGACTGTTTGTTTCAGCCTTTCTTCTCAGAGTAGTCAGATAGGAAACGCCGATCTCATCTGCCGATCGATTCTGTACAAATCTCACCGTGAAAAGTTAGGCGAAGTGATCTCAGATTGAGCTGTCAATAGTGACATTCTCTAGCATTAGTCGGAATGACAGCTCACTCCACGCTCACTTCACCTGAGTTTTCACGGTGAGATGGTTACAGAATCGCACTGCTGGTTTTAAAATATGATTGACGTGTTAAAGTGTGTGTACGAACATATTTAAAGAAATAAAGTAATTTATCATTCACTGATTATCAGTACGAGTAAGTATTGCAGTAATTGTATTAAAAATAATGAAAAAATAAATAATAATTGATGATAATACAACAAGAGATCTACATAAAGCAATTTGCCGAGATTATGATAAAACATCAAGATTATTTCACTCGATGTGCCGTCACTGTTCTAGCTAAATTAAACCTATTATTTAATCCTGGATTACTCTTAGAGATGGTAGTGGGCTTATATAGGTGAATACATATATATATGAGTATGTACATATGTGTAACAACCCTCAGAATGGAGCTATCGACTAGGGCTTAACTTGAATACATTAGGCGATACTCCGGAGGTATCCAGGGGGTCTATCTACGAAGTGCAAAGTGCGAATGATCGAATCGGACCGACACATGGCCGAACCGAATATTATTGAAAAATGCGAAAAAAAATCGGATCGGCTCAGTTGGGTCGGGACCATAGTCAATATTCGAAAGAGTGTAGGAGTGTAGGATCGGGACCGACCGAACCAAATAGTAACTTCGTAGCAGGAAACGGCCGAACATTCGGCCGATACCACTTCGGAGTAGACCCCCTGGTATTCACTTTGTGGCCTCGTCGTAGTTAAGTTAAAGGATAGAAAATGGAGAAAGCAGGCGTTAGGTTCAACATCAAATTCATTTATTTAGGTTACACAGAGTTCTTAAGTATACCATGCTACTTGTGCATGGTATGAAATTCTCACTAACAGTAGACTTAGAAGATTAGACAGCGGGCGGGGTGGTAAGGCACAGCCTGTATCTTGACCCAAACACTACATAAAGTTAATCAATTAAGCATTTATGAACATATAATTATTCATTCAGTTATTTTTAACTAATGAACATAAAACATTATATTATACAACATAAGTAACAAAAATTTCAGTAACCTAAAACCATAAAATCACAGAACCAATCCCACAAAACAGGTCAGATACATCCAACGTTCCAAATACAAAATATTTACCAGTTATCCAGTGCTTAAAATACATTCTGCATTTATACTTGAACGCGCAATGTCCACGCCTCCTGTGCATTCTGTACAATAGCCAGAAATTCGCAGAACATTCTAATAAGAGCAAAATTGTGGGACCTGGCATCCAAATACCGCGATACGTCGGTGAACGCCGTTCGAAAAATGGGATCGGATGAAAAAGGACGCGGTTTTAGGCTTGGAATACATTGTGGGTGAATTAGCTGTCAGTTGCGTTGTTGGAGTGACTAGTCGGGTTTGGTTTGAGGGCATACATACACTGCTGCAAGGATTTTTTGAAGCTCGAGTGACGTTGACAGGATGCGCTGTTGGTAAACATTTGTGCAATTGTTTTGTGTAATATCAGTTGAAATGTATTTGAAAAACAAGATGGCGGATTTCGTTCTCAAACTCAAAGCATTTGCTTCAATAAAACCATTTGGATTGACAAGGAGTCGGTCAGCCGCAAAGATGAAAGTTGCCCATTTTAAAGCGTCGACGATTCTTACGGATAGGCTTTTGCGCGGTACAATATTTAACTAACGAGATGGCGCGGTATTAAAAGTTGTACGTTCATTTGATGTTGTGGTTTATTGATATCCCCATTGAGAATAATAATGGTTTGGACAATAATAAAAAATACAAGCTGTAAAAAGACCCATTACATAGCCGTCAACTACGCATTCTGTATATCAAACTAAGTAATATTGCACAAAAGTAATTGCTGGGAAACGACTTTTATTTTTGGTGTGAAAACTTGCTGTTTGCGGTAGTGCGCAGTGTCACAGACGCAAAACATTGTGCTTATGAATGCATGCAACGGTACAGGGGTCGTGGGGGTATTTAAAGTTGTGTTATAACATTAAAAACTTGTTTTCGTAAAAACCGCAGTAAAAGTTGAAATTTTGTTCTTCAATATCTCCGTAACCAGAAGGTTCCCAGGGTATGATCCAGTACAAAAACATTATTACAATGAGGGGGAATACAAGTGACTCTAAGCTTCGTTAAGTGTCTTTTTACACCCGTTATGATAAGGTCAAATAAAGATAACTTGCAAACATCACATAAATTATGTTACACTAAGGCGACTGTCGATAAACGTCAAAACCACAATACTCAGACCTATTAACACCCAGGAAAGTTTCCACTACACTCTAGTGTGTCCCGCACTTTACTATCGCCTACTCCTACCGCCGGAAACGGATGTGGCTCGCGGCTCGTCCTGAGCTGTGTAATTTCGCGCGCTCGCTTTCCGCATTCTATTTTTGAATGTTAGTATGCGTTCCGTTTTTTTTTCTTCATGTATGTTCTGCGGAATTCTTTATACTTACTGACCTAGTGTCGCTTGTTAGTAGAGCTTGTGGTAAACTGAAATGAGTGGAATATATTCATTTTCATTTTAAGTTTGTCCGTTTTACGCTTAGTACGAATGGGGGAGTTTATTTCAGTTGGAAGATGCAGTTTATAATAAAGTAAATGAAAGTTATATTTTGTTAGGTATCATCACAGTCACATGATATTCTTTACGTATTTTTTTGTAGTCTATTTGTAAAGGCTAGATATTTATGCGGCTTAGAAAGTCCCACTAGTTAATATCTTCTTCGAAAAATCTGCATAATTATACTTCAAGCCAATTATATGGAAACAATATCCGTCCTGCCAAAGTCCAAACGGAATGTAATATTGTTTGTCAATCAGAAACAATGATAGACCAGAAGGCTATGCCAAACTTTTGTTACCTACTCGTACAACTAATAACATACACACAATACACGGATTTATGCAATTAAATCAAATTCGAACTGTACAATAGTGATCGCGACGATAGGTCGTGGTGGAGCAAAATGAAATTATAGTGGACTGTATAACAAGTATAATGATGTAAAAGATATAAAATTACAACGGTCGGTTGAACATAAGTACAAGATTTTAAGAGAGCAATTAAGACGCGCTAGCGCAGCCGTGTATCATGGAGAACCACAGCTGACTGTCGCGGCGGTGCGGCGCGGGGGTTCGCGCTCGGCCGTTGGCCAGCTGATTCCCCGCTGTCCCCGCACCCCTCGTTCACTGCCGCCAGCGCGCGGCGATGTTGAGTGAAGCGCGAGCGGTCTCAACATATAGCTTGTTGAAGCGGAGGAATTAGTGTGACTCGAAATATATAGCATTGCATGGTCGTGCGAGCGGTGGCCGTGTTGCGTGGATGTGACGCATTCCTCCAACTAGTTCTTTTTTGGCTTGTGCGTCATGTTTACCGCAAACAAACATATTTTTTTTATTTTTTTTTATGGACTTATCAGAGAGGTTGTGGTCAAAATGTGGTCATTTGTTTTTTTTTTATTTTTGATTGTGTTTAGTTTAGTTTTATGATCTTCCTGTACGAGTTGCAATAAATACTTTTTCTTTCTTTCTTTTCTTTCAAACTTCACTACCTACTCGACCTAACTGTGTGAGATAGCTGTTTTTTTCGCGATTACTGTGTCTTTCTTGATGTGTTTCTCATGGAGGAAGTTCTTCAGTTTCATGATCTGTACCGCACCCTTAAACTCGACCACACCTTTCTGACACATTCTGTTTATTTTTTTTTTTTTTTTTTTTTTTTTTCTGTTTATTTAGTTCTAAACTAAAATATATTTTCGAGCCGTTTGGGGTTTGTCGGACTTGCTTGGTCGAGGAATGAATTAGATTAATCTAGTGTGGCAAAAGGCAGCTAGATTACGGTAATTTAAGACTGGTTCTCTTCAACGTTGACGGTCGTCCATATCAACCAGCATAATAATCACCATTTTCTTGCTCTATCCTAATTTATGTGGGCTCGTTGAAACATGTATTTTTCTTGCCTAATAACATAATCAGCCTATAACGTTCCCACTGCTGGGACATAGGCCTTCTCTCTGTAAGAGGGATTGGGCCGTAATCCACCACGCGGGCCTAGTGCGGGTTTTAAGATGTCACATGTCTTCGAGTTTTTGGTTCTAGCCGGTTTCCTCACGATGTTTTACTTCGCCGTTTTTGAGTGCAGTGGTGATAAAACATTTTAAACAAAGTAAAGCGCCTGTCTGGGTTCGAACCTACGACGTAAGTCAGGGCCATTACTGCTGGGCCACCACTACTCTTCCATCCTTCTACATTAGTCGTCATCTCGGTATTTACACCCTTTTTAACCATATCATCTTTCTCGCAGTCCATTTATCGTTTCTGTGGTCTTCCCCTGACCTCATACCATCCACATTCATCGACCATTGACCGAAAATTTGTTAATGAAGAACAAAATTAGGTTTCAGTCATCAATATCACCTAGGCTACCGCAATCCACAGTCGGTCACGTTCGTCCTATGTGCTTTTAAATTGGCGGTTTTGGTTTTAGTTACCGGTCTAGGCAAATAGGTTGATGACCGCAGAAACCTCTCGATTCAGTTAGCAGTGACGCATGTATCCGTATGCATACATGCGTCACTGCTAACTGAATCGAGAGTTGGTGGCGCATATTACTGTAGGTACATGTATATGTACCTACAGTAATATGCGCCACCAACTTGAGGTTTACCTCGCGAGTTGGGTGAAGATAGACGTGGTGTGTTTCTCCATAATGGGGGATTTACACTAGGACAATTTTACTTTGTCGTTTATCGAATCGCCTTACAAGTCGAATCGCCTCCCCATTTACACAGATCGATAAAAATCGCAGGCGACTAGTTATTTTTGCACGAAAAAGTCAACCTTCGACGGTCGATTTTAGTCACCTGCTGCATGCGACCCGTCGCCGCACGACTAAAATCGAAACCTACTCTACTTTGGAACTTGCGGTTTCAGTCCCTGCGGCTTAAACGTATTGCCGTTTCGAGTTTAGACAGTCAAATTTTACCGTGCGGCGAAAATCGTACGACTATAAGTAGTCACCTGTGTAAAGCCCACATAACTCATGTAGATTGCAGTCGATTTCTGACGATCAAGCGATGTTGATTGGTATATTGATCGATGGTCGATCGTTTATCTGCTATCCTCTGCACGCCTCGCCTTAATTTAATTCAAATTCAAATATTTTATTTCAGAATTACATCCATATATTGTTAGTAGTAGTATAACTTAGCCTAATGTTAATATTAAATTAAATTTACAATAATAATCAAGTAGTGTATCATTGAACTGTTCGTTCAATAATACACCGCTTATTTGGATAAGTGTGTATGAACACTTAACCACCTTCGTAAGAGGGGAGAGTCCCCACCGGTTTGTAAACGCATTCAGGATACCATTGGAGGAGGAGCACAAGCGCGCCATCATGGAAGCGCATCGCTTCCGCATGATCGCAGCGAACCCGTCAACGCACGCTTCCGCGAACATCCCTGACGCGGTACAACGCCACGGCAACCCCAAAAGCACCCTGAATGCGTTATTGTACTGTAATTTAAACTCCTATCAAATAATTAACCACTTACCACAGCCACTTAGGATCTACCAAATTCGTAAATTACTATCTTATTTACTTCTTCTTTTACTTATGTAGTTAAGTAAGCATTACTATAGTTTTATAATTATTACAGTTTACATGTGGCTATAAGTACTATAGGTGAACCTCTGCCTATCCCTTCGGGGAATGCAGGCGTGATGTAATGTTATGTTAATTAAAGTTTAATCTCACACACAGTCAGCTCAAACTTAATAACACACATACAAAGATAAAAAACATAAATATATTAATTAAACATAAGTAAGATTCCCTTTTGAATAAAACTGAACTATGAACGAGTTTTTATGATCTAATATAAAATTCCCATTTTCTTAATTATCACAGACTATAAAAGGCGCCAAATGAGGCGTAACTGTCACCATAAAGTCACGTAATATAGCCGTATTTAATGAGGAAATGTGATAATTATGGCGGATATATAATTATTTTGTTATGTATTTGAGTCGTAATCGGTGAATGAGAAATAAAACGTTGCTGTAGATGATAATGTTAGGTGGTTTAAGATTTATTTTCTTATTAAGGGCAAATTTTTCAATCATCTGATAACTTTATTCAAGGAATAATTTTGAAATTTTGCCAGTTATTTCATACAAAAACTGTCATACGTCAATTTTATTCCTCGAATAAAAGTTATTAGGCGATAAAAGTTATCCAACGCCAGATAATTTTATCCGAGGAATAATTTTTAATTTTTGACAGTTCACAAATATTTCCATTACCTACAAGTAGATGTTCTGGGTCTGACTGTTTGTGTATGTGAGTTTAAATGTTTGGGAACGCACCCGCGATACAGGAGAAATACCTAGAGTGGGGTAACGTTAATAAAAAAAATATGTTATGTATTATTTTTAAAGAAATATCAATGAAATAAAAAAAAAAAACAAAAAATGGGAATCGCTGTTCTCGAGTTTATAAATGCACTAAGGAACAGACGAATAAACGTTGCGTTTATTTGTCTGTTCCTTAAATAATAATTCAATAATAAGCAAGAATGAAAGGATAAGAACTCGTCAAAATCGATAAACATTTAATCGAAAGTTATAGGGAATAAATAAGAAAAGGGTCGTTGAATTGAACCATTTTGCGGAAAAAACTTATTTGAGAGAGACGTTACTTTTTGAAAAATAAGTTTTAGACAGGTCGCTTCGTTCCCACAAAAAAAAAAACAGTTTTGTACCGAAATGAATAAAGTCATGCTTTAACCGACACATTTATAGGCAAGCGATGGTTGTATATGGTACACAGAATTCCATAAACGTTTGTTCATCAAGCCTTGTTATGAATAGACATTATATTTAACTACTGCAGTCCACTAGGAGATAAATATTGGTTAGATTTTTATGCACAGTTTGTAACGGCACGTTTTGCATTTGATATTAACTATACTTTAGGGTTAGATTGACAGGCGACAGGTCGCTTGATCGACTTTGAATATAAGCAGGCAAAGTCGATCCACCGTTATAATCCAGCAGATCGATTCACTTGGATCGATCCCAACCGTCAATGTCATCGGTCGACTTCGATCGATATGATCTATTTTGCGGCCGACGAGAGAATGCGTTCTTGACATCTGTCAGTTTCATACAAACGAAGACGTGTTTTGCGAATTTGATCTTTATTAGCTACTAGAATTGTCGCAGTGACAAAATCAAAATCAAAAGTCATTTATTCAAATTAGGCTGAAAATCAGCACTATTCGAACGTCAAAATTACAAAAGACAGTCCCCCAAAAACGCTCGCCCTTCACCACTTCCTAGTGCAATCGCTGGGAAGAAGAAGTGGCGCAACAAACTCCCCAACAGCACAGCTGTCTGTTCAGTTAGAAAATCGTGAGTGTATGCAATACTAGGTACCTATGTTAATTAATTAACAGTACAAGACACACAACATAAAATTAAATTATTTGCCATATGTCAGCTAGCCACGCCAATATACCAACATATATAATAGAAAAACTATACGTACTCAAGCTAAAAAATAATTAATTAAAATTAAAATGTAAATAACAACCTCCAGGTATAAAGGGCGTGACAGCTTAAATATTTATGCATTGCTGGGTTCTGTTCACATAGCTGTCACTTGAAGTCACAAATGATAAACTAGGACCATCGAAGTAAAATAAATAAATAAGTTAATACTAATAACAACAACCTGTCAGTAAGCTAATTCTGGAGAAAGAACATAAACATTGTCTTGCGCTAACTAAGGCAACCAACTATTTAAGTAGTCGTTGGTGGAATAGTATGCCTTTGACCAAAGTTGGATTTTACTTGAGCTTTAAACTTGAACGCATTGAAAACCAAGTCTAGCAAAGAAGAGGGTATCTTGTTATAAAAGGTTATACCAAGCCCAACCAATGAGTTATGAACCTTATGAAGCCAGTGAAAGGGGGCACGTAGTTTGTCCTTATTTCTAGTGTTAACACTGTGAATATCACTGTTTTTGTATACAAGTGTAAATTTTTCCTAATATATAAGATGTTGATGGCGAAGATGAATTGTGATGCAACCGTGAGAATACCAATATCTTTAAAAAAATCTCTTAGAGAAACTCTGGCACCTAGCTGGTAAATGTCTCGAACAGCTCGTTTTTGAAGGACAAATATATTCTGTATATCAGCGGCTTTGCCCCACAGCAGAACACCGTAGGACATAACAACGCTGTGAAAATAACTAAAATAGACTAAACGAGCTGTATCGACGTCACTGTATTGTCTTACCTTCCTGACAGCGTAGGCAGCCGCACTGAGCCTTCCTGCTAGACTTGATATATGAGGTTCCCACTGAAGTTTGGCATCAACTGTTAGTCCTAGAAAAATTGCCGAGTCTACAGTTTCAAGCACCTCTTTATCTAGGACTATGTTGGGTCCTAGATTTCTAACATTCGGAAAGGTGAACTTTACACATTTCGTTTTCTTGGCATTGAGAACTAGGTTATTTGACGTAAACCAATCTGTAACTATTGAGAGTGCACTGTTTACGTCATCAAAATCTTGTCTATTCCTGTCTACTTTAAAAATAAGAGAGGTATCATCTGCAAATAGTACAACGTCACAGATGCCCTTCAAATGAAATGGTAAATCATTGATATATACTAAGAACAAGAATGGACCCAGTATTGAGCCTTGCGGAACACTTAACTGAACTGGTAGTCCGGAAGATTTCACACCATTAACATCTACACATTGGATCCTATTATGTAAATAAGAAATTATTACGTTCAGAGTTTCGTTTTGGACACCGTAATGACGTAACTTACGCAAAAGTGTGTGTGACAGGTGTCAGAAACACATTTTATTTACGGCCGGACTGTAGTTGCACCTTTGACAAAGTATCGTGAGAGCTTTACGAGGTCTCAGTACCCGGACGAGTAAATAATAACATATTTTGTCTATACTACGTTAGTTCAATAATTATTCCTAAAAGATGGTACTAAATTTTTATCTTTGTCACTTGGCTTGTCAGCCAAATCTCATTCCTATCGTTGTTTTTTCTATTATTTTTACAAATCTTTGTTTGTTTCGTATTTTTGTCATCTACTTTACAAAGTATTCATAACGGTTGCCTTTAAGCACCAAATAGGCTAATACACGACGACTCTGAAGATGAGTTTCTGTATGGGTTGCGGGTTCAACTCCGGTTAAAGTTGGCTTACTGAACGGATAGGCTTGCACCAATATGTGTGGAGCTTCAAACTCGCGGTTTCTCGCTAGCCAGTTCTATACACCATTACCGTTAGGGTCAGTTCACACCAAGACGCGACGTGATGCGACGGTACTGGAAGAGGCCAGTGATCTCGCACTGCGCTGCGCGCCGCCGCGATACGTATCGCAAAGTCGCGAGGCGCATCGTAAAATCGTTGGCAGCACGACGCCTCGCTGCGCAGCGGGACGCCGCTTGGCGCAGCGGAACGTGTCTACAATCGCCGCGTGCACCCGCCCCGCCGCGTCCACCCGCAGTCTACCATTTGCAAGCGCATGAGAACGACGTATATTTGGCGGGTGCATTATGGAGATCGAGGAGAAGTTATATACTGCGTCAATTCTACACGAAGTCTGGACAGAAATAGTAGAGACAAGTCGCCACGGCGCGGCGGCCTCAGGCTGCGCATCCTGGCGTCGTACTGTGTCGCGAGGCGCAGCGCCGCTCTTGCATGCCGCGCGTACCGGCGATGCACCGCAACGTCGCGATGCATCGGTCTACGCCGCGAGGCATGTCGAGGCGCAGCGCTGCGCGGTGCAACGTATTCTGAATTCTCACAATGAAATGTGTATCTTTTCGTGTAGTAAATAAAGTTATATTTTGAGTCGCTCTATTAAAATGTGCGCGCAGCGTCGTTATCGTCGCTGTGAACTAACCCTTAGGCTACGTAAATACCGTTTATTAAGATTTTTGAAATCTAAAGGAATAACATTGTCAGTTGAGATCTACTCGTATGTGGCCAGAAAGATTGATAACTTCATGTATGTTTATGCTAGTTTTGCATATAAGATTTACATATGTCGAACAAAAAAGGAATAATAAAGAAAGAAAATACATTTATTTAGCACAGACTAAAAGGCACACAAAACATATTAAAAAAACAAAAACATTTATTACAAAACTCATTAAAAAAATAACTCAAAAAAGGAAAAAAATAAAAAGTGTAAAGTGCGTTGTGAGAAATTTGTAGGAAAGCGTGCCACGCGGCTACGCCAAATAAGCCCAATATAACAATAGGTAATTAGGTATACTATTGGTCAAAGTTTTATCCACAAAAACAAAACCTCACATAACTATCCACACGACATTAACTTCATATCTAGCCAGGCAAAAAACTAGGTCGAATGTCACACCCCGTCCCCATTTGCATTCTAAATGGCACCGGTATGTTTTTGTTTGGACAGCGGCAGCTGGCAGTCGTTCATGACAGTCGGCCATGTTACACGGTGCGCGCTCGAATTGAGTTTGAAGATCGAGTCTGACTGTCAGTTTGGACTGATGCTGTTTGAGTGAAATTGAGTAATGGGGGAATGGGATTTATTTTTTGTTTAGTATAGCGTTTAATGTAATAATCACTACCTGCTACGTAAACTGCCTTTATTAGGCGCTGGGTTGAGAGGCACGTCCCAACATGTGTTGAGCCACGTAGTTACCTATAAGTAGTAGTCTATAAGTTAGTTTGTAAGTTTTACTAATACTATATGGACAGTGTGTATTTTTATGTGTGACCGCAATAAACGATATATTATTATAATTACTGCTGTTTTATATTCGACGGTTTCTGTGAAAATAGACTGACATTCATGTGTTACCTTAAGAATTTTGAACTCAATTTTCTTTGTGAAAAGCAGTCGTTACGGGTAGCAGGAAACCTGCAAATCTAATAACCAAGCGGCTTCATGTTTAGTCAAAGTCAAATCAAAATGAAATTGATTTGAGTTGCTTCTTCCAAAAGGTAGTCCATACAAAACTAACTATACCTTTTATGGAGAAGAATCAAAATCAAAATCAAAAGTTATTTATTCAAATTAGGCTGAGAATAAGCACTTTTCGAACGTCAAAATTACAAAAGACAGTCCCCCAAAAACGCCCGCCCTTCACCACTTCCTAGTGCTATCGCTGGGAAGAAGAAGTGGCGCAACAAACTCCCCAGCAGCACAGCTGTCTGTTAAGTTAGAAAATTGATTGTGTACAATACTAGGTACCTAATGATCCGAATAATGATGTACCGAATGATCTAACTAAGGGGTATCGCGCTACCCGGTAACTGGGTTGTCGAGGTCGAATACTTAGTAGCTCCACGTAAACTACTGGTGTTCACCTGCATTCGGTTAGATTGGAAACCGGCCACAACATAGTTGAGAAAAGGCTAGGGAAATGATGACACTGATATCAATTCATCCGAGCTAAGCCAAGATGGATCACTAGTAAGTAATAGATATACATTACATAATATCTTACTGTTACTGTTAGCCCGCATCATCCTATTGCTGGGCAAAAGCCTCTCCCCATGACTTCCAGCTCTTTCGATCCAGGGCTTAAGTGGACCACTGGTCGTTTGTTTTGTCCGGCTCGTCTCGCGATCTTCTACGGGATCTGCTGCGACGCCTTCTAGCTGTGTCAGGGCGTCACGTAGTGGTTATTTTGGTCCACAGTTTATTTGGCATACGGCAGACGTGGCCTGCCCAGTCCCACTTCAGCTTAGCGTCTTTTTGAGCAACGTTAGTAATCGGTGTTTTGGAGCGCAGTGTGGTGTTGCGAATATGGTCTGTCATACTATCTTACTAAGACTTAATTAAACAAAAAAAAAAAAATACAATTCATACTTAATATGTCTTTAAAATTGACGATATAAATACAATAGACAAAGAGGCCTTTGCCGCACAATACCACAGAGTATACCAACAGTTGAACGGCTGAACTAATCTAAACACAGAGAGTACACCCGCATTCAATACGCAATGACTGGTGTGTAGGCTGTGGCACCATTGTCCTCTGATGGGCTTTCAACGTAAATAACGAAATATAAAGAACTAAATAAATAAATAAATAAATCCCTGGACATTTCACACAGCACCATTTGTCCCAAGCTAAGCAACCTAATGCTTGTGTTATGGTAACAAGATGGCTGATAAACTACTTATATACAATTTTTTTTTTTTGTAAATACATACATATTATAGATAGAAAAACACCCAGACTCGGAACAAATACATGTAGGTCATACAAATATTTGTTCCGTGCGGGAATCGAACCCGCGACACGCAGCGCAGCAGTCAATCGCTTAACCACTGCGCCAACCGTGCCGTCCAGACTAACTTGCTTATCCGTTTATCTTAGATATTTTTTATGCTTTTCTGTTGGCAGTAAATACAATTAATGCAAATCAAAATGTTACTAACACTAGTTTATAAGCTTACACTGTTACTAACAAATATGGATTGTTTTCCGAAATAAATGTTTATTATTATTATTATTATTAAAATGAGCAGCTATCTATTAAAAAAAAATGTTGGAAAAAAAAAGAAAGAAAAATGGCGTCACATGGACACGCAAAAAATTAGAAATTTTTAATTAGTAGTACAGCGTTTCGATGAGATTATAATTATAATTAAATTTGCTAAATATCTATTAAAATGATTAAATAAACAATTATAAAAAAAAAATGCGTTTTTCCGTCACATAGGATACGTGGTTACATAAAAATGTGACAACCTCATCGCCAATCTGTTAATCAAATTATTTTACAAAAAAAAACGATAAGTTAAACAAATTAGCATTCACACCTCAAAAAGAACATCCCACTTCTTTTTGAGGTGTTCAAAAACAATCCAGAACAAAGTTACTTCCCAGTGATATCACCGGACATCACAAAGTTTTCCCCGCACGAGAGCACGATCTGTAGTGGCAGTACACAACATGTTTCATCAAGTGCACTTAACTCTGCAAACGTTGACGTTGATGGAGACAATACCGTGTCACTGTGTGCAGGGAGGGGTTAAGGGTTCTTGAGAAAAAGTTTGACGCGAATTTTAAGGGTTGAAAGACCGTTATAAACAAATGTCAATCTAAAATTCTGTTTTCAAATCTCATGTCAATTTTGATATGGTTGGTTGTTTGTTATTTTTATTATTGACTTGAATGTTAGTTAGTCTTTAGCTTTTATGGGATTAAGGTCTGATTTTTCAATAGTCAAATAACTTTTATCTAAGGAATAAATATCGCGTTTTGACAGTTTTTGTACAGAAAATATTATGTCAAACTGTCATTATTATTCTTCAGATAAAAATTATCTGACTATTGAAAAATCAGCCCTGAGAGATTTTTGTGGTACAGTGAACTATTCATCGATAAAAAAAAACTCGTATTTAGCGTATCTAATATAAATTAAAGTCGCTTTTCGTGTCTGTATAAATGACCGCGTTGTTCTTATAAACTACGCAAAGGTTTATGCGTATAATACGTTAATATTAAACTTACATGATATAATTTAAAAATTGAGAAGTTTTGTCAAGTCGTAAAACTCATACAAAACAGGGGCGGATCAGTAGTTATTAATAAATGATATTGAATCAAGACCGTCGATGACTATTGACAAAAGTTGATTCCTGAAATACAGGTACTTTACCTAGCTCTAAAGCCAGGGTCTCACAATTTTCTGTTACTTGTTTTTATGGGAATAAAGAATTTATTAATTTATAGGTAGTATAGTATTTTTTAAGCATTTTCGGTAGAACAAGTCTAAATATCCAAAACCAGTGAACCCCATTATCTTACGGCTAGTATCACTCCATCAGAACTCAACGACTCAAAAATAACACGCCAACAACGAATTCAATATGCAAGTTGAAATTGGATTAGAGTTTCCCGCAAAGCAACTTGTTACACTGCCATTCTTGAAAAGGATTTTGCTTCCGATCCTTTTGAAAACGTAAATACAACACCACTTGTACGGAAACTTTTGACAGTCCTAACAAATCTAACTTGAAACTTAGTTGACGTGTACATTGTTCCTAAGTTGAGCTTGAGTCCGGGCCTGTATTTAATCTAACGTCTTACGGTTGATAAGACTCAACGCGTATTTTGAGGTCCTTAGAATTTGATACTTGTGTAGCGCCGCATTGATTATCTTGGGTGTGTGAAGGGTGAAATTGAGCATGGAATGAACGTGAGAAATTAATTTTACTGACGGGGAAACCATGGTTATGCATCTCTACTTATGCATAACTGTTCTGTGTGCATAACCATGGTTTCTGCGTCAGTAAAATGATTTACATAACCATACCTCTCTAGGTATGAGGATCTTTTTTAAGAGTATGCTCACATTGCTCAACTTTTAATATCCAATCAATTGTACCAACCTGACTTCACAATAATCTCTACTTAAAATAATATTAGTTTTGGAAGTCGAGATTCATGAACATTCATTCATACGAGTCTAACACTTAGGTATTTTTTGTAACCTAATTATTAATTTCTAGATTAAAAACATCTAAGCATTTCAAGGGGATAGCTTAATCAGCCTATAATGTTCCCACTGCTGGGACGACACAGGCCCCCTCGGAGGGAGTGGGCTATAATCTACTACGCGAGCCCAGTGCGGGTTGATAGATGTCATATGTCTTTGAATTTTTGGTTTTAGGACTTTCCTCACGACGTCTTTCTTCATCGTTTTCAGAGTAGCGGTGATGAAATTAGTTACTCAAAGAACAGCGCCTGCCTGGGTTCGAACCCCCGACATGCAACTCGCAAATCGGGCCGTTATCACTGGGCCACCAAATGTTAGGCTTGTACAAAGTGTGCGTGGAATAGTTTCCACGCACACTTTGTACAAGCCTAACATTTAGGTATTTTTTTGACCTAATTATTAAGTTCTAAGATTAAAAACATTTTAGCAGTTCAAGAGGATAAAGGGGATAACTTTCAATAAAAAAACGACTTTATCATTAATCAATGTTGATAGTCAAAATCGGCCTGTAAGGTAAATTAGATACCAACCATTAAAAATAATATACCTACTAAAAACATCAACTTACCAACTTCTAAAAATCCCGCTTTTAAAATTCCACAGATGTCTGACTAATTTCGCGGTGTATAAATACAAAGTTGACGGGGGCAAACATTTCGGTTAAGTCTACATGGACGGAGTGCCAAGTCAGCTAGCTGAAACTGACCCCGCGCTGAAGTTCGCTGGTTAATTAAAAACCTATCTTGACGTTAAAAATCACAAAAGCTTTTTGGTGAGGCCCTAACGTTAGCGATTAGTTTAATAATAACCTTATTTTTTCTACCAGTCCTACAAGGATGTTTGCTGACGGTGTGCATCGGCTCCTAGAGCGCCATATGCGAACCACGCATCGTACTGAAATCCTGCATCGCGCAAGCAAAGTTTACCGCGCGACTAGCGTATATAAAACGTCCCGGCATCAATCGTCGGGCAGTTGCCCACCAGATACAACACCCGTTGTAGGATCCTTCCTTTTCTATGGAGGGTGAGTGAACTTTACACACCGTTCCTCATACTTCTATAACGGTTCTAACTAATTGTACAGTAGGCCAAACGCCAGTCGTAACAAAATCTGTATAAACTGACCTCGTATTCTATTGAAACACCGTATTACGCTAGGCAAGCTCGAAGGTTAAAGTATTACCATTGACCTGTGATCGGCTGTACAAGCAATCATCATATTTTGAGGGAGAAAAATGTACAGTCATCCTGACAAACAAAACTCGGTTATGAATGACTTGTTTGTTTGCGCAAGTTTATAACATAACCTTCTTACATATCCTCCTAGTATGTGTGGCGGCGTGTTAGAATCAACTTGCTTCCGCCCGCGACTTCTGTCGGCGTGGAAGTCAACTATGTATACCTAATATATGCTAAGGTACTAGAAAATTATGTTAAGGTACTAGTAACTTTCTATCAGTAAAATAATTTCCGTAAACGGATCAGTATAGCTATTCACAACAACCCGACTTGCTATCGTATCAAAAATTACACATTTCGATAATCTGATTTGCCTTGCCTAGCAAACTGCTGTCGGAAGAATAGCGGTCTATTTGAGTAAGGGCTGATTTTTCCATTGCCAGATAACTTTTATTCGCGGAATAAAATTGACGTCTGACAGTTTTTGTATGGAAGAACTGTCAAAAATTCAAAATTATTTCTCCGATAAAGTTATCTGGCGTTGGAACAATCAGCCCTTAGTGTTATTTTTATTGTTTGTATTTCCTGTGCGTGGCCCAAATAAAATATTTTTCTTTCTCTTTCGATTTTGAAGTGTAACTTCTTTTTTAAATATGTTAAATTGTTTGTTTGTAAGAGGTAATCTCTGAAAGTGCTGCACAGCTATTCAGAACCACTCGATACATAGGAGTTCTCTGATCGCTGTTCACAAGTCCAAAACTCAATAATTTTGTCAGTTTAAGGGCTGATTTTTCAATCATCTATTTGTCGATTGAAAAATCAGCCCTTAATCTAACAAAATCATCAAAACAATAAGAAAGAAACATTCAATTTAAGTTTATAATAGAAATTTTGACAAATTTTGACATACAAAAACTGTTAAACGTTAATTTTATTCCTCGAATAAATGTTATCTGGTGATGGAAAAATCAGCCCTTAAACTAACAAAATAGTGAATACAACAAAAACAAAAAGAAAAGAAGACCTGTGCGATGCCAAAAGGGCTAGTATCTCAGCGTGATGCTGAGATATTTGAAAGAAGGATCGTATGTCTATCACTTGAATGTAGCCCTATTCTGCTAGAAACGTTTAACACCGTGTAAATACTGTAAGACCAGTTCGTGTGAACGAATAACTTATCGAATCTAATAAGCCCAGCTCGGTCTTTATATAATCAGACAGAATTTAAAATAATTATGCGTAAATACTTTCATTTTGATTTGATTTGGATCAGTGGTGGCCCAGTGGTAACGGCCGCGAGTTACGAGTGTAGGTCGTAGGTTCGAACCCAGACAGGCGCTTTACTTTGTGTAAATTATTTCATCACCACTGCTCTGAAAACGGTGAAAGAAAACATGAGGAAACCGGCATGTCCTAGAACCAAAAAAATCGGAGACCAACCCCCACTGGGCCCGCGGAGTGGGTTACGGCCCACTCCCTCTCACAGAGAGGAGGTCTATGTCCCAGCAGTGGGAACACTATAGGCTGATTATGCTAAACAGCTTTGGATCTACAGTGAGAGTAAACAAGCTTACTATTCATTGGAAGAAAAATGGTGAGTGGAATATCTGCTGTATAGCTTTTTTCCATGATTTTCGCCGAGATGACATTGTACTGGTTGCCGAGAACGGCTTAGAGGTCTAGAGCAGATTAGAGGTGTGGCGGGAAAGACTCGAGACCGTTGGCCTGAGAGTAAGTCGGACCAAAACTGAGTATCTGTTTTGTGATTTTGGCGGACTCTCCAGTCCTAGGCCCATATCTCTCGCCGGAACGCCCTTATCGATCTGCTCCGACTTTCGGCACCTCGGGTTGCTTGTCCAAGGAGATGGCGAAGTAGACCGAGACGTAAAGCACCGGATCAACTCAGGATGGATGAAATGGTGACAGGTCACAAAAATAACTTGCGACCCACGGATAAGAGGGTTAGAGGGGAAAATTTATAAGTCCGTGATAAGGCCTGTCGTACTTTATGGATCTGAATGCTGAGCTGTGAAGAAGACAGATGAAAAAAGATTGTATGCAGCGGAGATGAGAATGTTAAGAAGGAAGTGACGAGAATAGATAAAGTAAGATGAGTACATAAGAGGAAGTTTGAAAGTGGTGCCAGTGACAGAAAAGTTGAAAGGAAATCGTTTGGCTTGGCATGGGCATGTGATGAGAAGGGACGAAACGCATGTGACTAAAAGAGTGATGAATATAGGTATACATGTTGATGGATGGAGAGGGAGAGGAAGGCCGAATAAAAGATGGATGGATTGTGTGAGGAATGATATGAAAGAGAAGGGAGTGAATGATAGCGTGACGGTTGACAAGGGAGAATGGGAGAAGAAAACGTGTTGCGCCGACCCCAAGTAACATGGGATAAGGGCAAGAAGATGATGAGCTTTTTTCCATGATGTCGATACAAAAGTTACGTATAACCGGTTCCACCTTTTATAAGTCACTATTAAGTCTGGGAAGAACGGAGGGTTATGTTGGACTCCTACAGACTAAAATCCCACTGTTCCTTCTAGTACCATGAGTCGGGGGCCCGGGAGATACTTGTACATTCGCCGCACCCCCGACTGGTATCAGCCCGCTATGCCTAGCGGGCTCATTTCCAAGTGCGGCCGATCCCACGACCGCACGTCCTTCCATTAGGGCGCGCACACTGCGTGCCACCTCTTTGGGCCTGACTGCTCGAGCGAAGACACGGCCCCAATTTCGCCGCCCGCAGGCCGAAGATCATTAAGCGCCCATCGACGCCCGGCTGGTCTTCTGGTGCGGGTGGAATGAGACGTATGTTCTTTCTCCCTCTCCGTCGCCTCCTTTGCATGCATCACCTCCTCGCAAAAAGAGGCCACAGCATCCCATTCGTTTTCGCTTCCGACCATGGACTGAACCACGGCCGGAAGTGAGAGGTCACCCGCACCAAGTGTCGCAACGAGGGCACAGCGCTGTTGGTCCCAAGCTGAGCACTCCTCCAGCGTATGTTGCGCAGTGTCCTCTCGTGGCAGACCTCCGAATTATGACAAGCGGGCGATATCTCGAAACACCCGTGTCCAGTAAGCATCTGCGTCAGCCGGAAACTGAGGGCGCCATGCTGCTTCTCCAGCCATTCCTCCATAGCAAACCTTACCGCCACTATTGTGGCGAGCCCCCACCTGGGTTACGCAAGTCGATTCCTCCATTCAGCCACTAGGAGCTGACGGAGCTCGGTCCTTCGTGCCTCGAATGCCCGAGGAACCGGAGGCTGACCACGCGTAAGCTCCACCTTCCGCCACCGATATAGGGACTCAAGGATTTTCGCGTCCAGATCCCAGGGCGTTGATCCAGCCAGGAGTAGGAGCCTCGTAGGAGATTGTACGGTATCCCCTTATCACCCTAACAGCCATCGCTCTCTGCGGCCTGCGACGTTGCTGGCCGTCAGGGTGTCCGCTCACACGGGCGCCCCATACAGGGCCATTGACCGCAAAATCCCCACATACAATGTCCGGCAGGAGGCGTTGGGCCCCCCAAATCGGGTAGCAGTCGCGCAAGAGCAGCTGCAACGCTCATCAACCTGGGGACCAGCTGCTGAATTGTGGACCGAAGTCCCACCAGCTGTCGAGGGCAAGTCCTAGGTACTTCATCGACACCGAAGCGGACGCCACTTATCACTCTGTGTAAATCGCGAGGTGGCTCGTTCCGAGGCCCATGCAAACAGAGAGCCTCAGATTTGTGTAAAGCCACCTCTAGACCCAAACGCCGAATCCTTCCAACGACCTGCGCATCCCTTGCCGTGGCCAGTTTTTTGTCGCTTGCCGATGCGTTTACCCCCGGGCCGTCACCAGAGTGTCATCGGCGTAGCAGATTACGTCGACACCGTGGGGCAGTGCACCGCGCAGCACCCAGTCGTAACCAATGTTCCAAAGCAGTGGCCCTAAGACCGAACCCTGTGGAACACCGCACGACGTCTATCGCCGGCTCCATCCTTCCCGACTTGGGTAGATTACGGCTCTATCCGCTAAATTGTCCCCGATAATGCGGTGAAGATAGGCAGGCACACGGTGATATACGAGTGCCTCCCTTATGCAACTCCAGGGCAAGGTGTTAAAGGCGTTGGCGTTATTCAGAGACACCACTAAAACAACCGCACCCTGGGTAACTTCTTCCTCCGCTACAGTCTTTACACGCATGATGGGATCCACGGTGGAGCGCCCCCGGCGAAAACCGAACTGCCTAGCTGCCAAATCTGGCCCTACACCGGTCAGGTGCCGGACGATTCGGTCAGCGACTATTCTCTCTAATAGCTTGCTCGCCTCGTCCAAGAGCACAATGGGCCTGTATGCCGACGGATAATCTGCAGACCCCGCTCGAGGCATGCGCTAAAAAGGCCTACGAATCGGGGCCAAAGAGCCCGCAGAGATAATGCTAGTACACGGCCTGGTATGCCATCCGGACCTGGGGCGCTGTTTTTGGCTTGTAGCCGCAAAATGTAGCTCTCAATTCTATTTGGGTCACTTCAGGTACGGCGTCATCATCAGCGGCATCAATGTCCTCACCGAGCTCTGCAGGGGGCGGAGTCATCGGCGGCGGTATATGCTCCGCCCTTGAAGGGAAAAGCATCGCAAACAATAATAAGCGCCTCCTGGTGCCATTCTACCTCGACGACTATATTGTCAGGCCTATCCGGTGCAGACACCCAGGCCTGGACGATTGAAGCTTCCAGTAGTGTTTCCCGGTCCAGCTATTTCACTGCCCAACGCGGACCCTCCTCTTCAGAAGCCAGCCGGGCTGGACTACTGGCAACCTGTGCGGAGAAGTTAAAACGAATATACCGGTGATCTGACAATGTCTCCCCCTCTTCCATCACACGCCAGCCCTGGACCCGGTATGCTATAGTAGGGCTAGCAAATGAAATATCCACTAATGAACCGCCTCGCTTACGCACACAATTGTGAGCACCGATCTTCCGTTGAGGACGAGCAAGCCGGTCTCTACGACCCACTGTTCCAAGATCTGACCTCGTGCATTTGTTCTAAGGGAACCCCAGGCCGTGGATTTTGAATTGAAGTTCACAAGGACCAACACGGGTAGAGGATGGAAACGACTCACGACAGTGCGCAACTCTGCTATAAGACTCCGAAAGTCAGCGAAAGACCTATTTCGTACACCCCGACCACTGCCAAATCCCCAAGGCGCGCTGCTACGAATCCCCACCCCCGGGTGATGTTTTCAAACGACGGAAATCCAATGGAATCTACCAAGCCGCTGTAATATGAGAGCTACCAAGCCGCTGGAGTCACTCATCCAGTCATCCCTGGGCAGGACAAAGCACGGCTCTGGAACTACAGCAGTCCATATCATTATTCTCCACCCCAGTGGCCACATGCGTGACTTCTGTTGTAGCTGCCTGTTGCGACGACGAAGACTGTGAATCAGATATTGCCGCCTTGGCCCTTGGTCGACCATGGCATTGCCCTTGGGCGCAGCACAAGTCTTACTGCCTGCCCGATGTTCCGCTGGATTTCCTGCTGCCGCACAAATAAAGCAGTGCGGCGCGGCCTCACAACTCTTGGCTGTGTCCAGACTGACCGCAGCGGTAGCATAGCTTGCTGCGATTAACCATCAAGGTGCATTGCGCCGCTACATGTCCATCTTCAAGACACCGATAGCACTTCAATGGTCTGGCGGAAAGCTATTTACCTGCGCCGACACCCAATCCACAAGCATTCTGCGGCCTTTATTTAACCTATAATTCGAAACTATTTCCAACCACTCCCGCCACAATCCGCGCGCTTTGATAGAAACGCTTCTCGTTCCCGCTTGGTCAATGAGGGCGAGTCGAAGCTTCTAGAACATTCTAGAAACTTCCTTTAAAAACATTCGACCCGCATTGTTTTTGGCATTAACTGTCCGACGTCGGTCAACTGGGCTGCGCACCGAAAAGTGTTCAATTTTACGAAATTTTATCTTCGCACAGAACCCTATTGTTTTTGTTTATATTATTGAGTATATGATAAAACCCCTTTATTCATAAACGTTGCTTACAGTTAATTAATGTTTAGCGACTGTTTATCTATACATTTTGGACGTTTGAACGTCTCTTAACTAATAGTTTATAAATAAACCCCTAACTGTTTATGGAATTAACACGTACATTTGCCCTGTATAGCTTTTCCATACAACTGTCAAAGAATGTCACAGTTTATGTGAATTGAACACACAATTTAAGTAGGTAATCAATTTGCTAAAGAATTAATTTCCTGTTCAAAAGAGGCACCCAACGCGACGGTTACGCATAATTTATCAGATTACTCACGAAAAACAATTAAGTTAAATTAAAAATTTCATAATTATGATCACCGGATCACCAGACGAGAGAATATAAAAGAGCTACGATAATAAAAAAGTACACTCTATTACTCTGGACATTAAGCCAAGTTTTTATACCCTGAAGCCCTCTGTTATAGTGTATTTAAAAAGTTGCCGTCATTACAGTCAACGTCCAAATTATCTTGCCAACTTTAAATTGAGGAAATTCGTATGTTTTTTCTTCTCTTTTCTGTTATTTTGTTTGGTTTATTTTTAAAAGAAGATGACAAGTTGGACAGTCAACGGACTTTCAGTCCCCAATGCAAACAGAATATTCTTATTTATTTATGTTCTGCAAACAAAGATTTTATTATATTATTTATAACTTTACTGCGCTAGCGTCAAAGAGTTGGTGAAAGTGGCGACTTATTTTTCGATTTTTCAATGATTTATGGCATCTTAAAGTAAAATATAAAAAATAAAACTGACCCGGGTCCGGGACAATCCATATTTTTTTTTCCAAAATGCATTTTAACTATTTTTGATCGAAGCATTGGTACGATTATATTTTCCAGCGCAAAAAAAAACGTCACGATTTTAAAAAAAATACCCTTATTAAATAAAAATTCGCACATCTGACGGAAGATGTGTTCGGCGTAACTTCCAGTTAGTGCTCATACACACGAAGGACACGCGTCGACGAAAGAGGCAACAGCATCCGCTGACACGCGTCGGCTGCAGCTTTCGACAACGTATCGCTCTTGCATTTAAGTACAGTGCTCAAATACTCGAGCGGCATGTTTTCGACGGCAGCCGCTGACGTTATGACGGCTGCCGCCGACACATATAGCTGGGTGCTGTTGCCTCTGTCGTCGGCGGATGTCGCTCGTGTGCATGCGTACTTAGTACGCTCGACGTACTAACGCATCATCGGTTGAGTGTATAAGATTGAGTGTTTTATTATCTGGTCCGTTCTGGAGTCTCGCGACCGACGATGCGCGACGCATCTTCTGTCAAATGTATGGCCACCCTTAATCTTGATTTTATGTGCGACGCATCTTCTGTCAAATGTACGGCCGCCCTTAATCTTGATTTTAGGTCGTTGGGCAGTTATAAGTACCTATTTAGCTGAAAATGGTCTGAGTGGAAAAAAATCTGTTTTAGTACAGGAAAGACCTTACAAGGCTTTTATGCTTATTATAACATACATAAACT
Organism: Apamea monoglypha; assembly: GCA_911387795.2. NCBI lineage: Eukaryota > Metazoa > Arthropoda > Insecta > Lepidoptera > Noctuidae > Apamea > Apamea monoglypha. Next base: position 2,441,340 of record OU426922.1, on the reverse strand, counting down.
CTTACCTACTTCCCATGGGGTAGGCAGAAACTACAGAACGCTACCTGGTACGATCTTTACATACATAAATAAAAGATAATAATTGTTATAAGTCGTAATTAAAACGCTAATCCCCTAGCCCCACCGTTACATTCTGATCACGTAAGAGAGTTGAAAGTTGGCGGGTTTGGCCGACTTTTATTAAGCACATTGTTGCGATAGTTCAAGTTTAGAAAAGTAATAGGAAGCGTTGCTTTACTTATTTGATCCTTATCTTTCAGCTCCACTTTAGGGGTGAGGATCTTTTTTATTTCTTCTAAATTGTAATTGTGGGACAGGCCATGACGTGGTATAAATTTTGGCCAGTCTGCAAACTCGTAACTAAGTTAACTGTCCAGAGGGCAAAGTCAGAGTTAAAGCATTTATTTCAAACTAGCGCCCCGTGGTTTCACCCGCATAAGTTTCGATCCTGTGGGAATATCGGTATAAAAAGTATGCTATATGTTAACCCTGGTTATAAACCATCTGTGTGCCAAATTTCGTCTAAATCCCTTCAGTAGTTTTTGCATGAAAGAGTAACAAACATCCATCCATCCGTCCATACATACAAACTTTCACGTTTATAATATTACAATAAAATAGAATTGATTCTAGTCGTCCCTTCTAAAAAGTTGTTTTTCTATGGAGAAGAATGGGCAAGAAACTCCACCGTTTCTCTTTTAAAATGATTTACAATATTTTTTATACATTAATTATATAATTGTATGTGAAGACATAAAATTACTATACCACTATAGGTAAAAGAATTAAAAGTGAAGACATGACAGATACATTGATTATGTGGGCCTAGACAAAGTGACATTCTATCGTTGGAAAAGTCAAAAATGTACGAGTCGAAAATAAGATATCGAAAAGCCTGCCATTATGTCAATCCTGTTGAAAGTCGTTGTAAAATAGACATACGAAAGGCTTTGAAAGCGATGCCAATTGTCTAAGCCCTCAGGGTACGCTTGAAGTACTTTTACAAAAATAAATAACCTCTTATTTTATTTTATTTGGGAAAATAAAAGGTTACACATTACAAAGTTATGGTATAGAACTTGAAACTAAAATGGGAGTATAAATGTGTATAACCAACAACATTTTCCACATAATATAAAAAAAAAATAAACAAACACGAACGGCGTGCGATGTAAATTACCTACATACAAGTTTGCAAATAAACTGTCGGGCTTCATTTAAGTGCACTGCAGAAAGCCTGAAATGCCTATATTTATTTATCAATACAGGGTAGCAGGGTCATCAACACACAGACTGTTACTATGGATTCAGTACATGATTCTGAAACCCCTTGCGTAGAAACATGTCGTCGGTTTAAAAAAAAAACAGTTGTTTCCTACAAAGTGCAATATCTACCTACGCTGACATAACGTATGGTACAGTTTTTTTTTTTTTAATAACCGACGCATTATTTCAACGCAGGGTGGTCCCGAATCATGTAATGAATCCATGGTAATAGGTTACGCGTCGATGACCCTGCCACCCTGTATATAATAGAATACTCTTTATTAAGTACACCACATAAATATTCTTAATAATAGTATAATAATGGATGTATAGCAATAGTCAATATACAGTGTATATCGATTCATATTGCAATTAACTATATTAACCGTATAGTTAAAATAAAGCACGACCGTACTAAGTTACTAATTATAACGATTGCATCTTTGCTACGCCGTAGCAGATGATGCTACGCCGTAGCAGATGATGCTACGGCTACGTAGCTACGCTGTCGTAGAAGGCGCGCTACGCGGCGTATTATTTGTATCTGTCATCAAAATTTGCAAAGTCACTATTTAACTTTGGGTAAGATAATATTTGTGATATTAATGTGAATAGATAGTCTTTTTCGAAATAAACTGCAATATCATTCATACTAAATTCACGAGTGCTTTCACAATAAGGCCCTTTGTACACGGCATGGTTTCTTTACGATACGGCGTATAAACCGCGCCGTAGAAAAAAAGGGTCTGTGAACAAGCTTCCATATGATTCACACAACACTGACGACTGTGCCTACACATGGCGAATAAACCGTAGTTTTTCACGGTAAGAAAAACGTCTGTGTACAAAGGACACCACAGAATTAATAATGTAGTTATACGTTTAGCTAAATATTTAGAATCAACACATTTGTGCCATTTGGCGAGATGAAAGATAAATATACGAGTATTTATAACATGAAAGTGTTTACTTAGTACTTAAAGTTGAATAGGTACGAGAGACGAAAATATACTTCTCTTATATTTAATATTTTCATGCCTCGTAAAATAACCTAAATAGAGAAAATACCTAGATATAACTAGAGTGATTTATTTTTAGCCTTCCATTTGTACAGTTTAATATTATTTAGGTTGTTTCATATAATATTAACAAGTTTTAACATTAAATTACCAAAATCAGCGGTTAAAGGATAATTTCCTTACAAACAATTCCCATTAACTTATAATGCTGTGGCAGCACGTACGCCTTGCGATCGCGCCGCATGGCATCACACTGGCGCTCAGCTGCGTGCGACCCATATTTATAACTTCGGTCCGTTTAACTTGTAGCAGCGCGCACGAACTAAACCGATATATTTTGGAGTAATGTGTACTTGATCGCTATTGGTCAATATATTATTGGAATTATGTTTGTGTCAGGTAACTACTTCAACCCATATAATTTAATAAACATCCATCATTACATCTCAATCTGGTTTTAATTCCTCTACTGTGTAAACGCCAAAATGCCAATACACAGTCTCGTGAGCAAAGCCGCGGGCACAGCTAGTTTGGTTATATCTTTCATAACACTCAATATAATGTCATCTTCTACTAAGTTAAGCTGGTAGACATCCTCAAAATTGCCATATCACAGAATCAAAATAACCAAAATTAGCTCGATTCCACCGATCCACCGAACTACCGAACCTAATTCAAACGAATCGTCTTCCTCGGATAATCGATTTGGAATTTTCAATCAGTCCAATATAATCGATTCGGCGTGAGATCGAATGTGAATTGGCTACACACGATGACACGTCAGGCTGTACCGTTCCAGTCGAACATGACCTCTCGTTGTACGGAGAGGCATAATATAACGGTTATAAAAAGACGTTTAACGAAGCCGAGAGCCATTTGTACTCCTGTTATTGTGATATTTTTTTTTTGTACTGGACTATACCAGAAGCCCAATTCTCGAATAGTCGCAGTCTCATCTTGGCAACAAACACGTGTCAAAAACTTGTCAAAATGTAGGGAAATTAGAGGTATTTTTGACAGATGGAGACTGAGATCAGAAGGCCAATTCTCGTAATTTAAAACATTCAAAATCTAGTCGCAGTCTCATCTCGGCGACAAAGAAAAATGTCAAAAACTTGTTAAAATTAGAGATATTTTTGACAGATTGAGACTGAGATCATATTAAACTATATTAAAATTACGAGAATTACCCCTCTGACTGTGAACGATCTTAAGATTACGAGAATTACCCCTCTGGAACCTTCTGGTTACCGAGTTCCAACTTTTTTTTCTTCACGAAATCAAGGTTTAAAAGTTATAATCTAACTTTAAATCCCCCACATCTTATGTACCGTTGCATGTCACAATGCTTGGCGTGCGTTACATTGCGTGCTCCCTACCGAAACAGCGATTTATCAGCCAAAATAAAGCTCATTTCCCAGCACTTTTTTTTTTAAAGTTTTTATTTTGATGTACAGAATGCGTAGATAACTGGCTATGTGGTGGGCATTTTTACACCCATATGTATACAATGAGAGGTCAACTTATACTAGGAATGCATAGCTAGATGTGTCGTGTGTACATTCGTCCGCGGGGTGCGGAAACAGAGCTATCACCCATAACGATTGATTGGACGATTCTATTCGATTTGAAATTTGACGAGAACTGCTCGGCAACGCTTTGACGAAGCTTGATTACGAGTAAAGGCATCGTACAACGTATACTTAGGTAGGTTTTGGTCCTTAAGTAAATTCTTTTTTTTATTCTTTTGTCCCATGCAGAATGTTATGGCTTGACTTCTCATTTCGGTATGGTCGTAAAATTCGACGTAAGGAAAGCTTCCTGTTTGTGTAAATAAAAGCCTTGAATGTAAATTATGGGTGCGTTCTTTGTGTTACTTTTATATAGTTTTACGTAGAAGGTTAGTAAACTATCCACAAAATGATGACTGCCATATCTGGTGCAATTCTCGTAACTTTCAAAACGTTCACAGTCTGATCTCAGTCTCAATCTGTCAAAAATACTTCTCATTTTTAACAAGTTTTTGACATTGATTGTCGCTGAGATGAGATTGCGACTAGATTTTGAACGTTTTTAATTACGGGAATTGGACTTCTGAAACACAGAGTTGAAAAACTAAAGAAATTGCAGATGTTACCAATCATTATAATATTAATATACGTCATCCATGATGATTTAGCAGTGTAACTGGTACCTAACACTGGTACCTAACGGATACTAACACTATCGTGAACCTTGTTTTTTGTTCTAATAACTGGGGAGTTTGTTGCGCGACTTCTACTTCCCAGCGATAGCACTAGGAAGTGGTGAAGGGCGGGCGTTTTAGGGGTCGGTCTTTTGTAATTTTGACGTTCGAAAAGTGCTGATTCTCAGCCTAATTTGAATAAATGACTTTTGATATGGACTTTGAATAAAATATTTTTATTTGATCTGATATTTAAGAAAATTTATGTATTAAAAAATTTACATGCACTAACTACTAGTGCATGTGAATTTTGTGTCAAAAATTATTAAACTTTTTGCCATCGATCCATCGCTAAGAAGAAGTATTAACTTTATGTTAAAAAATTGGACTCCTTCAATAACAAAAATCTTCAATGGTCATCATAAACAGTTAGGTAAAGCTGTAAACACACTGACAACAGTCACCACTTCGTATCTCGTTACCAATCAATGTCGTCCTCCATGGATTCGACCACGGGCATCCCTTAAATTCCATCGTTGTATACCGCGGGTTATTCCCTTGTCGACAAACATGGAACCAGCCCCAATAGATTTGCTTATCTAAAAACATCTGACACACTAATACACAAAAAGATACTCTATCTACCAAGTTATAAAGTTGATGTTTGGGTGGAGAGACAAGAAAGGACAATTTCTTTCTTGATGGAGGTCAAGTTGCATATGACATGCAATGGGACTGTCACAGCCTCAATTTAGCGTCTTATTGTTGGAATTATTTATTTGTTTTCTGCTCGAAGTAACGAGCATAGATTAAGATTAACAGAATGGTTTGTTTTGTGATTCTACACAAAACCACTTTTTTTTAAAAACAGGATTGTGCCATATTAAACTTAGGTGGGCTGTCATTTCACCTGATGCTGATGCGTCTGTCGCTGAAAACCAGCGCTGGGTCTCTGTATCGTATAGGGTTTTAGCATTATGCTGAGCCGGATACTATTGCCTGCCCTAATACTGCCCCCTTGTCGTTTATATCACCCATGAGACGTGACCTTTTAGTAATCATAGTTTAGAACCCGGAGAGGTTTATTCGAAAACCCTTTGCGAACTTGCTCTCCTAGTAACTGAGAACTATCAAACAGTTCCTAGTAAATCATATCAACATTAGTACTACTACTAAATAACTGACCTAATAGTTTAATAGTGTTACGAAGTTTAAAATGGATAATTGATTGATTTAGTTTGAAGATATTTAAGTAATTGGTTCCTTTCTGAGTTTATCTTCTATATCACTGACTTTGGTGAAGGAAAACATCGCGAGGAAACCTGCCGAACTATTCTGTAAAACTGTCACCCTGAAAACTTTGCTGAAGTTATTTTAGAGCGACCTGTCAATAGACTCAGTCCCTAGCATGAGGTTGCGTGAGGATTATTTAGATTAGGCCGGCTGGACTTATAGTTGATACAAGTCTGAAATCGCCAACCCGTCTTCAGCAAGCGTAGTGATCATTGCTCGTTCCTTCTTTGTATGAGAAGAGGCACTAGTCCTGCAATGGGAATGCCTTCTCAATAGTCAACTTTAATGTTGTTCAAACAATCACAACCACTAAACAAGATTACTTGATATTTTATTTCACCAAACTCTGTTAGACATTTTAATGCCATGTTAAGAACTGAGACGGACTGTTTTTCATATTGAAGCAGTACGTCCAAATACTACATATTTAATTTATTTATACAAAAACAGAACGCTGTCTTAAATTCGTTTAGCGTTAGACGCAATTAATGATTTGTGGTGCAAGTAGCCCTAAAAACAAGCAGAATTTGGTGGAAATTGCTCTTATTTGTTCATTTTACTGCATTGACCAAGTTTTCAGAAACTAACGTCAGTGTCGGGTCTGTTCAATTCACAATAATCTATGTCTTTTTCAAACAATGGACGTTTGGTGGCCCGCTGTCAAAGGAAGAAATTACAGGCCGTGGGTCGGAGCGAAACAAACATTGTGTAGCTATTGTAATATGTGTGTACGTGTGTGTTAATTTAGAGGCGATAATGTCTGTCCCAAAGGGATTGAATAGGACTGCTTGACGGGTTATTATTCTGTTGTATCCAAGTGGACGATCAATCATATTTTTTTTTTTTTGCTTTAGTTGGTCAGAGCTGAACTGAACAACTTACTAGTTGGATGCATAGATTGTTGTTTCGTAACTAGGACACCAAATGCATCCACAATTCTGGAGAAATCCTAGCGCAAGTCAGAGAGTGTTTCTTTCATATCATGTAATTTCATCTCATGTTTTTTCACTTCCTTTTTAATATTACCAATTCCTTCAAAAAAATTGTAAAAACATAATTTATGTGCCCCAATATCTCTTAAGTTTTCAAGCCAAAATATTGAAGTACAATAAAAGTCATCATAATTTTTATGACCTGTACTAAAATATTTTATTTCTACCGCCATGTGTTTTACGATACGTTGCATGTTTTCTGCATATGTTAGTCGTAACAACGTGGCCCGGTAGCCTTAGCACATGAGTAGGTAAACGACAGAGACCAAGTTTCATACAATGTATTGATATTGCTTTCAAAAGCGGCGGTATTTAAATCTGGAGTCTGCTATTGAACGCTGTACGTGACAGTACATATAGTGTCAGCGAAAACTTCACAAAGAATTATTAAAGCTGCAGTAATCAGCCTATACTATTCCCACTGCTGGGACACAGGCCTCCTCTCTATGAGAGGGAAATAAATAATCAAAGAAAATACGTTTATTTGCGGTAAACATGACGAATAAAAATACACATGCACAAAAAAAAAAAAACAAATTGGAGTTAAATATGCGTCACATCCATGTAAAAGGGCCATCGCCACAGGAAGTGGCCCATAATTCACTACGCGGGCCCAATTCGTGTTGGTGAAACCGCAGCGACCGGTTCAAAGAGACCACATCAGTACATTTCCACAGCAAGTATTTTGATATGGTGCATGGTAAGAGGCTATATTATGCGATTGATGAGGTTTAAAAGCGACACCCTCGTAATGTGGCTGAACCTACTATAGTCACACCCCTGCCTAACCCTTTGAGGAACACAGGCGTGACGTTATGTGTATGTTGCGTCTGCGTTTGATTCCAGATTTAACCTGTCTGCCTTTCTTTTTTTTTTTACTTATTTGGTGAGTAAAAAAGTCTTTTTTTTTCTGGTGGGAAATCATCAAATGACCCCTCCCGCTCTGGGTGAAGCGGAAGGGAGTGTCCGACTCTTACTGACTAAAACCCATCCATGTTCCTTCCTTTGCCCTTTATGTTCCGGGGTAGCGGTAACCCAATCCCGCTGAAACCTGTCTGCCTTCAAAGCATTAGAAAAGAAATCAACAACATTCCTACTCCACTTCTGAGGCTCGTTTTCAAGAATGTTAGAGAACGCTTTGAAGAGTGCCAGAGCCGCGAAGGACGACATTTGAATAATGTTATTTTCAAAAAGTATTTTTCCCATGTCTTCAGTTTCTGATTTTGTAATTTAACGTGTATATATTGTACGTTGTTTTGTACGTGTATATATTTGTTCATTTTTATGCATCTACAAAAGTTAGTTTTTTCTTAGACACCCCGTATTTTTTACCACGCCATGAGCTGTTCTTACAAAGTTCGAACACACAAACACATGACAAAATGCCGCTGTGATAATGACACTATATACATCATTTCTTGATCATTTTAATACTAAAGTGTGAATATGAAGCTTAGACTCGGTAGCAATATCTACTCCTGCGTCATAGTGGCCTGTTTTCCTTGATATCAAGATATATACGAGCCCGACATTTCCTTTATTTTTGTTTGGTATGTTTGGAGTACCTGTGTCCTTTTATAGCTCGGGTATACGACAAATTGGACCTTAGTAGTTCATTATTTATGTTGTGGTGAAGTTATAATTTATGTAGGAATAATAGAAACCTTGGAAGTTTCGTCTGGTTTACATTATACAAGAAAACACCCACAAGGCTCGGATTGAGTAGTAAATACAGGTTATTTATTGATTAAGAGATGACTAGGTAGGACATATTTTTCGGGGTGTGATAGTTTGCTCCTAATTCCTAAGCTTTCTTTCGGGTCAAAGGATCGTTTGTTTTGGCTTTGGCTATCTTTACTGATTACCTACAGTTTTCCTAACTTAGATTTTTCAATACAGGGTGGATTTTTGAAATGGGCCTGTAAGGGCTACCTTAACCGTTGTAGCTACAGGAAATCGGTCAAAATCAAAGTCAAATCATTTATTTCAAATAGGCACATAAAAGGCACTTTTGAACGTCAAAAATTACAATAAAATAGAATTGATTACAATCGCCCCAATGGACAAGAAACACCACCTCCTCTTTTAAAATGTTTTACAAGGTTTTGTATACATTAATTGTATAATTATATGTCAAGACGTTGCACCTAGAATAAAATTACTCTACCACAAAAGGTAAAAATATAGTTGTTTTTTTATATTTTATATTTCGATAAAACATTAAACTTTTGTTTTAACTGTCTGATTTGATCCGTCTGTGTTTGTTAAAACACAGAGTGACAAACACAGATTGATATGCCTTTAGAAATCAACCGAGGCAAATAATTTTTGCTTCGTTTGGTTTGTAAAGGCAAATCACAAATATTTACTTTAAAGTGACTCTGCTTAAAAATACAACTGTTTTTGAAACTGTAAAAATAACCTTATCTTGGCAGTTTTACAAAGCATTGAATATGTTTTAGTTTGTGTAGTATGTACTTAAATATTGTGTTTGAAAGGACTTTAACTTTTTCATAGCAGACATTATTTATATTCAATTCAATTCAAAATATTTGTTTTCACCATAAACCTGCCCATAAAGGTTGTGAAACGTCAGACGCTTGGTGCACGCTTCGAATTGGTCGTTTCCTATGGAGAAGAGCCGGCAAGAATCAACACGGCGAAACAAGATAGGCATCATAGAGGCATTATGCATTATTTTAAACAGTTAAATATTTCTTATCTTTATGATAATAATAATAAAATGTTTATTTTCTCCGCCACACAGAATGCCTGGGGTTTTGCAAATTGTAAATGACAACTGCACTTCTCTTGGTAAAAGTTTGACGAATATCATCATGATTTGTTGTCAAACCAAACCACTATGATGTCCGTACTCTGCACTTGCAGAGCAGTTTTAGTGCCGGGACAGGCAATGTAAAAGTTGGTACAAAGTCGACGTACACACGTCGTAGGACACTTCAGTTTTTGTCTAAAATGAACTGCTGTAAGTGTATGAGAAGCCCCTAGTAGTGTCAATATCCTCATGTCCAAGAGACAGCAAACATAGTAAGCTGCCTCCAAAGTGGCCATTTTATAAAACAACCAATATTATCATACTGGTCCGTAAGTAGCAAACAAACTAACCATGTAGCTAGTAGGTACTGGAGCGGTGTTCCCGTGTTATCGCCCCACGCGCCCCCTAGCGGCTAAGTTCAGAACTGAATTTAGTAACTATGAGAATTTATCGGTCTTTCACTGTGTTCGCCACGGTTTTGTTATGGCACAAACTGTAGTTTGAAAATTGCAATTTGAATGTTGAACTTTCCGTTCTTAGCTGGGTTCGGAGCTGCAGTACTATTACAGTGTATTTTACAACGTTTCCTATTCGCTTGTGTCTGTAGATTGTGCTAATGCTGGTTTGATTTTATTTTTATGTTTCGAGATTTATTGGTTGTTCCATTTCGTCATTATTGTTGTGGGAAAGTATTAGACAAGTTGCATGGGTTTTAAGGTTTCGTTGTAATTTAGAGTAATACTAGCAGCGCCCCGCTTTTTCATACGCATAAGTGTTAATCCTGGTTATAAACTATCTGTTAGCCAAATTTCATCCAAATCCTTTCAGTCGTTTTTGCGTTAAAGAGTAACAAACATCCATCCATACAAACTTTCGCATTTATAATAATAGTAGGATTACCCTGAAACTCTAACGGCCTGGAGACGGAAATAGACGATGTCCTAAAGTACAATTTTTTTTGGGTTCTATAGGTACTCAGAGAGTGCCAGCGTGACCCTAATACTAAGATTCCGCTGTCTATCCATCTGCCCTCTTTGGAACCGTAATATGTAGATAAACACTTGAAATTTTCTCAAAGCCGCTATAACAACAATAAAAATATGAAGTGTTAATAAATATTGTACGGTTGTACGGAACCCTCCGTGTGCGAGCCCGACTCGCACTTGGCCGCTTTTTAAAAGTAAATAAAAAAAATATTGGACGCTAAGCACTTTACAATTAAAAGCAACCGTACAATCTGTAAATATAAATAAATAAAACAATATTTTGTCACCGCTAAAATCCTCCTCATTACACGCACAAACACAGAGTCAGAACAAATATGTGTAAGGTTTACCCTCAAAAATATTTGTCCCAGTGCGTAATCAAACCCAACACCCTGAGTACATAAAGGGGACGCTCGCCACCAGCCCATTAACTTGTCAAAATATTGCAATATTTTACAATCAACTTCCGCAGAAACACTCCGAATCCAACCGCCATTGTATTGCAATAAAGAAATTTTTCCCGCTTTCAAACTAAGTAGACAAAATGTACGCCTTAAAGATCCGTATCCAACCAACTCTTAGGGGAACCTCAAACCGATCCTCCGCTTATTTATACATAATCATAACATATTTCTGCGTTTTTTTCCTTCGAAACAAAAAGAACTTTCCCTTAACACGCATATTTCGTGAAATATTTTTTCGGAAAGTTAAGTCCCCAAAAAGTTCTAAACATGTCGGTTCCCAGAGGTCACATATTGTTACCACTCGATCGCGGCACCTCGTTTAGGGGGACGCAGTTTGAGGGCAGGACCACAAACTACGTTTGATGAAGAGTTCACTCTTTTAGTTATTTTCTGATAGAAAATAGATGTGTTAGATTTTTACTTGATTAAAAGTGAGACAAGCTTAAACGTCAAACGATGTGTGGGTGCATCTATGTTAATCATTACTTAACTTTTACCAACGTTTATAAGTAGTGGGTAAACGTCAGACAATAGTTACTATTTGAACAAAACGTAGACACAAAAAATCACAGCACATCAATCCAGTATAAGCTGACTTCTCATTGTACGAAAACCCTATACAATACGAGGTCGGCTTAGACTGATAATGTATAGCTTGATATGTCATCGTGTGTTATACTCGTTATGCCGATTAGATACATAAACAAAACATAATCTTTCAAACTAAAAGGGATTAATGTCGCAATGACATGACGATATTTTTTTTTATTAGTCGTTGATGCCCCACTGGTCAAAGGCCTCCCTACTCTCTTTCCACCTCTTTCTGTCCAGAGCTGCCAAGGACCAATCTTTATGAAAGGAGTCCAGTTCATCCCGCCATCTCCGTCTGGGCCTGCCGCGATGTCGTTTGCCATTAAGCGGGACCCACTGGGTCGTATGTTTGGCCCATTGATCGTCTGACATGCGGCAGATGTGCCCATTTTGTAAGTAGGTTTGTACAAACACTTTTACACATCAATGGTAACTATTTGTTATTTTCATTGTTCTTTTCTTGGGAAAAGAACAACAATGAAAAAAACAAAAACAAACCAACGGGTTTTATTTTTTGTTTTTAATCTGTACGTTTTTCTCAAATTTTTTTTTTTTTTTTTTTTTTTTTTTTTTTTTTTTTTTTTTTTTTTTTTTTCTCTGTGTTTATCTTGCAATCGGTTGCAAACCTTTAGCAGATTTTTTGTGCGGATGTTGACTGCTCAGGTCCATTCTTCTAGCGAAGAATCTGCCTCTCAAAATTGTTTAGGCTTTATTCAATAAAGTCCCATATTATGTGGTGTCGTTTGAGCCTTTTCATGGCTATTGGTTCACTTAGGGCTGTGGCTAAGGTGTTGGTATGTGATGTTATTCGATGTTTGTATGAGTGTATCCTGTGTTCTATTTCCTCTTTTACAGTTCTGATTTGTAGATGTTCATGTAATTCTGAGGTCTTCGTAAACCAAGGAGCATTTGCTACTATTCTGAGCGCTTTGTTTTGAAATCGCTGGAGTATTTCCACATTAGAGTTCTTTGCAGAGCCCCACAGCTCAACTCCGTATGTCCAGACAGGTTTTAATACTGTTTTGTAGATGAGTACTTTGTTTTCCAGTGATACATGTGATGTTCTTCCTAAGAGCCAGTTTAGTTTTCGGAGTAGGATGTTAAGCTCGTCACGTTTTTTCTCTATGTGGTATCTCCACGTTTGTTTCCTGTCGAGATGTACGCCGAGGTACTTAGCGGTTGTCCCGTGTGGAAGTGTGTCATCTCCAAGTTTGACAGGTGGGCAGTCATCTTTTCTGAGGGTAAATGTCACATGCGTTGACTTGTTGGCGCTAGCTTTTATTTTCCATTCTCTCATCCACCTATAGACTTTGTCGAGGTGCTTTTGTAACATCAGTGAGGCCATATGAGGGTTTTTGTTATTACACAAAGCAGCCGTATCATCAGCGAAAGTGGCACAGAGAACTTCTTCCGACATTGGTAAGTCTGCTGTGTATATAAGGTAGAGTGTTGGACCCAATACGGAGCCCTGGGGCACGCCAGCCTGTATGTTGTGGAATTTCGAGTAAGTGTCATTGATCCTTACCCGGAAGAATCTGCCCTCTAAGTAAGACTTCAATAACACGTACAGGTTATGTGGTAGTTGCTTTTTTATCTTAAATAACAAGCCCTGGTGCCAGACCTTGTCGAACGCTTGTTGTACGTCCAGGAATACAGCCGAGCAGTACTCCTTTTGTTCTAGGCCCTCTCGTATTTTATTCACCACCCTATGCACCTGCTCCACGGTTGAGTGCCCTGTTCTAAAGCCGAACTGATGTTGTGGGATGATGTTGCTGTCTTTAAGTATTTCATTAAGCCTACGTGCAGCGACTTTCTCAAACAGTTTGGACATAACAGGCAGTAGGCTTATTGGCCTGTATGACGACACAAGGTGCGGTGGTTTTCCTGGCTTTGGGATCATGATAATTTCCGACACTTTCCATATTTTCGGATAATAACCAGTCCTCAAAATTCCATTAAACAGCTGTGTTATGAAGACGATGGCTTTTCTTGGTAGTTGACGTAGGATTTCGGCAGTTATAAGGCAGTATCCAGAAGATTTATTCAGCTGAAGACCGTTTATAATTCTCCAGACCTCGCGAGGTGAGCAGTACTTCAATGGTAAACTGAGTTGTAGATCTGTCTCCAAATAGTTTTGGGTCTCTTTGTCGCTCGACGTGTCACCGGAATTAGGAGTGAATACATCGGCTAAGAAAACTCCAAAGGCCTCGGCTCGTTCGTCATCTTTTCTTGCCCATAAATTATTTCCTAGCTTTAAAGGATGCTGAGCAGATGTGCCCATTTTGTAAGTAGGTTTGTACAAACACTTTTACACATCAATGGTAACTATTTGTTATTTTCATTGTTGTTCTTTTCCCAAAACCAACGGGTTTTATTTTTTGTTTTTAATCTGTACGTTTTTCTCTAATTAAATGCTTTTTCCAATACATAGTATTGGCAAGGAACATTTTCAGGTAGGCAGGTACCTATTTAATAATGTAAACATTGCATTTAGTAATTGATCAAGTAAAATGAGTGGTTGCTCAAATTACTCGTTTAATTATTAAACTTTAAATCGGAATTTTCATGTGTAACATTACATGATTATTTGCAATGAGTATGTAATTATCTATTTAAACTAATTTTGACATCGGTCTGAAAGATATTCCGTGTTATAATATGGGCTATTAACACGAAACTCACAAACACGCTCTCAACTCGATTATTTAAGTGTAAAATGCAATTTATATAAAATTAAAACACTTTTGTATTCCAGATTTTTTCTTAGTAGACATCAGGTATTACAAAATTTGGTTCTGTTTTAAAATGGCGAAATAATTAAGCGACCGTGAAAATCTTTGTCCATTTTTTAATAATCTCCAACCCACATCCTCTTTTAAATATTAAGATTTATTACAATAATTATGATACTTCTATGCTTAAAATACCTAATGCATTCAACTATATAATACATTTCTTTTTAAATAAATTGTTTATTAATATGACTTTTCTACTGAGCTAGTTTGCGGACGATCCCTTAGCGAACCTTTTTGTTCCCTTCCATTCAACTGACGTACAGATATAAACGAGTGTTAACATTAATAAATATAAATGTCGGCGGCAAATTTCGAAACAACTTTGACATCTACGGCATGTTTATTTTTACTTCCAAAATATTATTTATAGTACATACATTACTACCGCGGCCTGCAAAAGCGACATTGTAGACATTGATGGACGAATGTGAAAATGGGAGCCGAGGCGAAACCGAGGCTTACATTGTTGGTTGCAATCAAGGCTTGTATAGTACTTTTCTCAAATAATGCCGAAATTTAAACTAAGGGCTGATTTTATGATAATAATATAGATAATTTTAACTAAGGGATAATTTTGAATTTTTGACAGTTCTTCCATATAAAAGCTGCCAGACGTCAATTTTATTCCACAAATAAAATTTTTCTGTCTATTGAAATATTAGTCTTAAGTAAATTAATTATAAATTCTTGAATCAATGACGAACTGCGGTAACTGTAACAAGATGTTCATTTGTTTCTTTTTTAATACAAACAAGAAGTAAACAACTCTATTTCCAAGCCAAATCGAAATTTAAATAAAATCTTTGATGAATCACTTCCTTGGTTGCCTTGTGTCGAAGTAAAAACTTCCTTCCATTTTTAAATTACACGATAGATATTAAATTTTCGTACTTACATTGCCGTCCGCCTGCTCGCATTATTTGACCAGTACAGAATTTTGGCTTTTATCTCGGAAAAGGTTGTCAAAATAATTCTTGAATTCCCTAGCATGTTTAAGATGAATTAAATAGCAGGGCTTCTATTAGAATCAATGTTTCCAACCTGACCTTATAAATTGTGCACTTTGACTTTGCCTGAAAAAAATGCCACCCGATTTTTTTTCCCTTGTCCAAGGGTTGCACAATAGGATTGACCCTAATCTTATTACAATCTAGCATTATAAATATTCTAATAAGTAGTTTTATTATTACCTAAACTATTAAATTGTCTTTACTAAGAATGTGTCGAATAGTCCTATCTGTTATAATGTTGTCACACGGGTCTTAAAAATGTCATATACAGGTTTTGAAGTTGATGAGGTATGTGATACAAAATGCCTGGGTATAATCCTCGATATGCACTGTAATTGGAAAGCTCTGGTAAAAATGTCTGCACTAGAGTAAATCGATTTGTGTTTCCTCTAAAAAATATTAGGAAGCTAACAAGTGAGAAGACTGCTCTAATGGCATATCATGGCTACGTAGGCTCAGTACTTAGATACGGAATGCTTGTCTGGGGTAACTCAACACATATTAATAAGGTCTTTATATCGCAGAAAAAATGCGTAAGAGCAATATGTGGTGCTGGGCCAATCGATACATGTAAACCTCTCTTTAAGAAACTTAATGTACGGACGCCAGCAGGTCAAGCTACCCGAAACTGTCAAATTTTCCCAATCAACCTTGAACCTTAATGATTTAGCAATAAAGTTGAAAATCTATTAAAGAAATTTGACAGATTGTAGTAGCTTGATGTGCTGGCGTCTGTACTAACTGTAACTTCCCTTTACATCTTTGAAATTGCTACTTTGAAAATTGCTACGTGAAAGCAAAGGAGAAAGGAGGTGGTTTTGTTTTTATTGTGATTGTTATTGTTTTGTGGTCATCTGCCAATATCAGCTGTACTGTCAACTGTCAATTAATGTGAGTTGTCATTGGTCCATGGCCTTGACAGCGAGCAATAGACAAAAGTGTCAACATTTTATGCATGAGTACGTGTATTTTGACTATGTGTATCTTTTTTTTTTTTTTTTTTTTGGGATGGGAAATCATCAAATGACTCCTCCCGCTCTGGGTGGAGCGGAAGGGAGTGTCAGACTCTTACTGACTAAAACCCACCCATGTTCCTTCCTTCGCCCTTTATGTTCCGGGGCAGCGGTAACCCTTTCGGACAATCCCGCTGCCCCGGCAGGCTTCGGCCCTGAGGGGCCCCTCGTTATGCTGACATCTCTTTGAGGCGCGCGTGGAACACTTACGCGCCGTCCGGCACGGGCCTGGTCCTGATCGGGCGGTGAGCTACCCATTGCTCTCCGCCCGCAGGCCCGCGCCTACGGTGGCCGGTAGTCGTCTCTCGACTCCCGACGCCCGGGGCGTCTCCCGCGGCGGCTTGGACGGGAGGCTCTCTCCCTCATCCGTCCCGCCGACTATGTGTATCTTATGTCTTTTTCGTTTTTTATTTTAATTTTATTATTATTATTTTTTTACTTGTAATAGTGCGTTTTGTTTGTGCAGAATAAAATATTTTTCTTTCTTTTCTTTAATAAAAGATTTTTATCAAGAGACCCCACAAAGTTCCAAATACCGACAACGTCCACCGCATTATATGTATAAAAAAACTGTGGATACACAACAATCCAAATTTTGAATAAAATACTAAAATCTATTCGCGAATTGCCCCTTACGCGTTTAACACCTATATTAAATAAATGGCTTATTGAAAAACGTTTTTATAATATTGACGAATTCATGGCAAGTAAATAATAATACTTTTTTTTGTATTGGAGGTTATGGATCAATTTTTGTATTTAAGAAATGACTTATTGTTTTTATAATATTGCTAAATTAATTAATGACATGTCAATAATAATAATGAAATTTTAAATTGTATCAAATGTAAATTAATCAATTTTGCATACCGATTATACGGTGAGACATGCTGAACTTCTACAATGTATAACTCTGTAACCATATTTCTGGCAATGTAAATAAATATTCTTATTCTATTCTTCACTAGACACTAGGAAATTGAATAAGCTTACAATGTCGGTTAGCCGTCAAGTATGACTTCAGCAAGTTAAATAAATAACGAAAGCACCACCAAATAGCGACACTCATGATTAATAGATTACGATAGTAAGACATAATTATATCAAACAAAAGTATTAGTAATTCAAAAGAAAAACACAAAAATGTCCAATCCGGTGCTTTGGCTCGCATAAAATGTAAAATCATGGAAGACACTCCATTATTAACAGCACGACGTCCCGACTTCGTAAGTTGATGACATCGCCGCGAATGTTCCTCATAATTTATTAACACGACCACGTCTAGTGAATTATACAGGAACCCCGGTACATAGTACGACATAATGAGAGGTATGATACCAGGGTCAGTATTCACTCATAGAGCACAATATACCTACAGGGTGTAAGAAAGAAAGAAAAATAGGTTTATTTGTCACACAAACACGTGCATACCTACTAAAATATAATTAATTCTAATAATAAGGTAAAATAAAAACAAAATATATCTATAAACACGAGCACAACGCAGACTTAGTCGACGGCTGCACGTGACCAGAAGGCTTCCACTCAGCATGATGCTGTGCTATAGGGAACCTACAGCACAGCATTGATTTTCAGTGGTTACCCGCCCGACTGTAACCCCAGTCGCGCAGTCTGTTACCATGAATTTAGTATAATACCGTGATTCTAAAAGCCTGAGGGGCCTGTTGTTAAATAATAACAGCCGCACAGGTCGATCGATCAGGTTATGCTACGCTTGCCATGATCGGTCTGTGGATGGGTGACCATCTTTACATACCGAGACCCCTCCGTGATTAGGAAAAGCACGTTAAGCCGTTGGTCCCGGCTGTCATTCTTGGATCTTTGACAGTCGTTACGGGTCGTCAGAAGCCCGAAAGTCTGACAACCAGTCTTACCAAGGGGTATCGTATTACCCAATAACTGGGTTGTGGAGGTCAGATAGGCAGTCGCTCCATGTATAATACCTAATGGTATTAAGCTGCATCCGGTTAGACTGGAAGCCGACCCCAACATATTTGAGAATAGGCTAAGCAGATGATGACATGATTCTAAAAGCGCTAGCGTTGAAATTTTTCGGCGACGATTGAGACTCAGTCTTTGATATCTTTTTTACATCAGAAGGCCTATTCTCGTAATTTAAAACGTTCAAAATGTAGTCCCAGTCTCATCTCGGCGACAAATAAATGTCAAAAACTTGTCAAAGTGTATGGAAATTAGAGGTAGGTTTTTGACAGATTGAGACTGAGATCAGACTGTGAACGTTCTTAAAATTACGAGAATTGCCCCTCTGATTATTTGGGAACAGTAGCTTAAATAGATGGAATGTCAATTTCATCAAAAAGATGCTCAAGATAAAAAGTAAATCTTCTAACTTTTTTCACAAAACGGTTTAGCTATCGTAAACTTTAACCTCCAGTGGTGAAAAAAAACTGTATGTGTCGGTTTTTTAAGTCTGGTGATGTGTGATATAGGTTTTACCTAAAACAGACCCCCGTCTCCATTGTGTTAGTGTTACATTTTTTTTTTAAACGTTGCTCCACACTAGGAATTTCTCCTGTATCGTGGGTGCGTTTACAAACATTAAACTCACTTACAGAAACAGCCAGACCCGGAACAACTACTTGTAGGTTATACAAATATTAGCTCCGTGCGGGAATCGAACCCGCGACACGCAGCGCAGCAGTCAATGGCTTAACCACTGCGCCAACCGTGCCGTCACATTGACTTCGTACTGTGTTTGTGACTATGAGAGAACAATAAAGAATTTTATTATTGTTTTTACAACACACTTAAAACACGCTTTTTTGGTGGTGATTCTGGAAATTGAAACTACTCCTACATTTTCATTATATTTGGTTTAGCGGCCTAGAAGATATAGCTCAACATTTGCAAAGAAAATTGCTCTATTGGTGGGTAGTGACCCAAACTATCACTCCTCGCAGTACGTAGCAACGAATATCTTTCACCGTTTCGAGAAAACTGGCTGATTTATGTTGTTTTTAAGTATTTTTATGAAAGTGTTTATGTGTCCATTAGATACCCATAAAAAAGTCTACGAAAATTTGCTTTTTGCTTTTCTTTCCAAGGATAAAGCTTTTAAGTTATTCAATTACGCATTCTTGAAGTTTCTACTTAAGGATATGATACTTTACCTTTAATGGCACATACGAAAACTAGAGCTGTATGTGCTCTGTACGCTGCTGTGCTGCTGGCATTGGCTGCTGCTGCTGCTGGTGTGTGTTACCCCCCAACTTGTTTTCAAACAGACACAAACGCTATTTTTTTATGTTGTGTTTGTGTTCTTTTTATGCGTCATGTTTGCCGCAAATAAATGTATTTTCTTTCTTTCGCGCATAGACAACGAATAATTTAACCACTTGCAAGTAACTGCAATTCCTCAGCTGTATCAACCGCTAGGAGGGACTCTGTTCTCCTGGTCATGAATCGCTTCATTTATTCAAAACTGCTTCAAAATGGACATCAATACCTCAATTTTGTGGTCCAGAAGTTCAGACTTGCATTTCTAATTCCTAATTGAACGTAGTTCTGCCAAAATGTCCCAATTACCATCACCATGGTGAAGTTTTCGAGAACATCATCTGCCTAGCCTGTTCACAACTATGTTGGGGTCGGCTTCCAGTCTAACCGGATGCAGCTGAATACCAGTGTTTTACATGGAGCGACTGCCTATCTGACCTCCACAACCCAGTTACTGGATAATACGATACCACTTGGTAAGACTGGTTGTCAGACTTTCGGGCTTCTGACGACTAACAACTGTCAAAGGTCCACGATTGACAGCCGGGACCAACGGCTTAACGTACTTTCCGAGACACGGAGGGGTGTCGGCATGTAAAAATGGTCACCCATCCATAAACCAAAAAATGTTATTGTTGTGGGTGCAAGCTTATGAACCTTGTTTCAGGACTTAACCATATTTCAATTTTGATTTTCTGAAGAGTTTTGGACAGTCAAAACAATTGGCACATTTTGCCAAATTTAATTTTGTATGGAACTTGGTCAAAATTTGTTCTGCCAGAATGTACCAACATTTTAGCCTTTTCTCAAAAGCTCTCAAAATTATTTACCCTATATTAAAAATTCATTTAATTACGTTACAGGTCCGTGTTTGGGTCTCAGAAATTCATATGTGTACCATGATCCAATATTTTCGGGGCAAATTGAATGTTACCGAAGGACAGACAGACGCACGAGTGATCCTAGAAGGATTCCATTTTTTTCATTCCAACGTCCGGTACCCTAAAAAGGCTTACAACTTTATTTAATTTGTCTCCCACGACCTGCATTGGTAGATTTGTGTTGTTTTCCTTTGGCTGCAAAACAGAACAAATTCTTTTCTCTAACCGTGATTCGTGTCTAAATTCTAAGCTCATTTCAGCATTCAAACCAACAGTAAGTTCACAGTAAAGTTTACCAGCGCCAAGAACCATCAGCCTCTAATCAAATCTGCGCGTCTAAATCAAATCATTTGGGACAATGTTCATCAGCATGCAGACACAGAATAGATAGGTGCAGAAGGTTTGCTCTATGCAACGAGCGACAACGCACGCACACATAGACACGCCAGTACAGTATTTTTATCTCACGAAGCGACACGTGCTTTAAGCACGCTGTGAATGTGTGTGTAAGTGCAGGAACTTTTGGCACCATCCGAGACCATGGCGAAGTTGGAAGTGTGTGTGTGTGAGTGCGTGTATGTGTTACGTGTTGATGCTACTCGTCTTCACGCACACATTTACTGCGTGTTTGTACATTTGGTTACCACAAGTAAAGCGCGTAAGTCGCGGCTAAGTTATAACAGTCATATGGGTTGATTTATCAAGTTTAAGCTACGCTAGCTGTGGTCGAACGGTGTATGGGTGACCATCCGTTTTATACCGACACCCCTCTTCAGAAAGCACGTTCAGCCGTCGGTTCTATTTTGTTAAGTAACTGGTACTTGTTGACAGGCCTACGCTGTCCTCTCATACCTTTTAACATTGTAATTTGAAAACATTGTAAAAGCCAATTATTTTTCAAAGAGTAACCGTGGAGTTTCTTGACGGCCCTTCTCCATAGGGAACGACCAATTGGAACCGTGCTTCTGACGTTTCATAAGTGCCCATGTAGGTTTATGTGACATAAAATATTTTGTTGCAGCGGTCATTCGTAAATCTTTGACAGCCGTTACCTGGCAGTTAGAAAGTGAAAACTCTGACAAACAGTGTTACCAAGTTACTAAGTTCTGGTGCTTAAATAGGCAGTCGCTCCATATAAATATTGGTATTCAGCTGCAGCCTGTTAACCAGCACATAGTTGGAAAAAGGCTAGGCAGATGATGATGTATGTAGCCAACCTTCTGTCCCCAACTATTCTGTGATGCAGAGGACACAAATTCTAACTAGTGTTGGTTCATCTCATTATTGTTCTTTGCTTAGTTAGTTAGTCGACTTGTTAGTACCGTCACTACTTGATTTACTTAAGTCTCCTGGACTGTTTGATCTGAAGTGTGAACGTGCTGGGTTTGTGGGAGGTTCACTGTATTATGGTTAAGGTTGTACAAAAGTAGGAATCTACGAACTCTTGACTAAGGAAAGTTGTAATATTAAACAAAAAAACTCAGAAGTTGAAAGTGGATGTCGTAGTTTCAGTACATTATCTTTATATGCTGTATACTGAAGAATCAGGAGTTTATCTAAATATGAACGTTAGTTACAAGCGGGGAGCTATAACTACAAAAACAACTACATACATAGTTTTATATCAGAACTGTTGACTATGCTAAAATTACAACGTATACTTAATCAAATATGTTGCGTGATATGTCTTCTATTATGAACATCTGAAGGCTAATTCTCGTAATTTAAAACATTCAAAATCTAGTTGCAGTCTCATCTCGGCGACAAACAAATGTCAAAAACTTGTCAAAATGTAGGGAAATTAGAGGTATTTTTGACAGATTGAGACTGAGATCAGATTGTGAACGTTCTTAAAATTACGAGAATTGCCCCTCTGATCAATGAACCGATTGGAAATACTCATATTCAGCGACGATAAACTTTCACAAAAATTACATATTTTGGATGGGTATGCAGACCTACCGACAAAAAATAAATATGTCCATAATTGTAACGTCTACTCTGCCAACTAGGTCGTAGGTTCGAACCCAGACAGACGCTTTACTTTGTGTAAATTATTTCACCACTACTGCTCTCAAAACGGTGAAAGAAACCGGCATGTCCTAGAACAAAAAATTCGATGACATGTGATATCTGCATACCCGCACTGGGCCCGCATTTCCAATTGAGGAGGCCTGTGTCCCAGCAGTGGGAACATTATAGGCTAATAATGCTGTCAACGACGACGTGGTGGGTAACATTGCAAACAAACATATCAATATCAGGGAAATAATAAACATATACTTTATACAAACACTTGTCTATACGAGAATTATATCAACGTTGTACGGAACAACCTTATTCAGGTCCACCAAGTGTACCTACCGTCCATTTTATCCAGTTTTCTTTTCATAAAACTCACATGGTATTGTATATTATTACAGTCCCCACCGCAAGTGGCCACGAATGGAACGATAACATGGATGTGTTTACCCATATTACGAGCTACATGTCGTGGACGGGGACATTAAACAAGAAAGAAGGATACGAGGTCCGATATGCAGTAAAACCACAGAGTTGTCAGGAAACGGAGTGCCAACATCATCCTGCCCTTGTCTTAATTTGAGATCGGCGCAGCATAACTTCTTCTATACATCTTTATTAGCCATCATATCAGTCCCGAGGGGCCCGTGGCTAAATAATAACAGCCGATCAGGTCGATTTATCAGGTAAAGCTACGTTTGCCGCGATTGGTCTGTGGATGGGTGACCATCTTTACTTACCGAGACCCCTCCGTGCCTCGGAAAGCACGTTGAGCCGTTGGTCCCGGCTGTCATTTGCGGATCTTTGACAGCCGTTAGGGGTAGTCAGAAGCCCGAAATCTGACAACCAGTCTTACCAAGGGTTATCATATTACCCAGTAACTGGTTTGTGGAGGTTAGATAGGCCGTCGCTTCATGGAAAATATTGGTATTCAGCTGCATCTGGTTAGATTGGAAGCTGAACCCAACGTAGTTCTGAAAAGGGCAGGCATATGATACAATCTTTCAGAAAATCTATACATCGTGTCTTTAAAATGGAGTGCCAATATAATTATTTACGCTAAAAAGAATGAACAGCAATTTATATTCAGGTGTTCAGGACAAAAATAATAAGTCGTTTATTATCTACATAATTATATTTTCCTTTAGCACCGCCATGTTTGCAGAATTTTCAGTAATTAATCATGCTGAAATACTCTTTGTTACGCGTTAAAATGAAACTGATCGATTTTGAACCAGATTTTAATGTAGTTATCGTGATATTATGGGTTATAAAACTAGTAGTTAGTTAGTGGCATTGCCTGTGAGTTAACAAACGATTGACGATTTAAACTTGAGCGCATTGGATGGCCTCCAACAAGGTGGACCGATGACCTGGTGGAGGCCGCAGTAATCCGCTGGATGCGAGAAGGACTGAACCGGTAGAAGTGGCAGTTCTTGGGGGAAGCCTATGTCCAGCAGTGGACTTCTTTTGGCTGAAATGATGATGCTGATGATGACATCGAGCTTTAGAAAGAGACTATACAGAGGCTTTAAAGATTTACGTTTCTGCCACTTATAGACTGTCTAAGTCTATGAGTGACAGAATCGTAGCTCTATAAAACAGATTTTTCCAAAACTGCCATTTGTGCAGCTGCTTGCCGTTTGCCTGAGCAGTTAGTCCAGCAGTCTAACCGACACGTTATTTGATTTTGACGACCGACGCCGTGAACTTGACTTGTCATTGCTCATACTGTATTTTTATCTCACGAAGCGTCACGCGCTTTGTTTGTAGTAAATAAGTGTACAAACACGAAATATGTTCGCTGGAGCTGGAGGATGCAAAAAAAACCAATTTACTTTAGACTAATTTATTGAAATAAAAAAATTACAATTTATAACTTTAAAACTATGTAGGTGATAATCGGTCGATGTATGTACCAAGAATGCCTGAGACATGGAATCGTGGAAGGCATTGCCGACGTCCGGTCCTACGGTTGCGTAATGCTGCGTAACCATCTCGTGTAAGTAAATCGTTGTGATCCACAATATCGGTGTCACGTAGGTCCACAGTCCGTGTGTGAATCACAGTCTGTGAATGTGTGCGTGAATACGAGAAGCGTCAACACATAACACAAACACACCCACTTCCGACTGCAATGTCTCGGATGGTACCGAGAGCTCCTGCGCTTCCACACATTCACAGCGTGTTACACTGACTGTTTGTGTTTGTACTTGGTAAACAAAAGTAAAGCGCGCGTCACTTCGTGAAATAAAAGTACTATATCGTTACGAGAGAAGAATCACGTGTTGTTAGGAGTTAACATTCTGGATGTTCTTCCTATGTTCTCTCAATGCGCCATGTTGCAACTTGTTTCATGGAATGTCATCTGTGTGCGACATTGCTTTGTGAAAGGAACCTTCTGTGTTCTCTGTTACCTTGCATTATTATTATTTAAAGACCCGCTAAAATAACGTACGTAGAAAATTTATGATAACTTTGAGGATTTATAAAGGTTTTTCATATTTTATTACGGAACATTTTCCCAACATATTATATTACGTACCTACCTACTTTTTAAACGCTGTCTCTCTGGTTGAAAATATTCCTACCCTGTTTTCTTTTTCGATGTAAACGTAGGCTTTAGGTGAAAGTAAGGGTTCTGCCGAGTTTTTATTAGTTTTTTTTTTATTTGTGTCTTCAATTTTTAGTAGGTACTCCTCAAAAACAAAGGAGTCACCGTTTTTTTTTTATTTCGTTGGGTTTTTCGTGGGTCTAGTTGTATTGAGTGGGCTGAACTTTAGATGATTAAGTCACCGTATGACTACTTACAAAAATAAAACCGATTTTACAAATGTGATCCTGAGCAGTGGTGATGAAGCCGCGTGACGACTCCCGGCCACCGTAGGCGCGGGCCTGCGGGTGGAGAGCAATGGGTAGCTCACCGTCCGATCAGGACCAGGCCCGTGCCGGACGGCGCGTAAGTGTTCCACGCGCGCCTCAAAGAGTTGTCAGCATAATTTGAGGGGCCCCTTAGGGCCGAAGCCTGCCGGGTCGGCGGGATTGTCCGAAAGGGTTACCGCTACCCCGGAACATAAAGGGCGAAGGAAGGAACATGGGTGGGTTTTAGCCAGTAAGAGTCTGACACTCCCTTCTGCTCCACCCAGAGCGGGAGGGGTCATTTGATGATTTCCCATCCGGAAAAAAAAAAGAAAAAAAAAAGCAGTGTGATGAAATAATTTACACAAGTAGTATACATTGTGGAGTATACATTGGACTAATACAGCTTCAATTTGTGTAAATTATTTCATCACCACTGCTCTCACAACGGTAAAAGAAAACATCGCGAGGAAACCGGCATATCCTAGAACCAAAAATTCGAAGACATGTGATATCTACCAACCCGCAATGGGCCCGCGTGGTGGATCACAGTCCACTCTCTCTCACAGAGAGGAGGCTTGTGTCCCAGCAGTGGGAACATTATAGGATGATTATGTAATAGGTATTGACAATAATAAGACCGATTTAACAAATAAACAGTCGAGTATACATTGGACTATAGGTTTGGACTAATCCAAAGTGTTAATGAATTTTCTACGTACATTATTTTAGCGGGTCGTTAAATAAATAATAATGCAAGGTAACAGAGAACACAGAAGGTTCCTTTTACAAAGCAATGTCGCACACAGATGACATTCCATGAAACAAATTGCAACATGGCGCGTTGAGAGAACATAGGAAGAACATACAGATTGTTAACTCTTAACAACACGTGATTCTTCTCTCGTAACGGTATAGTATTTTTATCTCGCGAAGTGTCACGCGCTTTACTTGTGTTTACCAAGTGTACAAAAATGCTGTGAATGTGTGTGTAAGCGCAGGAGCTCTCGGTATCGTCTGAGACAATGTCGGTGGAAGTGCGTGCGTGTGTGTGTTATTTGCTGAGGCTACTCGTCTTCATCTATGTCTTGGCAATGTGTGTTAACACAATAAGCCATTCAGATGAGGTATCTCGATCTATGTCTTGTTAGCAGAGGAAAATTCCTATGAATCCCTTTCATCAGTTGTCACCAAATCTCACCGTAAGTGTAGACTCCCTGTGCCTTTTAGTTTGGATGCCAGTTCCTTGACGTAAGTTGATATTATCGTCTGATAACTTTCACTATATCTAGCGATCTCTAGTTTGACGGTAGTGATTAATTAACGGTCCTCGTATATGTATATATTTGTTGCTCACGTAATAGCGTATATCTTGCATGGCTCTCAATGTCTTGCTTTGAAATCTTACAAGAATCTCTAACGTTGCTGTTGCTAGCAGTACCCCACAGCTGGATTCCGTAAGTCCAGATTGGTTTAAGGATGATCTTGTAAATAGCTATCCTGCTTTCATGTGACAGGCTTGATTTTTGCGACCTATTGGCCAGTACATTGATCTGTCTTTCGCATCCAGCTGTTTACGCTTGGTCCAGATATGCTTTCTCCAGGTGAGTCTTCGATCCAGATGCATACCCAAATATCTGGCATCGTCAGCTTGAGGAACTTCTTCATTATGAAGTCTTATTGCGGGACAAGTCTGCCTTCTCATGGTGAAGGTCACATGGACAGATTTTCCTTTATTAACCCTAATACGCCATTTATCTAGCCACTTTTCCACTTCATGGATGTGGGTTTGTATGTTGGCTGATGCTGTAGCGGGGTCCACGTGTACCGACAAAAGGGCTGTACGAGTATCATCCGCATAGGTGGCAGTTATAGTATCAGCGTGCGTTGGAAGGTCTGCGGTAAAAAGCAAGTATAGGATGGATCTTAGTATACCTCCTTGTAGTATTCGTTTAAAAGAGCAACATCGTTGTTAAATTTCACCTCAAAGCATCTACTGCGCAGATACGATCGTAATATCGGAAAGAAGGAATGAGGCAGCAGCTTGTTAGTTTGAAGAGGAGTCCTTCATGCCACACTCTGTCGAACGCCTGGCTAATATCAAGAAAGATGGCAGAGCAGAATTGTTTGCATTCTAGTGCACGACTTATAGTATCCGTGTACCTGTTCAATAGTTCCATGTTGCTCTCGGAAGCCAAACTGGTGAAGAGGAACAACTTCCGGTAGACAGGGGTGCATCCGGTTTAGCAATATTTTTTCGAAGAGTTTGCTCAACACCCGGGAGTAGGCTTATTGGTCTATAGGAGCTTGCATCGTGAAGCGGTTTGCCTGGTTTGGGTATCATTATAACCTGCGCAATTTTCCACCGAGCGGGGTAAATTGCTAGTCTTAGGCCGGCATTGTAGATGGTCGCGATGTGAATTATGCCCTTTCTAGGCAGCTGCTTGAGTAGTTGTGCATCGATTAAATCATACTCGTAACCTGGTGCTTTACTCTTCTGTAGTTTTAGGATTTCTCTCCATATAACAACACATTAATAACATTAGTAACATTTCAGCTTGTACTTAATATCTTCAGTAGCCTTTCATCCACTTTCCTTTCATTGCGGCTTCAGGGCTACGAAGCCATCATGAATGACAAGACAATCTCCACAGATGGGGGTTCATAGCGTCTCTGACGTCAAGTACGTATGCGGCACCTCCCCACAAACAATGGGCCCACCTGACATCCTATGCCGCATGCCCTGTCACCTGTGCACTTGACGACCTTATGACTACGTCAGTTTTTGCCATCGATTCGACAAGTACCCATTACAATTATAAGATACAATAACAATACAATTCCTTCTACATAAATTAAATACACTCCCAAGGTACAAGTTAATCTGTCGTCCAAAAAACATGTCCACAACATTCTTATGTCACATTATACCCTGGTACTTTCACCAAAAAGAAAGCAATACACCTCAATTTGCCCATCTGTTCCGATCCGTTTACGTCCTATATTACCAGGCTTACATGACAATACACAGGTTCATAAAGATAACAGCGGGAGCGATAATTAGCGGGCACAGACGCGACCTGTTGACGACCTTCTAGGGACTTGCCCTGTCGTGATACGTGCTGAGTCCCGGGTTTGTCCTGACTATAAATGAATAGAGGTCGTTGGAAGGGAAATTTTTGGTATTAGTATTATGCCTTTGGGACGTATGCCTGATATTTATGGAGGAGTGCATTAAAAACGCTCCAAAAGTTGCAATACGTATGTCTGGTTTAATCTTGGTAGTCAGTAAAACTTGCTGAGAAGTTTATATTTTTACTGCGGTAATTAACCATTATCGTATCTCTCACTCGAGTTGCGGGTTGTAGGATCGAACCCAAGCAGGTGCTTTACTTTGTGTAAATAATTTCAGGACCACTGCTCTGAAAACGGTGAAGAAAAACATCGTCAGGAAACCGGTATGTCCTAGAACCAAATATTCGAAGACGTGACACCTACCAACCCGCACTGGGTCCGCGTGGTGGATTATAGCCCACTCCTTCTCATAGAGGAAGCATGTGTCTCAGCAGTGGGAACGTTACAGGCTCACACTGACTCACTACTGAGAAACACATAGATAAACCAACAACACTGGTAATGAAAACCTTCACCTCATGTTTTTTTCGTAACCAGTTCCATTTACATAAAGGTATGTCCATCACAGATGTAAATAAATTTACTGCCAGGCGCGTTTAATTAACGGGGTCCGTCGACCTGTTGATAGGGCTTTAGGGAGAGGGGAGACGTAGGCCGAAATAACTCTTTTAAATAGTTAAAAGATATTATATAATATTTAGATTTTACGGTATAATTATATTATACGGTATCAATATTTAAGGGGCTTGTGGCTAAGTAATAACAGTCGCACGGTTTCATCGATCAGGTTAAGCTACACTTGCCATGGTTGGTCCGTGGATGAGTAACCATCTTTACACACCGAGACCCCTCCGTGCCTCGGAAAGCACATTAAGCCGTTGGTCCCGGCTGTCATTCGTGGATCTTTGACAGTCGTTAGGGGTCGTCAGAAGCGCGAAAGTCTGACAACCAGTTTTATCAAAGGGTATCGTATTATCCAGGAACTGGGTTGTGGAGGTCAGATAGGCAGTCGCTCCATATAAAATACTGATTCTCAGCTGCATCCGGTTAGACTGGAGACCGACCCCAACATAGTTGGGAAAAGGCTAGGCAGATGATGATTCAGTATGAATATTTTTTTATAAATGTCAGGCTGGAAATAGTGTCATTGCAGGGCTGGCGGGAAAACAATGATAAGGGGAGCATGATGGTAGGAGTGACCGACGTCGGCGTCAAACTTTCTAAGGCAATTTCAATTCGATTGTTTTCGAATTGTATCGTAATTTACGCAAGGGGTACTTACGATGTTTTCTTTGTCCAGCTATGACCCCAGCACCGTTGCCTGAAGACCGTCATTGTAACTAACACCGTAGGGGAATCTTCGTGTGACGAAGAGTCCACATTCAGCGCAGGGATTCCAGTAGCATTTCTATTAAAAAGAAACATACCTAGATACAACTCGAGATAAAAAAAAATCAAATTATTTTATTTTACATAAACCTACATGGCCACTTATGAAACGTCAGAAGTAATGCAAGGTTCCAATTGGTTTTTTAACTATGGAGAACTTTATATGTTCTCTGTAACCATCTAAAGTATTAATTTTATATGGATTTATTCCATTAAACAACGTTGTAAATAATGTATGTAAGTTAATTAGGGACTTGATTTGGGAGACAACACGTAGCGCTATGCTCAATTTATTTTTTTATGATCTTTATCTAGGGAGGCAAACTGTTTCTCCTTAATACAGGTTGCACAGCTACCTAGCTAGGAGAACAGTAGTTCACCCCTACAAATATTTGTTAGGATAAGTAAGAAAAAACCCAACTGTTACTGTTTTTAAAATGTTAAAAACTCTCTGCTGTTCTTTAACAATGTAAAAAAAACAAATCAGTCCTTCTCATAAGTTTGCTAACAAACTCAGCAGAACAACATTATAACACATTACCCCTAATAAAGATAATACATGCGACCATGTTAATGACACACTCGCCGGTCGCGACCTGTCCACGACCCTGTTGGGTCGTGCGGCTATCCCCTGACGGATCCCGGACTCCGGGGTCCCGGGGTCCCATAGACCCGGGATCCGCACGCATTACTGCGTATAATTAGTTTTGTTTACTTTTATTATTGAGTAGGTTTTGTTATAATGGTTTGCAAGCAGAGGGCGCAAACTGCGTAATTTTTGGGTAGTGGTTTTTACGCTACCCGACTACTAAGAAGAATTAGATAAAAAATAAATCTATTTGAACCGGGTTAAGTAAGGCACATAATATTCACCCTAAAAATAAAATAAAACAAAGCTAAACTAGTATTGTGTGCCTCAGGTATTCGGTTTATTAGTAGGTACCACTAATATAAGAGGCTGGTTGACACTTTCCGGGACCCAAGGGCTGGCTTTTACCTTGGCCAGAGGATAAGTGTTGCCATACAACGTGGCAATGCCGCCAGTCTCTTGGGTACATTACCTGTCGACAGCGATGCGGGTGAATTTTTCGACGCTATATTTTAGTTTGTGAAAAGTTTTAGTTAGGTTAGGATATTTTAATTTGAATAGTTTGTAGGTATCGAACTATATGTACCTATGCACATATAAATATTTTAAATATATAATATATTTCACAATATGTGCTGGGTAGTAACAGCCGCATGGGTCGATCGATCAGTTTAAGCTACGCTTGCCGCGGTTGGTCTGTGGATGGGTGACCATCTCTACATACCGTCACCCCTCCGTGCCTCGGAAAGCACGTTAAACAGGTGGTCCCGGCTGTCATTCACGGATCTTTGACTGTCGTTACGGGTAGTCAGAACCCCGAAACCAATAACCAGTCTTACCAAGGGCTGTCGTTATTACCCAGTAACTAGGTTGTGGAGGTCAGATAGGTCAATCCATGTAAAATAATGGTATTCAGCTGCATCCGGTTAGACTGGAAGCCGACCCTAACATACATAGTGGGGAAAAGGCTAGGCAGATGATGAGGTGCTGGAAAAGTTAAATGCTTGTCTCCATTCAGCCATGAAATGGAGACAAGCAGGTGTGTCAATGTAATCTCTTTCTCTTAAAAAAATGTATGAGAGGTGTCTCTCACACAATCATCACAATACACACAATTAATTATAAATATTGTGATTAGCAATTATATTATTAATGGCTTATTCATTGTTTGCCAAGCGTAATGGTATAGTATCTGGGTATCAGGGATGATCATATTAATTTAGGATGATAATTGACTTTGAAAATGTTAATTTCCTAATTTAACTCATCTAGTCTGAAATTGTAAAACGGCACTAACGGTTATATAAAAGTGATCCTCTATAAACTTTGTGCGCTTCTAATGATGCACACTTTTTTGATTAATTAAGCCTTTTTTTAACTTTCTGACAAAGGTCAGAATGATAAAAAAAGGCTTAATTACTGCGACCAACTGTGAGCCTTTGCTCACAGTTGGTCGCAGTAATTAAGCTTAGGTTACCAAGACCAGACGGGTTAGGTTAGGTTGGAGCTGTGACCAACCACTAGCGAGCCGAATTGGGGCACCCGACCAAATGGAAATGTGACCAGCCGCGCGCGAGCCGAGCGAGCGAAACGAGTGGTGCCAGTTGGCCGCTGTTACTTGGCTATTTAGTATTTTTAGGACCTGAAAATAGTAATTATTTGAGGTTAACAAAATGACACATCTGCCTAGTCTTTTCCCAACTATTTTGGGGTCGGCTTCCAGTCTAACCGGATGCAGCTGAATACCAATATTTTACATGGAGCGACTGCTTATCTGACCTCCACAACCCAGTTACTGGGTAATACGATACCCCTTGGTAAGATTGGTTGTCAGATTTTCGGGCTACTGACGACCCGTAACGACTGTCAAAGATCCACGAATGACAGCCGGGCCCAACGCCTTAATGTGCTTTCCGAGGCACGGAGGGGTCTTGATATGTGAAAATGGTCACCCATCCACTGACTACCCGCGGCAAGCGTAGCTTAACCTGATCGATCGACCCGTGCGGCGGTTATTACTTAGCCACAAGCCCCTTGAGGTTCACAAAATGAGGCGCAATGATTATATTGGAGTGCTCAATAATAATTTTAGCAGCGCAAAATCGGAAATAATAAACGTTCGATTAATCAATAGAAAATAATAAAAGGTAAAGATACGAATCAAGATAGTACTAGAGACAGATTCTTATAATTCTGTTAGATTTTGGGAAAATGTGAACCGCTTTTCGAGGTGTACCTACTCCACAGTTCCGAGGCTTAAGCCGCCATGTTTGCAAAACAATAATCCTGTGAAAGCCGTTTGGTAGTCCGACAACAAACATGCAGATTGTAGCACACAACTAAAATACCGTAGACTCGAATATTTTTAGCTTTATCAACTAACAACATACAACTAGGATTCTTCAAAGTTATCCCACTATATCACTAATATTATATTTAAATGTGAAAGTTTGTATGTTTGGATATTTCTTACTCAATCACGCAAAAACAGCTGAACG
Organism: Apamea monoglypha; assembly: GCA_911387795.2. Lineage (NCBI taxonomy): Eukaryota > Metazoa > Arthropoda > Insecta > Lepidoptera > Noctuidae > Apamea > Apamea monoglypha. The sequence continues at coordinate 2,408,319 of OU426922.1, read as the reverse complement.
GATTTGGATGAAATTTGACATACAGATTGTTTATAATCTGAATTAACGCATAGGACACTTATTATCCCGGTAGTACATTCCCGTGGGATAATTTCCGACTTACACGCGTGCGAAGCCGCTATGAAAAGCCAGTGGTAATAATCATATTATAAATGTAAAAGTTTGTATGATAAATGATTTTATTTCTATAAGTTGGTTTGTACCAACACTTTTACACGTCAATCATATTTTAAAAAACTAGATGAAGTATGAGGTATTTTTGGATATGTGTTACTCAATCATGCAAAAACAGTTAAACGGATTTGGATAAAATTTAGCACACAGATAGTATCACATAGGGTACTTCTTATCCCTGTAGCACGTCCCCGCAAGACAAGCTGCTGGCAAAAACTAGTTATTAATAAGAAGCTTTAATTAGTAACTTTACAATCAAGAGTAAGTAACTAAGATTTAAATCTAAGTATAACAGTTTAATCAGCTTTGACTTGAAACTCCGAATAATGAAAATAATTAATGGTAAAAGCTTCAGATAATGACGTGAGAACGAAGCCTCCTTAGATCCTATTGATCGCATTGTAAGCCTTATAAAACAATTAATTAAAGAAAATTAATCTTCTTAACTCACACGTAATGATTTCATAACCACGCTTAATATTACATCGAAACTCCTTGTATAAACAAAAGTATTCCGAACTCTACTTCCGAAGGATGTTAAACCTTATTGCTGCTAAGCATAGTTCAGAATTGAGTGAGGTTGGTATTACATTTGAGGCCACAAGTAAGTACACATTTTGGTATGTTGGAATGGCAAGCATGTGAGCAAGAGTAGCGAAGCTTTTACAAAATTTAGTGGGAATGGCACCTTTGGGACTTGAGCTGGGGAAATGGGCAGCCAGTGTAGTATATTATATTTTAAACACAAACCACATAAGTAACCGCTGTTTAGTAGTAACACTGCGGTGCAAAGAGGTACGTGTGCTTATAAACTTTAATGCGGATGTATACGAATGTAGATGTAAAATGTTTTATCTATTGTGATAAAATTGTGAAGAAATTATAATTAAGAGTGCGACACGCGTCAACGGCAGAGGCAACTGCAGCCGTCCCCAACATGCCGCTCGTGTATTTTTTTGGGAATGGCATCTCGGCAGTTCAACCATGACTTGTCGGCTGCTTAACCGGGCTTGCCTGTGTATGCCTCAATAAATTAAGGCCACCAGCCAGGGCTTAAAAACTAAGCTACTACACGCTAAGGACATCCCCTGTGGGGTACGGACCTTGGCTTAGGACGTCGCTGGGAGAGGGCAGTAAAGGACAGGTTGGATCGGAATTATTTAGGAACGAATTTAAAACTACAGGCTCAGCGGTGCGAGCTGGCTCGAGCAAGGGTCGGGGTCGTGCCGCTCGTGTATTTGGCACCGTATCTACTCAAATACACGAGCGGCACGTTGTCGACTGCAGCCGCCGACACGCGTTGACTGCTATCGATGGCTGCAGTTGCCTCTGCCGTTAAAGCGTGTCGCTCATGTGTGAAATTTAAAAAGGGTTTCATTTCATGCTTGAACTTTGATATTTTTTTACTAATGGAAACTTGGTCGACTTGGTTTGTGTTTTACTGCTGAAAGTGTTAGTTTACTTTTGTTTAGTTTCCAAAGAATAAATGAATAATTAATGTCGTGGATGCCAACTCTAATATTCTATTTGATAACCGCAATCCGAAAAATTGAAAAATCTTGTTAGAATTTCCTTTAAAAACAAAGCAAAATTAAAGCGTCAGCTGGGCTAGGAGTTTCAAACAAATTCACTAATCACACCATCAGTAAAGATACGAACGGTGTTTAGACAAACACATTACCCGATCTCATTACGGCGGAATACCAGGAGAGCATGACAGACAACAGGTTACTCAATTCAGTTGGAACGGTGTTTATTCGTGCCTTGCAAAACATTCCCTTGATTGTCGTTTCTGATGGCGTGTTGTTGAGAATCTAATCGGTTTGCGATGGACGAGGGGCTCGTTATAATGACAGATGTGTGCAGTAGGCAAAACAAATAGGTTTTAAGGTTATATTATGATGGGTGGTAGGAGAGTTTCATCGCTTGTCTGAGAGTATCATCATCATCTACCTAGCCTTTTCCCAACTATGTTGGGGTCGGCTTCCAGTCTAACTGGATGCAGCTGAATATCAGTATTTTACAGGGAGCGACTGCCTATCTGACCTCCACAACCCAGTTACTGGATACCCTGGTAAGACTGTTTGTCAGACTTTCGGGCTACTGACGACCCGTAACGACTGTCAAAGATCCACGAATGACAGCCGGGACCAACGGCTTAACGTGCTTTCCGAGGCACGGAGGGGTCTTGGTATGAGAAGATGGTCACCCATCCACGGACCAACCGCGGCAAACGTAGCTTAACATGATCGATCGACCCGTGCGGCTGTTATTACTTAGCCACAAGCCCCAACTATCTCAAGTATAAATACAAGCACCACGCCTTTATTTCCAAGGGTAGGCTGAAGTGTTTTTTATACATACATTTTTCCAGTGCTGTTACAAGGGCTTAAGTCTCCTGTAACAAGGGGTAAGTCTTTAACTTTTAACCAGGCACAAATCATGGAAATACATGGAAAATTTAATGACATTTTGCTTTACCTGAAAATCGGCCCTGGGACACTTCGCTCAGCAGGCTTTTTGCATAGGTGTTCCTAAATAGCTCGTATTTAGGAAAAACCTATCCAAAATGACTGCTAAGCGAAGTGTCCCAGGGCTTTTCCTAAATACAAACGCTCCGTAGGCAAAACAAAATGTTCAAATTTTTTTCATTTTATCCTCCTACTTATAATGCCGTCAAAAGACTCGGACTTAATAATCAACTTCTCAAATCTCAAATAAAACAAAAGAAAAATAAAATGGAAACGCCCAGTTTACTTCAAAATTAATTATTAACTTTTTGTGTGTTTGACAGAAAGCAATTTTATGTATACCCAAGAGTTTTAGGTCACCACGACTCTTGAGGTATAGGATAACATTATAACGTCGCATTTATTTCTGGGAGTGCTTCTGAAAAAAAATCTGAAGACGTCAAAATATCCATTACGCTTTTATAAAACTTAATGTGGACGACAGTAATCCTAGTTAGGAAATGCCTTGTTGAACACACGTGTTTCAATATTTCTTTTAGAAGCCACTTAAGGAAAAAAACATAGGAAATAGAAGTTGCCGAAAAATCTTATAAAGCCTCTTATTACAAGTACTTACAACTGTTTGCTCAAGTATTTTTTTTAGATGTTTTTTATTATTATTTAGAAATACTTAGTATTTTTTGTTTGGTAAATATTTTTTATGTATTTTTAACAAAACTAGCGAACTACCTGTTTTCCTGGATGAGAGACGCACAGAACGGGGAAGTATGGCAGACGAAAGGCTCTGTAAATGATGCTATACCTGGGTATAGCCTCATTTTCAGTGGGTGGTTCCGGGCTGAAATAATCATGAAGATACCGACCCGTAGTGACTGCCAAAGATCCACGAATGACAACCGGGACCAACGGCTTAACGTGCCTTACGAGGTACGGTATCGCCTTGGTATCCACGGTCCAACCGCGGCAATCGTAGTTAACCTGATCGATCGACCTGTGCGGCTGTTAGTATTTAGCCACAAGCCCCTCTTTTAATTTATATGGGTGTTTGTAATATGTAAGTACAGATTTATGACAAGAGAAAAAATAGAAGAGCCCGATTTTTTTTGTCATAAAGCTTCTTACTACTAAGTACTTACAACTATTTGCTCGACAATTTTTAATACAATCTGTTAAGGAGATTTTTTTATTATTTAGGGTGAATTCCACCAAACTTTTATATCCGGTTAGACTGGAAGCCAACCCCAACAAAGTTGGGTAAAGGCTAGGCAGAATTGACTTATTTTTCTTCACACTTTGCTTCATTCATGTCTAGTGTTGCCTTTATCACCCTTTCATAATTATACAGGGTAGCACTGAAATCTACGCGCAAACTCAAACCATGAATTCAGCACACGACACGACGCACAACCATGTTACCATGGATTCAAAACATGATTCTGAACCTGAAACAATTTTACGCTAAGGGTAGAAATTTTTCATCTTTTATCGAAAAAAAAAAACTGCTGCTCCATAGAAAAGTGCAATACCTACGCGGTCATAATGTACGGAAAAGTATTTTTTTTTTATCATAACCGATGAAATCTTTCAACACAGGGAGTGTTCAGAATCATGTACTGAATCCATGGTGACAGTTTGTGCTTGGATGTCCCTGCCACCATGTACATATATCGAAGTTGTGGCCCAATATTTCGTAACGACATCACAAGTTTACCCAACACGCTTTCATTCTGTTATTCAACTTTACCCTATTATATTCGACAATGACGTCAATATAATAAACTTAGTTTATATAATATCGATGTACACAATGTACGAAATTCAGTAGTTTGTGTTACGTTAAACAAACGGGCAAACAATGTAATTACGTTTTCACTTCAGGCAAATAATATAAACTGATCTATGTACAGTGTACACAGTTGTGCTTTACGTACCTACGAAAATAGCAATTAGTTATTGTTTTAATTGTTTCAATTATTTCATGGAATTATACACACATATATAGTTTAGAATAGCATTACTGTGTGATCTACAACCATTTCGAACGCGTAGGTATTGTACTTTTCAATGAAAAAGATGATTTTTTTCGATAATTTAAACGACGAAAAATTTCCACACAACTAGAATCATGTGTTGAATTCATGGTAATATTTTGCGCGTCGATGCCGCCCTGCAGGTATATTATTTAATCTATACTAAACTAATAATAAAGTTGTAGAGTTTGTTTGTTTGAACGCGCTAATCTCTAAAACTGTACTAAAATATACTAATCGAGCTGTTTCTACATTAGTCAAATGACGGATTCTGTAGACCGTATAGGTAGCAGAGCTTAGCCGTTTCGACAATTTAGTAACGTGTGGGCCCCACTTATAGCTTCGCATCCAAAGTAATACTTAGGTATTACTGAAAGTGCGGAATTGGATCTTGTGGAATTAGATCCACAAGATCCAATGCGTAACATTGGGTAATTTCAACGCATGGGGCGTTGAAATTACCCAAGTAGGTTTATAATCAAATACTGAATCCATGGTAACAGATTGGATGTCGATGTCGCTGCCATCCTGTATACATAAACTCACGCCCTTTTCCTACGGTAGGAAGAAACTACAGAACGCCACTCGATACGATCCTTACATACCTTCCTGTAACCATAATCAGCCTATAATGTTCCCACTGCTGGGACACAGGCCTCCTCTCTTCGAGAGGTGGACTGTAATCTACCACGCGGGCCCAGTGCGGGTTGGTAAACGTCCGATGTAAAGAAAAAGAAAGAAAGAAAATACGTTAACATGTCTTCGAATTTTTGGTTCTAGGACATGCCGATTAGAAACCGGCTCCTCACGAAGTTTTCCTTCACCGTTTTGAAAGCAGTGGTGATGACATTATTTACACTAAGTAAAACGCCTGGGTTCGAACCCACGACCTTACAACTCGTAAGTCGGGGCCGTTACCACTAGGCCACCTCTTGCCTCGTTTACTTTCATCCAACTGGTCATACACGCACGCTGGTTGCGAGAACTACCCACCTGACCTTTCTAAATAACGTCATCAATAGGGTATAATGGAAACGCCGGGAGGGGGACGCCCTAGAAATATTTCTAGGGCATCCCCCTCCCGGCGTTTCCATTCACATCTGCCTTGTTAATTCCTTTGTTAGTCGCCATTCATTCATCCTCG